>CM031858.1:87012960-87337142 GCA_018697195.1 Certhia americana
TCCATCCATCCATCCATCCATCCATCCATCCATCCATCCATCCATCCCTGCACAAAGCAGACAATGTGCATTTGAGACAACCACCTACTTCACCTGCTGACAGGTTTTGACTTCTACATCTGGACCTTGCATTGATAGAGGCAATAAAATCCAAACTATGCTCTCATAATACAACTGCACTTTCAAAAAATATGGCTATTTTTTAATGTTGCTATTATTCAAACCCCTTTCCATCTCTGGAGACTTTCATTCATTGTGAAACCAGACCTGATTTTCAACTGAGTTCCTGCTCTTCGTGTGAGACCAATATGCCTTATCTAGTCAAAAGCAGCTCTACCTCCAGGATTAGACACCTGATTTCATTAAGACTTCTGAAAGCTTTTAATTGAGCATCTTTCCTCTTTACACATCCCTGCAATTACACATTATTGAAGACACCAGGTGATTTTCTCATTTTAATTTTGTCCCCAATGTGTTCAGTAACTGCTCCTTCAGCTGCAAGTCTTTCTGCTGAGCCCTGGCAACAACCCCCAAATCAGAGCAGTATGGGGTATGACACATGCACTCATCTCTGGCAAGTAACCAGAAGGAACTGCAGTTCCAGGGCTTCAGGGCACAATAAGGAGGGCAACACCACTCAGGTCCAGTGCCTACCTCCAGGAGACAGTGTGTTTCCTGGGGTTGTGATATTGATGAAATCAGTCAAGAAGGGCTGCAAAGGGAAGGTGTGATTTTAGTTCAAACCAGCAAACATCTGAATTTAATCATGTAGAAAAAGAAAACACTGGGAAATAATATTAAAACAAACCTGATTTAAGCCAGGATTTTGCTTTTCTGATTTTTTTTTAAGAACCATTTATGATCCAGAGAAAAGTATAATGCCATTCCTGACTCCCCATCTTTTCTATAGAAACAAATAAAATAAAAATAAATCTGAGGTCCAAGACAAGCAAAGCGTTAAGCCTGTTGGCCATCCCTCTGCCTTCACTTCAGGGTACTCCCACTTCCTGACTCCTTATATCCCACCAGGAAATCAGTTGCATGGTAGCAGCTGTAAATGCCAGAGTGTGGGGAAGCAGAGCAAGGCAGAAAGAAGAGTAATGGAGCACGGAGTTGCCTTGAAACCTTTACTGACAGGAACTACCTAGAGAGATTGCCAGAAGACCATATTTATCCCTTGGTAAGGCAATTCCTTTACTGCAAGTTGCACACAACCTGAAGTGAGGCTCAGGGTACACAAACAGGGCTTCAATGCTGCAAATGAATCTGTTTCTATTATATAGAGAGTCCTTCATTGCTGCTAGTCCCCAGAGGACTGAAAAAGTTCCTTCATCTTTTTGTCTCCTCATAGTCTCTATGCAAAATACAGGAGCATCTTTCCTCTCCAAAGAGTGATTACACACTGTCCTAACCCAAACTTTGAGAAATTAAGTAAGTTCCTGCCTTATATTCCTCAAGTATGATAACTAAAAATTTATAAATCTCTTATCTTCTTTGAAAAAACTCAGATCTGCCTGGACAGACCAAGAAATCCTATCAAGTTTGGTGGATAAAGACACTCCTAGAGAAAAAGGTCGATGATAGGTGAGTTTCAACTGCAGAAAGACAGCAGTTGATGGCCCAAAGATCCCAGCCCCCAAGCAGAGGCTGTTTGCTGCCTGTGCTGGCTGCTGCCTTGGTGCCCAGCTGGACCCTACAGCACCCAGTGTGTGTCACAGCTGGGCCAGCGAGCCACAGAGGACAGCTCGCTCTTCAAAACAATGCACCTCGTTCTGCCAAACACATAAAATGTCACTGCTAAACTCCACAGATGAACCAAATACACACAGAGCGCTGATTAACAGCCAATTAGCAAAGTAAATGACAAAGAGATTATACTCAATCTGCTTCTATGCCTTTGTATGCTACAACAACTGAACACAAAAGTGCCCGTTTAATGGCATCAACACACACAAGTGGACTAACAAAGACTGTACCTAAACATGTCCATACGCAGCAGTTTGCCCATTTGGATATACCTCATTTTGCAGGCTATTTACCAATGTCCTAAAAATAACTTCACCTACCAGCATACAATTCTCATCAATAAGTATGGACAGTGACTTTATTGTCTTTTTCTAACTAAAAAATATCATCCACAGACAATAACCTCTGTGTAAAATACCCCACCAAAAATACCATGTAGACACATATTAATATACTGTCACTATTTTTACATGTATATAGGCATATAGAAGCTTATACTAAAAAAGGGGTTCTAGAGCTATTTTCTGCTGTAACTCCTCGTTACACTTTATTGCACGCAAAAATGGTTTTGGTGCTTGCAAAATAAATACTGTTCCTACCATATTCCTCTCATAGAGCATCAGCTGAATCCATGCACTTACAGTAGCCAGAAGGCAGGAATGAGTCCACAAGCAGGTGGTTTGGCTGCTAGAGACCTGATTTAAGCAAGGGGGTCCATCAGGTAGAAATGCATTTTCAGCCACTTGCGTGCCCTGGGACCAGCTCGCCGGACACCAAAGCCATGTGACCAAGCACTTTCTGCCTTGTGCAGTTGTCGAACATCAGGCCCTAAGAAGAACTGATGGAAAGAATAGTTTGAGTTTACACACACCTGGAAGACTGAAGGATTTGAATGTAATGGTATTGAGTACATAGAGACCCACTGGAATGGAAATATTTAATCAGCAAATGAGGTGAAAACTTGCTAGCAGCAATGAAGAGGAGCTCGGTCATTTGACAAAGTGATGCATGTAGTACCCTTAGCAACTGCAGGCAGAGGGAGGCAATAAGAAGGGTCTGGGATAAAATGAGAAAACAACACAGTTTTGAGTTTGTGACAGATCCAGGGATGATCCTGACCAGCCTCTCTGACACTGTCAGTGTCTGAAAAAGACTGCAGTGGGAGCCCAAAGCAGCAGCCCTAGTGGAGACCTGTACCTATCCCTGGATAAATTAATTTAGTTCCTGAAGATTGCACACAACCTGGAGCACAGGTCTGATGCTGCAGTCAGGACCGTCTGTCTCCAAAATCCTGCAGCAGAAAGCCATGCTGAGCTCAAAACCAGTCAAGCAAGCTGTGCTAATCTCCACAGGTCAAGACAATATTACTACATAGAGGAGGGTGAAAAAAAAAAAATTTAAAAAAAGGCATGTGATAGATTGCTTCATTTTTGGCAAACACACAGTGGACAGAAATGATCACCTCAAGCACTGCTAGCTAAGGGGAACTGACAATCTGTCCATAGCCTGCTGCAAAGCACTCTGAAAAGCAAATGAGATTATTAACTTTCAACTGAACACCACTACAGAGTTACAAGTCAGTTGCCAGAAACAACAGTATTAAATGGAAAAAGAAGTTCCAAGCTCTGAAAATTTGTCAGGGAGTCAGTGTTTGTTGTGAAGAGTCTGTCCTGTAATAGGAGAAAGGAAACTTGATGCTGATGATTGAACCACCATCAATATTAATGAAGAAGAGAATATTTGTTCCAGTGCTCAGGAAAACAGTACCTTACCTTTACAGGATGAAGGATGGGGATATCTTCTCATTCCTGCAGCATGGAAGAAAAATTTCAACTGTTTAAATATATAAACCCTGAAGATCTGGTTATGACAGTACAAAATTACACCTTACAAAGCTTCACCCTCCAAATACTTTCCTTCTAGAATGAACACTTCATTTGGTTAAAATATCAAGAAGAAAAAAAAAAAAAAAGAAAAAGAAAATGCCAGCACAAACACAAACCAAGGCAAGTTTCATAACATGGGAAGTGTATCAAATAATGAAGCAGCAGCTGATAATGGATGTTAGGCTAAAGTGTGTTTAGGACAGACCTAAATTTAGAGCAGATCTACAATATAACAAGATTTCTGGTAAAAATGTTGCTTTAATGTCAAGTAGAGGGTGGCTGTGATGCTGAAAGCTGGTATCAGAGCAGTTGGCTTTTTATGGATATAAAAGAGACAGATAAAACTTCATAGAAAACTCTACCAAAATGTTTGGTTCTAGGTCCCACCTCCACTTTCTGCAATGCAAGTCTACATCCTCTGGGGACACCAGAGACTTCAGACAGCAGTCATCCCACCAGCTTGCCACTCAGAGGGGTGTGCATTGGAGAGAACAGCCACCCTCAGTTTCAGGGCAGGAAGATCCCAAGAGAGGATGAGGACAGAACTCCTGCTCCCCCTAAAAGGCCTCCGGCAACAACCAAAGCAGATTAAAAAAGTGCTTTGAGAGTGCCACAATAAACAGATAAGGCTGTTTCAGTTGCAATTCCAGGCAGCCACCTGAAGCAACTTGCAAATTATGTGAATACCAATAGTAAAACCAGGTGCAATCTTGGGAGCTTGTGTTGTATCACAAAGTTGGGTTTAGCTGGGAAAAGATGGATGTGTTTTGGGGATCACCTCCCTCAGGAGCCTACCTACCCATCCTTCAAAGCCCCAAGATAACAATGCTGTTTACACATCACCTTCACACTGTGCAATGTTTCCTTTCTTGTAAGAAAAGACAGGAGACAGGGCAAGGAGGGAGAAAAGAACTGGCTAAAACATCCTGCCTACTCAGAAGCAGCACTGACATACTCCCTTGCCAACCCCCTCATGCAAAACCATCTGCAGTGTGATGGAAACATTGCCTGACAGAGCTCAGGAGGCTCACAGGGAGCAAACTGCTGGTATCAGCACAATGCAGATAAATGAAGGAAAATCCAGTAGAAGTGGTGCTTAAACAGAGGAACAATAATGAAAGTTTATTTGGCAGCTGGTGGTCAGGTTTTCACTGAAGTTACCTATGCTATGGGTGGCTTCTGAGAATGAAATACCCCAAATACTTCTGTAATAGCCCTCTTTTTCTTTTTTGACAGAACTAGATGTATAAAAGAATAACAGAAACACATCCAAACAAGAACACAACTATTGCACTCTGGATTATTTCCATGTGAAGCCTGAATTTCAAACAGAGGATGACCATTGTGTGACTTGAACAAGAGTAAAAAACACTGAGCAATGGTCTCCGAAATGTAATTAATTTAAACAACCTACTTAAACTATAGCTAACACACTAAATCCACATGTCCACAGTTAAGAAAGTGGAGGCATGAAGAAGAAACACTTGTGCTACTTGCGTGGCCCTGAATGCACTAGAGGCTGATGGCACAGCCACATGCTCAGCGCCTTCCCCCTCACTTTTCTGTTTTGAACTCTGCTGTGATCCAAACTCAGCTCAGGAACTTCCTGCATATGCCTGATCTAAGTTAAAAAAAGTCAAACTTGTCACCTGAAAGAGTTTCTCTATCTTAAGTCTTCAGCACATGGTGCAGTTGCAGAGGATGACATTCACGGCTCAGAGAAGCTTTTCTGGTAGAGCTGTGCATCAGGAAGCCAGTCCTGTTGTGTCATAGTAGAAAACCAAAGTCCTTTTCAGAGCTTTTTCTTTAACCTTCACTTACAGGTTCAGAGCAGCACTGCTACTTCTAAGTTAAAAGCAGGCCATAATATTTTTTTAAATCCTCTTCTCTCTCTTTTCAGTATTCTCAGTTTATTGGAAATAATTGAAAATTGACTTGCCTTTTTCAGCTGGATGTTATTAAAGTTCAAGTCAATTCTAGGCCCATTCTTGATGCACAGTAACCTGTAAGCACAGAAAGGAAAAATTCCCAGGAACCACCACTATTTTCATCCTTAAAATCAGGTGAAAATGACATAAGATTCTGCAAATTTCTCATTTGGTTTTAAAACAAACAAGACTGAGAGTTAAAGTTCAATATTTGAACTCTCACCCTGATCTCCAGGACTGAAGTTCAGCCCTATGAAGCTAAGCTGAAAACCAAAGAGATTAGGATTTTTTTTTTTTTTTAAACACAGGCAAATTCTTGTGTTACTAACCCTCAGATGAAAAAAAGGAAAAAAAAAAAAAAAGGTAAAAAAAAAAGAGGAAAATTATCATAGATCCTTTCAATTTACCTACTCAGTCAAGCGCAGGAGAGACCATTTATCAGCAGTGCAAATTAAAAACTGAAGCCACCTCTGCTCTTCAAATTAGGGCACTTGCTGTCTGTCAAAGTAAAATCTACAAACTAAAAAAAATCATGCATAACTGCAGTTAAAATTTTAACCATTGTGCACTGAATCAAAATGTGGTGCCAATGGCGGGTTGGGTTTACATGGCAGGTGTAAATATTTCAGTGACAGCTAGAAAGTTGTTTGATGTAAGCATGCACGATTTGTTTTCTCATTCTTTGTATTCCTCAGTTTTGGAAAGGCCCCAAAGCAGACTACTTTGGACAGGTGTAATTCCATGCTTCCCCCTGCATTTTAAGCCAGCTACGACAAAGTTTGACAGGACTGCTGATTATTACTGCTAACCCTACAAGTTCTTAGAATTTCAGGTCACAGAATTTACAGCACTATTAGGCCCAGAAAAAAGGGTTTCATTTCTTTCATATGATTTAGCAGCTGCCTGTGGCCTTGCACAGTTACTCATAGTAACTGATGCTCCTGGCTTTAAGAAGAAATAAAGAGGGTGCCAAAAAGTGGTCCAATACAAACACTTCAAATCTGTTTAAAACAATTGCTTAATGGTTTTCTTTAAGACTTAATCCCTTGCTGCTACACAAAAGATTTTGCTTGCAGTGCCCAGAGTTTTCTGAAAGGCTTTTATTACACAGAGGAAAAAGTAAAAAAACTGAACATCTTGGAAGAAACTCAAAATTCAGCTCAAGAGTGAGGAGGTTGCTATAGAAAGAGATGTAGTTTTGGCTGGTCAGTGTTCCCGCATTTTAAGTCAGCTTTTCATAGATTCTAGCTTGGCAAAAGCCTTGCTGATGGTTGACACCCACTGTCCAGATCTCTGGTACCCTTCTAGCACAAAACCAAAGAAGCAGCTGCTGGGTTTTTTGTTTTTACACCTTTAAAATATTGTCAAAAAACAATGTGGAATTTGTATGCCATGTGGAACCAGTCCTGGTACCAACCAATTTTGCCTTTGCCATGGCTTTAAGCTGCCACTCTGAAAAGAGTTGTGCCATACAGGTAAGTGCAGCATAATCCATTCTTACCAAGAGCAGTCAAGTGATCTGAGATGATGTTTGTCACCTGAGGAAGGTGGCAAGGATAGCAGGAGCTGAGTGGCCAATGGCAGCCACAGCAGCCCATGCTTTAGCTGAGCCTGCCACAGTCAGAAAGGAAGTCAAATGAGGCCATGGGTATTGATCATCAGGACTCAGACTCTAGATACAGAACACTTTTGCAACAGGAAGGGAAAGCAGAGAGCAAGTAAAACCAGGGAGATACACAATGTGTAGGGAAAGTTCTGAAATTTGACGCAGTCTTCTGTACCTTGAGTCCAGAAAGAGAAGGGTGAGTGGTTACTCTGATTTGGTGAGGGAAAAGCCACACAAAGTGACTGTAACAGTGGGAATGGTAGGAGGCACAACTGCAAGAATAATTACAACCTGGAAAGCACCCACGAGCAACCCAAGAGCAGCAAGACATCACACCTGTCTGCCTCCTGCTCTGCTACAGCATTACACCTCAGATGCAACCACAGAATTACATTTTTGGCTTTCAGGATGAGGTGGGAGGGGAAAAACAAAGTGCAAATACACAGTGCATGTTAACAAAAGGAGAATGGACTCCCAAAAAGGCAAAAGTGAGCTCATTTTTCTGTCATTATCAAAATATTTTGCCATTTCTTTTGCAAAATTTTATGTTATGTATTCTTCCTTAAGGGTAAAATTTCAAAATACTCAGCCATCTCAACAACAGAAGTGCTAGTTGTTTGTTGGGTTTTTTCTTTAAAAAATTGCCTTATGTATTTTTTTTTTCCTGTGAACTAGATACTCATGCTGACAGTTGCAGAATCCTGACTAGCAGGGCTTTCCATGCAATTCACCAGAGACATTTAAGTCTAAACACATTATCTTAAGACTTTCTGCTTCCCTGTACCTGCACCCTTCATTTTCATAAAAAGGGAATCTAACAACATCCTTTGAATGATAAGCAAGACTTCCTTTTCTTTAAAAATAACCCTATTCTACACATGCACAGGAAAAGGGACAGGAAGATGAGCACAATCTTTTCAATGAGATGAGAAGGATGGCTTTTGTAGGTTATCCCTTTTGTGAATGAAAACTGAGCAGGGCATGGAGCAACTGCACTGTTGTGCTTCATTGCTGTGCCCTGCTGCCAAAAATCCAGTCCTGGAGCTGGTGTTGCTTTGACCCTTAGAACTACACTGTCCCAGCCTCAGCATGTCCACCTCTTTCAGAATATCCAGAAATCCCTCCTTTGAAGCAGACACAAGTGATGCCATGCGAGTGACAAGGAGTCAGGATAAGAAAATCTTCAGAGGGAGCCTCTTAAGTTCACAATGTCTCATGTTCATTTCCAGTTGTCATCACATTTTGATAGGCCTCTTATCTTGTGTCTGAATAGCCTGTCTCTGTGGCTACCACAAAACTGGGGAGCCCAGGTCTCTGGGCTGTGCGCTGCAGCACAAAGAAAAAGTTCCCTGTGCATCTGCTATAGAACATGTCACTGAGCTGATAGTCATCTCACAGAGATGACACGCATTAGTAACCTGTCTGTAAGAAGCACGTGAGCTTGAGCCCAGTCACTTGTTTCAGAGAAACGATTGTAAAACAATGGTTGAAGTTTGGCTCAAACTTGTGAAGATATCTTTTTTTCCACTAGGTATAGATACACTTTTTGGCTCTCCTAACTTTAAGAAAAATAATTTGTTTTTTCCTAGGACTCAGCTATATGTATCTATTGTAAGTTAAACCAACAGAATGACTCCTGGGAAAGCACAGCTTGCCCCTGTGGTGACCCAAAACATTTCTCATTTGCAGTGGTTGCAGAGACAGCAAAAACTGGTTAAGAAGATAGAGCAACTTGGACTTTATAAAAGAAAATTCCTGCTTTCAGTAAGTAGGGAAGCATTAGACATTAATCTTTCAGGAAATCAGAGAAAAAATTGTTCATTGAGAGTTTTTTTACTATCCCCATAACGGCCAAAACTTGAAACATAGTATAGCAGCTAGAAGAGCTGCCACTTTTTTGTGTTGTTTTATTCTTACATCTTGATGTGCCAGTGAGCAACAAGTCACATTTACCCCATTACCTTTCAATCTGAACACTACCAGGTAGAATATGAGCTTCTACTTATACTCTCCTTTGATTATATACAGCTGTATTAAATCTATTTTAGCTAGTTAACATTCCTAGTCCAGGCACGTCCTAAAAAAATTGAGCTGAACTTTACAGTCATCAAGCTACATCCACAGGATGCAGGAACAATCACTTCATTAGCCTTTTGCAACAGCTTAGCTTTCAATAAGCTTCATGCTCTGAATAATCAAGAGAGGCAGAAGTCAAAGCTCACTTCATCAGTTTAAAAAAAAACATACAAAAGTTTGCACACAGTGAGATTACCTCTAAGTGGGTTTCTTCAAGATGCAGTTTGCATCTTGGTTGCACATATACCACAATTCTTTATTTCTGGTATCCATGGTGGGACAAGTAACTCTTCCTCTCCTCATATTTGACGTACAATTGTGCCTAACACCATCTAAGTTCCATCTTAGCCACAAATTTTAAGGACTCTCATGAAATGGGAAAGGAGAAGGGAAAATGAGCAAAGACATGCGGATTAATTCCACTTGTGGTTTTAAACTGCTCTATTTTCAAAAGAAGTATGTATGGCACCACCTATGGCGCTAATGTGAAGTGTCCAACACATCAACAGCTGCTTGTCAGGGGTCACTTCTCACAAACACCTCACTGACAAGTCAGCCCCAGGTCCTCACATCATCTGCTTGAGAAGGGGGCAGGAAGAACACAGTAAAAACCCAGTGATGATATAACTGCAGTGAAGAACTCCACTTGGTGGAGGACACTGAGGTGGCTGGTCCCTAGTTTTGGCAGCTAATACTACAGACAACATTAGGGGGACTAATGAAACTAAGGAACTTCACACCATTAACTAAAGAAAACTGTCTATGGTAATACTTTGAAGTACAGCTTTTGTGGTGCAGGGTTTATTGAAAAAAAAAACAGGTATCTTTATGTAAAAATTATAGTGGATGGACCTCAGATGACTACAGGAAGAAATTTACGATGAACTACCTCACTGCAGGTCTCAAAATAAAGCTCAGGTAAAGGTTGGTTCAGGGCAGGGGAGTTGCTATCTCTAAGTGCTATTACCTTCTCTGTTTCTGGTAGAATTTGTCCTTCTGATATCTCCAGACAAGTTCCATCAGAGGATGCATAACACTCATGTAACTTCCTTATGGACATATAATATAATGGGAGTGTTAACACATCAAAATGGGACAATACACAAAAAACCCCAAACCCCTTACATTAATGATGTTCACAAAACAGGGTAAATCACAGCCTCCTCCAGTTCCTACTGCTCTAACCAGCAATATTAAGGACTGTTAGAGCAACCCACTAAAAATCATAAATATCTATAGGCAGTACAATTGTCTCTGCTGTTTAGAGAGTATTTTGCAGGGCAGAAGAGATGTTTGATCCCATGAGTTGTCTCCCATCCATGCCTGGGATAAAGTACTCTTTGGCACAGTGCTCCACAGTTTGCCAAAAAGAGGTCTGGGAGAAGGGACAACATCACTGAACAGCTTTGGGGGAGTGATAAAGGCATTCCCAATATCTCCAGACTCCCATCCAAACTACATTGTCATCATTACTATGGCTGTAATTCTGTCATCTTCTTTGAAAAATGGAGGAACCTTGTATATCAGCCTTTCCAGTCCTACAGCCAGAATCACATCTAATAGATGTCTTTTTTAATTTCCCATGCATCACTGACAAGATGAGAACAATTACTGTGTTTTGTTGATGTCCAAGTCAAACACACAATTAATGGGCAGACTCAACCCCATGTCCGGAAGAAAATCTGTTAGGTATTCCTCTGATACTTCCCACACAAGATACAGTGACTTGAACCAGAATATTCAGAGTATGCAGTAAACGAGTCAGAAGCAAATCTGAGGCTCAGAGCACCGACACAGCAATGGTCAGCTCCTTCTACACCAAAACACAAGGGCTTGCTGTGTTGTGGATATTACACCATATGGTTATGTTGTGCTGTCAGCTGCACCCTGCCAAAGGCATTGCCTGTTTAGTGTCCAGAATAATCTGTCCTGCCCATGATGTCCACATTGTCCAGTGGTAGCACCACGCTGGCAGAGGCAGAGAGGTGCTCTCAGGCAGGTGGCTTCCAAAAACAAGCACAGAGCAGACCAAGTGTGCTGATCTGCAGTGAACCAGGAGCTCTAAAATACCAATGCCTGAGGATTATTGAAGAGTCATCTGCAGTTACCAGCCTGGCAAAGGCAAAAAACCTCTTCTATACTGACCAAGTGCTGAGCGATGGGAATTTTAGGAACCTGAAGAAAACAAATGAGCACTTGACATTGTTAAATTAAGATCGCTCCAGATTTATATGTCATAAATCTAACTTCAGGAACCAACAGAGTTAATGCATTATACTTAAATGGATTCTGAAGCCTGCATAAGGCTAGAAGAGCATTGATCCAATTGGACTAAAGCATCCAGGAACAAAGTGTATCTTAGGAGACTGATCTCTACCCATTCTACCACTCTACTCAGGAGACCCAGCCCTGGAAAGTCCATAGCCAGAAAAAACCCAGACCTTATGGATCTGGTTTCTACAAAAGCCATGACTCAGAAGACACAATTTCTTCCAAGTTACATTCCAGCACTGTTGCATAGGGTTGAAATGCATTTTTTCAAGACAAAAGTACAAGGCAGAAAAGTGGAAATGGTACATGATGCCTTGTGTCAGCCCAGAGCTGTGGAAAGGAATGGGAACAATGAAGTGTTTCCTCACTCACCAGGGACCTGACTGAAAAGGGTTGAGGTGGCACTGACCAATTTCTGTACCAAACAAGACAGGCAGGGCTAAGCACGCCTACATTTAATAAAGTTGTACAACAGCCTCTTGATGTAGATTGGGTGTACATGCTCCTGCTGCCGGGTTCAACTTCAGTTCTAATTGAAGTAGTTTAATGTGCTTTGTCTGAACTACTTCACATAAATACACACATATGCACAATCTGTAATTGAATAATTCTCTGTTTTCATTCAGTAATTCACATTCAAGATCACACAAAACCAGGCCAGATCAGAATAATGATTGGCTTTGACTACAAAGGGTAATTCTGAGAGCTACTACATTCAAGAATGCCCTAAGTATGGGTAATACAGTTAGTTCCTGTGGTTTTCAGCATCTGGGAATGTGAGAGAGGATTTTGGGGCTTGAGACTTGTTTCCAGTTCATTCACCATGTAAGTACAGCCACATTTAAATGGGACTATATGTGCAACTTGATCTCACTGCCTCAAGCATACATTTCTTTCATCATTTCACACAGGGAGAGATTCTTTACTCTGGGTAATGGAAATGACACTTTCCACTCCCAGCACTTCCCTGACTCAAAAGACTACAGAGAAAGCACAAGCAAAGGGTCCTTGCCATTCAACAAGCCATCACTTACTGTATTACAGTGATCATCTATAGTGACAGCTGTTACATCCCGAGATCCTGGAATACTTACTGCCAGAAGTGGTCATTTGAGCCATGTCTATCTAACTGGCCTAGACTGAAAACACTATTTTGCCAATGTGGTTAGCTACCTGAAAACATTTTCAGATCAAAAGGATCCACTAGAGACTCAGATACTCCGATTAATCAATTCATGAACATCAAAACCAGAAGAGAAAACAGCAGCTAGAAAATTCTTCCTGTTTTCACTGAACTTGAAACAAGGTTTTTGCTCTGAAACAATCCAGATCTCCTCATCGGGCAGCCAAGGCAACTACAAAACTTACTCTTAAGTTCTTTGGTCTGAATATTTCCAATGCTGAAGTAGCCACAGCAATAAAGGCTGGGCTTCTTTCCCACTTCCTGTGGACTGGACATCGACCCAACAGTTTTTCTTGGACCACTTCACAGGATAGGTGCCTCTCTCTGCCAAAGCTAAATTTGTAGGAAAGGCATATTTCTAGAATTTAGAGGAAGTAGTGGTGAAGTCTCTTGAAACACTGGTCTAACCTCTGTTCTATTGCAGTTTGCTCTCAGTATATGAACTATACACAGCCAAGTGGTTATAATCCCAGAAGCAGGAAAATCATAGAGCAGGCAGTATCTATGAAGCAAAGATTTATGATTAACCTTGAAATGCTCAGTGAAAGGCACAGAAAAGTTGCAGAAAAGGAAATTTTGACTAGGTACTGGTGGGGAGGTGGGGGATTCTTCACCACGAGAGGTGTCGGAGACAGACATATTGGCCAGAAGTTTGTATCCTTCAAGACATGGAGAAGTTGACTGGGTGAGGTCCTGAACAATTTGATCCAACTCTGAAGTCAGCCCTGCTTTTGCAGAGGTTTAGACTATATGACCTGCCAAGGTCTGTTCCAACCCAAGAGAAAAGTAAAAGTGGGAACATTTGAAATTTGTGACTGAGTCAGTATCATGAAGTACTGAGGAAGAAGTGTCAGGTTATTTAAGACAGCAAAATAACCAACCCCAGGTGACTAAACAGCATACATGGAAAGAAAGCAAAAATCTATAATTCGACTTAATGCAAAATGGAACAAAGAATTTCTTCTAAAGTCCTATATAATAAGATAAATATTCAGAAGACTAAAGTGCCACTGAGGATCACTTCCTGAAAACACTTACTGCACTATTGGAATGTGTAATGAATAACATGGAAATAATGCACATCTCTAAGGCAATATATATGTCCTCATCACTATCCCAAAACCCACCATCCAACCTTTAAAAATAAACAAACAAGAAACAAACAAAAACTCAGAGAAAGGTGATGAAAATGATACAGCACTTAACAAGAGGTGAGGCCAAAAGGCTTTTCTGAAGAATACAATGATGAAAAACATCAGAATTATCAGAACTCCTAATGACATCCATCCACTGAAGGAAAGAAGATAGATTTAAAGTTGAAGGAAGTTTTATGTATCTTACTTTTAACTCCAGGGGCAAGGAAACCAGTCATGATTCCTTCAGAGGCAGGTTACTGTCTATGCCCTGAACCAGTGCTATGACAATTACTTGGTTGTTGTCAGAAGCAACAGTTTGCTTTCATCTCAGTGTTCAATTCTGATATAGAGCAGCATCACCAAGCTGAATGGCCTGGCAAGGTAAGGATCAGCTGACACTGCATGAAATGCAAGCAAAATGCTATAACATCTTCCAAGATTCCTAAAGAAAATAAGTGAACAAGGTAGTAAATTAGTTTTCGCCTCAATGTCTTAATTTCTAGTCTTTAGAAAACCTATTAGTTACGTGCCAGGTTTTTTTTCTGCATTAGAAATATAAAAATACTGTTTTGTTGTTCAAAGTACCAAAAACCATGCTTCCCACCTTCACATACCACAGCTATGCTCAGCTGAACAATTCTCAATCATCAGTGGTTAAAGTAAGATGCAAACTTGAGAACTATTTACTTTAAAATGCCTGTAAAAATGCTATAATAGAACTGAGAGCAAATAGCACTTTGATGCTGCAAGTCTTAAACTTTGCACATTCCTCTCTCACTCTAAATCTCTACTGTTTACAATTTAGATCAAATCAGATACAAGACTCCTAAAGCTACCAAAATTTATTCTGTAGCACTTGTTTTTCCTACATTTCTTCATTTTACAGCATAAAGGAACAGTGAGCATAGTAAAGGAAAGCTTTGAGTTACTATTTCTTAGTTAATCTTCTGAAGCACATTTGCATCTCCTTACTTCCTTGAAGGGGAAATATAGCAGAATAAATCTGCCAATATTTTGCTCATCTCTGAATGTGCTACATTACTTGAACAAATACAAACAAGAATTAAAAAGGATCATCTTAATTTTGTTTCTAACTTGTAACACAGATTTTCTCTTTTGCTTACAGTACATAGATGAGAATCTATGCTGGGATAAAATGAAAAGCAACTGCCAAGCCCCTTTGAATGGAACTACCATAAAAATAATGCTACTAAAATACAACTTAACATTGATAAAACAAACTGACATTTTGAGACAACAGTCATAGTCATATGTAGACATAGATAACTTTTGTATCTGAAGAGATTCAAGATGACCTAATAAGACCTGGCACAGGGTAGTTATCTAAAGTTTGTATCATAGTATGTAATTTACTTCAACTCAGTTAAAAGGCACTGGTGTTTCTCAACAAATGTCTTCAGACAGGCAAATAAAAAGAGATGGAGAACAGAACAATGCCTTTAGAGCACGCATAGGAAATTTATGCTAAAAAAACTGAGCACAGGATAGGCAAAGGACAACAAGAGAGCTTACCAATTCTCTTCAAAATACAGCTACTGATGCTTTTTTTTCACTACCATGCAGCTATTTGCTATCAAGGTCAAATAAGACAACAGTCTTTTTTCCCCCCTCCTACATCTGATCTGAACAGCAACAAATGCTGAGGAACTGAAGTGGGATTTCTACTGGAAACTATTCATACATATCCTAGCTCAGGAGTGCTACACAATAAGGAAAAGACAATGCTTTGTTTTTTTTCAGAACAGGTTAAATAAAAACATATACAGAGCTTCTTAAAATTCTATCTGAAGACTCAAGAACAAGAAGACAGACTAGATGGAAAGGAATTAAGTATGTCTTAACTTGACAGAACCAACTAATATTCCTACTCAAAGCTGGTGCACAGAAGCACTATGCCTGTTCAGGGGGACCACTGCTGGGCAACTACAGCTGAGCAGAGTTCTAAGGGAGATCACTTTCAGCAGGGAGCTCTGGTGACATGAGCTTCTGAGACAAGAGAAGCTCTAAGAAAACTCTGTGTGGGAAGCTGTTCCGCGGCCGTGTTTGAAAAGTGCTCAGTACGACAGAATATTGGAAATGCACATTGGTGCAGGGATTTTTTGCAGAAGTCCTGTGCAGTCCACCAACACATCACAGCTGCTGGGCACGTGCCACAGAGATATGGACAGGCTAAACCCAGCCCACAGCTCCTAACCAGCCCCAGTTACCCACCGTGGGGCTGGCTGAGCTGAGGGGTTTGGAGCCAAACACCCCGAGGCTGCAGCCACTCTTGGGTCTGCTGCTTCCCCTCCCCATACTCAGCAGGTAAGAACTAGCAACGGAGAGGCTGGGCATCTGATAGCTCCTTCAGCTTGCTGACAACTTGATACATGCATTTTAAGTTCTGCAATTATTTTTAATGCAGTTTTCTGTGACCAACATGTAAAATGACTTGTTGAACTAAGAATGGTAGAATCACAGTAACACTGAGGCCTGCCTACAAGTTTAGTTAACCTCCCAAGCCATGGCACTTCAGTTTTGTTAAGAGGGTCTCACAGCAGGGATCATAAAGCTCAAAATACAAATTGAAAATGTGGTTTGTGTGTTCAGTGATGTGCTATGTGCATCTGAAACAAATTAAGAAATTTTTACAGGACTTTCGTACCGTATTTCTGATGCTCCTCCTTCTCATTCTATGAAAGTTTACCCAACTCTAATTTAGAGCCTCCTTGCTGGAAATGTTTTTAAAAAGATGTTTTGTGTTTGGGAAATTGTTTCTGAAGTAAAAGATACCACATTCTTAGGCACCACCACACACATGCCCTAAAAAGTGCTAGTTTTCTAAAATTTAGAAAAAAAAAGATTACACTGTCACCCACCTTGTCCTCTTCATTGACCATAACAAAGGAATAAGTCTTCTCACATTTGTTACATAATCATTAAGATGATGGACTTTTTCTTTTTTTTTTCTTTTTTAAAGTCATCTTGGCAGACTTCAATATATTTGTCATAAATTATTTTCATAGATCCACTTCAATCCCAAAAGATTTACAGGACTATCCAAACAAAGGGGTCAGTAAAAAATAGTTAGATATTTGGATGTTTTATCTAATATTAAACTCACATTGTCTCATCCTATGTATTTTTACAGTAGCAATGTAAAGTACAAGTTGTTAACCTTTCCCCTGCTTTCTGTATGAAAACTCTTGTGTACTGCTACAGAAATAATGGAGATAACACTAACAACAGCAACTGGGGATAGTAAATTTAAAATGGCTTTAACAGCCAAATATAATTTCACACAACTTTTGCAGGAGTCTAGGTTTAATTTGCTTCACAGGACAGTTGGCCAAACAATGACATTTATCATAAAAATATCCTCTCCAATAAGCAAATCTCATTTTTCTTTCCAAAAGAAAATTCAATGTATACTCTGAGCATTCAGTGGCTCATTTTCAAGATCAGCCCACACAGATTTTTCTTAACAAAACAAAGCAATTGAGTTAAAAAATGCAGACCAATGTAATGACATAGTCATATTGGTTTTGGCTATGTTAACTTTAAAAAACATGCCAATTTCACTATTTTTCTTTAGGTTTTATTAGAAAAAAGCAGCAGATCAACATTACAATTCAGAGACTAATCTAAATATGCACTTGACAATGAAGCACATCTGAATATGAAGTGAAAAAGGATTCCAGAAAACCTTCAGCTTTGCCAATCTTCTTCTACCCAAATCACATATCTTTTCATCTGGCTTTCTGATGACTGAAATCAAACAAGGAACAAAAGATTTATTGCTATGAAAACAAGATTGTAGTACAGTAGTACAAGTCTTGGGCGCTAAAGCATACTGAAGTTAACTTAATTTCAGAGTGTACTTAAATCTTTTGTTTGGCCATGAAAGTCCATAAGCTGACTGACCCAAGTATAGATTGAAATGGCAGGTCTGGAAAAAAAAAGTTAGACAGCATGTTAACCTCCAGTTTTCAGACAGTAATAAAAAGATACAATTCCAACAGCCAAGAAATTAAAATTAAAAGAAAAGTGGATCTGACATTCAAGAGCTCAGTTTATTCTTATGCTCATTTTGTTTGCGCCCAAAATAATTTTAGACTCACCAGGGAAAAAAAAAAGTATTCATGGACTATCACACAATTGAAAAAGAGAAACAATTGCCTTTGACTTGGTTATTTTCCCCCACTGAGGTATAAAATCTACATATAAATTTGATACTTCACTATAACAAATTGTACTTTTCATAGTTCTGATTTAGTTTCATTAAACCCTGTTTACTTTTTGCTTTTAAACCACAGAATTCTTATGTAACGATACTGAATCTGGTTTCCAGCTCTCTTTCATTTATTTGTGGATTTATATTTAGTAGTCTGGTTACTGCTGCTAACCAGGAAAAAAAGAATTCTTGAAACTTTCTTCATTACAACAGCACTTTCAGCAGAGGTTACTGATGTGCAAGCAAACTAAAACGATATGTAGCTCTTCAGAGAGACTATTTCACTGATTATGTTTCCACTGTCCAAAGGTTCTCTAAATTATTTGCTGGAATAAACTCTTTCGATCTTGTAAACATCAGTGGGCACAGTTTCACTGCTATGTGTGTAGTTTCACATCCTTATACAGGAAGGCTGGTTCACAGATACTGAGAAGCTGCAGGAGTTCTAACAGCTGAGGAACTGTGGATTCTGCTGAGCAGAAGTTTCTTCTGTTGCTACTTAACAGAGTAGCCAAAGTATCAGCCGAGGTAGCCCAGTCAATCTTTGCTTTTCTTTAGAACCTCTCAGAATATTTCTGGAAGGGTGACGTTGCGGAGCAGCCACTGCTGGGAGCGGCTGCCAGTGCAGTCTCTGATGCTGGGTACCTGGCTGTCCTCTTCAGTGGCTTTGTCCAGGCACTGATTACTGTTCACATGCAGCAGGGTTAATTTCTTGAAGAAAAAATAAAAAGAAATCAGCTTTATAAAAATCACCAGGCATAAGGTAACCAAAAAATTTCTAGTTGGCATCAAAACTTCTCCATAGGTAAGTAGGAACTAGACAAGACCCTGTGGTTACTGACTGCAGATCCCAGTTCTAAAAAACACTTAAGTATGCTATATGACATTGCAGACACTAAAGGCAGTGCTTTATGAAAAACAAAACAGTAAACTTGTAAATTATGTTCTTGGCCAAGCAACATCCACCATTCCTTAAATAGGGCTATACAGCTAGGGATCTTTGAAGAGTTAGAAATTACAAGTTGGTAAGATATACAACTTTAGTTATTAGTTGTAACAGTAGCTTTTATCAGATCAGAATGAACATATTGAATGTGTTTCCAAAAGTACTTTTTGTTTCCTCAGCTGGGGACACAATAATGACCTTACACTATGTTCTTTCAGCAGTTTTTGGGCTCTTTTTAAAAAGTATGTTCTTTTATGAAAAGTATGCGCAATTTCACGTAAGTGTATATCTTTTGCAATACCTAGTAATCTTACTTACACAATCTTTAGTAAACCACTCCATCTACACCTCAGCACTATCCTCATGGAGAAGAGATCCTCAGAAGCTGCATTTCCTGCCACTGTACTATGGATACTCCTCAGTGCAACAACTTGCCTATGGTACCACAGGCATTACTACTCATATTTCTTCTCTCATTCAGCAGCTCAGCCAGGACACTGGAATGATTGAGAAGTCATAGCCTTATGTGCACAAGTAGCAAGGGGCAATTAAAAAAAAAATCAAGTTCAAAAACCTAAGCACATCGATCTCCTGCACTCATAGAGGTGCTGAAGAATGAAGGATGGAGTTTTTCTTAAGGAAAAAAAAAAAAACACAGAAAAAAATTAAAAATCACTCAACTATGTGGATGTGAGTTCTTTCTAAGTGCCCTGTTACTTTTTTTGTGCTTTATTACCTAGCTTTCAGTTAGGTTCTGAAGAACTTGCCTAGGTTTTCTACTGATAAAATGGAGAGAAAGAACACATATAACCAAATTTATATCTGAGGATCAACACAGGGGAAGTCTTTGACAATCGCTGCAAGACTGATTATTGTGATTAAGTGTCTAAAAGTTCATTTTTCTTAGCACTGATAAGGTAGAAACCTAATGAAAACCACTTGCTCTTTGGTAAATCACTGTAGGTGGTAATATTACTCATATTATTTGTTTAAGTTAGGTAAACTAACTACATTAAACCCAAGAATGAATGGTTCCCAAGACTAATGTAATCCTGCAAACCTTCAACTTTCTTCAGTGTACTATCAACAGTTGCCAGCAATGTACAGAAATCCTAGCAGAGATCAATTGTCTTCCACATTAACTGCCATCCTAATCACAAAATCATCATTCATAAGTATTTGCTCTTGGTCATAAAAGCTGCAGACTCTGATAACACCTCAGCTACTGAAGTCTCTATCAAGTGTATTTACTCAGAAATAACCTCCACCTTGCTTTTTAATTAATGAAATGACTTTTCAGTAGCTAAATATCTGAAAATTCTTTTGAAAATAGTCATTGCAAGTACTGGCAAGATTCTTCATCCACAAATTGTCTTTTGTAATAACTGATTTTAAATTAAAAAGCTTGAGAACTATGTTTTTTTTAACTATTCACGAAGTCAGAATTCTTGACTGCATTACTCAATCACAAAATCATTTCTAGAGCTTGCAAATCAAAGTAATGATGAATTGGTCAATGAACAATGATTTCTAGATCTGGCAGTTCAACATATGAATTTCAAAGTAAATTTGAATATCACGTAGAAGAAAGAGCCTGATTTAAACAGAGGCATTTTAAGCATCTATACTTTAGATGTAATATTAGAAATGTAAAATTATCTTTATAAGTCTGTAATGCTCATTTTTTAATTAGACAAGTATTTCCTTTTAACTTTGTTCAAGACAAGACACCAAGCACTAAATTTGTCACCACATCATTACTCTTATCCTTTACTGGTCCAATAGATGCCTGAAATACTTCTCCATTTTTGATCTCATTCTAGCACAACACTACACCATCAGACAATATTTCTCCAGAGGGTCCCAAAGCACGTGCAAAACGTTCTTCCAAATGATCCCCCAAAACTCACCAGGTAATTAAATCAACACAGATGCCCACTGTGTGACTACATCGTGAATTAGTAACAGAGGGAACATAATCATGACTTTGTTTACTGTTTTGTCTGTCCAATAGTGGTCCCACACTGGAAGATGTTGCTCTGCAAGCTTATGTAGAAGCCAAAGTTGCCTCATTTTACAGTCAAAAGTCATTAGAAGACTTACCACTGGATCATATTCCCAAAGCTGATTTCCTTTTAGATGGTGGCACTTCAGCATCGTTACTGGGCCATTCAATTTGGATACATCTAAACACAAATCATCTGTTCGAATTTCTTTGTTGGCAGTATATGAGAAAACCTAGACGAAAAAAGAATGAGAGAAACTGAAAAAGAACTGCTTCAACCAAAAGATTCCTGGAGTCTGGGGAAAGGGGAACATTTGTGCATTACTTCATTTATTCCCACTAATTTTTTTTCTTTTGCTTTCTGTTCCCTTCATAATAGTGAGGCATGGAAAGATTTTTAATTTTTTTTTTGGAGGGGTGGAACAAGTATAAACACAATCACAAGCTATTCAGTCAAAACAGACTTTTTTTGAATTGAAGATTGCTTGCTGTGAAGGAACAGAAGAATCCACAAGCACAGGTAATCTCTGTTTATGTAAAAACAATTCATCAAGAATCATTAAGAAAGTAGAACAAAAGACAGATGAAAAGTAAATCCCACAACTGAAAATCCAGAAAAATATCTATTTAAGATATCTTATAAGATATATTTTCAGGCACAGGCATGTTTTTTTTTTTTCTTTTAAGTAACAATGCCAATCAGGAGCTCTAACCAGAATGCATTTCCAAAGAACCTATAGGAGGTGAAGTCTAGCTCATAGCAGTATTTTCCTCCCATGATTTTGTTTTTGACTTTAAAATTGGTATAAAATGTATTGTAATCAGGCCTGGAAAACATACAAGCAGAAACCACCACTGAATCTTCTCATGCATTTCCTCTTACAGGCACTTTCTTTAATGAGGGTTTCCTAAGTACATTTTGAAGATAACTACTGAAAACATCCAAGAATTGTCCCAATAAGCAGTCGTGTCTCAAATCAATACATTAATAGCATTCCTTTTAAAAAATTGTCACCTGATTGCCACCCATTCCATGGCAGTTAAAGATTCCAACTTTCTCATTTTCTTTTCTTGCCATGTTATCCAGACATTGATTTGTCTCCACATTTCTTATCTAGAAGGAAAAAAGAGCACATCACCAAGGGTTGATATTTTTAGAAGATAATTAGGGTCATATCAAACCACAGTGGCACCAGTTCTCTCCATACACCAGAGGTTATGTGAAATAATTGACCCATATTAGCAATGAGGCATCACTGTCCAAGACTCAAACTCTCAAGCAAATGTTTAAGCTACCAGGTCACAGAATCGTGATTGTTTCTTTGCTTTCTTGGGGGATCCTTCCACCTTGGGGGCACTTTTTGCTCAAAGACTCAGCTGCAACAAAATGGACACAATTGAGTCTGCAGCCCAAAACCTTCGAAAGTATTAATCCCTACACCACCATATAGTAAGTAGGCATGAATATGAAGTCTCTTGATAGTCATGAAGAAGCACATTCTGCTAAAAGTGTTTCTTTTAAAATCCACAGTACAAAATCACTCGACAGAAAACTTGATATTTAGTTCAACATGACTTGTAGAGGAGAGGGTGCCTACTTATTTAGGACAGCATCATCTGTACTATTTCTACAGTTAAAAAGGTTAAAGAAAAAAGAGAAATGCCCAGCAAGGGGTCTATTGACTATGACTAGGGGTCACTAGAATTTGCTGGTCACTGGTGAGGGTCCTGGGGGTAAAGTTCAGAAAATCTTTTAGGCAAAGACCTTGTTTCACCTAGTATAGCTTTCAAGCAAAACTTTATTCGTACTGTATGTAGAGAACATTCTACAGAACATCATGCACAACTACATTTCTGAAGGAATATCTCTAAAGCCATTTATATGACATTTTGTACTGTAGTAGAAAAAAGGAAAACAATCAAATTACAGTACTGTATACCAAAATTTAGTTGCCTGCCCCACAGAGAAGTCAGATTTGTCATTCTCCACGTGACAGAAACACAGGTACAAAATAACTTGAACTTTGCTGGAGACAACTTGCTTGCACTACTCAGTTCAAAACACAACTTACTGCACAATGTACTTTACAGAGGGAAGATGAATATGAAAGATAGAATCTTACCTCTCCCAGAGAAAAGTAATGGCGTGGAATTTGGGAATCAGGATAAACATTCTCCAGGTACCAGGAGAAAGGCTTGCACTGGAGCTTGCGCCTTAGCCCAAGTCGTGATGATATGTCCCCATAATCAACTTTAGTAACTCCTGAAAATAAAAAGAAGTTGTATTCACTGGCTGCCAATAAATACCATTTAGTTCCACTTCACAAGAAAACCCATCAGTATAATTTACTACTTCCATGAAAGGCTCTCTCTTTAAAACGTCACCTCTATACAAAGGGGTTTTTGCTTAATACAGCATGTTTATACTCAGGGAGAATATGTCTGTCAAGACCTGTGACTTCTTTTTCCACAACAGATAGAATCACTACACCTGGGCTGTGCATGACAATTTCTTACCTGTGGTTTGTGGAACAATTTGAATGTAGGTGCTTACTAAGTTAATAGAGGAGAAAGGCTGAAACCTTGTTAGTCACTAATGCCATTCATTCCCCAGTGGTAACTGGAGTGCATATCTGTGCAGCATAACACAGCAGTCTCCTTCTGTGGAGCAAGCAGAATTCCAATTTAATTTATTTCTGTAAGCCAGGTACCACCTGCTGGACTCTTCATCATCCATCTAACTGAACAAAGAAGCAGGCAGAAAGCAGCCTTCACACAGAGCACTAAACCTTAAATAATTCAGCATTTGTTCAATATAACCGCAGCATTTGCAGGAAGTATGTTCACCATTATGACTGTTATCATTTTTTTGTGGTAGTTTGCTTGCCTTTTTATTCCTTTGCTCCTCACTTATCAAAGTGCTCCTTCTTTCTGTGTCTTCCCACTCTTTTATGGTTGTTTTAATTCTTTCTAAAAATTGTTTTGTGCAAGTTCCATCTGCAGATGGGTTGAGGATGGTGTAGATGAACAGTGGATATTTTTGCTTCACTCGAATTCAGCACTATCGTAATCAATATTCCAATAATAATAATAATAATAATAATAATAATAATAATAATAATAATAATAATAATAATAATAATAATAATAATAATAAATAATAATAACAGTAGGATAATTTCTACTTTTCAAGCATCACATCTTTTTTCTATTTCCCACACCACACTCTGTTTCACACAGGTCAAACGTAGTATACTATCAAAAAATCCACACCAAATAAAAGAACAAAAACTGGCCCCAGAAATTTAAATTCCCCCAATGGACTATAAATATGGCTCAGCTGGCCACCACAGTACAGATCTCCAACTGCACACATTTTTCAGAAATCTCTCCACTTGGAGGACTGTGAGTTACCTCTACAATTCTTGACCTTGGAAAGAGTTTGAGACATTTCTAAGCTGGCACACTGTATTAAATGGACTTGCCAGCAGATGGTGTCTTTCTACTCAATTGAGACAGTTAATTGGATCAAACTTTAGCTAACTGTCTGGAAATGCCAATGAAAAACACAATTTCAATATTCCAGCAAGAAAAAAATGCTATTCAGGTTTTTAGGTGTTTTTTTTTTTTTTTTTTTTAATTAAAGACTTCATTTTAATAAATATATTGGAAAGCTATACGGGTAAGGGAATGAAAGCAAAAGAAATCCTGTTTGTATAGAAGCCCAGAAAACTACTGTCTGGGCTTTCAAGTCACAAAAGAAATCCCAGAACCAAGAAATACAAGACAAATTAAAAAAAACCAAAAAAAACCCACAAAACCAACTAAAACCAACAATCCAGTCACAAAATGCTGCTCTATCTTCATGAAAGCAAATATTTTCTCTACAAGAAAAGCAACACTCTCAAAAGCTAACGCAAGAACAGAAAGGTTCTGACCACAGCTGAGTACTGGATTCTTCATTTTTCAGTGATGAAAAAGCAGCTGATGGATGAAACAGTTATCATGCCACTGTCACAACAACCTTACAGCACTCAAAACATACTCAGGTTGCTACACTGACCTCCTGAAAACAGCTCTGTTAAGGCTTTGTCACATCATTGAAAGGCAATAAGAATTAAAGTCACATCCGTAAATAATTAAATGTAAAGTGAGACTTAATAGCATACAAGCAAGCTGTTTCTGAAAGTAGTTTTAAATGCCACCACACACACACACACACACACACAAAAGTGCCAGCTGATTTTTCCCTTTTACATTTTATTCCATTAAGCCGTATTTATTCAGAAAGGTTTTTAAAACGCTTCCCCTTTCTGAAGTCAGGTCTGCACCAAACCGTACACGAAGACTACAGTTAGCAGCAGGTTAGCAGATGGACTGAAGAGCAAAATAGGTAGAGTTGCCTTAGGGGTTTCCTCTCATAAGGCTGAGTTACTCTGTTTCCAAGATTTCTGGTACCTTATTGATACTACTCTAAACCAGCTTGAGTGCTTTCTATCCAGCACAGTGCCAGTTACTGATGAGGAATTTCTTTTGGGGGAAAAAAGAATGGACGAAAACAAGGAAAACTGCTACGAAGTAAAAAGCACACCAAAAATTAGGTACAGGTTTAAATCATTATTTCCTCCACAGACCAGTAAAATTTATATGTATACCTATAACATTGACATATAAGCTCCTAGGGGTTTTGGACATTTTTTCAAAGGCTCAGCTAAAAAACAAAACAAAAACCAAACTGCAAAATGTATCTTAGATCAGATTTCCTCTGAGGAGACAATTATGCCTGATTCCAAAGGTATGCACATCGTGAGGAAGACAGTCGTATTCACTTGTTTTTTCAAAACTTTGGTCCAATAAAAAAAAAATAAATTTGGAAAGAATCATATAACCACAGATCGGTTTGGGTTGTAAGGGATTTCAGGATCATCTCATCCCAACCCCTCTGCCATGGGCAGGGACACATTCCTCTATACCAGGCCGCTCAAAGATGCATCTAACCTGACCTTGAACATTTTCAGGAATAGGGCAACCACACAAAACAGAAATAGTATTTAAGAACCTTGTCACTGCTGTCTTTATTTGACCACAACTACATTTTTCCTCAAAAATTTTCCTTATTTTCTGCCCCCAACCCTATTTGCACTTAAAAGTTTGGGCCTCCCTGATGATTCTATTTGTCACACAGCTTGCTGTTAGCTGTGGGACAATCTCATGCTTTTTTTTTCCTACACACATGCTTAAAGATACACTCAAAATATAAATATTGGTAATGCAGAAAACATATACTTCAAATCATCCAGCCCTACCAGCAGCAGCCATGTTGCAACAGTTGTGCCATCCTCAAAATTTCAAGAGCTGAAGATTTCCTTGCCTAAGTTTAATGTGTGGCAATACATTTATGCTAAACTCCTTTGGAAAAAATAGCATGTTGTTATAATCATGATTATAAATTGCTCAGTCATTTTCAAAAGCAGAGTATGAAAACTATTTCATCTAAATCTAGTTTTCTGATAAAAAATATAATTTGTTTTTATTTAGTATTATGAAACTCTATAAACAATAATAATTTAAAACCAATTTGAATAGCTACATTTTTTGCATTCCCAATTAATCTAATAGGGACTAGTAGCTGAACACAAAATCACATGGAAACATTTAGTATGTACTTTGAACACAGGCTTAGCTACACTGCAAGATGTGGACTCAGTCCCTCCTCTGCCGTCCCTATCAACCATAAATAATGTTTTCCATTTCCAGTCCCTACATACTGAACCTTGACTTACTGTGCCTGGCTAGAGACCAGGGCATGCAGTGATTAGCTACAAGGCCTATGGATCCAGTTTTCAGGATAACACATCCCTGTCACTGTCTAGATGACTCCTGCTTAGGTAATTTCACAGTGCTGTCTTTTCAGGCTTTCTGCCTGCCCATTTAGTCCTAGGATAATACACCTCTGAGGTATATCCCAAAATATATCTCAGAACATTGGCCTTTGGGGCAAACCTGACCAGCCTAATGCTTTGCAGCTGCTGCTGCCAAAGGGGCAGCTTTCTCTTGCTCACCTTCAGATTCCTGCTGTACCTCTTGTGCTGACACAGATTCTAACTTAACCCTGGGAGCCAGCCCACAGATCCAGCAGGATCCTGACAAATCCAGCAGGTCATAGAAGCAGTTGATGCGGACAAAGGACCAGTAAGTGAGGGGAGGTGAAGCCCTATTGCCTGCCATAGCAGTACACCTGCCACGAAAAGCAAGGCACTCCCCACACAGCAAGTGGTGACACAGGCACATCTTGTGAAGCCTCCTTATCTGGGACAATACAGTCCTAATCTTTTAGCCTGGAGAAAGTGATGAACGACCAGCACTAGAAATAAAGAAGTGTCAGAGTCCACACAAAGAATGACTGGAGTTAGGAAACAGATTATTCACATGCTGGATTTGTTTTCTGAAAGATGAAGAGAAAATGGTTTGGGAAACAGAGCCCTGGTATAACACGTGACTGGGAGGAAAGCAACCAGAAAGCCAGTGCCTGGGGAGAAGAGCTGCTGCCTGCAAAGAGACAGGCTTGATTCTAGCTGAGCAGCAGCTGCAACAAGTTCCTGCCCAACCTCCATCTGTACCTAACCACTCCTAAGCAGACGGATGGCTTCTAAAATGCACACAAGCTTAAAACAGACAAGTTACAGTTTCTACTGGGCTATACTTATAAAAGAAGGAAAGGATTACAGGCTTACTTTTCAAGAGGGTAGCTTTCCATTTAACTAAAGTACATCAATAGTAAAAAGTCTCTTGAGTTCCTATCATTCAAGCAGCAAGACGATTTTTCCCAGACAACACAGATTACATGAAGTGGAAAAGCTACCTGAGAATCTTACATTTGCTTTCCTGCTTGGATCCCTCTGTGATTCACTATCTTAGGGAACAGAAAAGAAAATATAAAGGAGGAAACAAGTGTCTTGTTAGCTAGGCTCAGTGATGCTTGTCAGTATGTTATCTCCTTCAAAATCCAATTTTTTGCATCCATATCAACTAGTGAGAAAAATCCTGGGTGCACAGAGGATTGCTTGTTTTCCTCATCCATCCGCACCCAAGGCCTGCAAACCAGCATCAGCCTAAGAATCCTCACCTTGCTTGTTGCAAGGACTTGTGACACTGTCACAGTAATACTGAAAGTACACAATTGTACTAGCACGCAGTTTCACAGTCTGCACACTGTGTTCTGCCTGAGGATTACTACACCAGCGTTCTGCAAGAACTATACAATTAAATTTTTGTATTAGAAGGATATCTAGAAAAGCTAAGTGAGCCAAGCTAGCAGAGATCCACTGATTTCCTAAACTAATGCCTGTTTACTGAAACCTGTACTGATGCTATTAGTTGTCAGTGGGTAAAATCACAATCTGCAACACTCAGCTAAGATTGGAGATGCCAGAATTGGAAGAATAAGGTGTTTGTGAACTTCCCAAAATAGTAATCCATTTAGTTAATATCTACTGGATCTCACAACTTACGTGGATTTGCAAGGGTGAGAGGCATGAGTGGCTCTGAGTACATTTGTGTGTTCAATCTCTGAACAACAGGTTTTCATCAGAGCTAAAGATTGACCCACAGTACTGGGCATTCTCCTCACAAACCCAGGCAACAAATCAATTTCGGAATAACCGAGTTTATTCAGATACAATATTATCCTACTCTTGAGACACTTGAAAATTCTAGCATCGAACTTGAGCGCACAGCCGACATGGTGATGGGGATGCAAATGAGAGCGTGTGACAGGCGGCAGGTGCAGATGCTCTAAGAGCAGCTTGGCTAGAGCACATCCCTATCCAAAAATCACTCAGACCATTAGCACACAAATTATGCAGACATGAATCTTTTGAAAGGAAAGAAAATATGTAGTGCAGTTACAGAAAATTGCTTAACTTACTTTCACCATTTCAGAATTTCTACTGCCTCTGGAGAATGCATGCATATTCTACAATATTGCAATGCTATGAGAGTCCCCTCAAAAAAACCCCAACCTTACAAAAATTCAAAAAAAATCCAAACCCTACAAAAATTCAAACTCCTTTTGCAGCTTATGCTTACCACACAAAATGGAAGGATATAGAGGTGATATATAAAGTAACAAAGCCTTATCATGACTTATTAGTAATTTACATTTTTAAAAGAATTGGTTATTTTTTATAATTAGGTCTTCCTGCAACTTTGTACCTTTTAAAATCTAGCTGGACATGGATGCATAAGAGCCATCTTTACCAAAAAAGACTGTACCTATTTATATACAACTTTTCTGAATACTTATACATGTTCATGTTTGAATTCATAATGCTGTATTACACAACAGGGCAATAAAAATAAGCTGTTAGCTTCTAATTTCACCTAAAAAGTATATTTGAACAATAGCAGGACTTTTTTTAAAATTAAAAGTCATCCACATTCTCTTTTGCGTAAAAGCTTTCTTTTAAGACAAAATCACCATAAATCCACACTGTCAGTTGCTCTCACAGGCATTTGTAAAACCCATAATCTAAAATTTGACACTGTTCAGACTCATATTACATTGCATTACAGCTTTTAAATGTCAATAGTAATGTAGGTTTAACAAGCAGGTCATAAGGTAATACTAGTTTTAAAAAAATTTCTTTGGAAAAGCAGATGTGGCATATAAAACTACTTCTTAGTACATAAAGTCAAACGCCTCAAGTATTTAGAAAGGCTGGCTGTTGCTACCTGAAATTTGTCTTTTTATATAACAATAAAAATAACCTGCAGTTGAAAGTAATAATTCAATATTTCCCAGGATTCCTATCTTCTCCTGATTTTTTTGCAGAAAATCTGATTTCATGGGAAATTTTCTCTCATATTTTACATCCTCTTGTTTTACTAACATCCACATAAAGAAACATAATAAATATCATCACAGTCAATTATATTGGCAACTTGCCCCATATCTAGATAGTGAAGTACAAATTCTATCAAGACAGAAGATATTCACTTTTGCCACTCCTGCTTCTGAGTTTCACTTAAATCACTTCTGATATATTCAACGTGGAATGCCTACAACATGGAAGCCAGAGCCCAAAATTCAGCACATTACGATATGGCTTTAGATGACTAATTTTCAGCACTACAGCTGAGTTCTTTGATGTTCCACTGAGCTTCAATTCTGTTGCACAGGAACCTCATTCATAAATCATGTTCATGTTTAAAAGCAAACAAACAAAATCCCCTTCAGGGCACATCTCTGGCTAACAAAATTATTTTTCAATTAAGACCTTACTTTTTGTACACCTTAAGTGAGTTCTGTCTTAACAAACTTCAAAGCAATAACATTCTTATATAAATACTCACGTTATTTCCCAGTAGTAGCAACATTTTAATTCTTAATAAGTATTTCTCAAAACCAAAGACCTGCTCACCTGGGGAAATAATGTAGAAAAAGTTTTTGAATTCATCCATCCAGACTTCTGCGAGCCGCCTGTTATTTTTGTTGATTATCTGCCCTGTACCTCCTGGGAAAGTGTACGGTGTTGCTTTTCTGAACACATGCCCAACATGTGAACAAGTTACAATTTCCAAAGTGCCGCCACACTGCCAGATCTGGAAGTGATAGAACAATTACCGTATAGTTACAAGTTGTCAAAAAAAAAGTTCCAAAACATTAATCACTTGCTTCTGTCCAAGGTAGGGAAACAACACTAGCTGAGGCCTAGAACAAATGCATACTGCATGGAAGAGAACTGCATGTTTTTTCTTGCTCAACAGCTAAAGATGCTCACAAGCCCAAGCAAGGCAGCATATGGAAGTACTTCAGCTCTGGAGCAATTCTGCATCACCCAGAGATTACTTTAAAGAAAGGGGCAAGCTGACCACAAAGGAAGGAAAAGGCTCACATGAATCACAGGAACTAACAGGTGTCCAAAATAGTCCATTATAAAACACAATCTCCACGTAAAAGAACCCATACACTTCCCAAGTCTCTGAAAATACTTTCAGTTTAATCTTGGACCTTGAAAAATGGCATATTCAGAAAGCTGAAGTGCTTCAGAAGAATCCCCACCTACGTACTTTTTGCTGATGAGTAAAATGAAAGGAAATGGTGCTATTTGATACGTACAAAAATGAGAATAACACTGGTCAGGTCCACAACCACACAAGCACATGAAATCATGTAGTAAAGAGCAAGAAGAGAGGGTTTGTAACAAAGGTGCTCAAATTTAATTGACACATTAAATGATGTACTGTCAACATCACCCTTAACTGGTGCTCCCCCAACAGCTTTTCTACCTGAATTGCTTTTAACACACACACTCATTCTTTAAAATAAACATTTTAATCTTTTAATCACAAAGCTCTACCAACAATTCATCATGCACTTTTTACTAACAGACACAATCCTTGTGTATCTCTGCTGGAGGAGCTTAACAGGGAAGGGAAGTGCCAGCTGCAACAGAAGAGTACACTGGTGCAGGTGGCAGATCTGTGTTTTACAGAACTCCAGATGCACTGTCCTGATTAATAAATTAATGATTAATAAAGCACTGCAGAGTTTTACCTACCCTGAAGGAAATTTCTAAGTTTTCTCCACCCCAAATATCCATTCCAGCATCATATGTTCCAATTTCCTGAAAGTAATCCCTGTCTATTGAAAAAAGGCCTCCTGCCATTGTAGGTGTCCTGGGAGGAGAAAGAAAAAGAAATCGGTCACTATAAAAACATACTTAGATACATTTCACACTTACACTGACAAAATAGCTGTTTATTTCCCAAGTTCCCAACCTATTCCTTCTCACTAAGCTTCCCTTCAAACTCTGTTACCATCGGTGTACTTGCTAGCTCAAATTTTTCCAGAGATGGAATTAGGTAGTGGCAGTTCTCCTTATTTTCTCACTTCAAACTGGTGTCTGGATAGAAAAATATTCCCTAGAAAGCTGATGTCATTCCTGAGAAGACTTCTGCCTCCAATGCTGGTAACTCATTAAAAAGAAACCAGTTTCGCACAGGAAAATTATACTTCAGGCTACTGTTCTTGAAACAGTTTTGGGAACCCATAAAGCAGACTGCTTGCTTTCACTTTTATTCATAAAAGAAAATTGTACAGTCAGGGTTATATCCAGATTTTCCTTACAGATTTCTTATTGGTACCAAAAAAAAACCCCAAAAAACTCTGCTAATAGTTTCACAGAGCTTTAGAAACATCTCACAAATTTCAGCTTTCTTAGACAACAAATATACAATAAGTAAATTATGTGTTAGGCCAATGACAAAACTTTGTAGCTCAATTATTTACACTTTTAGCATAAATGACTTTATATCACTAGCTATTTCATGAAATGTTTAGGGATTTTCTGAAAGACACATAGAATAGAAGTTAAGTCACAAGCTAACTAAAGACTTGCATGTCTTTTCCCCTGCTAAAAGGAAGCAGGAGGAAGAGAGGATTACAATTAGCCACATCCTGAGAAGACCTCTTAGTTTCTTAAACTAAAGACAAACAAAAACCAGCAAATGCCAGATCCTGAGCTCTAGTGTAAGTAAATAATGCCCAGTTTTCAGAAAAGTAAGGACAGAAAATGTACATTTGCAATTGTTAAAAGTTACATGTTACAAATGAGTTATCTTCCTCATTATCTTTCTCATAAATATATGAGATCCAAGAATAAATTCACCTCACATGCCCCTTTTTAAAACTTAAAGTTTGCATTTAAATGGGCATGCATAAATATATATACACATGCATATACCAAAAATCAATGCATATTTACAAAACACAGTTTACTTTGTTATAATAAAAGATAAAAATAAGGTTCAATTAAAAAAAAAGTAGAAAGCTTTGTTAAAAACTTGTGCATCATTACAAGTGCTACCTGAAAACTAGTAATTCTGCAGTAATTAACACAGAACTGAAAAATATTTCCAAAGTGACAAAGTGATTGATTCCTTTATTGCTACCCAAAGTTACCAACAACCGATCCATGCAGGAGCTTTTATGTTGTTCCTTCAACCAGACAAAAAAGATGCTACAATGCTTGACTAAGTACTTAACAACCTTAAGTCCTTACTTTCAAGTTTATCACAAAAAGCCCTAAATATCAGACAAAGATTTGAACCAATTTAATAATTTGTTGTTACCTAACAGGGAGGGTTCGGTCTCCTTTCCGACGATCCATCTCTCTCTGAGGAACAGGGTACCAACGAAAGTTCAACTTCCAGTTGAATCCACCATAGGTCATGTCAGAACCTGCCATATATTCGAAGGTGTCATCACTGATTACATCAATGATGGGACACACTACTGTCCTCCTAGGAAGAGGAAAGAAGCAAAATTATTAAATTTTAAAATTAATAAAATATATTAATCAAAAGGGTAAAAAGGATGTTTGGAGTTCTTTTAAAATATTGTTTTTAACACATACAGTTGAAATTTTTATAATACCATCTCTTAACAACATTATTCAATAAATTATTGACAGGAAACATATTAAAAATCTGTCTTGCTAATTGTAAATCTGATGCAATTTTGGCAATGCCAGATCTTTTTTTAAATCATATTTGCATTTTTACCAGTAATAAATATTCATCCCTCTGCAGATTGAAATAACAATCCCAACTTTCTCATTGCTACTAGTGATTGGATAGAAAACAAGAGGTTCTTGTTTCTAGTTGAGTGGTCAAAGTAACTTGTGTGTTTTTGAAATTAAAACTTGGACATTAACTCTAGGTAAGTACTTTTATACACCCTGAGGACTAAGAGATGATAGTAATTGTTAGCAATGTACAAATACTGCATCACAGTCGACAGAAAGTGGCCTCCTTGTCCACTGTCCAGACATTATTAATACATATATTCCCAGAAACCAACCCTAATCATCCTAAAGACACTTAAGTAACCATGCTCAAAGCAGGCTTCCTCTCTTGGGAAGCTCTGTAAAAAGATGCAGAGGTTGCTTGCAACTGAATTCAAAGGACTTAAGTTGAGATATTTGCATAAATTGTAACAATGTACGTATTATAGTCTCACAAAACCTGAGTAGTGATAATAAAGTTTACTTTGTCTTTGCAGTGCAGAACAAAGATTCCTCATTATTTGTAGCTTATTCATCATGTAACACTATATTTTGTAACATCAAATATTAACTGTGATTTTTATCTCTTACAATAAAAAACTAGGGGTCTTTAACACCATATTTCATTCTATTTAATATGTTGTCTACTAACAGACTAGTGCACAACTACAGCTACTGTTCAGAGGTATAAATATTTTATAACGTAGACAATTCTCTCACTTTCGTCCCCAATATGATTTCCAACGTGTATATAAGTGTAGATCAGCATGATTCCAGTAATCATTCTAACTTTAGACAATACATCCCAGAAGTCCAAGACACAGCACAGATTTCCACAATCAAAACCACAATGTAATAAAGAAATCACAACGAGAGCCTGAGTTTTTGTTCACAATGTTGGTGCTACATGAGACTAGGGCTTGATTTCTTTCTCAAGAATATCTTCTCACATTCATGAAGGAATAGGCCAAGTTGCAGACTGAAGACATCAGTTTCCCCTAATTCCTCAATTTCACTCATTGCTTCTCCTATTTAACACATTATTCCATGCATCCCAATATAGACTTCACCTGAAACAGAGTTTTAGTTTTAAAAGTTTAACTAAATTAGCCTTTTATTCTTACACCACTGAGAATTTATTCAGCTCTTCAGAAGGTAGATATTTGCTTGAAGGCTATTTTGTAATACTTGGAAAATTTCTTAATAACTGGAAAAGTCCAACATGGGTGAATAGATGGATAATTACCTGTCAGCTTTGATCCTTGCCAGCAGAGGTTCAAGCCAGCCTACTGTACATTCACAATGAGCATCTAAGAAGGTGATGACCTGGCCTTTAGAAGCAGCAGCCCCCTTTAATCTTGCTCTAATCAATCCAGAACGCTGTTCCATTCGAATCACATGAACAGGTACTTTTAATTTTTTCACATAACTCTCCAGTGGTCTTTTCAAGAAGTCTGTAAAGAATGATCAAAACAATCAAAACTGTTAGTTACGTAGTTCGGCTTCCTTTTTTAAATTAAGAGACTTGAATTAAGACATTTCCCCTGCTCTTGTCTATCCTTTTTCTACTTTCTCGCTAGTTTCCTCTACACTTCACAATACTCCTTTCCACTTCTCCCAAGTGTTTCACTCGATAGTGCAGAAAGTTCATCCTCCTCTTTATTTCTTCATTATGGAAAACACAAAAAGGAAGAGAGGGTAGAATACACAAAACCAGATGGGATTTGCAAGTTTTTACGGCGGAGAAGATGTGATACTTATTTTCAAAAACATGCATAAGTGCTCTTGGACATAACACTTCTCTATGAAGGAAATACAGAAACGGTTTGACTAGTTGAATATAATGAATTGCCTCCTACAGTAAAGCAACTTACAGATAATTTCTTCTTGAGAAATTTCAAACACAATGAAACTTATTTTTTTTAATTGTGCTTTCTCTATTTCTGGCTAATATTTTTTCTATTAGATTATCACTATAACACCTAAAAATAAAATATTATAATAAGCTATACATAAACGAGAACCTGTAACACCAACAAATCTCAATGTAGCATGAATTATGAAGAAGTTATTCAAAATACAACAGTCAATTACCACACACCCAGAGACTCAAAATTAGTTGTGCTGCAAAGAGCTATTGGGTTGTGATGACTGATGCCAAAGCAAGAAGAAGGAAGGGAGAATGCAATGGACAGTCACAGAAATAGACTTCTGCAATAATTCACAGTTTCTAAATGTGCAAAAAAGGCAAAAGTCTCATTGCACAGCTATGGAATATTAGATTGTACACTCAAAACACATGGGAGTTGAAAGCTGTACTACAGCAGTGCATGGTCTGTAGTAGGATTTCGCATAAGGTAGAAAGTACCTCATACAAACATAAGTGTGACACTGGGTGGGTGGTGGGGGGAAAGCTTGGTGTGAACTCCTAGTGACTCGTTTGTAAACCTCAAGAGGAGGCAGGGCTGACTTGAAGGTGATTACCATTCCTTAACAATTCTCCAGATGAATGAGTTCTAATTGCCTTCTCTTTCTTTTCTATGCATTGTTGGACTGCCACTAAAACCCACAGAAATCAGTTCTGACATGTCTTGGAAGCTGAACTGTGCTAGAAGTACATAAGAGTTTGATACATCTAAATACTTGTCTCCAGAGAAATTCAAAGCAACTTAATTCTTATTTTGCATATGAACACAGACTCAAATTAATACATGCTTCTTAGTACAAACCAAGTGTACATGTCTGAATATTTTGCAAGGCTTTTGGGGTTGAGTACAGAGATCATGACTGAGTCTGTAGCAAATATAGTCTCATCTCTTTACAGTGTAGCTTTCCAAAGCCACTAATTTAAAAGAACTAGTATCATGGCAATGTTTATGGCTTAATGTATACATGATATACACAGAGAGAGTGGGCAGCATTTCTCTCCATGCTCACCATCTGAAGAGCAAGTCACACAAATCAACATTTCTCTGCACATTTCAGGCGTATACTGATAAGCTTTTAAAGTAGTTCCATCCACTTTAAACTTAAATGAATTAGTATGGGCTGTGACATTGGTTCTTGAATCTAGTTACATTAAGAGAACGATAAAATTCTGGCAGGGGGAAGAGAGAATGATTGCAATAATATAACTGTACCCAGTCAAGAACTTGCATAAAACACAAACGTACATTACAGAAAGTCATGCTCAATGTATTGCATATGAAAATTTTGAGTCCTACCCACATTTTCTCAGTAAAGTATTTAAAATTTCAATTTATCAAGTACTTCCAACTTTTTATTCTCTAAGAAATAATCACAGATGTGTGCAGTGTTCTTACTATAGAGGGAAAAAGATTAAGAACAGTCCTTCCAATATTTAACTATGTCCATAAGAACATCCTTATGAACTATCACCTTATTCAAAACTTCAGAAGGGACTATTCCCAGAAACAAAACATCATGACAGACCTCCAATAACTGTGTCTTTAAAATATCACTAGAGCTTCAGCAAAATATGCAGACAAGATAAAGCTTGATATTTCAACCCTATAAAAGCATAGTAAATAATTCAGGCATCAAGATTTCTGAAGTTCCTCTGTTACCAGCAGTTAGGGTAAAACGCTCAAATCTAAGCAGCTATTTTCCCTCCAGAATACCCTCTTATAAGAATTCTCTTTCTTTGTACAAGTAGCAGGAATCTAGCTTTTTTGATTAGTCATGTATCCAGAAACTAGTAATAGTTTCTTATAAGGTAAGACTGTATTTTTTCCCTTAAAATAAAAAACCCAAGTATTTGAATACTCTTTTAATGAATGCAATACATTTTGGCCTAAAAGAAACATTAGGAGAAAGCCATGGAGATGATTTTTTGTACAACTTATTGGTCATACTAAATTCTATATTGAACACTGAGATGAGAAGTTTCATGCACTACAGAGCCAACTGCTTATAAGTGACCCAGGATTAGACCTGACTAATTTTTCAGCATTGTTTCATATACTTCCAGAGAGGTTCTATGATTTTTTTTAAAAAAAAAACCCTTTCTCCATATTATTTCTAATTTGGAACAATAAGAATTCATGTCATAGGTAAAACTAACTCTTTGTGGTGGATATTCTTTTCAAGCCTTTTTTTTCTCTGACAAAAGGGTGCATAGTTTTACCTAGGACTGAGCATCTTGTGTGGAAGTAGCAGAAGAACTAAGGAAGCCAAAAGAGCAAATATATTCAGTTCAAGTCAACTAAGTGCACTAGTCAAAAAATACCTTGCCAATTCTATTACGAAGTCACATTGACATGAAAATAAATGAAAAATTAGGTTTCAAACCTTTTATTTCTATTAAACTACAATAAAACACAGGTTAATCATTTTTATATTCATGTAAACATGGTTCATTGAGAAGTATGAATATTTTCGTAAATATTGTTGGCAGGATTTAGTTGCATCACATGGCTTTGACCTGCATCTCTGTAGCTAAGTTCTGTGGATGTGGTCTATCCTGGTGCAATCAGCCTACCACACTCAGCTACTGGGTGCTGACCTAGTCTGAGGAAGAAGCTAATCGTGATTTCTCCTCTTTCAAACTAGTTACCAAAGATCAGTACTTAAAAACTAAAGTTGCAGTTCTGATCAGTAACTTGAGAACAGTATTACAGACACAGATTCTTTCTCCAATGCTTTTCTTTTGGGTGTAAATAAATGCATGCTATTATGCAAATTCATTCTTGTAAGAGCACAACACTAGCAGGTACAAAGTGTGCTTCAGGCAGACTGAATGCTTACTTTATTCCAATTAAAATGGCTCTGATGTTAGAATGCAATATACAATACTCAGGCTGAACACTGTCTTTTTCTGGAAAAGTACATTGTTTTAATTCAACACAAACAGAATGCTTAAAGAGCAAACACAAACCCTTCACATCTTCAACCATGGTACCCTTCTGAGTTGTTGAATATAAAAGTGTGCTTGATAGAACCATAACAAGTTCTTGGAAAACAGGAGAAAAAAAAAAAACCTTCTCAGTAATTGTTAAAAGTAACAACAAATAAAAGATGCCTAAGTGATCTGAAATGAAGGCTTCAAAAAGAAATACTAGAACAGGTTCAGTAACACCACCAAAGAAAGTATGAAATGCTCTATCTTTCAGCCTGGAATTAAGTTAATTTGTTTTTATTACCAAGCCCAGAAACAGCAAATTTATCTAGAGAAAGTCACATGCTTTTTTAAGTGGACTATAATTCTATGAATCATAATGAGGACATTTATTGCTATGTTGAAATCGATTTTTTTCTAAAACAGAAACTGAAGAGGCAAAACATAAGTAATATGATGTCTACATATTCTAATATTAGCTTGCTCTTTATTTCTAAGTCATACTGAAAGCTGACCTATCACAAATAATAATTAGCACTGATTTGAATTAGTACCAAGAACTGTTTTGATAAATAAAATGTAGAATTTTTACATAAAGGTTAAACTACAACAAATCAAGGAGTATAATTACAAATTACCCACAAGCACAGAAAGCAAAAATTTGATGTCGTGCCTTTGTAAAAGCAAAAGTTGAGCATGCCTCTCATTTAATCTGGAACATGCTTCTGTGGCACTTTGCATAGGCATTTCTCCTCTGCTGCTGGAATGTAATTGTATTTAATGCGTCTGTTCTTTCCTCCAAATTGCACTGGAATTAGCTGAAGCACTTAAGAGTTAGGTAAAAAAGGAAAAGTAAAAGCGATCGAGAGTGCCCAAGAGAGGAAGGGAGCAGAGACAAGTGCCAACACAACCCGAGTGGGTGTGCTGTGCCAGCTCAGGAAAGCAGAGTGGTGAGAGAGCAGGTGGGACCTGTCCCTGTCTGCTCCGCAGGCACCCAGCGTGGCACAGGCCAGCTAATGCACCAGGCATCACACACACACACACACACAGAGCCTAAAGGAGCAACTTGGAACACTTGCCACCACCTTAGTGGCAGAGCAAAAATCCACTTCTACTGCTCTTCAGCCAGAAAAGCTCCTGTTAACCACAGGAGTTTCCCAACTACCCTAAAACCTCACGTTAGCCACTGTAATCCATGTATAATAGGGCTACTTTGGGCAAATCCAGCACCTCCCTCCACACATGCAGATCCTGGGCAGACATCATCTGAACTACAGTCAGACATCTTACTCTGAAGCTGGAATGACCATAGCAGCAAAACATGAATTTTGCATCACTGCAATGAGATGCAATAGGCTGAGATGACAGGATGCTGTAAAAACCTTCCACTTCTGACACACAGGAATTCCTTCTGATACAGGCAACAGCATACAACTGGCAACAGCAAGACTATATCCAGTGACCTACTAGCCACTGGTTCTAGCAGAAAACTTTCAAAATAGAAATAGAGGAATAAAAAGTTGGATCCATATAAAAATATAAGCATGTTTTATTTAGTAAACCTCTACTACCTTGTCACCTCCATTCGCCAACACAAGGGAAAAAAGTACTTCATAACCCATACCATCAAGAAATAATAAGCAAATAACAAACAAAATACCAACTATTAACCAAAATTAAATGTTAAGTATTATCTAGAATATTATTTTTATTTCTAATATACTGCAATTTAAAAGTACTCTGAAGATTAAAATCTAAATAATATTATTTTATTTTACAATAAAAATCAGCTTCAAGTTTTGCTTATTATACATGGCAAGTTTCATTCTGCAGCATGGAATTTTCATCTGGATCACCATTTATTAAGAAATGGAACCTCTTGCAGCAGAGAAACTGAATTTTAACCTCCTTCCCATGAAATGAATAATCAAAACTGATCCCTCTGAACACCAAGCCTAACAGTGGCAGTGATAGTAAATTTAAATGTGTGCAACGAACAGAGTTGCCTTTGCTATTACTCACCAGGTGATTCAAGTATTAAACACCGTCAAGCTGTATGAATGTGCTAAAATTCTAAATGCACAACACTCAAACTGCAATAGAATAAACTCCCAAGCAAACACAAAGTCCATGCTGCCAACGGAAAAGTAACCAGACTGTCCCAAATTGATGCTGAATTGTATCCCCCATTCATCTGTTTAGCACAAAAATAAGTTTTGCACCTTTAAAACTGGATCTGAGTGCAAAAGAGAAGCAGTGGAATGTCTAAAGAGACTGTTTTCAAAACATAAAGATAAGAGTTTTCAGTTTTCCTACACACACAGCCTGTGTTATCTGCAGCGAGGACGGCAAGAGAGAGCTCTCCTTTGCTCTTTGTTAGTTTTTGGCTAGCTGAAGCAGAGAAAGTTCTCTGGACTGTGTGTTTTGTTTTGTTTTTTTCCTTTTCCTTGGAACTGTTTGAACCTGCTCTGGACTCAAACCCAGGGGAGCCCCAGGAGCTCAGACCCATGGCCCGGGCCCGGCATTTCCCAGCATGGAGGGACTGACAGCAACTGAGTGAGCTGAGCTACAGCCCACAGGAGAGACTTTCTGAATACAGCATTTCTGTGGAGCAGAGAGAGGTTTTGTTGTTTAGTATTGTTCATTTGTTGTGCTGGGAAGTGCTTTGCTTGTTTAAATAAACAATTTTTTTTCCACTTTCCTCCAAAGAAATCTTTTTCCCAAACCATTTAGAAGAGGGGCTGTTTGGTTTTGCTTTCTAAAGAGACCCCATTCAAACGTTTCTTCCCAAATTTGCCCTAAACCAGGGCACCAGACGGCTGAAGTTACACCAGCTTTCAGTGCAGAATGATCCATCTGTATTTCAAGATGGGCATTGCTCCCTCTGCCTTCCCCCGACCCAGGCGCTGTGTTTTGCTAAGGAGGGCTAAGCCCACACCGAGTCAGCTTCAGTTTCTGAAATATGAAGAGCAGCAAGGTAAGTGTTATGGTTACCCTCACCTCTCTCGCTGGCATCATCGACAAGGACGATCTCCTCCAGCATGTGCCGCGGGGAGCGGTTTATCACGCTGTGCACAGTCCGCAGCAGCGTGCTCCAGGCCTCGTTGTGAAACACGATGACAACGCTCGTCGTGGGAAGGTTGTCTGCGTACACCTTCGTTTTGCACCTAAAAACCAAATTAAAGCAGGTAGTTTTGTAAAGGTCAAGCCTTCAGCTGGAGCTGCAAGTCTGAGTATCACTACTAATGTCCCTGATTTATCAATTTTACGCAGAGTGTTACGCAGGAGCACACAGTGCACATATTATACATGCTCAAACCGCTATAAAGTTCATCAAATTATATTTGCTTTCCAAAGTTAGCATGGAAAATCATAGGTTTAGCTCTCATAACAGCATATATTGGGCATTTACGTAAACTGTGACATACACTTCAGGTAACCACACCTGCAGCAAAATTTTTTACATTCTGCAACGCTATTTTAAAACAAATGGCATTTTATCATCTATAAAAATCAATACACTGTACATAAAGTACTGATCAAAATTCTGAAAAGATTCTAATTCTGCTCTAAAAAATAACCACAGAAATGTAAAAGTTCTCTGCACACACCTGCTCCTCCTGCACATTTAAAAATGACAGTTACTTACGTAAGATTTTATGTTATTAATATTTTAAGAATCAAAATTAAAGAGATATATGCAGATCTCAAACAAAAGGAAAACACTGAGGTGGAAAAAGAAATATATTCAACAGAGCTCCATTCCAACAAAAAAGCTTTTATTAGATCCCAAATTGTTGAGTCAGTTCACTGTAATATAACCTGATCTAAACGCTACAGAAATACATTAACAAGTATTCATGACTATCATCCTAACAGCAGCACTGTCCAAGGGCTTGAGAAGCACAGAGTGCATATCCTCTACCCTAAATATACAAAAGCAATGCTTAAGGAACAGCCTGCCAATACAACAGGATCACAGTGTCAGCATCCAGTGCTTTGCCAAAGAGCGACACCAGGAATGTCAGCCAGAACATCAATATTTTATTTGCTGGATAACTCATTTAGCCAGACTCAGAGCAGCTCTTACACAGCAAACCAGCATTTCAGCTCTGAGTTGGTGACAAAAGCTCAGCGTGCACAGACATCTCAGAAAGGATCAGTAAGTCCAGGTGCAAATGAAGAAATACCTGGTAGGGCTTCTGTGAAATAATTTCTGAGAACTGAAGCAGTCATATCAGGCACTGTCTGCCTTCAATATTATACCTACTTATTACACAACTATGCCAAATTTAATTGTTCATCACACTGAACTGAACATTTTAAAACCTTTATGGAAAGCTTCCCTATAACCCCATTTTATCCTAATTTATTTCTCGTGTGGAAAAAAGCTCAACAACTTGTAATGTATGCCAGCTGAAAAAGCTACTTCTTTGGTATTCCTTGAAAAATAAAATAGCTTTTCACAAAAAAACCTATGAATTACAGATGAAAAATTCAATCACAAGCCAAATAATTTTATCCCCATGTTTGCCTCCTGTTCAGTCTACTTTGCTGCTTTAAACCCAAAATGTTTTATTCCTTCTGCTGCACTGCTCCCTAGACCAGAAAATAAGTCTATGATTGTAGGCCTTCAGCTACAATAGTTATAACAAATCCACCAGCTGCTCCTCTACTTTTTGGAATAACATTGGCAAAAATGTTGAGAGAAGCCTGTTAGCAGTTCTTTATGAAAAGCAGTAACAATGTGTCATTCACCAGGAATATCATGCTGGAATAGCCACAGGATCTACTATTGTAGTATGAAATCTCCCGTCTTCAGCCTTGCCTTTTATCGTGGTTTTACAGAAGATTTTGTTTTACTGAGCTCGAATCAATGAACTGGTATAAACGTCAGCCAAGTGGTCAGGGACTACAATGTTTATACAACATTACACTGCCTGAAGTATAAATGCATCAAAATTTTTGAGTTCTGTCGTTGAGGGGGAACTTTTTAGCACTAACAGGAAGGCTTACAGGAATTTTTTGGGCCCCCTCCTCTGCACTGCAAGGCATTCCTCCTGCTCTGCCCTGCAGAAGGTGACTCTCCATCTTGCCATAATGAAAAGTGGCTATCCTCACCCCCAGAGATCTGCCCTTCCTGGGGGAACACTTCAGGAGTGACCCTACACTGACACTTGGTTGCTGGTTGGGTTTAATCCATGACACTTTGTTTACCAACACGTAAAAGGCTGCCAGGTTAACACAGGGGTGATTCCATAACAAAACTGGCTTGGCATTTTTGAATGCTATTCTTAATAGTTTGGTATGAAACCATTCTGGAAAGATTCATTGATGCAGGCAAGACAAACGAAAGGGTTGAAAGTATGAGACCTGGTTTTTAATGTTCCTTTTACCTGCCCTTCTATATATACCTTTTAGCTATATCTGTACATATTGCTATGAATACATACAAATAAAACCTCCTGTTTTTAATTTTGAAAACAGTATTAACTCCTCCCCCCCCCCCCTCCAGGAAAATATTGCTGCAGAACATAAGAAAAATAAAATAGAACAGTTGATGCCCATGATTAGACATTAGCCTTCTAAAAAAACCTCATGTTTTATTCTATTAACAAACATTTAAATTAAGAATTCTTTTTGTCTTTCATTTGAAAACAAATTACTCCAGAAAGGAGTACTATAGAATTTAAAATAAAGCATTAGCTTCAACCAAGTTATGCAACATTAGAAGCAGAATAGAACCATGAGGGGTATGACACACAGGCTATGAATTAAGGACAATTTGAATTTTAATGAGCTACTAATACATTATGTTCCTTTTGTTGGATCATGCCTCAAACAGTTTCAAAATTGAGTGCATAACATTACGAAGGCATACCATCTCTAGTAATTTAATGAAGACTCCAAACATCAGCTGAGAATGTCTACTCCTCATGGAATGCATCATCCTTTCCTTAATCTAGAGCATTCACTATGTAAACTCTCAGCTAATGTGACTCCATATATTACTTAGGTTGTGGAAACTCCCCAAAAACAGCATATATTTTAAACAGAGTCTTCTGTTCTATTACCTAAAGACACAGAAAAAGAATATGCCAGATTGTTAAAATCTGATCAGAGTGATGATGTTTGTCTTCCCGTCACTGTTACAGGTGGAGCTCTGCTTTCCCCGAGATGGGAGGACACCTGCCTGCCCATGGGCAGTGCTGCATGAGTTCCTTGTGTGTGTGGCTTTGGCTTTCCTGATTAAATTGAATATCTCAACCCATAAGTTTTTTCACTTCTGCCCTTCTGATTCTTTCCCCCAGCCCACTGTGGAGGTAGTGAGCAAGTGGCTGAATAGGGCTTAGTTGCCGGTTGGGGTCAAACTACAACAAAAATAAAGTAGAAAATTACATAGGAAATAGAATTTAAATTATCAAAGATATTCAATGCCCCATTAAAGTCAGATGTGAGAAAAAATAATTAAGTTTATCACCTAGGCTTTTTAAAGCTGTTTTACAAACACACAACTATAAAGACAGGACTCTGCTCTGACCTTTGTAAGACACTCACATTTACTCTTCACGGAATTTCATCTTTTTGCAATCTTGCATCATATATTCAGAATATTGAGTACTGCATTCTGGTCTGGGGCCTTCAGCATAAGAAGGACATGCACTTGTTGGATCAAGTCCAGAGGAAAGCCACAAACATGACCTGAGGGCACCTCTCCTATGCAGACAGGCTGAGAGAGCTAGGGTTGTTCAGCCTGGAGAGGAGGAGGCTCTGGAGAGACCTTATAGCACCTTCCAGGACCTAAAGAGGGTATAAATGAACTAGACAGGGACTTCTTACAAGGGTCTGCAATGACATGACAAGGGAGAACGGCTCTAAACTGAAATAAGGTCAGTTTAGATTAGATAATAGGCATAAATTCTTTACTGTGAGGGTGATGGAACTGGAACAGATCACCCAGGTTGTGGATGACCCTAGAAATGTTCACAACCAGGCTGAAGGGGACCTTGAGCAACTTGGTCTAGGAGAAAGTGTCCCTGTGCACAGCAATGGGATCGGAACTCGATGATCTTTAAGGTTCCTTCCAACCCAAACTATACCATTCTACGATTCTGTGATTCTATGAGAATAGTTTGGCCCAGCTCATTACAACTACATAATTAGTCCACATCTCCCCAAGAACACAGGGCAGTGTAACAAGTCAGAATACTTTATAACTTGAAATCAAGTTTAGTGGACTAAAAGCAAAGAAAGGTGGACAGATCCTAGCATTCATCTATAACACTGCTAAAGAAGAACAATGACAGCAAAATAAGTACATGTTGTTGTCCCTTACACCCTGTAGCCAGAATTCAAAGTTTTAAATCCATTACCAAAGCTTTTTAAATGAAAGGCTAAAAGCTACTATGAGTTTTGTTTTTCTTGTCCATTATTGTGACTCTTTGTGAAGGTGTAAGTTGAATATTTCATAGTAGCTCTGCAGGTTTTACATTGGGAGATGTTCAGACAAAAACCTGAGAGAATTTTATTCACTTGATAAAGTATAACCACTTGAAACCTACCTGATGCTACTTCAAATGCATCTGAAGAGTCTCTGAATAAACTGCTTTCCTACATTCTCTTTCAGCCCACAGTATAAACAGTCCACAGGAGACATTACAAAAATAACCAGAAGAGACAACAAGTAAGGCAATTATGTCCAAATAAAATTAAGCCATTAAATCTCAGAGTTTAATTGTTGCTTCGGCACAAACATGCAGGCAAAGAAGACAACTTGTTATTTTGCACTTTCTACAACATCCCAACCATACAAACTCAACACCTCTGCACATCTGACAGAACTGGAAGCCTCTCTTCTCTCACACCAATGAGGGAATAAGGGGACAAATGTAGTTTGCCAGTGCAAGAGCAGAATAAATCTACCAGATGATCCTACAAGATGCTTCAACTGAATTCATCAGAAGGTGATCTCCTCAGTGTCCAACTCAGAGATAAAAAAGCTACCCACTCTAGCCACAGCCAGGCATGCAGAGACCCCAGAAACTTGGGACATCACCTATGCTGTCCTCATGCTGTCTCTCTCAGTTTACTGTTGGGTCTTTGACAAACATTCCAAATCTTACATTAGAAAAATCCTCCAGCTGTGCAGCCATCTCATTACAGAATAGCACTTGGCATTTTATCAATATTATAAAATTCCATTCAAGGATCAATTTACTTAGAAATTATACCTGAAACCCAAGATTGAGTGCTACGTGTGTAATGTTGGCAAATCTTGAAAGAAACATATTTACAATGTTAGTAGTGATCTCTGCACACCCTTCAAAGGCATGCTAAATAATTTCTGAAAGTGAAACCAAGGATTTATAATTTGGATAGCTCTTAAGTACCTTTTCATGGGTTAAAAAGTCACACCAAAAACAAAGCAACAAGCAGAAAAAGGTCTTGTAGGAAATCAGTTACACACAACCATAACGCTTACGCAGTGAGACATAATGAAGAAAACCCCATTCACTGAGGCAAAACATGAAATAACTTTTAGGTCATTTTCTAGAAAGATGAGGCCATAATTATAGTCTGCATTAGAAATAAATGTTAAATTTCTAAAGCACTACAGGGCAAATTTCTCCCTCTTCTGTGCTGCAAACACCTTACTCTCCACGGAGGAGATATGAGAGAGCAAGGTACACATTGGAACTTTTTTCTTTTAATATGGATTGTTCAAAACAAGACCGCTGATACTTACCTAATCATGAAAATTAACAGAGTCAGACACTACCTGAGCCATGATTTGCTCTACTTGTTTCCAGTTTAATTCCCATATTTCACCAGCCTTTTAAAGGAACAAGCCATGAGCAATAATTTACAATGGCTCAAAAACATTAACAGCAGTAAAACATGTATGCAACCCTTGTTTTCTAGCCCAGTGCACACAGCCCAGAGCACTCTGATAAAGGACAGAGACGGAACACAAGAAAAAGTGTCTCCTGTGCACTGAGCAGCTCAGCTGGGAATTCCCAGTGGAGCTCAGATTGGTGCTCGTACGTGCAACAAAATAACAGAGTGCCAATGCATTTTTGCAAGCTGAACTAGCAACAGATTGGGGCAGGAAGGGAAGCTCATTTAGTCATCTTACAAATTTAGTACAATCTTTTATCTTGCATACTACAAACAACAGTTATAAATAAAAACTGCAGTTATAAATAAACTGCATCTCAGGACTTAAATTTGACAATGACACATAGGAGTAATCCAAGTCTTGCTGAAAATCAGGTTAGAGCTGAAGTATTGAGGAAATACTACACAGCACAGCCTCTGTAATAAATTTGTTTAATATTACTGATGCAGTACAAACAACGCACATTTCAGTATGAAAATATATTGAGAGTCTCTGGAAAGTAAGCATCAGTATCCTTTAACTTGAAAACACACATTTATTTTCCTTTGAGGTTACAAAAGTTAATTCCAGATCGATAGAAAACAAAATCAGAAAATCTGAACTCCCCTCATGAAACCTCAGGTTTAATTACTGATATCTGATGAATATCACTGCAGTGCTATAAAATGTCAGTATCCCATTGCTTACCTGTTCATATGCCTTAAGTTATAGCCTGCAATAAAGTTAATGTTACAGAGCTGAGGCACAGCTATGCCCAACAAAAGACCTCCTCTCCTCAAATCACAGGTGAAAACAAATTTTCAAATAAGGCTCTGAGAGTCACCCTGAAGCAGCTGAAGACTGACCTACATTTCCATCAAGGGAGAACGCCCTGTAGCAGGGTGCCAGAGAAAATGTCAAAACACTACATCAAGAAATACCAGGACTCAAGTCACATGGTGTTTTTCTGGTAAACACTGCCTTAGTCTTTCCTGGATCACAGAATATGCTGAGTTGGAAGGGACTCACAAAGATCATCGAGTACAAGCAGCAGCCTCATAATATCGTTTAAGAGAGGGTGCTAATGAATCTGCTTTTTACATAAATTTTAAGAACACTCCATGCTGAACTGAAGACAAGCTGGATAAAGATCTGATTTTCATATAGAAGCAATACAGCTAAAAGGACTAAAAGCAATCCTTCTGAAAGATATGGGATCACTAACTGTTGTTATGTTACCACATTTCACTACTCAGACTTTGCATACAACCACACCTTTAACTTGCAACTGAACAAAGCGAAAGCACTGCAGATGAAGTTGAAACAAAACTTCTCACTACTCTGAATCTGCTTCTTCCAATCAAATCAGAACAATTCATTTTAGGAAGAGGCCTTCTTTTATATAATTCATATCACAATTTCAATTATTCTTTCTGAACAGGTGCCCTGGATGCAGGAAAATCCCTTATCCTTATTTAAACATTTCAACGCACCCTGCTTAATATCTGCCTTCAATAGTATTACATAATTTACCTGACATCAAGAGTATGAAATTTTCCTTTCTTCTGATCTCAAAGATTTGGATATAAGAAAGGTCGCATTATCTCATGAGTCAAGTAGAAATCTTCTTAAACCCTGAAAATAAAATCCAAAATGGTTCTTAAAACCATTGTGGTTACAGAATTCAAGCAGAACTTCACAAAAAAAATAGTAGCTGCAATTGACTATTTTCCTTATCCTGAAAGTGATCACAGGAAAGCATCTCTTGACAGAAACAAAACCTATTCTGTCTTCAGAGACTGAAATTGAACCTTAACATCTCTAGACCAATTATTTTCTATACCTGACCTAACAATCTGAATAAATTTCAGGATATGGTAGCTCATTCAAAATGGATGAGCATGAATAAGAAGATTGCAACTAAGAATGAGACTGCCAAGTGTTTGTGCACATAGACATCTGGATATACAGATATATATATCTCTGTGTGTGTATAGTGTAACTCCCTCCCATCCCCCCAAAAAAGATAGTTTACAGGAAGTAAGTTGATTTTTAATGTTATTTTATCCCCCTCTAAACTTTCTCTAGGGAAAAGGTTTATAGGGAATTTCTTCCAGCTAACTCACTAAATCAATGTGAACAAGAACAATTCTAAACATTGATTCTACAAGGGGCCAGTAACAAGCTGTAGACACCACAAAAGCCAGATGAAAAAACATTCCTGCTTGAAAGAACGGTAAAGTCTTTAATACCTCACATGCTTTCAGACTTCCATGACATTGCTGAAAGTTACATTGCTGGTGATGAGGTCAGCAGATTTTCTTTACAGATGCTGGGTTAATTAACAGCCTGGATTTCTAGCTTGAGTCAAAAGCTCCTGAGTCTTCCACCACTTATGCTGACAACTTTGCTCTTTTTTTATTGTCTTTACATTACTATGACCTGAGCTAAATGAATACCCAAAGTTCACAAAGTATAACATAATTTATGGAGCTATTTAAATCCCCATAACCTTATGGGGATTTTAATGCTTAAGTTCTGTAAAAACGCTCTTCTCCCCACCACATTCCACATAATCCAGTGTGACTGTGGGCTGCTGCCAAAAGCAATAAATCCACCTTTCGCCATTGCAGTTTTGTCCCATTCCCTTCCTTCCACCAGATCTGGTGGTCATATGGCTGCTGTGCTGGTTGCTTCAGTTTGCTGAATCAACAAACAGTACTTTTTTCCATTTTTTGGTGTCCATCCAGACAGTGAACATCCAGGCTACACGATCATCAGATTAGTATCAACAGAAGAGCTGAGAAAACTTACAACTGCAGTCCACATTTATACCAAATTATATGTAGTATAAAACTAGCCCTTAGCTATTCTCCTGAATTAAAATAACTAAGTAGAGAGCATACTTTCAAAGCCTCATATAGAAGCAAATACCTTGAGTACTGTCTTTTAAAAAACCCAGGAAATATCACACTTGAGTTCCAAGAGCACGCTCTTGCATGTGTGCCTTCATTTGTTTTACTATGAATAGTTCTACTCAAGCTATTTTCCTCACATTGCTTACGGATATGTTATTTTGATTCAACTATGGTATCCTAAAGCATAGAGAAAATAAATTTGCTTTGAGAAGCTAAAAAGACAAATTCCAGTGTATTCTCACATGCCTATGTCATACATAAAATCAACATTACATTTTTAAAGCACAGATATGAAAACCAGATTGTGGAACTGAAAAACACTATATTGTATCATCATCTACGTAACAGTGCCTAAATCTAAGTTCTTTCCTTTCTAACCAAAGATATGATAGAACCAGTCAGAATTACTATTTTACTAGCCTTAATCAGAAAGAAGACCAGCATAATTGCCATAAACTCCACAACATACATATAACTTAGAAGAGTGACTTTTAACCTGGGAAATTGTCTACTTCCTCCCAGTTGTGGAACTAAGCTTGGCAGCAGGAACTGAGCAGGGTAGTTTGATCCTTAAAACCCCCCCTTCAATAATAACAATCTGACAACATTAACGTACCAGTTAAACACGAAGTTCTTGGAGATATGCACCTTTCTTTTTTCCATGAAGTGACTGAAGTTGTAATTTGCATGGATTTAAACACAGTTGATTCAAAATATGTAAGGTCATCTGGCTAAAAACCCCAATTACACCTTAACATGATTTATAGCACTCAAAATGCTAGCACACCTACCTTCCTGAGTAGAGACAGTTTGAGAAAATGATAGTTAAATATTCCAGAATCTATGCGGAACTAACTGAGGTATAATAAGATTATACCTGACACCCTGAATTCTGGCAAAATTATACCAAATGGAAAAAAGCAAAAGTAAAATCTTTTATGCCAAATTGTATAGAACCTGTAGCATTGGAGAAAGGGTTGCTGAGGGATCAGCAAGGAGCATGGATACTCCTGCTTGCTGAGGGTCTACTTGGGGAAGTCCATCATCTTTCAACTTTCATCAACAACCACGAAATATCAACCTGCAAAATATGATACCCAGCTAGCACTGCATCACAAGCTCCAGAGCCTACATGAACACAAAATCATTCTGTGGCAGCTATGCCTTTCTTGTTTGAAGACTTGATTACGTGTGCCTGAAAAAAAAGCTTTTTAAGCAGCTCTATTCAAGTGAAAAAAATCTCAGAATTTGGTTTAAACGCTCACCACAGGGAACAAATGTCTATTTAAAAGTTTTAAATATTCCACAAATTGTTAATTAATGACTTCAGGCTGGAAAGCTCAGCCTTAGAACACAATACTCATTCTTCATTTTGCAAAGCAGTTTCTGAAGTCACCTCCAAATGGCACTGAGAGCCAAACCAAGTCATACAACATGTGCAAATTTCATGCTTTCAACCCCTACTTTCCAGCCTGAACACCAATCTAAGGCACAGAGGCATAGCTGAACATGTACTTTACTCACTGGCACCTATTTTATTCATTGCCTCCCGCATCTTCAGCAAAATCAAGGCAAGACTCTAGTGTTCCTGATCATCCATCTTTTACTCTTGGCTGTCATATCAAGCCCACAGCTGCATATTTTCCTGGCAACTGTGAATCAACTCCCACTTTGATGATTGATTCACATGCTAGAATAAGACATGTTTGCAAGAATAATTCTATTAACAACTTAAAACCAATCTGGTATGCACAGCTGCTTCTTCCCCTACAACAGCTTTCCTCCAGAGGTTTTTGCCTTGTCCATTATATTAGTTTGTTACACTAACATGTCCCAGTCCAGATTCAGGGAAGTATCCAGGCTAAAAAAATTTCTTCTGGTTTAGATTTTTCTGTTGAGCAAATCACACTCAGCTGGGATAAAGGGAAGTAGAGCAATGTTCCTGGTTACAGATACAATGTGACCAGCAATTCAGGCTCATGTCAATGATTTTATAGGTGTCTGTGTGCATCAGTAATTTTGTGCCAAATAATAAAAATAGATATAAACCTTTAAATACAACTGGGCCACACTCAGCAGAACAAAGATGCCAGTTTCTGTAGATGTCTTGTACTGAGGAGTTCCCTTAGCTGGAGAAGTGCCTAGAAGTTATTAAAGAGGCTCATGCTTTTGTTATTCTAGTAAGGGAACAACATTTCTTGGCCAAAACAGAAACAGGATGCCCAGAGTGGATCATCTGCAGAGATTAACCTATGAGCACTCCAGGACCAACACACTTGTCTTTGAACAGGTGATAGGGATTTGGCAGAACTAGAAATTAATTGAAGGATAAAGCAGTCTACTTCAAAAACTGCTCTCCAGCTAACATGTCATGCCATTCCCATTAAATAACATGTGGCAAATTGGTCCTGGCACTCTTAATTCCACCAGTTTTCCGATGATTAACCGCTAGGCAAAACCTCTGCAGGCTTCTGTACTTCAGAAAAACTGACATGCTGGAGAATTAGAGGACTTGAAATAATCACTTCTTCCCGCCACACCACATTAAAGGAAGCAACCCACAAAACTTGTGAAGAAAATAATTACATGGTTGAACAGCTAAGCGTGCCTTTGAACATATCCTGCTTTTTCAAAACCTTGATTGAAAGTGCTACTGGCAGCTGTGCTGTAGGCACATAAATGTGGTAAAGGAATGATTAAAAATTACCCATTCTCCTTCTCCACAAACTATTTTCATATTACCAGGGACATAGATAGAAGAAGTTATAACAGAAGTAATTCCACTAACGCAGCACAGAGTGTTCCTGAATTTGGAGTATTTTAACTGATCAGATAAATAGTTTCACCAGACATACACACAACACCAGAGTATATTTATAGTGTTCACAATTCTCAAAATGGTTACAGTGTTCTGGAAGAGTAATACTGATCCACACATACAGGTTAAGATAGCCTTGCATTGTAAACACAGTACTGTTCTCAGGTTTGCTGGAGAAATGTAAACATACTCCATGACTTCTTAATTAACTTATAAAGTACACGTTGAAAAGATGACAAATGGAAGAGTTTTTGGGAAGAGTTTTTCTCTCAAAAACTACTAAAAATGCATACACACATAAATGTTAAAATTTTGGCAGGAATTTACAAAAAGAGAAAAATCCAACTCTGCCCTGAGACTATACCTAAAATTTTATACCAAGATTCCACTTTCACACACAGAGTATAGTGAGAGTATTGTATCCAGAAAAGATAAGCAAATGTAACATTACAAAACTTATAGCACATGTCTCACTGTGAAACACAATAACTGCAGAGCACAGCCAAATTTGAAAGACAAAAATCTCAATTTAGCTGAACTGGATTTTGAAACTGCAATTTCAATTGCCTGCAAACTGGAGTGATGCCTAGGTAATAATTTTTTAATAGTTTATAACAACTTCTTTTTCCATTTTTGTCTAATTCAAAGTCTAAACCTTACAAAGGTGACAATTAATTCAACATTTTAGATCCTTAAATGTATGTTTTTATATTTGAAAATCGATTAAAAACCTACATTATTTCAATCTTGTGAAATCACCTTTTGAAAAATATGCCTCCATTATTAAGAACACCAGCAATGCATCAAGAACATCAGCTCTACCAGAAACTGACAGAATCACTTTCATCACAACAGAAGAAGGCACCTACAAACCAGTTCTTTATCACTCATTAAAAATGAAAAGCAGCAAGAGCTTCATCTCACTCTGCTAATATTACCTTCTGAGGTAGGAGATGAAAACAAATTCATCCAGGAGCTAGGCCTTGTGTATACAGCAGCAAAGCAGAGCTTCTAAAAAAATGGGGTTTCTATAACATGTGATTCTTGCAAGAGAATGTAGATAATTAAGAAAATTTTGTTTCATAAGTTTTATTCAATCTGAATGTCCCTTTCATAAAGAAGAGGGGTTGAGGTGGGGGAGTCATCAGCTATCCTGTCAGAGTAGTCTCAGAAGAGTAAAGCAATCTTATTTTTTCTTAAAACAAGGCTACAATTTTCTTTTTAATTACTTATGACTCAAATAGCTCTGAAAGGATCAATATTCTAGAGGCAAGATCAAAAATAAACCAGATGGATATTAGAAAACATTATAATGCAATCTAAATGAGGTTCTGCACATTTCATTAGGTAAGAAAATTTTTGAAGTATTTCTCTCATCACCCAATCTCTTTTATTTTATATAATGAAGAATTTTAGTCTGTCTCATTACAAGCAGTGCATGAATTTTTCAAACAAGTCATTTCTTTCCTGAAATGCCAATGCTTAAGTTAACTGTCATTCAACCAAATTAATTTCTATTCCCTGAACAGGCTTCATACTTGTAATCAGATTCAAAGTTAAATAACACTGAAGGAAACTGGTTTCTGCTGGTCCATCTTGGTTTACAAAAAAAAGTATCTTATATACAGGAAATTCTCCAACTGTTTGCTTGAACAGTAATATCTTAGAGACTTGTAAGTGTTGTTTTGGATCAGTCTTTGCACATTCTTCATTTAAAGAGAGTACATGTTTAATATAACATAAAGTACTTACCCTTCTAACCTGACATCAGGTAAAGATCTGTTGAGTGCAATCATTTCACTTGCCATTAAATTAAATTGATTTATTTTAAACATTTCTTTCATTTTCTCTTGCTCCTCTTTTGGAATGACCACAGGCTTCCCCATCTCTCCAGGTCCTTCATGTGGTTTTTGTATGGGTTCTGGAACTTAGGAAAAATAAAATGTTACTAACTCCTTTGAAGTTTGTTTTTGTTTGCTTATACATTAATTTACACTGTAGTAATGCTCACTTTTAGAACAGTCCTAAACCCATGAGGTTTTGAAAGTGAAAACCAATCTTCACATTTGGGAGTTTAACAGAAATAGTTAAGTGTTTTTCTTACACACCACAATTCATGTAAAAAACCAATAAGCATTTATTTCTATCCACCATTACATCATAATTGAGTTTATAAAGTTCCTGTCAAGGAAAATTCAACTTTTCCAGGAAGGCCTGCATGTACAAGAAAAATCTGGGATATAAATGAGGGGAGACCTCATTGCATTACAACTTCCTCATGAGGGGAAGAGGAGGGGCAGGCACTGATCTCTGCTCTGTGGTGATCAGTGACAGCATCCTAGGGAATGGCCTGAAGTTGTGTCTGGGGAGGTTTAGGTTGGATATCAGGAAAAGGTTCTTCACACAAAGGATGGTTGGGCACTGGAACAGGCTCCGCAGGGGAATAGTTACAGCACCAAGCCTGACAGAGCTCAAGCTTTGGACACCACTGTCAAGCACAGGGTGTGATTCCTGGGGTGTCCTATGCAGGGCCAGGAGGTGGACTCAATGATCCTGATGGGGCCCTTCCAACTCAGCTTATTCTGTGACTCTCTGATAAATGATGGTCCAGAACAGTACAGGTTCGATTAAAGCAAAAGTGTAGCTTGACATTTATTTCCACAGTTTTATTTTGACAGAACACATGGGCAGCAACAGTTTAGAAACAATTTCTCTTGTTTGTACTAATGTCATTTTTATGCAACAAAGTTACATTTTGAAGTTTAACATTAGTACTCAAAACAGTAGCTATTCCTCTTAAACCCAAAGAAATCTTAAATATCAAATAGCTAATCAAACTGAAGAGAAAGAATGGGACAAAAGGAATTCAGACTCTTCAATTATTTAGGGTTTTAAACCAAATATGTAAAAGATTCAGAACAGTTTTTAAAAACTTACACTTCTGTTTACAAGTGCCATTCCCTTTTCTCCTGAACAGAAATGTTTAAATACTGAACTTGAGGTATATTACTGCTTTACAAATCTAGCAAAAGTTTTAATTTAAAAAAATAGCGATTTAAGAGCTAAAGAGAGGAACAGAAAGTTCCAAATCCCTGAGAAACAAGCCTAGCTTCAAATTACCTTCAATTTGCATCTAGGATAGCACTGTGTGATTAAACCATAGGCAGAGAGCAAACAGCCATGTAAAAAACAAAAAGAAAATTATAAAAAAAAAAAAAAAGGGCCTAAGCCTTCCATCCTCACTGAAACACTGAGACTTAAATACACATTACTAATAACTGAGGGTTTTTTTGGTGGTCTGCATTTAGTGTTAACTGGTAAGAAGCACAACATGCTCTTTGAGAAACTTTCAGTTTCAAGTACCTGAAGCGATTGCACTAGCTGCATTCACACAGGAGCATTTAGCAGAGAAAATCCTCCCATCACAAGGGTGCTTTCTTTTTACCAAACTTTCCTTGATTGCCAGTTGAGTTACAAAGCCCTAGAAGTTGCCAGCCAGCCACTCACCCACTGAAAATCAATGGAGTAAGTGTGTTCGAGCAGATCCTGAACAGATGGGCCGAGGTGCTCGTTTCAGCCATGGGCTAAGCTGAGCAAGCAGCTTGCTTTGCATCTTTGCCTCTTCACAAGGTATGGCTAGAACCTGCATCAAAACTTGCTGACTTGCAATTGCATAACCTTTTAAACTAGAATTCGTGCCTTCTGGGGGGTAATTAACTTAAAATTATGGTATACAATAAAGTAATTATTTGGGCTTAGTTTTATACATTCAGCTTGGTATTATTGTGTGGGCTATCACAACAATTTTTCTTAAGTGTATAGCAATGAGTACATAGGTTCACTTAAAAATGATTAAACAATGGGTGTTCCACATACCTAAAACAATTTGAAAAACCCTATCAGAATACAGTTGTAGGCAGCATGCTTTTCAGTGTTCTGAAGAGTGCTTTATCCTACCAAATTACCTATTTAGGAGGAAAAAATAATTTCCTGTTTCATTTACACTTCCAGTTCTTTCTTCATTTTCACTAAACCAGCTAAACTGAATAGCTAAATCAGCCAAAAGCTCATCTCTCACAATTGCAGATTTTCCTGTTAAGATGAGAGTTTAGCACATCAGTGACTTGGATACTGGTGTATGAATTCCATAAATTCATCTGTTGAATTTTTAAATTTCATTAATAAATACATACTGCTTGATCACACATTTTACTCCAGTACCCCATTCTCCTTGCAGAAAAATCCAGCAACAACTAACTAGATCCAGATATTTTGAGCAATTCACTAAATGCAAAGCTGGGGTGGAAGCAGGGCAATGACTTTCTAAGAAAACTTAACCATCTTCTCTCAAGCTTCTGAGAACCATCTTCTCGTGGGTTTTTTTTATGGTTACCCATTTTCGCACAAAAGCACATAATTTTCACATAAACACAAACCAACAACGTTCTCCCAAAATTACTAATTGTCAAGAATTCAAACCACAGTGCTCTTCTGTCAGTTAAAAAAAATTAAAAAAAAAAAAAAATTTGAAGGACTATATGTACTGATGGCATTCTTCTAACAAACAGAAATTTAATTCACAGTTACAGGTTCCAGAAGTAAATTAATGACTGAATCACCACCTGATTAAATAAGGAATCTAGTAATGTTTTTCCAGATACTTCTTATTTGTGTCGGTAAATGATTAGTTTCAAAGAAGGCTTGATCTCTTCCAGATCTCCATTTAAAAGTCAGGAACTCTTTATGTCTGTGGACTACAAATTTTTTTTTTTACCAGGAAATATGCCTGATGAAAACCAGATACTTCAAAATCTAAGACCATCTAAAGCCAGGAGGAAGGGGTGGATTCTTCTGCTGAGATGTCTTTAGAGCCCATATAAACTGACCAATGCAAAGTCCATCAACCTTTGCAGGCATCATCGTAATTACAAGAAAGCTGTTTGGACAGGTAAAAGTTCAGTTCTCTAACACACACCTCAACCTTAATAGAACACTGATCTATGATAAATGGTTCACATTTTCAATAATTAAATCTTGAAATTGCTCACTCTTCTTCTTAGGATTTTTTCACGCAGATGAGATTATTCAGAACCAAGACACAATTTAGTGATTCCATCTTTACCAGAGCTCAAAATTCAGAATACAAGGACTCAATGGGCAATTCACAAAAAATGTCTGGTCCTACTTTAACTTTTGCCATTGCTCCAGGAAAAGAGTGTAAATAGCAAGGAGCTGAGATTACATGACACTCGCAATTCACCAGTCCTAATTCTGAAGGATTCCCCAGCGCCCAGGGCTTCTAATCATTACACAAGGGGAATGCACCTCAAGGTAAAAAAAAAAAAAAAAAAAAGAGGATAATCTGAAAGTTTATTTAGAAACCACATCAAGTGCCAAAGCTGGAAGCTTTTTTGCAATCAGGCTTTTAAGGAGCCTGTCACTGGGGGTAAAGAATGACTCATTTCATCTTCATTTAAGACAAGACCTCAGAGATGACATACAGGGTTCATACAGAAATAAAAGAGAGCTACACAAAAAAAAAATCCTTATTACTTTTTTAGTAAAATCATGGTACTACCTAGTCATATTTTGTTTACAAAAATGGTCCCTAATTGTGCTATTAGAGAATAGCTTGAACCCTCTCTTCGAGTCTGGAACTTGTTTACATTTATTAAGTAATCTCTATTCCAGGCTGTGAAATCTAAATTGTAATGCCAACCCCCATATGAAAACAATAATGCTCAAGCAACTATCCTATGAATTCTGGATATGGAAAAAAGTACTACATAGCATAATGGATGATGCTTACTAAGCTTAAGTGATTTTCTTCCCAATTCATAGCAACATTTAAACTTACAGTAATAGCCTTCCATAGAAAACAATTGATCACTCTTGGTGAATTTTACTGAGTAATCATCAGGAATTACAAAAAGGAAACCACCACCCAGATGTGGCAATAGGAAGAACACATGTGGCATTTTGGATAAGGTGAGGCCAACATCCACATGAGAGTAGGTGAGGCAGCCTCAGAGCTGAGCACTGGGAGAGAGAGCTTCCCTCAGTTTTCTCCCAATCCCTCTGGGGCGGTCACAGAAGGGAGAAGAAAGAGCAGCAGAATCAGTCAGCACAAGCACAGGGTTCCCCCACGGCTCCTGGACTGTTGCTGGAAACAACACTGTTGGGTGTTCTGATCCCAGTTCCCCAGGTTACCTCGTGAAGCTACTGCAGATGTCTTCTGCCATGGTGGAGGGGGTGAGCAAAAGCTAAAGTCCACAACCAAATCATCCCACACAACTACAGTCTCTAGATCCCAACCATCCCTCCCTCTGGTATAATCTTAGTTACTCAGTATTGTACTTGCCAGACCTTTCTCAAGGCATCTCTACCTCAGCTGTCCTCCTACCTGGCTAGTGGCCTGCCCCTTTTCTACCTCACCTTTTGTCCCCTCAACTCCACACCTGGCTTCATTTCAACTCCCAGCCCCCAAGCTCTGTCACAGCAGACACCAAGGCTTGTATCTCACTCATCTTACAGTTCCCTATAACCACATACACTGAGTTTTCCACAGTTGCACATTCCTTTACTATTCCTCATTTTGAGCAATTTTTAAAATACTGCAGCAAAAAATCCAGTATTAGACACATAACCTGAAGTTTCTGATTTAAGATGTTGGTATCTTATGCCATCAATACCAGGCAGAGAGATTTTTCCGAAAGGCAGTTTTGGCTATGGCTCTTGCCTAATTCTATAAAAAGAAAATCCTTCCATTTTCTGCATTAAAGACCTGTGGAAAACATCCTTCTAACTTCAGGAAAGCCCAAACTGTCCAAAGTTGTCCTCAAAATCCTTTGCTCCTGCTGAAGTATCTAGATATTTCCAACTAGACAAGCACAACCTGAAAAACAAACTCTTCTGAAAAATTTACTCCTATGCTGAGTAAGTTCATTAAATGCTATGGAATTCTTCTATGAATTACAAAGAGAAGCTATATACCAGAGTGACATGGACAAGAGGCTATTAAATTCAGGCCACTAGCATAATTTATGCTGAATCAAGAAAACTGATTCTATTATGGAAATTAAAAGCAGAGGGAAAAGTGAAATGAAAAAGGAGATTTTGATAAAATCTTCACAGACAAAATAGCCTCAATATTATCTGAGAAAATTCCAGGCACTCTAAGCAGGATTAAATCCACTACAGATTCCAAGTCAGTAAACTACTGGAATGAGTAAAATTATCTATGATCAGGCATGCAGCTTGGTTAAAAGGAAATGTCACAGGGTCAACCAAGGTTTCTAGCAGACCTCTTCTTGCAAGTACCTTACTACAAATTAGTTGTTTAAAAAAACCCAAAACCAACCAAACAAACAAGAAAATGTACAAAACTATACATAAGGTTTTGTTTGTATGGTTTTTCATTTGTTTGTTTTCCAGCCAACTGTAAGATATTAAAAATATATCAAGAATTTTAACCACACAGGTTTGAGTAAAGGTCAGAATGAAGACTATACTCAACTAAGTAAAATTAATGTTGCACAGAGAAACTCATAATACTAATCTGTCAAAACTGATGACTTTCCCTCACCTGAAGGTTCCCCCAATGACTTCACGTGTAAAGTCATCCGAAATTTCAACATTATCAATACATCACACTAAGTGGATAGATATTGACTTCACCTGCTGTTTGCTGGCATAAGTGATTTGCTTTATGGGAAGCCAAAAAGTGGATCTACTCCTACATAACAACACATCAGTCACTGTCTAACCATATAAGAATTTCCAAATATCTGGGGAAAAAAAAAAAAAAAAAAAGACAAAAAAAGACTAAGTTCCTGCAGAAGACACACTTTCTACATGAGCCAAATTAATTTTCTTCTCATTTTCCTTTCCGCTTACTGAAAGAGAAGTCAAAAAAATGCAATGCAAGCAACAGAAAATTCAAATTCATGTGGATTAGAACCCCTTTAAACTGTCCACATGCAGTCATGAAAACAGCCATCCAGGGGTGCTGAGCACAGAAATTCTACATTCTACACAGTGCTCTCTGTGAGATTTATTGGCTTGTTTTCATCACAGGGAAAGAAAACAAGTAAACCAAATCTGACATTTCCTAAATTTCTCACCAGTGTAACTCTGTAACAGAGCAATGTTATTCTTAAAATAATTCTGAAAATTTCCCAGGAAGGTCAAAGTTCATACTGGATGTCAACAGGTGAAAAAGATTTTGTGATGAAAGCAATAACCTTGACAGCAATTAACTGATTTGACTTAACAATTAGCATCACTGAATAGATTTCCAATATCAGCAATGAAACACAGACACAGCCTTTTCAGTGGGAGAGACACCAAACTACAAAATTAGATGTTTCACAAACAAACTGAAGGCGGCAGCTGCCTGCAGTTCTAAATGCATATGCTGAGACATTGCAGGGATGAAAAATCTCCCTGCACCAATCCTTTCTCTCATGTGATCAACTATGCTGACTTCCTAAAAATAAAGCTGGCAACAACAATAGTAGTGCTGTCAAAAAACCCAAGCCAAAACAATCCCACACTCAGCTCATCTAATTGATACTCAGAAACTAAGACGGCAATAACAAAACCAAAAGCTTATCTAAAAACCTTTAGTATTGAATAGTACAGCTCTTACTTAAAAGTTATGTACATAAGAATGCACTCATATTTGTCACTTTTATATCCAAGTTCAATCTATTATTATAAACCTTTTCATTTACTGTGCCTCATTGCTATAGTTTTCTGTTCAAATTTTGACTTAGGTGGGTTGTGGGATGGGGTATTTTTCACTTTGGTGGTTGAAGTCTTTTTTTGCAGGGGCAGGCAGACAAGTGAGCTTGGTGGTTGGTTTGGTTTGTTTTAGTAGCAGGTCTAATGAAGTTAATAGTGCCTTTGCTACCAGACTCATAGAAATTTAAAATATACTTTAGACTGCATTAACATGCCTTACATTTCTGCACTTCTTGTTGCATAGCTTTTTAGGGTTATTTCATATATATTCATGCTTAAAATTCTACATCTGAAGCATTTTAAGTCTGATGAAAACATCTCAGGCAACATGGCTATTCCCTAGTAATTCAAAGAAACACAGAACATTCTTTGACACCTAAATGCTGACACAATGCTAGATTGTTGAGGAAAAAAAACAATCCCAAATCTTTAAAAAGAGTGCAATCTATAAAGAGCATAATTTAAAGAATACTCAGGCAGAAAACTTACCATCTCCAGCTGGCAGGCCTCGTTCCTTTTTCTCATCACATTTATTGCATTCACTGAAGTACAGCAATAGAAACATATCCAGAAGGACCCAAACCAAAGAGGTGGCAAGGACCACCTTGCAATATGCAAATTTTTTCATGGCACTTTAAGTCAAATACAAAAATAAAAAAGTATAAATAAAAATATCAACAGGTTTTTTAATCCAGTTTGAGAGACCACGTTCTATATCTGCAAAAAAAAGAAAAGAAAAGAAAAAGAAGTCACAAAATTTACCTGAGGACAGATGCTATAAGCAGAAATTTTAACTCCATTTTAAGGGTAACAATTTAGTTACCTTATGATGTATGCAAGAAAATGAATGCCCTATGCATTTCAGTGAGATAAGGGAATGGGGTCAATTACAGCAGCATTATTCCAATCCTTTAGTATGTTAACATTCATCACCTGAAACATTAAAATGTGTGACCAAAACAGAGTCCTCTGCTGAGCCACTGGAAAAGAAGGTAGGCACTTCTAACGACATTAGAAGAAACTCTCTGCATCCTCTGGAAACCACAACAGCATAAATGAATGAAAACCAGGAACATCTCGGGAAGCAGGGTATCAGTCACTGCTGTGTGAATCCCATGGCTAATATTCCTTCTGCTTCTCCCATGCAGTACACACTGATATTCTGGGTCCATCACTAGGAATGCTGGCCTACAAAGGCCAGGATTTTACACAGGGTCTAATGGCATATTACACATTCATCAAAAAGATAAATGCTTCACTTTCAGCAAACCAAAAATAAACATCCCTTTTGGTAAAATTAAACACTAGGCAAGGTTGACAAAGTTCCCATGAGCCACCATGGTCATTTATTAGGTATTCAAAGTTAGTAATTCTGACACTTGAAAAGCCTTTATTAGCTTAATGTTTGATTATAGAGCGAATTTTTATACATTTTTCAATGTGTACACATTACAATTTTAGAATGCCAACCTTTGAAATTCTCTTTTGGCTTACTCAAATTACAGATTTCGTTACAAAGACTGCATATTTCCAAGACTGGTAGGGCAGAATCAAGACCAGCTTTGAGTTTCCTCACACTGAAATATGGAGGGGTTTAATTTTTAATTTTTTTTTAAAACACTACTGACATGTTTCAACTCAAAGTACTCCTGAAGTGTTTACCAGTGGGAACAGCATACCAGTTAGAACCAGAATTGTAGACACTCTTCACATAAAAAATGAAGGGAATAAAATAAGGAGACTTCAACAACACACTAGGATTTTACAAATTACATTCACCAAGATTTTTCTTACATGCTTTCAGTGAAAACTGCAAAATTTATTGAAAGGAGAACTCTAATCACAAGCCTTTGTGCTGGTTTGGACTGGGGTAGAGAAAATTTCCTTCACTGCAACCAGCAGAGGCTATGTTTTGGATTTGTGCTGGAAACAGCATTGATAATTCAGGGATGTTTTTGTCACTGCTGATCAGTGCTTACACAGAGTTGAGGCCGTTTCTGCTCTTCACCCCACCCCAGCAGCCACAAGGCACAAGAGGCTGGGAGAGGACACAGCAGGGACAGCTGATCTCAACTGACTCAAAAGATATTCCATACCATGTGGAATCATATAAAGCTCAGCATATAAAGCTGGGGCAAGAAAAAAGAAGGAGGGGATGTTTGGAGTGATGGCCTTTGTCTTCCCAAGCAATTATTGCATGTGATGGAGCCCTGATTTCCTGGGGATGGCTGAACATCTGCGTGTCCATGGGAAATGGTGAATGAACTCCTTGTTTTGTTTTACTTGTTTGTGCAGCTTTTGCTTTACCTCAACACATTTTTCATTTTCATTCCTCTCATTCTCTCCTCCAGCCCATTGGGGTGGTGGGGAGTGAGTGAGTGGCTGCCACATGGGGCTTGGAGGCCAGCTGGGTTTGGGTTAAAGCACATCAGCTATGACTACACAAATACCTCATTAAAAAGCCTGCATCATTAAGACTGCACTTCCTTTGGTATTTCATTGCCATAATCTGAGCCCTGCCTCCCCCCACATTTTTTAAGGGAAAATACCATGACATCCCTTTTCTAAGAACAGCTTATTTCTTCTTATTGGCAGCAGACATATTCCTATCTCCCTGCACCGCTTTACACTGAAGTCACTCAGTTTGGATGGCACAGCAACATAGGAGTTTGTGGCCTTCCATTTGTACAAGGCTAGAAGGGTGTACAATCCTCTGCTTCCTGCATAGGTGCACATCAAAAGCCAAGAATAAATTTTGTTTGGGATCTCATCTCGCATCTATGTAGTTTTGGTGTACAGGGATGACTGTAAAAAATTAGGAATTGCGGAAGTAACTAATAACTTGATGACAAAGTAACTGATGAAATTACCACAATGAAACATTAAGTGACAGACGTTATGAAAAAATCCCAGGGGTTGTTTGGTTGAAGTTTTTCTGGTTTGTTTTTCTGGTTTTTTTTTGGTTTTTTTTTTTTTTTTTAATAGACATGAGGATAGACCTGAACTCCGCATCTTGGGAGCTGTACTATGAAGTTCTGTGAAACCATCAGCAGCAGAAAAAGAAAAATAAATTTGTTACAGACTACTATGTAGAAAACAGAAACCAAACCATCACTGTTCCATTACACAGTATCTGGTTTCTCATCTTGAGTGCTATGTGAAGATCCAGTCTTGTCATTTCAAAAAGGATACAGAAGGATTAGAAGGAACAAGTGAGAAGTGAAAAAGGATGAATACAACAAAGAACAACTTCATTATTAAAATGAAAGTAGCTTTTTTCCTGGATGGAAAAGATGTAACCTAAATCAAGTGGCAGGTCTATAAAATCAAAAGCTGTATGGAGATGATAAATAGAAATCAACTGTTGCCTTTTATTCCTTCTTTTATTGGCAGAAATCAAGCAAATTTAACAGAAAGAGGTTAAAACCCAGAAAAGGAATGTATTCCCTGCAGAGAGTAGTCATCCAGAGGAACTGTGCATAACAGCTATTAAATACCAAGTCCTCACCCCTACTTCGGGCAGTCCCTGACTGTGAACTTTAAGTCACTGCTTTCCAGGAGAGTAATGAAGTATCATTCCAGTTTCCCCTATTCTCAACCTAACTGTGCATATCAACCACTGGAAGAAACAAATACTGTATACAGACAAAATCTGTCTGACATAGTGCATGACTGCCCTTGAACTCTTCATACAATAGGTTTCTTTTTGGTCCAAACTGGGACACCATAGAAATGATTTGGCAAAGAATCAAGTCACATCACCAACCTGCTTGTACTTAACCAACACAAATGCTAATAAAATACGTGTTTTGAAAGAAAAATCTACCAATTCTTTTAATTTCACACTTCTTGAAGTTCAGACTTGTAAGGCATTAGGCTATAAAACAATGTAAAACACACAGGAGCACAGTGCTTTGGGGTCCACAAATTAGTGAGACACCAAGAGAACCACAATCTAGACTTGCCATCCATAAAAATACCAACAATATCAAGTGCTTTAGAATGCATAGCCTGGTAGTATATCTGCCTCTAACAAAAGAAAACTGCTTTGTCAGTTCAGTGAAATGTCAAAAAGATACTTTGCAAACCCTTTGAGGGTTCGGGGAAGTGATGAAAAGACGGCAATGAGAAAGTTCAACACACACTGTTTTCCATCGATAAGGCCCTTCCCTGTACCTTTAGATGAAGGCTCTCATTCCCTTGGGCAGTCTACCATCTCATGAATTACACTGCATTTTTACCACTGCTTTTAGGACAGCACTCTCTGCTTCCCCAGCACAGCAGTGAAGCAGAGGGGCCCAGAAACTCTGATGAAGCAACTGCTCTTAGCATAGCAGAGCCTCAACCCAGAGCTCTGGGAAGAGGGCTCGGCCATCCAGGGCTTGGGTTGTATGCTTGGTTCCTCCCTTTGCTGTTGTAAAGGTGCCTCAGCCATGAAGGAATGCCCGACCTGGGTGCTGCTTCTTCAGTGGAAGAGGCTATGGAGCAAAGTGAGCAAGGACAAACAGCAGGTGGATACATCCCCACAGAGACCTCAAAGTGCCACGAGTCTGAGCCCCATGATGCAAAAATAGAAGAGACAGCTAAGCATTGCACTCAAAGGATAAGTGGATGGAGACTCCCAAGACAGAGGCTGAGAAAGACAAATCCAGGAAATTAGCAACTTGTGGCAACAGAAGGAAAGCCTACAGATGTGCCATTCTGGAACAATTATACTGCCTAGGACGTGGCTAAAAGACTGATGGATACACCTGAGTTACCTTTCCTGAGCATGTGAGGAGGTTCTCAGATATCCAGGACACATAGACTGGGTCAGGGATTTCCTAACCTCTTAAACCACTTGGACATGAGGAACTCCATGGCACCAGAAAGGTGGCATCTGATGGTGCTGAAGGAACAGGCTGGTCTTACTGTAGGGCCATTCTGTATCACCTGTGAAAGGTCTGAAATGGTGACCCAGACTTTCCCAGTCCTCATGATTAGGAAAAAAGAGCTATCATCAAGTAGGAAAGGAGAATCTGGAGAACCATCTGCTAAGTCAATCTCACTCCAGTCCTTGCAAAGATTATGTAAGAAATCTTACTTACAAACACACAAAACCCCAAACCAAACCAAACAACAAAATAAAGCAAACCCAACCCCAACCAGATCAGCACAACACAAAAGGGAAACAGGCAGTACAGATATACCAAAGCCACACCATTTTTGAACAATTTGGCAACTCACTGCAAGAAGAGCATTGGTTTGGTGAACAAGGGAAGAGCAGTGAATGGTGTTCACACCAACTTCAACAGGGACTGGGACAGTCTTCCAGAATACTTTTTCAGAACTTAATGAGATTTTATCTAAAGAAGTGGGCTGTCAGAGGGGTGGACTGCTAGCTGGACCACCTGGTTTTATGGGTTCTGACCAGCCATACAAAGTCCAGCTGACAGACAACCATCGGTGGCAGCTGTCTGAGGCCAAAACTGGAGCTGATACTTGTTAGTGTCTTTACTGAAAAGCAGAGGGGTAGGAGTGAAAGCATACTCAATAGGGTTGCTGGTGACACCCAGCTGGGCTGGAATATGCAGACAATACTCAAAAACAACACGGAGGAATGGAGCTGGGTGGCCAATGCAAGGGCCAGTGCATCCAAAGGCTACAAAACCAGGCAGGTTAAAATCTCAAAAATTCAGTACAAATTCCTATTCTTAAAGGCCAAGTTGGGTAAGGCCCTGAGCAACTTGATTTAGCTTGGAACTAGAATATGACCTTTGAAGTTCCTTCCAACCCAAACCATTTTATGATTCTACAATGATTATCTATAAAGGCAGGGTACTACTATGCTAGGAAGCTGCTCTGCAGGAAGAAACCTTTGTAGCCCAGAGAGCAAATTCAAAATGAATCAGAAGAATTTTGTTCTTATGGCAAAGAAAGTCAACTGCATCTATAAACCAGCCTAGCAACCACAGAAATAACCCCCAAATGCATAGGCTTAATAATTGCACTTACCTACAGAGTAGTGTAATAGAATTCAAGATTTTTATAAAACCAAGTATTTTTCATCCCTTCAAAATACTGGATTATAGATTACAAAACCCTTATACTATGGAAGAAAAAGGAGTATTAAAAACACCTTGGAAATGGTAGGAACAAAGGGTGTACTTTATCAAGAATAAAGTGAAAAGAGGAAAAATGGGTACATTCAAGTCTTGTTACTTCTGAAGGTCAAGAGAATTTTTCTTCTCCATGACAAAATCCATGATACGTTTGACACTATAAGAAAAGGTCATCTTTAAAATTGCTGCCCATATAAAGAGCATTGTTTCACTTAACAACCTCTTTTACAAACACAGTTGGCATGGGAAAAAAAACCTTACTCTTCTTCAATATAGGATACAAATACTCAGTCATTTTTATCTTTGGATCAACTTTATCTCTGTTTATACTACTGAGTTCAATACGACTTTGTAACAGACTTGACAAAAGACTTCATTGCTGTTATTCAGCTAAATCAGGATTCTACACTGGATGCAGCACGTAACCAGACAAAGCTGATGTAAAGTTTGTTTTCCAGAATTTCAGATATGAATAAACAGAAGCTGGTACAAAATAAGGGCTTGTCAAAATCCTGACACAACATTTGCTATGGTTAAGCTATTAATATCAATTTAAACCAAATGGAAAATGGTTAACTGAACAGCATCAAAGGAAAGATTGATGACCTACACAAAACTGAATTTTCAGCTTCTCAGTCTGCTTAGAAAAGAGGGAGAAAAACTGACATACTGTAAGGTAACATATTAGGAATGTGTATGGATTTTTGAGCAAACTTCTAAAAAATGGAGCTAATGCAAATTATTGTGAGCACTGTCTACAACTCTGTATATCTCTGAACTATTAATGAGGCCAATCCCATTGCTCACATCCATATTTGAAAACAGAATTGATGCCAACACTACAATCAGGACTCAGAACTACTTTTGCTACTGGGCTAATGTGTTTTGGTTTCTTTTTTTTCTTTTTTACTGGTCCATGCTCTAAACTGGTTCTAGTGCTTCTTTGCAGAGAGCTCATTACCATCAGAACATCAGTAAACAGGTCAGTTTGAGGACAAACAAAGCACTACTTTTCAATCCTATGAAAGCAAGTGATAAATAACTATTTAAATCAGCCCATCACCTGCGGAAAACAGATTATTCTTCATCTTTTTCACAGTAACACAAACACATCCAGTAAATTTCAACAGGCAAAAATAATACAGGAAAAAAAAATAATAGTTTGAGGATGCCAGTACTCTTCTCAGAAGTTAATATAAGAGAAGAATATTTCATGGAACTATGCTCATTTGATAGATTTTGAAAGGTTTTAGTATTCATCTGTTCAGTACAATTCAGCAAGTAAGTTCTGAGGAGGTGATGAGAGAAAGCAGATCATACTAGTCTGAAGAGTATGAAAACAATTCATTAAAAGCAAACCTGCACTCAGAAAAAACTAAGAAATGTAGGTCAGTAAAATAAATTTCTATTCTTCTCGCTCTGTGCACGAAGACTACACTTTTAACTCACAGAAGCAATTTTTAATTTCTAAGTCAACTTTTTATTTGACCATTTGAAAAAAGTATCAATTATATTTCTAAAAATGGTGGACCTTGGAATAAAGGCAGAAAAACATAGAAGTAGCTGACTACAGCTGAAAAACAAGGATGAGCTTCATACACAATGGCAGAAGCTATTGGTTCATACCTCCTTTTCCACAAATTAATAGACTGCATCATTATACTTACAAAAGTAGAAGCTCTGGTGAGGTTAAAATCTCTAATCACATAGAACAGCAATACCAAAAATGGAACAAGAGTTATGCCCTCCAACTACAATTTTGTCAAACTGTTTACAACTGTATGGGACTATGTGACTGTGTACTTGAACCGCTGATTCTCCCTATTTAGAACCACAGACTACTTTGGGTTGGAAGGGACCTTATTACCCAAGTAGTCTTTATCTGACCTCTAAACTTTTATTATTAGTTCTAAATACTCCTACATAGCAAGGAAATTTCTGAATTGAAAAAAAAATTGGCTCTTAAAAACTTTGGTTTTTAAAACAAGTTCTTTCAGTTCATACAAGTAAGTTAATTGAAAATATAACGCTATTTTGGTACCTATAGTTTTCAGAAACAGTTGTAGTCATTGAACTTCTGAAAACAGTTTATAATTTAACAAATCAGTGCTGAATGGCTTCTCAAATGAGTTTGTAAACATGCCAAATTTCCTCAATACATCATTTTTGAGAATGGAACAAAAGCTTATTTACACAACTGCTCAAATGAAAACCTTTGAAATCACTTAAATTACACTTTTCCCCAGTCATAGTCAGACCTCTTCAGATTGACTTCAAGAAAGCCCTGTCTTGCTTGCAGGAGGAAACTGCAGTGGACAAGGTTTCAAAGGATCAGAAGAACAATATTTTCATCAAATAATAAAAGTTCAAACCAATTCAATGCACAGATTTTGGATTTACATTCTTCTTTCACAGCAATTTTTGCTATGCAAGAAAAGTAATAAATTGATCCAGGAGGGAGATGAAATATTCCCTATCAGAATATCACTGTAAATATTGCAAGAGCTTAAGAGGATAGCTAAAATTTGGAAATTAAGAACACAATAAAAGCACAAAGACTACTGCTGTCATATAACCAGCTGATATTCACTAGATGTCTATTCTATGACTTTGAAGTAGATGTCAAATGTTTGAGGTAACAACTTCATTTCTCTGTTGCTCTACAGATTGCATAAAAATTATCTAAAACCAGACATCTCATTCAGGGATTCCTTACAAATTTCAATTCTCTCAACTGCTCTAAAATTTGAACTATACTTTTATTATGACCAGTGAGAAATCAGAATGCATTATTTAGTATTGCAAATCCGGTAACAAAAAAACCCAACTATACATCTTTTTACAGAAGTGCTTCAAATATTTGGACTACATCATTAGCCCAGGTTAACTGCAACACATAAGAAAATGGATACAAAGATATATAACACATTTATAACACCCTGAAGCAAAGAGAACTAGGTGCTTGCATGGGCATTAAGTTATTGGCTGTTACCGTCCTGGCAGGTAAGTTCAAATCACTCCTATTCAAATCTTTTCCCTCTTAGGCTGAACAGCAGAATTGCCTCTCGTGACAGGTGTAGAATAGGCAATCCTTTCTGGAAAGTAGATTTATAAACCAAAAAGACAGTTGTTTCTTTTCCTGAAACAACTGCAGTCTTAAATTGGGTTACTGATACCTCAGATGCTGACAGAGAACAAATATCCCTCTTCCAAGCCATAGCTACTATGCACACACACACTCTTGGAGGGCTACTGAGGGTGCTTGACTAAGAGAAACAGCCAGCTTGAGAATACAGGCAGTATTTTCATCACTGAGTATCAGAGGCAGCAAGAACACAATGAGCAATTCATGAGTGAAAAGCTTTTGTTGTTAACAGCAGCAAGAGATGATTTAAACACTAAGCTCATCAACCCTTGACATGCAATAATTAATGGCTGAAGATGCATCAGTAAGACCTATTTGAACCTTCTGCTACCCTTCACAGCAGCCTAGAAGGTTGAAGTGGACTAGAACCACTGGAATAGTTTTTCTTTTTGGAAGATTCACAGATGGTGACTCAGCACTTAGCTTTTTCAGCACAGCAAAACTCCTTCCCATCAGCATCCCAGAGCTATAAACTGACTCCAGTCTTTAATAACTCCCTGAAGAGCTGTGTTAGCTGGTCTTTTAACCCCAACACTACAGGACTTTTAGAGAAAAATTGAGGTCACATCAACACAGGTGTTCTAGGTGAGGACTTCCATTTCCTCAAGAAAAACAATTTGTCATGTGAGGTACAGGCTGTGCAAGCTTACCATTGCTCAGAAGAAACAGCTGCAAGCTAAGTAATTTTAGGCTCCCTATAGCATCTAAATGGTCTTTTAGGAAATTAAAAGCTGAGCCACCCAAAATTTATATTGCAGTGGAGTAGTGTGACAATAGCAGAGATTAGGCTATTGGAACACTATTAGCTGTCTGCAAGGAAAAGCTGTGAACACCTCCACATGTTTTTGGTACTCAGTCTTGTGACGTAACCAGTGTGAAGGCTTCTAACCAAAATCAGCATCACCTGCCCTTACAAGGCATAGGTTGCTTAAGAAATAAAGCATGCAAGCAGTCAAGAATTTGTAATAATCAAGAATTCATTTATTTAAAAAAAAAAAAAAATTGGCAGGCACTAGATGATTGTAAGTAGAATAGGCTACCTGATAGGACTTCTTTAAAAGTTAAAATTCTTTCTGAAAAAATGAAATTGAGTATTGTGAGCAAGCTTCTTTAAGAAATCATATGCACTAGATTAGACTATGTGGCAGTAAAACCACAGTAAGCTGTTTCATATTCTCAATGCTCATATTTTCCATCTTCCTTTACAATGTTTCTGCATGGTTCAGAAAATGAAATTGACTTCCAAAATGTTTTAAAAGTTCTACATTAAAATGTCCAACAGTAAACTGAGAATTTACCAGCTGAGATGGAACTAAAATGGATATTCTTATCAATAGGTCACTCTTCAAACAAATGTATCAAATCATAGAATATTCTGCAGATTATACTTGCTTCAGTCTGCACATGTTAACACCCAAAAAATGTCAGGTAGCATTTGCTTTTGAAGTATTTTGAGGAAATAAACAAATTCTACTTGAAAACAGTGATGAACACAGTCAAAAGGGTTTCAAATGTACATTCTATTCTGCTATTAAGGTAGAAGAGAAGAAAATTAGAAGCTCAGGTATCAGTATGAAAGAATTACAAATTTAAAGGAGAAATCCTTCACTACTTGAAGGTCAGGTGAATTCATCACCAAAAAACTAGCTACTTATTTTTATATACTTATAGACAAAAACCTATACAGGCTCTGAACAATCAAGTGAATAAATCTTATACAAGACATCCTTGACACCTTCCTTGTATCTTGTAAGAAACTATTAAATCTTTCAAGCTAAGACTCAAATGTTCAAAAATATCAAATCTCCATAAAACTTCTGATTATTTTTTAGGTATGCATCAAAGCCACAAGCTAGAGTGGAATAAAATTGTTCATTAATTCTTCAAACACTTTTAAAGATAGCAGAAAATTACACAGGCAAATAGCCATCATTAAGGATGAATCACTAATGGGCAAGAATTTGATTTAAGGAAAAGCAGAGTCAGCTAATTAGAGAAAAAAATATTATAGAGGAGAATTCTGGAAACATTGGTAAATTCCAGTCAATACATTCAATCATCCTTATGTGAGTAAGCACAGAAGCCTCTAATCCTGAAAACTTTCTACTGTAGATTAAAAATCCAGCAGGGAAAATTGAAGAAATACCAAATAACTTTGAAGAACAATTTTTCTCTCCCTTCAGTATATGTGGAAAATATTCCAAATAGTGTTTTAGAAAAATAGCTGTGAAAAAAGCAAAGGAATAGAAAAATTCATCATACATGCTGGGGCTATACGGTGTTTATCATAGAAAAGCTGGCTAAATTCTGCCTAGAGTAACAGCTGAACTTGCTGAAAAATCAAATACAGGCAGACATCAAGTTAAAAAATGCTGAAAGGATAACACATGTGACTAATTATAAAGACTTGAAGAATTGGGATATATAATTTGAAAACATATGGGTGACAATCACTTAACACACAGTGGGTTCTACTACTGCAAGTAAAATGAAGAATAATATTGCAAGTAGAATGAAGAATAAAAAAGAATTCAAACAAGTTAACAAGTTTTACTTCCCATTCCTTTAAAATTGGCACTGCAGATAGTTTAAAATAAAAATCGAAAAGACCTCATCAAGTCTAGGGAAACACCTAAATCCTAACCAAAATAATCCAGCAGTTTTGCAGGGATAAACACTTTTTGAAATACAGAGAAAATATCAAATCTCCATCCACAAAAGTCTAGCAACAAAAAAAAACCCCAAACAAACAAAAAAAAAAATCAGAACACATGAGAGTTTCTCTTCCTCTAGACAGAAAAGACTGATCAGATATGGAGAAAAAAAAAAGAAAAGAAATTTTGGGATGCATGAAATGTTTGCAATGTTTCTCCCAAAAACTTGTGCTCCTTTACTTTATATCCATAGGCAAATAAAAAGCTTACCTAGAGAGCAAAAAGGCTGTATTTAGAGAGAAAGGCCATATAGCTTTTAAGTGTACATTCCCAGACAAGCCTGTTCTCACAGCACAAAGCTGTGTGCTCAGCAGGTAACCTCTGCTGCTAACAACTGTTCTGCACTTAATTAATGCAAAACACAGCATTGCACTAAAGACAAGATTCTTCACATCCATCCTTTCCCCCTTAGACTCACTTGTTTTAGATGCAGTTTTTCTTCATTCTATCTTTCCAGAGATCAATGACAACACAAATTTGAGAAATACCACACATTTAAGTCCTTTGTTTCAACTGTTAATCCATGCAAATGTATACACGGTATAAAAAAGAACCACCATGGAATTTTCTTCAACCATGAGACTCATAATTTTTTCCATGTAAAGTTTATTTCTAAAGTAGGCAAAATCCATATTTTGGGTTCTACACTGAAAAGGTGAACATGAAGAAAAGAACTCAGATAAAAAGCTAAAAAGGTAGAATAATAAATGCAGTGTTCTGAAAATCCTTTAGAACTTGAGAACATTTTCAAGACTGGACAAGGCAAGAAGAAACTGATAGGGAGAAGTTGCTAAAATAGTTTGTGAGCAGACTGAGATAGCAATGGCTCTACTTCAGGAGTAGAGCCCTGGATCTGTGTCCATGTGGCATCTTGGGTCTTCAGCACTGGTACTGATATCTCCCCAGGAACTGAGCTTAAACTCTAGAATTCAGTCTTCAGGTAAGCTACAGAGGTTTATATGCTGACCCGTAATGCCTGACATCACAAGAGAATTCACAGAGGTATCAGTAATGCCCATTTTGACCTAAGGCTTGCAGAGGCAGGTTTCACACTGAGACATTCTCACCACAGAGTTCTCTCCCTTTTCCTTTTCAGCGCCTTTTTCCCTTTGCTCTTCAAGCAAGCAAACTATCCCTAACTCTGACAGGAAGCAGCTACAACCAATCCAAGTCCCTGCAAGCAGATGCCATCTCCTACCCCACTGCTCCTAGATCTGCATCTCCTAGTTTGCTACCATACCAACAAAAATTAACAGGTAGTGTAGAGACAGGATGGAAAACGATCTGCTACTGCTGGACTCAAGACTCTAGAAGAAGAGGAGGAGAAAGTGGCAGAAGAGCCCACCTATCTAAGAAACATAAGATTCAAAAAGCCTGGGGCACACAGCATCCACCCATCCATTAAATGCTTCTGAAACTGTAAAAGAAGACAAATATAGGCCAAATCACAGAGGTTTTAACTGATCATGCACATTCTTCTTCCCAGCTTTCAACTTCATTAAAAAATATAAAAATTTACATTCAATTTCACATTTGGTCAAAAGGAGCACTATGAAAAAGATAAATTGAGTTCTACAGAAACAGAACTCCTATTTTGTTAACAGCTTAAAAAATCTGCACTTTTTTTAAAAACAAAGGACAAACCAATCATGCTTTGAGTTTATTTATGGGAAAAAATGCTAGAAAAACAAAAAATCAATAAAACTTTAAAAAAATAGTTTTTACTTAGGCCATGTAAATTATTTAAATAAGGTTATTTTCAAAAGAAAATGTTATATTTTCATTATTCTGTAATAAATGTTTTTCAAATGTTGCTGGATTTTATTTCTTTAAAATTTATTTTTGATTCTTAAATATTTCTTAGAAAGAAAAATGGCAGATCTGCTCAGACATTAAATTTCAAGACTATTCTCTTAAAGCTAGTGATTCCAAAACATGTTTTTCATCTGGCTTAACTTGTAAATTTTCATCCCAATTTGAAAAATTTAAATAAAATAGCCATATCGAGATGTAGAAAATGCATCCGTAAGGTAAAAAAAAAAAAAAAAAAAATTAGAATTTTTTATTTGTCATGCTGTAGAGTAGTCCAGAGAAATCTGAAAAGTGATATATGCAATATATCACTTTTATGCATATAAATATGCATATAATAATATGCAGAAAGATTATTTTGTAGAAGAGTTCACTTCTTTCCCCAGTTACCTATAAGCGCGAGGATACTAATTTTCTGCTTAGTTGCAAGGGGAAAACAATCTGGAGAACATTCTTTATGGCAGGTATGCATCAGACTTCAGTGAATTACTTAAATTTCTTCAAATACTTTGGTGCTTATTACTTTGCTTTTTTTTCCCCAGAAACTGTCAGGCACTTCACAAAAAAACATCTAGCATATTTAATTTGACATCAAATGATTTTTGAAGGTATAAAGCTTGTAGCAACTTGAGCTTCTTGACAATTCAAAATTAATTCCTGACTACAAGCCAAGAGACAAACAGGTCACCATAGAAAAGGTCAATCTGTCAGAAAACATTAAAGAAAGGACTATGATGGAACTGTTTTGGAAATTCAACTATATATTAATTGAAAATCACACAATTTGAGAAATAAAATCACTGTTAAAATTTAAATTAAATCAGAGATGAGCTATTTTTAAAACATCTTCTAAAATTTTGTGCTCCAAGACATTTAAAATTACTCTTCAAAACATTTTCTGAAAGATTTTCATGTTCTCTGAAAGCTCTACAATCTTTCCAAGGAGAGAGAGTAGACATGCCTTAGAAGCCAGACCATGGTTAAAGATTTATCAGCACACTACTACTGTGTAAGTAGCTGCTAGTCCAACATGCCAGCCTTCTGCTCTGCCAGCAAAAATCTACACAGCAACAAAGAAACTTAATCAGAGAACTGACACAACTGAAAAATAACCAAGAACAATTGTGTTTATTCAGCTACATCAGTCTCTCAGTGCAGACTCGGACGAGTCAGATATTCTCCCCAAAAGAAGTTATTTCTACTCAAATCTGTGATCTCATTAAACTCAATATTATTCAGCAACCACAGAAGAGGTAATTGAGCTACCATGAAAAAAATCAGTGAAGATGTCATTTGAATGGACAAAAGACGTAAACTTATAAGTAAAAAAATTATTCTACCTTTTTTACCCTATATTTTTATTTTCTTAGCTGCCTCTACCATTAAAGACTATTAGGTAGTAATTTTGGATACACATTTTCCTCTCCTCTAAACTGATACTATCATACCTTTGAAGGAATTAATTTAGGACTGCATGTTAGATCTTCTGAAGTTGACTGGAAAATGACTCACTCAAATATGAAACATACTATTCACTACTCCTATTTCACCATGCTGGACCTGAACTACAGAATTGGACTCAAAGAGTCCTTCAGAACTCAGGTCCATTTCCTTTGGCAGAAAAGTTTAACTAGTGCAGTTGTACTTAGTATGTTAAATGGTGTATTGCACTTGGAATCATTGGTATTGACAGTTTGTGCTAATTTTTCATCCTGAATTTTTCATTTCCTGAAACTTCTTAGCAGTTTTCATAGATTAGTTTTCACAGACTATCACACCACATCTTTGCCTACCCATCCCATTAAACTGGTTCTCCATCTTGCTTCAATCAAGCTTAAAAGAAGTGTAGGAGATGCACATACACAGAAGGCTTCACAAATACTCAGTTGTTAAACACCTCACTGCACAGCCAATGACTGCACAGTGGTAGTTTAATAAATCATCCTTTGTCTGACAAGGATGCTTTAAGGGTACTGTGTTTGTTGTAGAAACACAGAAAATAAAACTCAGGTTGTCTTAGGTCATCTGGATGGAAAGTTGATCTGAATTCCAGTTCACTGGACTAAATAACTCTTTTCAAGATATACTGAGAGGGTAAACGTGAATTTAGGAAAATTAATAATGAGGTTCTTAATCCACTTGGATACTATGCTTCCCAGTACTCAGAGAGAACCACAGTAATAGTTTAATGGGTCTGCAGTAATATCTAAAGGGATTCTTACGGAAACTTGTTTAATAGTTGCAGACAACTGAACTGGTCCAACAGGATGCTGTAGGCACAGTAAAATATGGAATATGCATGTAGAGTATTGACCCTGGCTGGATTCCAGGTGATCACCAAAGTCACTGTCCCATCCCTCCACAGCTGGACAAGGGAAAGAAACTTTAACAAAAGGTTTGTGGGTCAGTATAAGGGCTGGGAGAAATCTCTCACCATTGCAGGCAAAACAGACTCAAGATGGGGAAACCAGTTCAGTTTATTACCAATCAAATCAGAGTAGGATGAGAAATAAAACCAAATCTTCAAAAACCTTTCCTCCCACCCCTCCCATCTTCCCAGGCTGAACTCCACTCCCAATTTTCTCAACCTTCTCCTCCCCCTAGCAGCACAGGGGAACTGGGAATAAGGGTTACAGTCAGTTCATCACATCCTGGCTCTGCCTCTCCTTCCCCCTCAGAGGGAGGATTACTCACACTTATCCCCTGCTCCCACAGGAAGCAGCCCTTGAAAAACTTCTCCAACCTGAGTCTTTCCCAGGAGCTGCTGTTCTACATGAACTGCTCCAGCCTGGGTCACTTCCATAGGGTGCAGTACTCCCAGAACACACTGGTCTAGCATGGGTTTCCTATACAGTACCCCAGAGATTCTACCACTAAGACATGGGCTCAGCCTTGGCCAGGGGCAGGTCCCTCTAGGAGATGGCTGGCAGTGGTCCCACTGGACACAGGGAAAGTTTCTGGCAGCTTCCCAGAGAAGATGCCTCTAAGTCACCAGCAAACCTTTGCCACACAAATCCAGCGCAATCCAGCGACAAAGCACACACGCAGTCACTAAGTGCTGCCTTTGCTCTTAAACACACCCAAAGCAGACAGACCTGACCAAAGCATCAAAAATCCCTGGACCACATTTTGTACTTGTCAGAATGCAGGATATTCCTCTGGCTGTCCTGGATGGTTCGAGACCCTGGAAGGGGCTCAGAGACCTTGGCATGGAGTCAAAAACACCTGTGCCTTCGATTTTAGCCCATGGGAGAAATTATCAACTTTGTGTGAGGATTTACAAGCCACAAAAGTCTGAGTAGAGTGATAGTTAATTTGTCATAGGGTGAAAAAGTAGAATTTTGGGGTTTTAGAATGGGGGTTCAAGAGGAAAGATGGAGCAATCTGGGTGTGTCCTGTCCTGCTTTTTCTTCTTGTCCTCCATCTTCTGCTGTGATGGTGACACTTTCTAATTGGTTTAGAGCAGAGACAGACTGTCTAACATCGGTGATAGATATTGGAAAATTATTGTAAATAAAGTACACATAGTTCTTAGTATAAAAAGTAAACACCGCCCTGAGGGCAGGGGATTGTGCCTCAACCCAGCCTGCTGAACAGACCTCTGCAGGTCGGAGAAAGAGTGAAATAGATAAGGAAAAATAAACAACCTTGAAAAGCAAAACCGATGAATTTCGACCTCTTCTTTGGTCACAGGGCTGGAAGAAAAGGACTTTCTAAAATCTTGGGAGCCATCAATATCATCAGTACTCACCTCCTCTGCAGGTTTACAGCCATCTGGATGGTCCACTAGCACTGGTGGCAAAATCCTGACACATTGCTGTAGAGCACCTGTGGCAGGAACTGTAGAGCAAGAGACTGGCCTAGGCCATTCCGGCATGAACGTAGGAGCAACAGAGGTATTCCACCAGCAAGGTCTTAAGGCTGCCCTAGAGGAAAAACAGAGACTCAGGTAAGTCCTAGCTCAGTGCTGGCAGAGCTTGAGGTAGAAGGGGAGGAAAGTTTCCTATTTAAGATTTCAAAATCTAAAATCCCATGCAAGGGAGAAGGAGTCAAACACTGTTTCTAAAAAGAGGCAGTGAACTGCGCTTGTGAGGAAAACAACATATGCAGGGAAGAGTGGAGAGGTGGAACAAGTCATCAACATTTTTTAGCCTTCCAGATGATATGATTTAAGTGGGAGGACTGCCTGTCCTCCCAAATAAGCTGTTATCTATTTTTGAGTTCTATATATGTCGTCCTCTATCCAATCATGAATACTTAGCACAACAAATTATGAATTGTTCTCAATAAGGCAAGAAAACAGCCTCCTCCAAAAACAGCACACATTCACATGAGCAGCTCCCCAGATGATCACACTTTTGGACTAAATCTTCCTATACATGTTCTAGTTTATAGATGTAGGGGTTTTTACATTCTTTCATCTCTCGCCCACAAGTTAAACATTAGCATTTATAATGACAGCTTTTGTAAAAAAAAAGATATTACTGTAACACAGACTTGATGCCTAAGAAGCAACGTTTTTTCACTTCTAGAAAAAAGAAGTGACACCTGAAAAGTGATGCCTGAGCCTTGCAAAGTCTTACCCATTAAAACTTTAGCAATACTCAATGAATTCCTTCAAATCTCTGCCTTTGCCCAGTTAATACTTCAGCAATTAGAAGGAAATTCTAAGCAGCTGAAAAGTAAAGAATGTGTCTTGACATTCAAGAGAGATTTGTTCAATTTTTAATCCAATTGAAATTTGTCTACATTTAAGTAATATTTGCCATATATAATTCAAGCTTGTATCCTGCACTTGCCACATTATATGCGAATCTACCATGTTACCCAAGTTTCTTGCTCTGCCTGTTTAAACTGTTACCTCTGGGTATCTGTCCACATGAAAAAACTGTACAAGGGAGAAACAAAAAAAAAAAAAAAATGCTGATACTATGGTAACATGACAGTATGGAAGAAACATATGGTAAGGAAGGCTAAGATTGGCAGTGATAGAAAAGGTGTTTGTCAACCACTTAATTATTATTATTATGCCAATACTGAAGCAGATAAAATTAGTAAAATACTTGGCAGTTTCCCTTTTTTTTGCATACCAGAGTAGAAGGGGAAAATGTCTTGGCTTGAAGTCTGATTATTAAAAGAACTGGTTAAAGATTTCCTCGAAATGATACCAATTTTTTCCATATCTGAAAAAAAAGAAGTTTCAAAGGGCCAGAAAAAAATGATGCAAGATATAGCCAGCAGAAAACCTAACATAAATCACATTTGTTTCTTTTCTGAACATGTTAATATAAGAGATCATGACATAATTCTGAAGAGACCCAATCTCCTTTATCAAAGCAAATTAGCTGTTGCCTTCAAAAGGTTAAAGAGATTTCCATGATATATCTGATAAGGCTCTACACACTGCATTCTAACATGCAATACACCCATACATATCAGATATATCAAAGAAATCAAAATGAGTGTGTTGCTTATGTTAAATTAGCCTTTTGTGTAGCACTTTTCTTCACTAAAACTCAGGTGCCTTAGAGAGGTGGGTGAAGAACTCAATACATTTTTGCCGATGGGGAAACAGGTCTGTTGCTGGCCAAGTGGCTGGCAAGTCTGGGAGCAGATTTTCTTCTATCTGCTTTAAAGTTTAAACTGAAATCTCTCTCTCTAATATCTCTGTGTAGTGATTTTGCTAATTTATATATTTCTACAAAGGCTCCTAAGATTCAGGCCCTTTGTTCAGTGATGTCCAGACACTGACTACAAATAATTCTTATAAAACACAAAACCAAAAGCCAAACAGTGAGAGGAGGGCACACAGGGAATGGCCCATGTTGCCATTAGTAAGCAAGGCACAGCTAACAAAGGCAGATGCTCACTTATTTGTTGTAGTGAGCTTACACACACTTAAAAGCTTATGATTTCCCTTGATCTTTTCTTTGGGTTACAAAAAATGTCAATTCAATCATTCCTTCTGCACATAGCACCTTTCCTAAATCATCAGTCATTACACTCCTGAGGCAAATTAAGTGTGCCTACATCTTTCTTGAAGTACAATGGCCAAAACAGATACAGGACTTGAATTTCACTATATGGAAAAAAGCAAAAGGTTCAACTCCACATCCTCTAGATTATATCACCAATTAGTCATGCCAATACATACACACACCTCTTCCTTGTCAACCATACTGCAGTGTCAGCTCTCATTTTATAATCCATGGTGAGGAATGGGGTGGCAGAAGGAACTTAACAAATGTACTCCATATTTTATTTTGACCTAAATATTTTGACCTTCCACTTATTCTTCTAAATCAAATCTTATTCTCCCAGGCCACCTTTCCAACATTTAAGATTTTTTGCAATTGTCATCCCACCTTTGTGTAAATGCATTTTTGCCAAACACGTGATGTCTCTAGATTTCATAGCCATATGCTAATTATATATATGAACAAGAACAGTTAGCTGAAACAATTATACAAAATCCCATACAATATGCTTTCCTTGCTGAAAGAGAAGTACTGAAAAAACCTCTGGCTACTGTTAACCTAATGAGTTTACACACATCCTAAAATAGCTTTTTTTATCTAGGCCATATTTCCTTAGTTTGCTCTGTAACAGTATCACAAGTGGCTTTCTCCAGTCCACAAGCTTCCTGTTGTAGAAGATATTACATTGCCCTGATTTTTCATTTCTGATCTTCACACAATCATAGAACGGTTTGGATTGGAAAGAACCTTAAAAATCATCCAGTTTCAAACCCCTACCACATGCAGGGACACCTTCCACCACAACAGGTTGCTGAAAGCCCCATCCAGCCTGGCTTTGAATACTTCCAGGGACTGGACATTCATAATATCTCTGGGCAGCCTGTTCTCGCGCCTTATCACCCTCACAAAAAAGTTCTTTTTATATCTACTCTGTATCTATCCTCTTTCAGTTTAAAGCCATTATCCATAGTCCTATAATTATCTGTCCTTGTAAAAAGTCCCTCCTCAGCTCTCTTTTAGCTCCCTTTAGGTACTGGAAGGCCTAAGGTCACCCTGGTGTTCTCTCTTCTCCAGGCAGAACAGCCCCAAATCTCTCAGCCTGTCTTCTCCAGCCCTCGGATCATCTTGGTATCCCTCCTCTGGACTCACTTTCTTTGCTGGAGGCCCAGAGACACTGCACTGCAGATGGGTCTCACCAGAGCAGAGGGGTAGAATCCCACTCCCCCTTGCCCTGCTGGCCAGGCTGCTCTGGATGCAGCCCAGGGCATGGTCATCCTTCTGGGCTCTGAGTGCACATCACTTGGTCATGTTGAGCTTCTCATCCATCAACAAAACCATTCCCCACACAACCTGTATTTGTATCCCAGGCCAATTCCCATCCCCCCACCTCCTGCTTATATACTGGGCATGATTTTCTGTGGTATGGAATATCCCTGTAGCCAGTTTGGGTCAGCTGAACTGGCCACGCTCCCTACTGGCCACGCTCCCTCCCAGCTTTTTTTGCACACCCCCTCACTGTCAAGAGTGTGAGGCACTAAAAGTTCTTCGCCATGGAGTAAGTCCTACTTAGCAACAACTAAAACATCAGTGTGTTATCAACATAATTCTCATACTGAATCCAAAACACAACTCTGTAGCAGCTACTAAGAAGAAAATTAATTCTATCACAGCCAAAACCAGGATATCACTTACAAATGAAGGAAGGTTTATTTGAAATTTATTTAAACCTAAACAAATTTTAGCCAGTCAATCTAATATGCTGACCGGATTCACAGCCACAATGTTTGTGGAGTGCAAAATATAACTCTTATATTCAAGCAAATGGCTGTACTGAATAGTCACAATATTTGCATTGCTATTATGCAGAGCTTCCTTCTGATACATTCAATGTTAAAAAAAGTAACAATCATGCAGAGCTATCTATGCCCAATGAAACAGCTATCCCTAATTCTCACACCCCACTTACCACTTTCACCTCCTCCTAAATATGATACAGATTGACTGTATGACTTTTTAGCCATGCATTACCTTTCTGCTCTGTGCAGTGAATTTCTTTTGTATTCAGTGAAACACATCTCCACGCACAAAAAAATCATGCATGTGCCGTAAAATATGGGGCCAACTCCATTGCGTCAACATTTTTTTTTTCTACCAGCTCAATACAGTGGTATGACCCTGCACAAGGTCAGAAAAATCAGTGCAAGAGGCTGAACAGAAAAGCATTACATTATTAGGGTGCCATTAAACTCTGGAGAAAACAGATTTCTAACACTGAGAAAACCACATCATCTTCCTGTTATTCTTGAAGTAACCAAAAATACATAAAAAAACCCAGAATGTACAACAAAACAACCACAGTTTTGTTCCATGAGTCTCCATGACTTTATCTCACACGGAAAGACAGCAGGAGAAAAAAATCATTTGAGTAAATCTTTCTTAATGGAGGCAATCCAAAGACTTCTTTCTTCCTGCATGCAATTTGTCCAAAAAAAAGAAAAGAAAGATTCATAGACGTCATTTATAATAGAGTCAGCAAAACCATAAGGACAGGTATTATGTTTAACAGCTGTTAAGTACACACTGCTATCATATTATCTCCCCAAAACTTAGGAAATAACTGTCAAGGTAACAGTTTCTTTGATCAGACTGACATCTAAAGTGTATGTCATTATTTTTCTTGGCCTTCACTAACAGGTTGTTCACCAACCAAGCAATGATTCTGGCACACACAGCCACGCAAACAACACAGCAGCACCTTCCTCTCACAGGCCTCCTGCTGCCCATGGGGACAGGGACTCAAAGCAACACAAGCCAACACAAGCACTGTATGAAAGGGACCAAGACTGATTGAATCCACAAAGGTATTTTGAATGAAATGTGACTTTTAGAAATCAACTGTAAAATGCACCCCAACCTGTACCCCTAAATCAAGACTACTGTAAAGCTCATTTTCATGTTGCTCAAGAGTACTACACTGCTGGAAAGCACCAGAAAAAAAAAATACAAGACAGTCTAGTGCTCTCACCAGTGATGTGTATACTGTCATATTCAGCATCATTATTAAATCCCTTTGGACTGTAACAAATAGCTTTTTCATAATTCAAACTACCTATACAAAATTGTTCAACTCACAGAAAAAAAAAAAAACAAACAAAAAAAACCCAAACAAAAAACAAACAAACAACAACAAAAAAAAAAAATCCCTGTCTTTCATAACCTCACAACTGCTCTCCAGAAAGACAAACCCGCAAATTATTCACAAATTAGGAGAAGCACTGGAGGTTTGTGATGATGATAGAAATCTTTCTTACCTATAATGATTCAAAAACATTAGTAAGGCAATCAGCAAAAACAGTTTATTTTGGTGGCATAACTTACATTAGCTTTAAGTAGGAGCACAGAGCATCAATCCAGGCATGCTTGCTTCCAGCGGGACTATCAACAAAGAGTTGTGTGTTGACTGCTGTGAGCTGGCAGACACCCTCTGCACCTTCTCTTCAGCCACCAGGAAACACTACCCTCATTGTTTCACAAGTATGCAAAGCAACCAGCACTGGTGTGTATGGAGGATTTGAGCCACAGTGAAAAATGCATTAGACACCTCTCAGCTCCTTGCATTGACAAAACATTCACTATGAAGGAATCCAGAAGCCAAAAAAAAAATTAACGTTTTGTGTCAACTAAAGTTTTTTGTTTTTATTATTTGTTTATAGAGTGGGTAGCGCAGTTTTCCAGAAATGTTTCCATTGTTTCCATTCCAGACTATGAAAACAAAGACTGAGCTGTACTTCGCTCTGAAAACTCTACTTTCCTATCCAATTTCAAACTCCAGACTTGTCCTCTCACCCCTTGCTGGGAAGGGCTCAGGTAGGGCCAGCAGCAGATGCACATCCCCGACACTACAGACAACACATTTCCTGTGTAAAGAGCACTGACTTTGGACCTCACCAGCAACTCTTCACCACAAGTCACATGAAGCTCAGGAGACATCAGATGGTTATCACTTAGTCTAACAGATCAAGTCATCTTCCTTAAAAAACACAAGCATGGCAACGGCCTTAGACCAAGCAGCAGCAACCAGGCAGAAGCATCAGCCCCTCCAGGGTACAAACCAGCAGTAATGCCAGCTACTCATATGAGTGTGCATGCTCACACAGCGTGAACTTCTTCACTTAGTTTTTATCAATGTGACTCAGTTTCCGTTTTAAGAATAGTGCTCTTTGCTAGAAAATTGTACACAATATTAACACTGGCAAACATACTAACAAGGGTCCCTTCAGCTGAGAAATGGGGCTTTAAGATTTTCTAGGCTTCCCTAACCCATTAGAAAAGACTAAATGTTTCCAGACCTACTGAGTAAAAACATCCTATTTAATAATGAATGCAAAATAGCTAAATACATAACTACATTAAAATCAATGACAGCTGCCCTCATAAATTTTACATTCTGCAAAATTGCATGCCCTATGATCAATGATTTTTTCAATAGCATGCAGAGGGCTTCAGGAAAGCTGCCTGCTTTAGTGTAGGTTTAATATTCAAATGAATAGTCTGTAACCTCCCTTTCTCTGATCTGATGGAAAACACACAGATACTAGTAAATCTTGCAGGCATGGATGGCATGGGAGAACAGAGTTTAGGGAAAAAAAATGCATATGAGTTATTCCTATACCCATTTTATTCATTTCCACTGATAATTACTAATGAAACTACAGAGTGAAATAGCTAGAAATATTTCCCATTACCTCAGAGATGATCAGGCGGATGCAAAGTTACAGACATTCAGATACTATGTTTTAATGGTGTTTAAAAGACGACAGCCTCTGCCTTCCAAGGGCTAAGAAATCAGTTTGCAAGTGTTAACTGCGGGATAAAAAGTTAAAGCAGCTCTCTCCTATATGCAGAGAAACAGAACTGTTCTACTTCTAATCAAAGGCTTAGATTTTTTGAGTTCACACACAGAGAGTATTATAGCAGGAATGATAGCACATTACTTAAAGTGAGAAAAGTGGGAGGGGGAGGTAACTAAGCAAAATCCTAAGATTTGCCATTCACAAGAGGTGGTACTTGAAATAAATCAACTGGTAAATTTGCAAAAGCAAATGTCACATTTACACAATACTTGTCAGCATTTACAAAGGGCATCTATGATATTAATATTTTCTCACAAAGATAATAAACAAAGTGCTAAGTGGTAGGTAATCCCCAAAGTAAAACCACTGCTCCACACATTAATTATGTCTCTTTGGACACTAAGAAATAGTTTCTTGCAGCACTCTGGCATGAGACAGACCACTATCTATTCAGGTCTATAGCTTCATTGAAAAAGAAATACAAATATTAGAGTTCTAAATTAAATCATTTGTGGCTGTACAGAGAGCTAAAAAGGACTGTTTATATATTTACCAGCTTAGGAACCAAATGAAACTATAAAAACCCCCTCACAAATCTAACAGGAAGTAGCTTCTTGCACTATGTAATTAGCACTTATTAATCAAAGAGGAAAATGAGAAAATTCTATTCTTGTCCACAAGCTTTTACTAAGTCTTATATTATCACACATTACAATATTAGCCCCTAGTAAGTAATAGAAATCTTAGAGACAGCTGTTTAAGAGGTGAACTTATCATAACATAACATATCATAACTCCAAAGTCCAAATTGCTTATTAGGAGGACTTTAACTCAGGAAACAGTTGAGTTTACAGTATACAAAAGTAAACCTTTAGAAATAAGTTATCCTAGGGCACAGAAGTAATACAGACAACTTGCCCCAGGGGAAAAAAAAACCCAAAAAAAGTCTGGCCTAGGGACTCCAATCTTTGAAAATATTAATGTTCTATTTGAAAACAAAATTTTGTGGTGAAGGAAATAAATAGTGAAGAGGGAATGGTTTTCTGCCTTCTGCCAGATTTAAAGCTTTTCAGTAAGACTGTCTGTCAGTGTCAACAGGAGAAAACATACCCAAACCAACAAACTGCTTGGCTGAGCATATGTCTTCATGCACAAATACTAACCCTCCCACAGAAATTCTTGTTTCGGATATATGCATCTGCCTCCAGGCAAAGCTCTACTGCTTGCAACAGTATCTGAAATTTGGCTGAGCTGAAAAATGACTATCATTTCTCACTTGCAAGAGTAGCAAGATCACTTTAAACAACAACAGCAACAAAATATTTCATTCTTCTAAGTAAAATAAAGAAGGCAAACTTTTTCTGACTTCAGGTGAGATAATGGTCCCTAATTCAGGAAGTTTTGTTTACCATGGAAGAACACAGGAAACATTACCTTATCAAGTTTCCAAAACAATGGATTTAGTTACCAATACAGATCCCAATTTTTTTCTCATCCCTTTTTTGTAAAGTCAGTAACTACCATCAGGTATTTGAAACAGCATCCTGAGAGCCATTAACACTGTCAAAACAAGGATGAGGAAACTGTGACAATAACCCAATGAATTAGCTTTTCTAAAAAAAGCACTGCTGTTTTAATGCAGCCTTCGGCAATGCAGCAATCCAGCCCACAGTTTCTCAAATCATGCTGCAAACCTTCAGGTTTCTTCCTAGAAATATCCCATTTCATTTGATTTACTAATTGCTGAGTCAGTCAGCTGTTTGCTGCACCATTTTTTTTTCTTTCTTTTTTTTTTTTTACAAGCACAAACCCAAAAGAAACTTCAGTATGCAGGAAACAAGGTATGCAGTTTACATATACTTCATGCTTAAAACAAGTGAGAAAAAAAAAAAAAAAAAGTCAAGAATGCTGAAAATCAGCACTGCAGCTCAAAGACTGCATAATAACAACCCTAGTCCCTAAGCATTTGCTCTATCCCCACACTCCTTTCAGACAACATCGCAGTTGAGTACCGATTAGAGCTAATTCAGCATGGAAATATACTGCAATCGAGAAATTTTTGCAATCTATTTCACAATACTTGCCTAAGGAAGGGAAAGAATGCCCAGGAAAAGACTTGACTTCAGCAACAGGGGCAGACACATGGAACCTAACAACCTAACTCTTAAATTTTGAGTTGCTACTGTTCTTACACTAAATCTCAACATGCCTACTATGTGGTAATTATATCTTCTATTTTCTCTAATTCTGTAGTGTTTTTTCAGTTACTCTAGATCAGTTTTCCACCTCAATTTTACCAGCTCTTTAGCAGCTGGGCCACAAACATTGTTAATTACATAATAACATCATGAGGAAAGGATTATTAATCTGCTATTTGGTAGAATGATTCCAAGAATAAGAAACTTTCATTACTGGAAATCTCCATCAGTTATTCAGATATGAATTTGACCATTTACTATTTTCAATAACTGGAAATATATGAGTTGCTTCCCTAAAGACCTGATTGATTCAGGTTTGAGGAATAATTCTTGCTCGAATATTCCAGACAGAGATGAAACAGCAATCTTCTACACAGAGGTTCATCCTAGTGTACACCAAAAGCTAGGTAGCAATATGAAACACACAGAATGTTTAAGTTTCTAATCAGCCCCTAAAACCAAAATTACTTAAGATAAAATAGCGTCACAAGTATGCTGGGCACCTGCTATGCTGAAGGGAAAGTCAGGATATTGAGAACTATGACTTACAGAGAATAAAATTGGAACTTTTTATTATTAGTGGGTCTGCTATGCTATAGAACATTTCAGCAAGCATCAAAATGAAAAAGGCACCTTTTAAAAGTACAATTAAATTAAAAGCAATAAAAAAAATATTGTACTACTTTTGTTCGGTAAATACTGAATCATTTGCATTCCTTCAGACACACAGGAAAAAAATTTGGAAGCACCCTACTGTCTTAAACCACTTATCCCAAAATATTTAACTCATCATGCAGCAAAGCAAGCAGGGAGCTCTCAACACTTCTGCCAACCTCATGACAGACCAAACATAGCCTCCCAACTCATTCAGCTCACAGCTCAACTGAGAAAGTTTATGCTTTGCAAATAACGCCTCAACATTGGCTCAGGTGAAAAGTATTAACTAACTTTTTGTATAGGTTAGGAAATGTACCATGCTATTTAAAGACTTAAATTCAACTCATCACTAGTAACTAAACTAGAGAAAGCAGTGCCAGCTCAAACAGCATTTCTAAAACCTTCCTCTGCAACTGAAAACCTCAGGCTATCAAATTCCTCCCTGCGAGGCTCCCACCAAAACATCAAAATACCTGAGCTGGGCTTCCAAGATGATAGATGAACATTTAGCTTCAAAATATTTTGATATAAAATTAAGAAGAATCAACTTATAAGTAATAATTCAAGTGCTTCATCAGCTTCAAAATAATAGCAAATGCTGAGAATGGGTATTTGCTTTGCAAGCTGATGTGTTCTACAGACCAAGAATGCTCAAACCAGTGATTTGTCAGCATTACTCTTAGATTTGTAGCAAAAAGTGTTGAACACTTCCAGAAGGCAAGTTCTAAATAAACTCTAAATAAAAACATGATGACTTAAACACAATCCTTTCAGCAAAAGCCTTATCAACCTTCCATATTAATGGGAAAATTACATACAGAATGGAAAATTAAATTTGATTTTCCAAACCATAATGACATTCTACTTATTCATCAAGAATGAATATGGCAAAAAAGTTTGTAATAGACATAGTTCAGTGTTATCTTCAGTACATGACTGTAAAAGAAAATCACAAGTATTTAAAGGACACTAACTTCTATACATCTAACTTTTTATATATGGTCAATGGTTTGGAATACCATGTAACTCTGCTTAAGAGACATCATGTCTTACTAAGTATGTACTTGTACCAAGTATATACTGTCTGTCTCACCTTCCCAGCAATTATTCCAGCACACCCCATGACTATATTGGTGTGCTCTATGCTGTAAATGAAAGCAGAGAATGTGCTTATTCTATATTTTACTGGGGCATATAAACCCATACCAGATCTTGCAAAGATATTTACTATATCTATATACTATTATATATACTGGTATATTCTTAGAAACTAAATCCTCTGTCAAGAGTAAATTTTACCCTTGTCAGAGTCAAGAGGGGCAGGAAGGAAGAAGGTTAAACCGATTTTTTCCTATGTGAAATTAGCTAGACAGGCAAACTATGCTGGTGAAAACTTATACCTGTCAATAGGTAAATTGTCCCCAGTCAACACTTCTTCAACATTGCCTTCACAGTTCTGGATTTGACATCTCTTCTACTAATTACCTTGCTATATCTCTGTAATGTCACTATTTGACAAAAGAAATAATGAAATATTATTTAGCCATTGAAATATTTTCTAGAGCAACACATTTTATTCTCCCTTGTGAACTCTTCTGTTCCCTCTTCCTACAGGTTTTATGCTGCCAAGTACCTGTCTGCCTTTATTTTCAGCCCCTGATGAACACCTGCCAAAGTCTCTAATTCTGACACAACACGAACTACTTTCATCTGCTAAAAGATGCATCACTCAGGCCATCCAATCCCAATTCTCCTTAATCTCAAATATTTGCTCTTTGAGGCAATCCACTTCTGCAATAGTTTTCCACAAAGCAATGCCTCATTATCAGACTTTGGGTTATTTTTTTAAAGCAGAGGCCTAGCCTTTAACTATTTACAAGTTACATAATCACTGAAATAATTCCAAGTTGAGGAGCCAACTGTTTTCAATATCATGACCCACTGATTTACTTACAATGCTTTGAAAAATATGTCAGTGATTCAAGAACATCACCAGAATGACAGGAAATTTGAGGGTAGCAGGATGTTTTATATTACATGTAATCTGGAATTTTTTTGCTAACATGCAGTGTAATCCCTGCTAGAAAGACCACAATAAACATATAATTCAAGTACCATTACCAAGAAATTAAAAAATCATTACAATGCACCTTAAGACAACTTACAGTTTTTCTCAGATTTAGTAATTTCAAGGCTTGAAGTAACCAGCTCCTTTCCTGATTACACCAGTTTGTGCCAAGAAAGCAGTTATTATACATTATGTGTACAAAAAAGCAGATAATTCAGGTAAAAACTGGAATGGAAGTATAGGCAACAGCAATGTTAAAAATCTATCCATTCTTAAACTAAAATTTCACTTTAGTAACAGTCAGGTTTTTAAAATCTTATCAGCTACTAATATTCATTCAGAAAAGTCAAGAAAATTGTTTATATTATTATTTGCAGTAAATCTTTCTTAATAGTTGCTATGACACTACAGTGTAGAAAACATGTCAACCAAAGAAACAAGGTCATAACTAAATATCCAAACTGAATTTGAAAGTTCTTTTATTAAATTTTTGAACTTCAGAAAGTTCTTTTATTAATGTTCTCATACCACTCTTCTGTGCAAGTAGCTGTCACAGTTAAGAAAGAAATCTCAGTTTTCCCAATAGGAGTAAGGTACCCAATTTAACTTCAGTGCAGAAAATATTAGCACTAAGACAGTAAATTAAGATTCTTTTCTTCCTTTTACTCATGCAATTCAGAAAGCAAATAACCTAGGTTATCACACTCCTTAATTACATCATCTCACATATTTTAACACGTACGAACATTCCATTAATCTTCTCATTTAGTCTATAGTCTGCTTTCCCATGCACCTCTTTGGTTATCCAACAGGGAAACAGGAGATGTCATACTTACAAAATAGTCACTTTATCAGCTAGTTTTCTCTTCAACAAGCAGCTTTCGACTATTACCATTACAAATAAAAGGTATGAAAATAACTCTTTACATAAATTCAGACCAAACAGTTCCTCAGCAAACTGTGGGAACTTTGTTTCAGGAAGAAGAAACATGATCAACCATTCATCAATGTAAGCAGAGTGGTTTAACTGTTACCACTAAGCTATCCTAATAAACTGCCCTGGAGCAGCAGCTGGATATTTTTTCTAAAACTTAAAATGGTCATAACTAAATATCCAAACTGAATTTGAAACCTTGACCAGCTGCAGTACCAGCCACTGCACCATAAAACCCACCAAAAAAAACCCTTTCAGAACGTTGATACTTAGAAATAAATCATGGTCTATCTGCAAACAGATCTTGTTAAAACAATCAAACCTGACTTGTGGAAAGCAGAACTTTAGGGTTTCTCTCCCACAGACAACAATAATCTCAGCACCTTGCTGCTGCTGCCCCTTACAAGCTCTCCTTCATTCCTCCACCTCCAAAATGTCCATTCCCCTCATAATACTAAGACATCTTCTCTATGTCTCTTAATTTCTAGATCATCAAGGGGTAACAGATGCTAGGGTTTGTTCCAAGGTTCAGGTATTCCATCTGGCCACTCAAAAACAAGGCTCACTGCTGAACTGGCAGGCTAGAAAACAACAGGTAACTGTTGAGTTGCCTTTCTTCAATTTTCTCTGAAATTGTGTCAATTTAATGTTTTGGGCATTTTTGCCCATCAGGTATTAATTACTAAAAGCCATCCACAAATTGGAGCATGAGGGGGATGGGGGCACAGGGTATGAATGAGGGAGGGATGAGGGTGAACAGGGCAGGAGAACAAACTGTCTCGAAGAGGCAGCTCTTCTTCTCCAGCCAAAATGATTATTGTTACCTGACTGGGGCAATCTTCAAGGCAAAACACAATTAGCTTTTACAAAAAGGACTACCACATGTCAATGTTGCCACATTTGACACACAATCAGAAACCAGACAGACAAACTGTGGGCAGGGAACAGAATCCCAGCCAGTGGTGGTACACCCAGGGAAATGCCCCTCCCATCACTTAAGTCTGGACATTTGATCCATACATACGCAGGCAAAGCCAAAAGTTCTCAAGGTTTGTGTACTAAAATTTTGTCCTTAACCTTCCTCTCTCTTGAAAGAGCAATGTAAAAACAAATTTTTAAAATAAATTATTTATACTTAATAATTTAGCTTTAAGCTTTAATTAAGCTTTATTTGAAGGTGAACAGAAAATAGTATTTCCTCCATAAACCTTCATTTACAGTGATAGAGAGATTTTCAGACATATACAGTTTTAACACAGAAGTGTTTTAAAATTTCCCTGGTCCACACACAGTTGACTTCATAAGCTTGGAGGCTTTTCATTTATGTTCCACCATAAGCATTCAAGTTTTTACAAATATTTTTGGCTTTTTACCCCTCCATCTGAAACAAATCCCTTCTGGAAAAGGAAGATAATTCTTCAACAAATATGCATAGAACTGGCTAAACTTCTCCAGCTCCAGCCACCATCAAAAGAACTAAACTCTTTTCCTCAAAACCTAAGACTTGGATGTGGAAATTTTAAACACAGTGTTTGTCAGTGGGGCCATTGTCATGATTTCCTCTTCAATAAGCCTGACCATAACTAGGCTTCAATCTATTTCAAATACACCAGTCTTCACTTTGCTCTTAAAGTCTTGTCTCCCTTCCCTGACATATCCTAGTTTACCTTTTATGTAACAGTTTAATACATTTTTAAAACAAAGAAACTCATTAAGTTATTCAAACTACATTGAAATATCTTTAGTAAATTAAATTATGTCAATAACTCACATGCAAAGGAAAATACAAGGCCTTGCATCTTTTCTGGATACCCTCCAAGCACCAGTACAGTAAAATGAACATCCTCAGTTAGCTGACTTTGAGGTAATTTCCTTTTTTTTTTTTTTTTCATATTTAAATATTTGAGTTACACAAATATGATGATTTTCTGGAAACACTGAGCTTCACTTTCAGACAGCCAGATCTCTAAGACATGTGAAACCATGTATCAAAACCCCAAATTACTAGCAATTTCTCTTATTTTTACTTCCTTTGGATACATTTCTCCACTCTCATTCTTGAATCATTACCATGTTCTTCTGAATAAAATTAATGATACACTCAACCATTCATCACATACCCAGACAAATGGAAGAAATGGAGAAATCACAAATCATGGAAACTTCAGGTGGTGTGCAACAACAATAATTGATAAAAGCTGTTTCAAACTAACAATTAGCCAGCATTTTACAAGTGACAGATAAAGAAGCAAACAGTCTCTTAAAATAATGAAAAATTCCTCTTGGGTTTGCTCCACAGAAATATACCATACAGCTCATCCCTGCCAACGGAAGCGGTAGTGAATCATAATTTCATTGGCCTCTGCAGTAAAAGATGGTTTGGTTGTAGGAAAGTTGGTTTCAAATATTTTTACAGTCGCAGAGTTGAAAATTTAGCTATGAAGATTGCAAGGTCAAACATTTGATTTGGAAATAAGTGCCTGATGTGCATGGTATTTAACTCTTCTGCTCATAAGTGGTCATAAAGGAAGTCTATTCACCTTAAAAGTCACTCCATTGTGGATTCTTTGATTAAAAATGCTCATGATCCAAACTAGCAGATTAGTGCAAACTAATGACCACAACTCACTGCTGTTTAACTCTACTGCAAATAACATGAAGTATGTTATTAAAAAAAAAAAAAAACAAATAAAAGGCATTGCTTTGCCAGCAGAAGGCAAGATATTTTATGAAGTTTTCCATAAAGAGGAAAATGTGGTTAAAAAAGGAGTCCTTAGATGCCTCTCAAGTATACATAACACTCGCAAAATATAGAGAAACCATTGTTTCAAGCTCTTAGAAGCTCCTACTGTGTTTGGGAAAGCACAATTTGAGGGAAAGAATGAATAGTCATAATAGTTTAAACTGCATAAGAAAGCTTTGATATGATCCAAAGCAAGAAAATTACATATTGTTGTACTTTCATGAATCAGATCCCGGCTGAGATTGGGTCAATTGGTTTCTTGCACACAGCAGATTTCAAGCATTAACTGCTTGCAGAAGAGTGATTAGTTTTCCTGGACATGGCAAGACAGAATAAAAGATATGATTTGACAGCTCTGCAAGATTCAAAAGCAACTAAAAGAAAGAAGCATAAGGAAGAAAGGAAAGAAAATAAATAATGTCTAGTAACAAGGGGGTTGGTTTAATGGTTTTATAGAGTTTCTTTTTTTTTTTTAAGACTTAACAAATTCAATACACAAGATTACTTTGTTTCCTGTGGGCATTGGTTACTGTAATTTTTTTTAATTAACTACTGCAGGTATAAAGATTTTATGATTTAGAACTGCAGCATAAAATTAGATATAGAATCTGGCAAGTATATTTTGCTAAAGAAAAAAAAGTTTTGTGCTGGATCTGCATACATAATGTATTAATTGCTTTAAAATGTTTTAACCAGCTCTGGTTGCACTAGATTCCTAGAATTCTTCATGGGTTTTAAACACGTTTTCATTTGATGACATGACACCATAGCAGAATAATGTGAATAATATTATGAAATAACATTTGAATTTGTCACAGAAAAAAAAAAAAAAAAAGTTAAGATTTACTTCAGACATTCTGATGTACCACATTTAAGTATCTTCCAACTGCACTTTTACAAGAGTTGATGGATTGCTAAGTATTTTCTGCAGGAGTCTTTCAGTGTTACTTGACAGTCATGGTACCCATGCTTGTCTCTTCTTTAACATTTTGTACAACCAAGTAGTATTTTAACTACCAACACACAACTTTAGACGTGATAAAATATTAATGCAGCTCCCAGCAATTCAATGAATCTATTCACAGCCAATCATCAAATACAAATTTTAGAGCACACAAAACCTATAATGAACACTATTTTTTCTAAAGCTATACTAAGAATAATTTTAAGCTCTCATCACATCAGTTGTTTTGAAGGCTAGATTATCAGTCATTTATTTCTGGAACTCTGTGTAGCCTAAGTTTTCTTAAGGATGACATTGATCTATACAATTTTAAATTATTTTATTCCAATGTTCATAAAACCTGTGATACCATACATAAAACAAAATTGAAGCTGAAAAAAAACCCCCAACCAACCAACTAAAACATTTTTTAATGAGTATGCCACCTAACATAGCAGCAGCTGGCCCACTCTACTCTGTTTTAGCAGGGAGCTTGACAAAGAATGAAGAATTCCTGAGCATCATCCTTCATGTCACATCGTTTTTCCTGTTCACTCCAGTGCCCAATTAAACCACAGCAGAAGTTGCAGGAAAGGAACCACTGAGCAGCTTGGAGTTGTTTTCTCACAGCTATCTCAGACCACATTTACAAAAGGCTACCAGGCTGTTCTTCTAAGAGGACAGATAATTAGATTCAAGCTAAGTCTGAAGTAAATGAATGTTTACCTAATGGTCTTTCCTATCATATCTGTAACCCTGTTTATACACACACAGCACTAGAGCAAGGAACAAGTCCCAGTAAGAATCTAAAGGCCTTTTAAAGACTCTAAGAAAATACAATGAGTGTATTTTTGACCTGCATTAAGGGTCATGGAGTTGGTACTGTACTTTCCTATACTTTCCTTTACTTTCTGTAAAGTTATTGAACAATTTACTATTTTTCATGCCATTTCTGAACCTTTCAGCTAACAAAAATAAACCTCAAAATCAAATGTTTAGAAATGTCAGCCTGAAAATGTTCTCCAACTTTACAACCATTCTTTGCAGACAGAGGGCCTTACGGAATGAATTCCCTTTTTCTTGAAATATGTATTTCAAATAAATGTATTTAAATCATATCACCTCTGTTGCACATTAGGAAGCTTAATATTTGTTGTATGATGTGCACACATCCACACTATCTTCAGAATTTATAAACAAAACAAGTTTACTAAGTTTATTACTTAAGTAGAAGTTTAAGTAAAAAACTTAAGTCATAAACTATTAATTTAAGTACCTAGCCTTCTGAAACTTCTGATCAGCAAGTCCTGAAGAAAAAATTTGAAGAGTATATTGGAAAAGGGGTGAACAAAGTTACACACTGCTAGCAAGGGGTGGGGGTTTTCTTTGCAATTCTAAGTAGAACCGTTATTCAAGTATCTGTTGGGACAGGGCTGCTCTGGTGTGCTGTCTTCAACTGTTTTTCAAAGATAAAGACAGCAGATATTTGATGATTCACATGACACTACAGACAGTAGCCTTTAAAACCACAAAGTCATTTAAGAAACACAAGTTATGTGAAAATGAATACTTAATTTCCTTATGGCAAACTCACAAACTGAACTTGCAAATTATCATTCCAATCAGGTGAAACAGATATTATTCCTAACAGAAGTATTGTCTGGAAACAATAGTTAAAACTGGGGTTTGCACCTAAAATTAGGTTTCAGCTTCTGTGTTTGAAAAGTGTATCAATCCCAATTACCCTGAGTACATAACGAACTGAAAATTAAATAAATCCATTAGTTTAATTTTAACCTAAATGAGTCCTTAAAGATACTTTAAAAGTGCTCCATCAGTGAATGTTCTCAATTGAATGTATTTAATGCGGAAACATAATGAACAGGATATGCACATAAGAGCCTGGACTGTTCTTAATGCTAAATTATTCATAGTGATAATCAAACTGATGAATGTCACCCAGTGAAAAAGACAACTCTGATCAATCTTATTTTTTTTGCCCACAACTAAAATACATTTGGCCACCAGAAGAGTTGGAAGTCTATTGAAAATGCAGCTTGTTTTCTCTGTTTTTTAAAGAAGTTAGACCTAGCAAAGTTAAGAACTGACCTCATGAAATTATGTCTACTTGTTAGCCACTTTGGGCTGGGGTGAGAGGCAACTTTATGCTTGATCTTAGTCCTTGCTCACCCTGGCCATGGTCATTAAACTCATTTTTGCACACTGCTGTGGAGACATCTGATCAACGGAGGGGATTGTCCTGATTTTGGGCAGCCTCACCTTGAACACTGCACAGTCTCGGGTACCACAATACAAGAAAGACATTAAACTAGTGGAGAATGTACAAAGGAGGACAACAAAGACGGTGAAGGGCATTCAGGGGAAGGCAAATGAGGAGTGGCTGAGGATCCTTGGTCTGTTCAACCTGGAGGAGACTGAGGGGGGACCTCACTGCAGTCCAGCTTCCTCATGGGGGGAAGAGGAGAGGCAGGCACTGATCTCTGCTCTGTGGTGACCAGTGACAGCACCTGAGGGAATGGCCTGAAGTTGAGTCTGGAGAGGTTTGGGGGGAAAAGGTTCTTCACACAGAGAGTAGTCAGGCACTGGAAATGCCTGGGCTCCCCAGAGGAGTGGTCAACCAGCCTGACACGGTTCTAGAAGTGTTTGTACAATGCTCTCAGGCACATGGTATGACTCTTGGAGATGGTGCTGTGCAGGGGCAGGAGCTGGACTCAAAGATCATTGTGGGCCCTTTCCAACTCAGCATATTCTGTAATTTAGACCAATACTAAATACCTCTTTGTCTTTATAGACATCCATGGTCATTTGATCAATTTTTCATTGTTTTCAGTCAGCTTCATCATTCAGGTATGTAATAAGAATTTTCAAATCTCTCTAAATATACTGACAATTGATTTCAACCTTTTACCAGTATTCCCATCCCCTGGTTTGTTCCTCACAGACATCTGAAAAACAAATAAAAACCCACACAATGTAACAAACATACAGAACCTTTTTAAAATAAAAAAAAGCAAAGCCAAAAGCCCAACCGCAAAATTTGTTTCCTTCTCCCTGGAAGAATCCTGGCATTATCACCTTCCCTTTAATTGTCAGCATAATTCTGGTTATCATTCACCATTTGCACTAAAGCACTACTAGCTTTAGTGAATTTAAACCTGAATTTAGTGAATTTAAACCCGAATTTAGCTGAATTCATGTTTAAAAGGCATGAAGAAGAAATAAGACAACAATGACCTGTGGCTATGGAAAAGTAAACAGAATGGGATTCAAGTTCTTCAGGTTCTGTTGGCCTTTGTCATGTGGTGCCTGTAAAATCAGACCAGTACTCCTGCCTCCTGTCAAACTATTTATTGAGAGATATGTACACGCTCTGTTATTTTCATCATTCCTGTGGCTGACAGGAAGCACCAGCTGAAACTCTGGAGTCTATTCTAATGCACTGTAAAAATAAAAAATCAAAGAACACGACATATCCTCTCGCTTGCCTGTAACAAGTTTTCACAAGCAACTTAGATGCTGAATATCATTCTGACTCAATTGTTCCGCATAACCAGGATGACAAATTTTGTCGTATGACTTCATTTACACATCAGGAACTCTGTTACAGGAAGACATATTGGAGCTCAACATGAAAATAGTACAGCATCCCATTACAAAGAAATACTATTTGCACAAAAAACACTTAGAGTTCATCTACAGTAAGAAATCCCATTAAAAAATATATAATTCCTAGAGATTATACCACTTGCACAGTTTAATCAATATTAGTTCTAGTGAAGACAAATTAAAAAAAAAAAATACAATATTACACTGGCTTGTAATTTACAGGATAAAGTCTTATAAAGCGAGATGAAAATTAAGGAACAAAAGAGCAGTTCACACGTTCTGCTTCCAAAGGATGCTAACGTTCTTTCAGCTAGACAGCAAAACACTGAACTGGCTTATCTTTTGGATAAGTTTTCTAAAAGTGTAAAGGTTCTGAAAGTTGATACCAGCATGGCACAAGGGAAAAAAAAAATGGAAACACTTTTCTCTTTAACTAAAAATTAATTTCTCAGCAGCTTTACATGAGCCGGTCCCAGAGTCTTCATGTCCACAGCAGCAAACTGCTGCTGCGTTATGCTGCTGTTCTCTAGCAGTACCCTCTCACAGGAGAACAAACACAAATGTCTTGAGGACCATCAGATTACACAACACAAGCAGTGCTCAAATTCCTACCTGTTATTTCTCTTCAATGGTAGTCTGATAATAGAGGAGAAAGTCATGAGCTGAAACTATCAATGAGAGTTGCTGTGGTCATTAAGCACTGATTCCAATGAAAAGGCACCATTACATAGCTCTTACTCTTGAGGATAACTTTTTAATTCCAAAAATGAAACTGAGCACTCCAACACCAAAATGAAGTACTTTGGGGAAAACAAAAAAAAAAACAAAAAAAAACTTGTTTTGAAGTGAATTCATGATCAAGTCCCATACCACAGTTCCCTACAGCTTAAAGAGAGGAGAAAGAAAAAAATGAAAGCAAAAAAAACATTGTGGCAGGTTTTTTAATAGTTGCAAATAAAGTTCTGGATCACAAAAACAAGGCTGGTAAAGGGTACCAAAAGTTTAGGAAGACTAACTTGCCAAGGGTACCTTTTCTTAACTAAGTCTCCAAGCACATTTGCTTTTAGTGACAACTGAGGCTATGAGCTAAACACACCTTTTCCATGCTGACTGTTCAGTTCCATTGGTCAAAGACAGGAGGAATAAAAATTGCTTTTCCTGTAAGGAACTACAAACTATCACTCAGTAACATGCATAGTGCAGGGCTTCAGAATTCAAGCTAATTCTCTTTTGTGGGTTATAAAAAGACCTTTATGTGAACCCAGTGGTAAGAATGCCTCCATGAGTTGGGAATTACTACAACAGCTTGTGCATGAGATAATTTATGCAGTGCTCAAAGTCACAAGATTCCAATTTAGCCAAAAGTAAATGCCCCTAAAAACCCTTCGTATTTCATACTGCAAAACTGTATTTAAGTAATCAAAAAGTGAATAATAGAGCAGTTAGCCAGCTCTTTAATACATTAGCTAAAAGTATATCAATTGCATTGATTTTTACGATGGGCTGATTTCACATAATGGATTAAGCTCTCTAGAAAGACTGTAAAAGGGAAAAAATGCTTTGCCAGAATTAGTAGAAGATGGTGTCAAAGTGCTTTTATGACAAGCATGCAGTTAAAACATTTTATTTGGGGATGCTAAATTTAGAGTACTTCTATCAGGAGACCTGGTGCTAACAGTTGAGTACAAGCCATGATTTCAACACTGTAGATATATTTCCAAGATTTCAGTTATATTTTCCTTAAAGTATTTTATTCCTAGCTAAGAAATAGGAAGTTTGAACTAGGAATGTGCAATCAAACTGCAACACGGCAAAAGGTTAACAGCAGGATGCTTCAAGGATCCATAAAGCCAGCTACATTTAAAGGCACTAATTAATGAGCTGAAAAAGAAAGTAGAAAAGTTAATGGTTATATAGGTTAGTCAAGTACATAAGTCCAAAAATGTAACCAGCTGGAAGCTAATCAACCATGATGTACAGGCAATACACTGGCAGACAAAAGTCAACATTAATAAATGCAGAAGAAGTGTCACTGAAAGTTAAATAATTACTAGTATGGTCAGCAACCTTCTAAATTAAGTAGGCCTAGTACAAACAAGAGGATTACAAGCATCCCTGTGGAACTCAGGGAAGATCTTAGCTCAGTATAAGAACATTGCTTCTGATAATTAAAAGTATCAAGATTCAAAAGCAGCAGTGGCAAGCTCTAGCAAAACTGCCTTCATATAAAATTAGCACTTTATTCTTAATGGTGACCTGAAAAAGGTTGCTGCAGCATTAGATTAGGTAAGGAATTAAAAATCCAACAGAAAGGTTCAGAAGATAAAGCACGAAAAAAAAAAAACAGAAGACAAAACATAAACAGAAGGGAAATAATTTACACCTCAAAAATTAAGATGCTGCTCAGTGAAAGCAGGAAGTATGCAATCCAGAGATACTCTTTTTTGATACAATATATAATTGAATATTCACAAAGTGCATCTTTGTAATAAAGAATCTGTCAATATTCACAGGATAGAAAAAATTTACTGGGATGAAGAACATCCCATGTAATGATCCAAGACTACTTCTATTAAGTACTGGTGTAAGCCACATACCATAACAGAAGTATCCAACATTTGCCTTCTTTAACATTTCTTATATCTGTCACGAGTTATTCATCCCCATGAACTCCAGATAAACTCCAGCGTCACAATTTCAATACTAAAATCAACATGTTGACCTTTCAAGGGGGGGGGGGGGGGGCAAAACTTCTGTCACCAAACCCTCCTCCTTCCAAACAAACTTTAAAAATCAAAGAGCAACACTGAAATGCAAAATGATGCACTATAACTTGGCCTGAAGGACTGCACTACATACTTCCAGATTTTGGTTATAATTTAAGACAGATAAAAGAACTCCAAAATTCTTAAAGAAGTGATTGGTTAAATAAGAAACAGCACCATTTTAAACATAACCACTACAACTATTAAAAAGTGTTTTAATGTACCTTACACACAAAAATAATTTTATTTGAATCTGTAGAGTATTTCTTTTCTTTATAGGCAGTGACAGCTCCTGATCCAGATCAGCTTGAATCTAGAGATGGTCCCTGCACTTCTATGAGAAGCCATCTAAAGACATTGGCTAGGGAAGACTGCAGAGCCAAAGTCCATACCATTTTGGTCCTGCAAATCAAAGTTTTGTGCTACGTGGACAGTCTGACACCATATGCCCTAAAATAAAAAAATTTAAAAAAACAAAAAAAAAAAAAAAAACAAAAAAAAAAAAAAAAAAAAAAAAAAAAAAAAAAAAAAAAAAAAAAAACAAAAAACCCCAAAACACTAGAAATATAAAATGTAAAATCTGTCAAGAATCTCTTGTCTCTTGAACAAAAGATGATGCAAATTGTATTCAAAGGATTTAAGTATTTGGAAATACTTTATTTTTAGATGAATGTCCCTGCAGCTACTTTTCATTCCCAGACCAAAGAAAAAAATTACACTTCTTTTGTGATAGGATAAAGAAAAATATTTAACAAGTTTACAGCTAACATATAGGCTATCAACACATATGCAACAATGAAAGGACAGCAGGATACTATTTCCCTAAAGCAGCAATTCAGTATTGAAATCTATTCCAAATTACCTCCATTCTTTTTCTGTATAACTTATTCCTGAACTCATTTGAACAAATTCACTTTGAGATGATGAGGGGGGAGGAATAACTCTTTGTATAAAAGTGAAACAGTACCACCTCACCACTAGGCTAAGAAAGGACTGTCACATGGTGTTTTCAAAGCATTTTCATGACTTTCATTAGTCTTTGAATTGCCCTATTCCTATAAGAACAAGGTACATGAGGAGTTAGGTATACTCATTCATGCAGCTTAAAATTCTGAACAGACAGACATCATCCAGTAAGTCCACGTGCTGTCCTTATCACCTTGATCTCAAGGGTGACTTGTGTGTGGTGCCCTTGCCAGGTAACATTTGTATCATTTTTCTGAGGATGACCATGCTGCCACAATTTCCCTACTGACAATAATTGTTTCAGGTTTACATTCCTGTTTTACAGGTAAGCCTGAGAAAATGCAGCAAACAAATTCAAGGTGCTAGCAATACCACTTTAAAAAGGCCAGCATCACAAGAGGACACAGTTACAATTCCAACTCACAGAAAACGATGAAGCTGGCACTAGAAAGTGAAGTGCTTCTTCAAGATAAGTAATTCTTTGTATTTACAAGAAAAACGAGTTCTGTGTTATTCCAAGTGGTCAGGCTAGCATGATCTTCAATGTCTTTGCAAAGGAATGAAGTTGAGAGCAGCAATATATAATAATACACGGTTAGTTACATAGTTTTGGTTTGTACAGCTGCTGGCTATGTTCGTTTACAGTTCATATAGTGCCAACATCATTTATAAAAACCGAAGAGGCTGTTTCACTCCTGTTCATCACCATAAAAGTTATTTCTCTCAGCAGCTGCTGCACAAAAATCAGTTTCTATTCCAGTATGTCACGCTGTAAATTCACGAAGTGGCAGGTTCCAGAATCTACTAAAAACAAGCAGGAGCTAAAGAAACTTGCCCATGCTTAATAATATAAGGGGGGTGGGGGTGGGAACAGAGGTCGAGGGGGCAGGAGACAGGCACTTCTGCTTTCCTAGAGTAGAAGGAGGTAGCAACCCTCTGTTAACACGGACAAAGTCACATGAAAACCAAGTTCTATTAGGCAACCAATTAGAATGAGAGCTTCCCCGACTCTCTGCAGCTTTATGAATTAAAATGCAATAAAATAAGGCTGATCCGGAGCCCAGCAGATAAGATAAACTCTAAAATATTAGTCACATGTTACGTAATAAACATCCACTGAACGAACTTGATGTGACAGCGGTGAAGAGGTAGAGCCGACGGTGCTGCCCTGGTACTCCCCCCTGCACACACACAGAGCCACGCTGCCGGAGGCTGCTGAGACACAGCAGCTCCCGACCCCTGGAAGCAGCAACAGGTCGTTCCCAGCCCCACGACCCCCTTCCCCGGCACAAGCAGCTCGGGGAGCCGCCGGAAGGCAGCCGCAGGCTGTGTGTGCCCGTCCCCCGCGGCGGGGTCACCCCGCTCGGAGGAAGCGGCGGCCGGCCGAGGCGGCGGCTTTCCCGCAGGCTGCCGGAGAGGGAAGAAGCCCGGCGCTGCCTGAACTTGGTGCTTCCCTTCCCCCGAGCCTCAGCGCGGCCGGGAGCGGGGCGGGGGGAAGCGGAACCCGAAGCGCCCGGAGCCCACACTCACCTCGGCCCTCTTCTCCGTCGCTGCCGGGCGAGGCGAGGGGCGCCGCCAGCCCCGCCGCTGCCGCGCCTGTCACCGGGCGCCCGAGCAGAAGAGTCCCGCAGGGTAAATCCTCCGGGCGGCGGCGGGGACGGGGACGAGCCGCGCTCCGCCCGCTCGTCGCGGCGGCCGCTGCCTCGCACCAAGTTGAGGCGCGGCCGCCGCTGCCGCTGCGCCGCCGGGCTGCCGGCGGCGGCCGCTACGGCCACGGGGAGCCGGCGCCTCCGCTCGCCGCCTCGCTCCGCGGCCAGGGAAGCAGCGCTGCACCGCCGCCGCCTCGCCCCCCTCTTCCTGCGGCTGCCGCGAGCCGCGCTCCGGGCGCAGCGGCGCGGTCACACGGAGCTCCGCGGAGGAGCCGCCGCCGCCGCCGCCTCCCTCGGCGCCTCAGAGCCCGCAGCTGCAGTCCTCCGGCGGCGCCCGCTCCGCATGCCCCGCGCTCCGCCGCTCCCGCTGCTGCTGCCGCCGGCGGCGGCGCCCCCGCCCGCTCTCCCGCGCACCACCGCTGCCGCCCGAGCCCCGCTCAGCGCCGCGTCTCCATCGCCGGCGGCAGCGGCGACGGCGGCGCGGAGAGGCGGGCTCAGGGAAGGGGCGGCGACCGCCCCGCGCGGCTCCGCTCCGCCCCGCCGCTGCCCCGGATGTGTGGGGGTCGCCGTGGCGGGGTCGCCGTGGCGGGGATGTCGGTACCCGGGGCGGAGATCGCTGTCGCGGGCGTGCGGATGCCCGGCGTGGGCGGGAACCGCCGCCCACCCCAGTGCAGCAAAGGCAGCGGGCACCGTTACCCTGGGTGCCCGCCTGGCCCGGGAGAGAGCGGCTGCCGGCTTTGGCGGGTTCTAGTGCAACACGTTTTGACCCGGGGGTCCCCGGCTGAGGGGGCCGTGCGGCGCTTCGAGCGCGGCCCTGCGGGCTGCTTGAGTGTGGCTGCCAGCCGGGTGGCGGCTTTCCGTGTCGTGCAGGCTTTGTAGCCGGTGAGCAGGTGTGGTGTTTTCCTGTGTCATCCCTGCTGCGCTGGCACCTGCTGCACCCGCGCTTAAACGTGCGCTTTAAAAGTAGGTCTGATCGGTGAGGACAAGCAGGAACGGCGTGGCGCCGGCCTGTCCTTCCTATGGCTTGTGATGGGGGTCAGCAGCAGCTCCCAGCTCCTTGCTGGGCCACGGGTGGCTTTGGCATAGCTTGTACGCTGTCAACGTGGTGCCCCAGCAGCGATGTTGGAACTCATAGCCGAAACAAATGTTGCATTGCATCATTAGGCTGCAACAAGCCTCTTCTTAGCAGTGGCCGCTGGGCAAGGAAGCATCAGAATGTTACATGTGCCCAAGGACCAGGTTTGTGTTCTAAGATTATTCAATAAAACTAGAAAATTGCTTCACACACACCAAGATATATTCTGACACTTGAATTCTGTGATGTGTTTTATCTTCTCCCTAATCTTAAATTCATTTTTTAAAAGTTTATAGATCAAAGTTTGTATGTCCTCTTTAGGAAGTCTAATTCACAAAGTTTCAATGAAGAAAACATTGGGTTTCCTTGACGAGTGAATCTTGTCTCTGAAATGATGCATAACTTTAAAGAGGTATTTGTTTACAGAATCTAAAATCCATGCTGTGCTCATTATAAACATTTTTAACAAGTTTCTTGGCAGAAACCCTATATTCAAAATAGAACTTAAACAGGGAAAGGAAAAAAAAAAGTGTGCAAAGTTAGGTGAATGCTGAACACATATACTGATGCCTCATAATTTTGGCGGGAATATTGTTGGTGCTTCCATTTATTTTTCTCTTTAAAGAACTTTCAGTTCAGTCATTGACTGGTTCTAGCCATTTATCCACAACACACTTGAAGTTGCCTTATGGTGTTTTCATTTTATTTAACCCTAAGAGTTTGGGGGGTTCTTTTATTTTATTTGTGATATCTGCAGGTGCTACTTGTTCTTACTGTCCTCCAAAGTAAATCAGACCTTTTTAAAGGCACTTAGGTTTTCCAGCCATTCATTTGGGATTCTCTTTCTTCAGACAAAAACCAGCAAGTTCAGAATCCTCATGTACCCACAAAGAGCTAGTGAGGATAAGTACTTAGTTTGTGAGGTAGAATACAGGACTCTGTTTCTCTGTATATTTTGATGTATATTTTGAAGCTATTTCAGGCCGAGCCTCTTTAAGCAGTAGAGTGCAGACAGCAGCACAGTGGTTGTGCTTGAAATCTATCTGCCTTTTCTCCCCTCACTGGGGAAGAGTCAAAAGTGCAGGATGGATTTCTGAGAAGACCAAAATGCACTCAGTGTTAGACTAGAAGGGGATTTGACTAATATTGACTGAAATAGTTTGAATAAAATTATTTTGGAAAGTGCCTAAAGGTGTAGTCAGGTGACAGAGTGAACATTCCTGTGAAAATACCAAGGTAGCCAATGCATAAACAGCAGGACAAGGAGACATTCTTTGCCCAGTGGAGGGCTCTCACATCTGTTCACCTTCCGTGAGCTGAATGGGATTCCTTGTGTGCTTAAACACCTTAAATGTTTGAGCTTTGCTGTATTGCTCAGCTGATACATCCACCAGGGAGTGTGTGCACTGTGACAGGCAGCTTCCCTGTGAGAGGTAATGCACACAGGAGCTTTTGAGCTGCCTTTATTTAGCATTTATAGGCTGGGCACCAAATATGTGTGTGCTTATACACAGGCAGATAATACAAGAAGTATCAGGCTTTCCTATGCAGAAGAAAAAAAAAAAAAAAAAAAAGTGTGTTTTAAATTTACACTATTTTTTATGATCTATTGTATGCGAGCAGATTAACACCTGTTCTGTTATGATTGATGATGCCATAGGAAGCATCCCAAGTTCCTCTGGTGGCATGTCTTTATGACACCTCAATTATCTATTCTGTTGCATTGCAGCCAAGTCTAGGAAACTCACCTAGCAAAAATGCTATTAATTTCATGAAAAGGAAAATTCAATGTAAGATGTCTAGATAAAGCCAGAGACACGTTAAGAAGTGACATGAATTCACTAAACTCTGTAAATAAAAAGATGTAATTTTGGAGTAAGTGAACATTCAAAATGTAATCTATAATTTAGGGGCTAAGTTTATGGCATTTGTATTTAGAGAATTATACTGAGATACAGGTTTGTGGATTGTGGAGCACTACTAAGTCAACTTTGTAAAATTACTATTGGAGCGATCTTTTACAACATGTACATCTTTAAGTCATGAGAACAAATAAATACTTTTTAAATAATCTTTGTGATGGTTTGCAATTATAGCCAATGCTAGCCTTTTGATTTCATGAGACTCTCAAATTCTTCATACATACTGCAGAATTGCCTGGAGGAAAGCAAGAAAAAAACTTTGAGTATTTTTCTTACTTTGGTTACGTGTTTGCCCAAACTGTGCCACTCCTCTGGTGTACACAGAACCCCACAAAATACCAGGTCTAAGGAAAATTGGAACACACACACACCCCCACACCCCCCCGTGTAATTTGTACTGCACAGGTATCCATCCCATATCTGCAGCCCACCTACATCTGCAGGGAGGTGAATTGACCATGACAAATGCTTAAGCTGCCAGTTGAAGAACTGAAGTTCAGGCTACGTACAAGGTAAATGGAAGTATCAGTGACCAGACCCCACAGGCAAGGCACATGTAACTATAATTCACATCAGCAGCATGACTTAGTGTCCTGAGGACAACAGCCAGGAGTAGCCTTGCCAAAAGAATCCTCACAGAACTGGGATTAAAATACTCCCTAGCTGAAGGAGGTTACAGTGCCAGGGTTTAGCATCTGAGGCAGCACCCCATTTGAACTGAATGCAAACAGGCAGTACCTTAGTGGAGGTCATTTTGCACTCATTCAGTATTTAGATGGTACTTAGAAACCTTAGAAATAAAAAGTATACTTACGGGCCAGATACAGTCCACTTTGTCAAAAGGAAGAAATATGTAAATACTGTCTTCACATCACATTTGGGGAGGTGTTTGTCTCACCAGAACTCATTACCAATGAGGAAATTGGCATTTATTATTGAGGTTGTTACAAAGGGTGTCATAAACTAACCTTATTACAGCAAAAGTTAAACCGTATTTGCATTATTTCCATTGCATCGTCTTTGCTTTACAAGCTGTCTGAAATAGCTGTTCTTGGAAGGTTTCCAACAAAGCATTCTCTTTGGGGCTACTAACTGCAAATAAGATTAAAGTTTAATATGTCTGGTAATCAGTTTTCTTTTAAAGAGTGCAATCTGATTTCTTATGGTCAGTTGGGATCCCACACATCCTCATCTCCTCTGTTTTTCAACTTGCTGCTTTCAATAACCCAAAAAAGGCAATTTGCCAACAGATGTCCTTTCACCACTTTTCCTGAAATGGAGCACCCATCTGAGAGGCAGTCATACATGGCTTCTACTCCAGAATCTCAGGCTTCTGTCTTCTAAATGTCTCTTTTTTTTTTTGTTCCCATGGCATGCAGTGAAAAAAGGTGCATAAATCTATGAATCTCCTTTGCTCAAAACCAAACAATGGGAGGAGGTAATCTCTGTACTCCTCACTCAGATCACTGATTTGCTCCAAAAGAACTGTGTCTGTACTAAGTGGATTTTTATTGATATCAATTAGATTTTGGGGAAAATGGCAAAAAGAAAGAGAGAGCACCACAAGAATTTGTCTGTCTTTCATGAACCCAGTCCTATCTCCCAGCTGGATCTGACCTCACACAACTTTTAAGGATGGAAAGAGAGAGCAGCTGGGATCTGTGCTGACACCCAGAAGGAGGGTAGGAACACTGTCTCACCTCCCAAGGTGAGGAGTACAAAGGCCCCAGCACTCTCAGTGCCCACGAATGCTCAGTGCTCAATTGCACAGCCCTTGTCTACTTTGCTAGGAAGGACTAGAGAGAGTACAGGTCTCCTTCACAGAATTCGTTCCTCTGTATTGGACTGGAACTGGGATACTGTCTGTACCTGAGGAGAAAATTAAGGACAGAAAAACAGGGAGACTGGACCTGCAAAACTGGACTGAGTAAGCCTAGCCCTAAAGATATTATGTGGGTATGAAAGCCTAATAATTATTAAATCATTTGACATCATGTGCAAGTTGCACAGTAGCCACACAGTGTTCCTGACATCTATGCGGCAATATTGTACCACAGAAGGGTCAGGAGTTGCAGCAGATCATGAATCATTAAGGAAACCTTTTGATAAAAGAGCATGCTGGTGGTGACTTCTGCAATTTTTAAATTTTTTTTTTCAATACTCCTAAAACTCATCTTGACTGATACTGTACCTTTCCTAATGGACCTACTAGAAGAAACCACCAGAGGATAACACCTTCAGACTCTTAGTTCCTCATTGGGGGATAGTTTCTCACATCCCAGCCCTTAATTTTTTTTTTTTTTTTAAACTCTTCTGTTGAGCAAGTTGCCCATAGAGGCAGTGGAGTCTTCCTTACTGGAGATATTCAAGAACTATCTGGACACAATCCCATGCTGTGTGCTCTAGGATGACTCTGCTCGAGCAGGGAGGTTGAACCAGACGACTCACTGTGATCTCTTCCAAGCAATCCCATTCTGTGGTGAAAACAAGCTTTCAGACAACATCAGAGCATAGAGATGTATTTGTCAGTTTGGCTGTCAGAGGTCCAAGAGGATTTAAACAAAATTTGCCCAAGTAGGAGGTTACTTCTAAATATAAACATTTCAAAGAATGCAAATACCAGTTTTCAAAACATTGTTAAAAAGTTTTGGCAGGCATGAAAATCCTTCCATTTCCATCTACATTAAACCTGGAACACATTCATCATTCTTACACAGCCTGTTGTTATTCCATATGTGATAATTTGTTTCAATACTTATTTATAAGTTCTGTAACAGGAAAAAAAAGGTGAGTCCTGTGTTTCTAGGACGTTTATGTCACAGCAATGTTTCAATATGCTACAGAACACTTAATCCACAGCTACAAAATGTGGATGTTCAAAAGACAAAAGAAAAATAAATATTAGATTTCATTCAAATATACATGCGACCAAAAGGACTAAAGATTTATCACAAACAGCTCCAGCCTTTACAAAGTGGTCCCATTCTGGAAGAAATATGAATGTGCTTTCTCCCAAGAAAAATAGAGGCAGCCTGAGGGCAACATAAAGGTATAGTAAACTTCTAAAAGATGAAGTCTCTATTTTATTTTTTACCACAATAACTTTACGTTATGGATAAACAAAGACAAGATATAATTTTATGCAGCCATTTGAAAGTTCATAAGCCTGGCTAAAGCAACTTTTCAGGAGCAGCCTTAAAAAAACAACTGTAAAACTAGCAACTAATATGTTTGCCTGATACATTGTCTCGTCTAGAGGACAGTAAGGTCTGTCTAACACTACCAGCTCTCTCTGCAGATGGGATCCAAGTGCTCCTATTTCAGCAGGATGTTTTTGTCACTGACTTAAAAATAATAAGCGATTAAAGTGAGAGCAGATACTAAATGTTTTCACATAAAAGCCTGTCACAGATTTCTCACCCAAATGCTTCCATCTATCCTTCACTATTTACCATCGCTGTTCACAGAGCAGGTCAGCAGTATAATTTTTTGCCAAAAGTTAAACAAGGGAATTTTGTAGGGAATGCTTGAGACCACTTGGAAACCAATTGCTTGAAGGAGAAGGTACTTTCTGAAAAGGGACTGTAAAAGCGGCATTCAAGGCATCATCTTTGTACCTCGATGGCTCCTTTAATAAATAGTCTCTGATTATCACATACAGAAGAGCAAAGGAGAGGAAATGGGCTTCCCATAGACAGGTCTGCAAGGCTAAGTTACCCTCTGCTTCACACACCAAAGATTAAGCAGAATAAAAAGGCTGAATTCATCAGTGTAGAGATACACTGCATCATTAAATTATGCCTTCAGTGACAACTGAATAGTCCATTTGCCTTCTGCAGCTTTCTAGTGAAGGCAATGATTGGAACTTAATAAACAGTTGTGTTAGAAAAACACTATTTGTTATATATATGGCTTGTTAAGCACAAGCAGCAGAAGAAAGCAGGAACATTTCTTTCTTTTGTTACAAGCATCAGAAGAAATTACTGGTAGATAAAGGAACTGGACTGATGTGATAAAATACACTACTTATCACTCACTTTTCAGGTAGAATAAGCCCTTAAGACGTATTTGGTAAGTTTTCCATTAGTCTGGTACTCCTAAATTGTGCATTGAGTAGCATTCCAACATGTCATTTTCAGTAAAGTACTCCGCTCCTAATCTAGATTCCAGTTTGATTTCTCAGCCGGGTTTTTAAAATGATTAATACCCACAGCAATTCAATTATTTAATTACATTTACCATTTACCTAAATGACACTGCAAGTGAGCTACACCTGCACCAATGGATGGTTTGGGACAGACCAAAGGTGTGTCTAACTTTGTATCCTCTCTGGTATCTCTCAGAATGAGTACCCTGGAAAAGATCATGAAGGTCACTACACATGGGGACAGCTCCCCAGCTTCCAGCTGAACTCGAGTTTCCTTTGTTTTTTCCATACAAAGGTGATTTGCAGTTCACTTGTTTTCTACAACCTGTAGCAGTCTGCAGAGGCAATAACCCTGAAGCCGATGCTTAGCTAGATCTCTCCTGAAGTACATGCCTAATTGAAATGTACTGACAATATGCATTTGCTGCAGGTGAGCTTTGTAGACAAACTAACTGCTGCCAAAAACAAAAGGCAAATATCACCTCTATGTCTCAATTCAGTTTCTCCGTTATGATCATTCCTTGACCATGGGAATTTGCATACCTTCCCTAGGGATTTGATTTCTGGAAACGGTGGATGATATCTATGTGGGTCAAATAATTTATCTGAAGTATAAAGATGGTTTTTCTGTATAAGAAATAACTCATCACTCAGATTTCTTTGTTAACAATTTTCAAGAATTAGGAAGATGTCTAAATTTTTATCACTCCGTTCTTATTAAATCCTTCTACCCCACAATATCAAAGCATATACAAGTCTAAAATGTTTGGCTCAGGATATGTTTAAGTGATAAGGGCATTCTAACATCTTTCCTTCTGTCTTGCTGTGTAGCAATGATCTTTGATCTTAGTACATTCACTGCCTCCCTTCCAGGCTTGCACTGATTTTAGACAAAGTGGATGAAAAACCCTCCACCTGGAGCTATTTTAATGCTTACTGCCCAATTCTTAAATCCTGTACAGGAACAGAGTGCACTGTGGCTGAGCACAAGCCCAGGATGGAGGGATTAGCGAAAAAAAAATCCTGCACCTCGAGGCAGTACTTGGCAGCTGCTGTTGCAGCCCTAGAGCTACAGCAGCTGCCACAGCCAAAGCAGCACTGCTTGGCACAGACAAAACAAGGAAGGTTTGCCTGATGTGCTTCTTCCCACCTTGTGGCTTGCCTGCATTTTTTAACTCATCCTTTACATGATGCAAACAGTTCTATCTGGAGAGTAATCTTGTGAATCCAAGAGAAAGGCTATATTTTCACCCCTATTACACAATATAGCCACAGAAACCTCCCCTATATTCCTCCCAGCTAAATATTATACTAAATTAAAAATAAACCACATTATTTCCAGAAATTATATATTAAATAGTTATATATATTATACATTAAAATGATATCTCAGAAATCCTAGCAGAGGTGGACAGTAAGATAGATCTTTTCCTCAAATGTAACAAACATGGAGGCTGTACAAGCAATGAGCTATACTTTCAGGAAATGATGAGAATAAGATTGAGCATATAGTCTAGAACCAACAGAGCACCATTAATGCATTTAATTCTATATGAATCTATTTTCATATCTTTATTTTCCACCAGTCTTTTCCAGAAAAAGGTTTAACTCTCCAGAGTGCCATTTCTGAGACAGCTTCCCATAATGCAAGAGGAAAAAGTCTATGAGCTTTCCAGTATAATAAGCAAGCAGATGTGTGTGAGTACCGCTCAGTAAGTAGGTATTTCCAGAGAGCTTAGATAAAGTGCTTAATACAATGCCCAAATATCACAAGTCCCAGTAGGATAGAGAAGCTTGCTATGGAAAAGAGACAATGGAAGAAAGTCAAAGACAGTGCAGGAATATGATCTTTCCTTTTTGAACCATTTCAAAATCCAACAACCTTTTTTCTGAACTCATCAGTCTAATGCAGGCAACAGAATGATGAAGCATGGGCTGTGGCCATAGAAGGTAAAATAATACCTTCTCAGGGTTATTAACTGCATTCCACTTGTCCTGTACTTATTCTGGGGCTACTCATCAGAGTCAGGAGTTGGCACAATATTATAATGTCTAAAGTACAGTTTAAAAGTTGCATCTTTGCATCTAAACAAAGTCTAGCTTTTTGCTACTCATCTGAATGCACACAAGATCTGAGTTAATTTATTAAGATTGGGAGCACTGGCACTGGTTAGTGTGGGTATTAGGTGAGTAAACATGCACATCCCCCATGTTCTTAACCTGAGGTTCTCACAGCTTTTGCAGATGCAACTGCCTCAATACAGATCCTTTTAGACAGACAGCTACACTTGCACCAAGGCTGGCAGTCACCACACTGAATCCTAACTGCATGTGACCTGTAATGCAGGGTGCAAGCCTGTGACCTCCCTCCCTGCTTCTCGGGAGGCAAATTGGGGGTCTTGCCTCAGGCTGCAAAGCAAGTCAATAACCTAGTGTCAAAAGGATTCAAGGTCTCACCCTGCCTCCCATTCCTGGGCTACATTATTAACTCATACTTCTATTTAGCTACATGCAATCTCACTTTATTACAATGTTTCACTGTGTAGCAGAGTTTAACAGAAAAACTTATTTTATGATTTTAGGTATCCTTCTTTGTATAAAGAGAAAAGCATTTTCTTCTAAAATACACTTCTGTCTTGCAATGTAAGCGTTAAATCTCTAGCTGAAAGACTATTTATGGTCTGCACAGTTATTCTTTCAGGGTATGACATCATCCTCAGCACATGCATAGCCCAGAACACGTAAATTCTTCTTCCTGAAAATTCCTTCCATTACTCTCAGATTGTTAAACATCACCCAGTGGCAAATTTGTAACTGATGTCTCTTGTCTGAAATTGATTTGCATGCTTATTTCTTTTGTTAACTCACTGGGGTCTCTTACCTTTTGTGTCTACAACAGAACTAAGGATGTAAATATTTTAGGATTGAGAGAATAAATTATTCTAGCCTATTTGCCATATTCTAAACTTATCTTTATTTACTTCTTTAAAATGACTTTTTATTGCAAACAATACTCTTCCAGAGTTACACATCCTCTGGTATTACCGCAGATGCAAAACACAATTTTCTACCCAACCTCTGATGTAGGACTTCAGCCTCATCTGCAGCTAACTTCTGCCCATGGCCATTCTCCCTGACTTTGTAAAGCAGTGACCTTTTGAAGTTAACATTGTTTTGTTCATTCTACCACTACTCCAACTAGCTGAACATTATCAGGACAATCTGAGGCCTCTGAAAGCAGAAGGTTTTTTTAATCAGAACCCCTCATTCAGTCTTTGGAAGTGTTCTTCAAAAAGACAATACAGGCTTAAAATTGATTTCTTGCAGGACCTGTGAGTAGCTGCTGCAGAGAATAAGGAGATGGCACAGATAGGAGTCCCGTGAGGAAAATCACTTTAACATGAAGAACACTGGAATTCCCAAAAGTTAAATGGCGATGAAAGCAATTACCTGAAAACATAGGCAGTGTTTTGATATTTTTGCTATTGTCTTTTCTTTGTGGCTTTTGGAGCTGTTTTTCTCTTAGTTCCAGTAGTAAAGCCAGCACCTGCAGCTTGCTGCTATCAGCTAAGCAAGTGGCCAAGATTTACCTTTTTGTTATGGTGGATCAGGCCCTTAATCTGAACAGTACTCTCTGTAATGAATCAAAAAACCTCCAGGGCATACTCCTGTATATGGCACAGTTATTTGCTTCCATGTAAAACATGCTTTTTAGGCACAAGTGCTGTGCTGCTCCTAATATCCAAACAGTGATGAAGTCCTGGCCACATATTCAAACAGAGCAGGAAATACCTCCCTTTCTCATTTTCTTTCATGTATGCTGTCAGTCAACCTGAGTTTCTATTTTTATTAAATGGGCAGATTTGCGTTCCCTCACGTGTCCAGTAAAAGCAACGTACTCTAGTGGATGGTATCTCTGCCCATGGCACAGGGGTTGGAACTAGCTGATGGTTCAAGGTCCCTTCCAACCCAAACCAGTCTGTAACTCTATTTGGTTTTGTTTGGGCTCTCATAGTTGATCACCTTGCTACCAAATAACACACCCTGATCTTCTGAATTGTGCCTTTATTAGGATTGTTGTTCTAGAGACATTTCCCAATTCAAATTCAAACAAATTTTTGGACATACACAGATACTGAGGCAAAGAATGGAAATGGACGTAACTGATTATTTTTCTATTTGAAAACAAGTTTTCCTGCTGTTCTAGACAGATGGAGAGGAAAATATATAGTACTTAATGAGGTGGGACATATTGTACTTCTTGACAACACTGCTGAGCCAGAATACCATTTTTTAACATGAAAACCAACACAGTAAATAATGTGCCTTTCAAATACAGATTTAAAGTAAAAACCAATACACAAACCAACTAATCTCACCTAATTTTCTCATAACATAATGGCCTTATTGCCTATATTTGTATTTATGACTGCTCCCTCTCCCTCCCATTTCCTACCCCACTATTTTTTCTCTGAAGATAGCAGATGCTAGTAGAGTAACCCTCAAGATAAAAATACCTAAGAAACCATGCACAATCTCCCATTAATTATTTCAAAGCATGGTCCTAAAGGAATATGGTCATACACTGCAGTGTCGTAACTGAGCTCTGGTCAGTGTGAGGCATAGTTTTACACTGCAAGAATAGAAATGCTGCTCTAACTGTATGAAAAAACTTATGAAGTTTATAAACTTGCAAAGTTTTAGAAATTCTCTGCTAGTAAGGTTAAACTACCCTCTGTTCTGAAAGAAAAGATTGAAACCACCTGGGAAGAAAAAAAATAAAAATTAGGTGTCCATTATCAAGAATGAGCTTGTGCTTTACATACAGCCTATTAATAAATGTATGGTCAGACCACAGCAATTCTGAGCCAACCCAGCCTGCAGACTTATTTTATGCACAAGATTTGGAAAGCATAAAGAAAACAAGGCTCATCCAGGGCTGGTGCAGTCACTTGGAAGAATGCTGTTAGCTGGAATGGAGTTCAAAGGACTCTGATGGGTAAAAGCAGATATCTTTGGCTGCCAGCATCAGAGTTAATAAAAGCTGGGATCTTTTACGCTTACTCCCAGCTGCAGAGAAGCCAAAGCTACCCTGACTATCAATGTTCATCAGTAGGTTGGAATCTTACCATTCAAGGTCTATAATCCTTCCTCTCTCAAAAGCCACAAAGACAGCAAAATGAGATGACTCCTGGAGCAGTATTCAAAAACATGGCTTTTGAAATTTCAGAAAGCCAACTCAGATTCTTTAAATGTGATTTTGGAATAATTCTAATTTAATTGTCTTTTGCCTCAGAGTTTTCATGCCTGTGTGTTTCAATTAACATTTTTAAGCCAAAAACCTAAAAGCATTTTGCTGTAAGTAACAGTAGAAGCTAATGTAAAAGCTAATGGAGATTGTTCTTACCATTGAATAAGGCACAAAGGAAAATAAGAGCCCCAAAGAACTTGCCATCTAAAGGCTCATTAAATTCAGTGGGACTACTTCCAAGATTAAATGAACACTTCTGGGCTGAGTATTTGTGAGATCAGTTTCATACTGTAAGACACAAAACTTCCCCTTGAGACTGGGAGAATAATTATGCATAACAGGAAGCATGTACTCACTTACCGTACTCTATAGCAAAGCTCTAACAATAATAGGAGAGCTCTCTGTCATCTTCTTACACACACTCACTCATACCTCTACATATGTGTACATGTAGATGTTTTATCTTTTTTTAAATATATAATTGTGTCTGGGTATGTGACTTCCAATCATATATTATTGAAGTCTCTTCATATTTACATATATATATATATATATTTATTCAAATACAATCTATCACTACTGCATGGCATATAGTGGAATAAGAAGTCATGAGCTAAGAAAGCAAGGGGGCAGTTAGAAACGAAGTCTTTCATACAGGTTGCAACTTCATTCTCATGAGATCAGAGCTCCCACTTCCTGTTTTAGAGAAATATCATCTTAAGTACATAAACTAACTCCTCTTTCTGCAGGAATTCTAGCTCCTGCTATGGTCAATGGAGAGTCTTCCTCTGCTTCCAAGAGGAATCAGACCAGGCCTTGCTCCTGAAAGAAATCACACAGACAAGACTATGGTGTCCCTGCTGATGTAGGAGTTACATATTTTAAAGCAGTAGATATTTCATGATCACCAATAAAGGAAAAGAAAACCTTCAAAGAATACCCAAACCCCACCCAACCAAGCTTATTTCTTCTATGTGTTGTTTTAGGTGTACCAGAATTCCCTCTTTTCAACCTCATGTACAATTTTAAACAATCAGAACCATATGGAAGTGGGAAAGTGGATATTGACCATTGCTTTGGGTCTAGACAGGTTAACATTCTGGCAAAATTTAAGAATTTAAACCTTAAAATTACAAGGGATTACGATCTGCAGGGAAACCCTTGCATCTTGGCAGGCTGTTCAAATTAGTTTCTGCTATTCATACTAAGCTCCTATCAGGTCGGGTATTTTGTTTGAACAAAAATTTGGGATTCACGCAAACCTTCCTGAAATACAATTAATTTGTGTGTTTTTAAACAGGAGATTGAAAACTACCTGCCTACAAAATCATCATCACTTCATCAGTTAAAATCACATCCCATATTGCTCTCATTTAATCAAAAGCAAGTCTTCTTAAGTTAGTAAAAAGAAGTGGCTTACTGGCATTAGCTAACACCAACATTAAACAAATAAAAAAAACCTAACAGCTCATTCAAAAAGTAAGGCAAGAGTGGAGAGGAAAAAGAAAATTAATTGGAGTAGACTCTTTTCTCCAAGAAACATAAAGAAAATAACATCAGTTTTCAACAAGCATTGGCAGAGCACACATTCAGAATATCACTTAAGATTTCATCATGGCAAAAGCAAGATAGCATCAATATTTTAGATTCTGTAACATCTGTTTACAGTCAAGAATTTTTTCTGAAGTACTATAAATTGGCAATTGTTTATGTACAGTAATGGACTCAATTACTCCTACCCCAGATTATGCAATAAGCATATTCAGTAACAGAGATAATTAAGCAACACATATATACTCTGAGCTACAGCACAGCCTTGCCAGCATTAATTCTGCCAAATCAGAAGACATGCACACATTGCAATGTCATTTATTCACACTTCATTTTTCAGGACTTCGTCCTTCACTGTTTACTTCTGTAATGCTAATGTACCATTGCCTTGCAAATAATTAGAATTATGGTCTGACCACATGCAGTTTGAAGAAATTAATGTGTGACCTTCAACACTACACAGAAACATATACATGCTAGAAAACAAAGTTATGGAGCATTAAGAAAACCACTATGCAAACTTATGCACATTATAAAATTCAATAAACCAACCAAAATTTTAAGACACATTTTGATTGCACAAAGATGTGTGTGTTACAGAAATGTCTGCCTTACATTACAGAAATGTTTTGTTGTTTTTTTTTTTTTAAGTGTCCTTCAAAGTCTCAGTTTAACCACCATAATTTGTCTCCAGGCTTTAAATCTGTCAGAAATATGCTCCTATTAATTTTTCATTCTTCTTTTTTTTTTTTTTGTAGGCCAAACACTTAAGTTGCTGATAGTTGCCTTTGAAGGCCTAAACCTCCTTAAATTTACTAAATCCGTGGCAGAACAAAAATACTTCGCATCACCAAACTCGCATTATCTAACATCTCTTAGAACTTACTAATTGGGAGAGACTGAACGTCACTGCAGATTAAAGCACCTCTTTTCAGTATGAGCACCTGAGTTGAGTCTAATCTGCACTAAAGTGACTAAAAATCAATCTAATCTGACAGTGGTGAAATTATTATGTATAATTATATGCATTCTCACATCCTTAGCTGGAGAAGACAAATTCGTTGAAACACTTCAAGAGAGGAATTGAAATATTTGTAGGGTTTGTATTTTGGGGATTTTTTTTTTTTTTTTTTAACAATAAACTATACAGAAAATATTTTCAATAATAAAAGATGAAAGGTGATCAAGACAATATCTTCTGTTCACATCAGCCCTCAATATTTGCTACAGGAAACAACACATTCCCATGCCAGAAGTATGCTGGAGGAAGGAAGGAATTGGGGGAAGGGAGAAACCTTGAAAAGTACTCAGATGCATCATTTTTAATTACCTGAAAATATGCATTACATTTTTAATGATGGGCTCTTTTCCATTAAAAGGGCAGAGATCTAAGCTTGCTCATATAATGACATAATCAGCAACATTTCTTGTTGGCAAAGGGCTGTATATATCCACCTAATACAGACAAGTAAATTCAGCCTTTTTACCAAATCCAGAACAATGGACGTAACCAGTAGAGCGCAACCCTGATTTGAGGCTAGTTATGCTTTTTTCCTCCTTCAGTTTGCTGAGTGATATTCAACTACAAATTAGAAAATATAAAAGACAATACATCTATTTTTGTCAATAATCTCAGCAACAACACAACACAACACCAAACAGTGCTGAGAAAAAAAAAAAGTAGATTTTTTTTAATAAGCGTGATTAGTAATGAAAAGATTTAAATTGTTCTGCAAATTTTTTATTGTACAACATGACATACTCAACAGCACTCAGTTAACAATGATCTTCATCAAAATCTTTCTTCAAGCAGTAAAATGCATCCATTTGTAATGCCAGTATTAAAAACAATCAAGACAGAAATTATTAAATCATTGTATTCTGAGCATTAAAAAGCACAGAAAGGCCATGTGGAACTTGGAACTTGGAACGTGACAGCGTGACTAAACAAAAAAATTTGTATTTGGTGAAGAGAATAGTTTCTCATGTCAAAGATAATCATATTGTTTGCTACTACTGTCTTAATTTTATTCCCAAATGCACATGGGAAGTGGAAAGCCAGATGATACAATCTATCAGGATTTCCAGAAGGCTTAAGGAAGCTAAGGACCTACCAAAAAATAAAGAAGGCTCTAGCACAGATGAAAAATTGTTCAAAAATAGAATAAAATCACCTACAAGAGTTAGAGAAGTAAACAGTCCTCACAAAAATCTATCCTGGGACTTGTGCTGCTCATTGTATTTATAAGAAAGACAGAAAAGGAGATGTAGTAAGGTGGCAAAAGTTGCTGATGGCATTTCATTATTTAGGGTGGTGAAGGTGAGGACTTATAATGAAGAGCCTTATACAGACCTTATATAACTTAGAAATTCAGCAATAATCCAGCACAGGAAATTAGCTAGAGAAAAATATTTAAAGACACACAGAATAAAGTTTTCCAAATTTCAAATATACAATGAGGTGATCAGTATTACCCAGGAAGAGGGGCCTTGAAGTTAGGACAGAATATTATGGAAACATAAGCTTAGTGCTCAACAACATCACAAAAAGAACAAAAAAATCACTATTTGAAAAGGAATTGAAAATAAACCAAGGAACATCTCTTTGCTACCTGTACAGTGACTGCATCTTAACTTCTATATGACTTTTGTGCCCTCCATCTGAAAGGATATGGAGATCAAAATGTTCCAAAGAGGGCAACAAGGAAAATCCAAGCATCATCCACCATATAATAAACAGCTACATAAGCTAGAACTTTTGAATCAAGACACAGAGATGTTTAAGAATGAATAAGGTAAAGGTTGATAAAGTCTTTGGCTGCAATGGAGACGATGGGTCTGTAATGTCTGTCTGAAAGAACAAGAGCCAAGAAGCACCAAATGGAGCTAAAAGGGAGTCAGGTTCAAAATCAAGAGAAAGGTTTCCACACAAGTGATGGAGATGCAAGAGCTTCTGGTTGTGGAATACCATGAACACCGAAAGCTCAGACTTGTTAAAGGGGCACCAGATAAATTCATGGAACTGGAATCTAACAAAAGCTACTAAATACACAGAAACCATCTAGAGAAAAAGTATCATCCTGTGCAGTCGCCCTGCCTGTACAGTATTCCCTGCACATCTGCTTTCAGCTCCCACTGGGATAGTGTGCTAGGTTAAACAGTCTGACCCCAGCCAGCCAGCCTCACATTCTCACTGCTCTGTGTGAAAGCACATGCCTTTAACGAATAACCATGGAACTGACAGAATCACAGAAAACAGAACTGCAAAAATTCTTGAAAGGTCATCTAATCTACTCTCCTGTCTCTGGGTAGAATCAGTTGTGCATGATCTTTTGTGGCAGATGTCTAACCTGTTTTTCAAAACCTTCAAAAGCAAGCTATTCTAGTGTGAAGCAGGCCTTCTCTGAAAAAAGCTCTTTGTAATACAACCTGAATCTTCCTTGCTGCAAAGTTAATCCCTTTATTTCTTCATTGTTACAGACACAGAGAGAGATGGTCCCTCCCCTTTTGCAGTGGCCTTTCATATCCTTGGACTTTTCTACCAAAACCTAGAAAGAAAACCCAAGCCCTCTCAAATTGCTGTCACTCTATTATTGAAAGAAAAAACCAAGCATCATTCCTTGCAAATACCAAATTTCCTCTACATATTCCCACTTGAGTACATCAGAGAAAGTAACAAAACAAATTCTTCTAGTAGTGACATTATTATTAAAAAAAAAAAAAAAAAACCTCAAAAACCTCAAACCCAAATAAAACCCACAAACGCACAAACCCAAAAATGTGTGAAGTCTGTTTAGTATATAAAGAATGGCCCACAGCACATAATAAATTGAGTTCATTTACAACAGGCACAGAGAACAGCTCTTCCTTTCCTGCAGGAATCTCCTCCAGTCCCCTTCTCCTCCTTATCCTTATGTCATATAGATAACCTAAATTCCCAATCACTCTTCACAGACCGCACTCCCTAGACCTTAGAGGATCTTCTTCTCTTGAACACAGGAAGGATTTGTTGAAAGCCCAGAGGTATAATGCCCAAAGCTAGACATAGCATTCAAATTGAGCCTAACCAAAGCTTTGACAAGCGAAGGGAATACTGTGTGTGCCTTGCAGGCTTCCTGCTTGTGTGACGTGTGTGTTTCAGGGCGCTGCCATCCCGCTGATTCATAGCCAGCTCATAAATCACCCAGGCTCTGCAATGCTTTCTACTGCAATTGTCATCCACTCATTTTTACCCCAGCCCATGATTTATGTAGTTCCAACCATTTTCTTTTTTTTTTTTTCTTTCACACAAAACAGTTTCTACTAAAGAAGAGACAAGCTTTGAAGGAATTTTAGCTTTGCACTGACACTAAGCAATATCAATTTGCTTCTTCTGGTCACTCCACATGAACAGTAAGGATTTCCCAGGATCAACAGGTGATACTTTTAAAAATCACTGTCTGTAGAAATTAAAGTGTAAATTTGCACTTGTCTGTGCTGATTTATTTACATATATATATTTTTTAAAAGACAAAAAAAAAAAAAAAAGCCCAGAAACATTTTCTCTAAGTTCTAATCTTATGCTCCAACTGGGCTCCTCTTGAGTATCTGCACATTTAATTAGGGCTTCTTTTGCCCATCCAGTCATCTGGTTTGCACAGGAGCAACTCAAAGCAGACACTGGGTGCAGTCTGACTAGTTCAGCACAAATCAGAGTAGTTCATCTGGCGCTTGAGGTCCTAGCTAGCATTTAGGGAAAAAACAAGTGACAACCAACCACCAAAGTCAAGATATCATCAAGCAGATGTCAGACCTTGCTTGAATTCTGCACCTTCACCTTTTGAGTTTTTGTCTTGCATTGAGAATTAATAGTGAGAAAACCATATTACACCCACAAATTGCTCACTAACAGTTGGAGACACTGTTGGCATTATTGACTTACTCAAATTTGTATCCCAATTGCAATAAAAATACCACAGGCTTAATGTACAGACAAAGTTACTATAGAATTAAGAGTGTTATAACACCAGAAGACTTGTTGTAACAAGCAGAGACGCATAAGCTAATCCCTCTGAGCAATTTATTCAGTGACTTCAACCCCTGTTCTGGTAATGAATTCAGTGGGACATTTTTATTTCTGAATTTATTCCTTAGAATTATTAATAAATTAATTATATAACCGTACTCCGTCTCCAGATTGCTTGCAAACTAATAGCCATCCCACCAAGACTTTATGATCATAAATCAGATTACTTATTCAGCTAATCCACATATTTTTCAGTCCACAAACCCACAGCATTTTCAAGGTGGTTACTACATTAAAGATTATGCAAATGAATATCATGACATTTTTATCTTTCTCAGCTGAGCCTTTTGGAAATCAAGTACTTGTTCACATGAATAACTGCAGAAAACATTCATCAGACTCTGAATGCAAACTAAATAGGGAAATTCTTAACCCATTTTCACTTTCACAAAGATAAGATTAAATTTAATATGGTAAACTAATTCATAAATCTTTTGAGCCAGTACCTTAATATAAAGAATATTGCATAATAATTAATTATGTGGGATACACAGAATACAGAATTCCATTAACTTGCACAATGGCCAGTTTCTTCCTTTCATACTGTATGCAAACAGAATCATGTTTAAAATCAGTGTCAAATACTACACGTAATTTTTTTCCCCCAGCATAAAACTCTGTTTTGCCATAGTGAAATCTGTATTTAACAAAACCTTTTGAGTTGGATTTCCTTGCTTCTCAGCATTTTGGTAAAACCTGCCAGGCATAGCATGAATATAATTTTTGGTCAGTAGTCCACACTTCAAGTAACAACACTGATAAGCAGCCAATGTGCTACCAACACAACTGTACTTAAGTTAGTAGCAAAATTTCAAGTAAAGTACAACTAAACTGCAAACAGAACAGCACTCTGACTCTTATTGCTCATTTCTGATGTGTCAAATTTGTCACGTTTTAAAATAAACTTTGAGAAGGAGAGGCTACTATGAAAATGACAAAAGGCATTTCTAAAGACCCTGCTTCTCTTTTTGTGTTACTAAGAATATAGAAACGGCTTCAGGAAGATTGCATTGTATGTTAGACATTTGATGTGTGCAGTAAAAAGGCCTTCAATATTACCAAAGTAGTCTCCTTAATCCACAGTTCAAATACCTATTTAAAAGGCATTTGGCATTATATTTTAACAAAGCTAGTGCAGTGCCTGCAGCTGCAAATTGCAGGGAACAAATGCAAATCACAGGAGTTCACACTGCAGGCTCTGAAAAGTCATCAAAGCTTCCAAGTACTTTTAAAGAATAAGGTACAGAACACCACCAAGACCCCACAAGCTACCCTGCAGGAATCCATTGCTTTTTACCCGACAGAGCAGTGAATATAAGAACCTCAATCCTTCCTTTTTCCAGAGCCTCTGTGAAAATTCAAATGACACCCAGTAGACACATACATAACCAAAATGGGAAAAAAACAGTTGTTGCTTTTGTTTCTCATACAACTTGAGTCTTTTTGAAGAGTTAAAACCTTACAAATTGTAGCACAAATTGCACCTGTGCAATACTGCTAAAAATGGCTAAATTAACAAAAAACTTGTCTGAGCGTGTTGGATACTGTTGCCAGGAAATTGTAATAGTACAGATCACTATGTAACCATCACTAGGAGCTATTTCTTAACTGCCACAGTGCCCTATCTTCATTTCAACCTACTGTCCATTAAAAGGTTATTCCTACTTTAGAGGGACAGAAAAACCAGGGAGAGGTTATGTAAGAATTCTAAACTCTTCATTCTAATTCAGTGACACACAGAGGTATTATACATATTCTCTTGCATCATTTTAGCTACCTGATAATCTTAAAACTGCAATATACCCACATGAGTAAATGGGTAAAGCCACAATTTCATTTTTAATTCACCCATTTTTCTGTAGTACAGAAGTAAGAATAATAGGAATATTGACAGCTAAAAAGCCAGGAAGGATTTAAGTTGTGTACTGAGAGAGATTAACGTTCAAAGCTTGAAATAAAATAAATACACAGTTACAGATACTAGCCTTTTCCTTTTGATGGACCAGAAGAATACCCATACGTTTGGACTGAAAGCATCCCGCACGTGTCCTCCCAGGCAGCCTGAATGTGTCAGTCAGAAGGCCTCCCATCACAAGCAGCCACTCCACTGTGCCAGCTCACCAGTAGGAAGAGAGCTGGCACAGCTCTTCACTTGCTGGGAACCTGTGCTTGAGGCTGGGGCAGGGAGCAGCTCTGACTCACACAGCTCCTGGGGACCTTGTTCTCTCCACTCTGCTTATCCCAACTCACGCTCAAGATATTTCTGCTGGCTTTTCAAACGTTTTTTTTCTCCCAGCACCTACTTCCTCTATGAAAAAAAAGAAAATAATCTTAAATTGTGAGGCACCCACCACCCTTCACACATGCCTCAAAAAGCTTCACATTGTACTAATCAAACCCCTGTGCATGATGAGAAAACTATCATTGTCAGTTTTCATCCAGCCAAAGGGTGAAAAAACCCCCAAAACTAAAACCCCACCTCACAAACCTGGGATGGGAGCCTGAGATCTTCCCTAATTCATGAGATTCCTGCATTTTGCCCCAAATATTACTAAAAAAAAGTACCAGGGCCTTTCCAGCTCCCTAAGACTACTACAAACAGGCTGTCTGATGACTGACTGTTCACATTAAAAAGCATGCAGAGTTGTTGCTGAGCTCTATTTAATTTTCTTATTAGCAAGGTAGCATAAAAAAATACACCTTCCAGTACCAGCAAGGGAAAGTTATTCAGCTCAAGCCAGGTTCACAATTAACAGCAGAAAGAGCCTTGTTGCACCAAGGTTAGGAATTGCAATTTGCACTTGTTCAAATGAGCCCTCATCTGTATCACAAAGCGACTGCTTATTTAAGTGTGTAACAGGAACCCAGCAAGACACATATGACACTTATTCAGCAGAAAAACACTTCCTCATTTTCAGCAGGGTTGGTAGACAGCCACTCAAAGGAGTGGGGAGAATGTACCGTGCAACTCCACAGCCCCTCTCCAATCCCTAAGTCTATTACTCATCTCCCACAGATACCATCACTGTTTACATTGCCATTGTTCCTATTTCTCTATGAGTCATGGGTGTTCCAGGATCGTAAGTGAGGTGGATTGAGAACTGGCTGAACAGCAGATCCCAGAGGGACATAATTAGTGGTCCAGTTGGAGACCTGTCACTTGTGTCTCCCAAGGTTCAGTACTGGGCCAGTATTGTTTAACTTGTTCATCAATGACTCAGATGAAGGGACAGAAGCCCCCTCAGCAAGTTCCCTGATGGCACAAATCTGGGAGGAGTGGCTGTTACCCCAGAGGGCTGTGCAGCCCTTCAGAGGGACCTCGACCTCTGGGCAGAGAAGAACTGTCTGAAATTCAACAAAGATAAATGCAGAGTCTTGCACCTGGAGAGGAATAACCCCAGGAACCAGCACAGGCTAGGAGCTGAGCTGCTGGAAAACAGCTCTGTGGGGAAGGACCTGGGGGTCCTGGTGGATAACAAGCTGACCTAAGTGAGCTCTCTATGAACCATGGCCAAGAAGGCCAATGAGATCCTGAGGCGCACATTAGGAAGAGCATTGCCAGCAGGTGATCCTACCCTTTTACTCAGCCCTACTGAGGCTGCCTCTGAAGTGCTGCATCCAGTTCTTGGCTCCTCAGTATAAGACAAACACGGAGCTCCTGAGAGGGTCAATATCTCTCTTATGAGGAAAGACTGAGGGAACTTGGCCTGTCCAGCCTTGAGAAGAGACCTCCCCCCTTGAGAGGGGACCCCACGAACGAGTCAGTACCTGAAGGGAGGGTGTCAAGAAGACAGATCCAGGCTCTGCTGAGTGGTGCTGAGCAATAGGACACAGTGACAAACTGATGCACAGGAAGTCCCACCTGGATATGAGGAAGACCTTCTTTACAGTGCACTGGAACAGGTTGCCCAGAGAGGGTGTGGGGTGTCCCTCACCAGAGATACTCAAGAAGTGTCTGGACACAATCCTGTGCCATATTTCTGAGATGACCCCGCTTGAGCAGGGAGGTTGGAACAGATGACCCACTGTGGCCCCTTCAGGTCAACCCATACCGTGATTCAATAAAGCATTTGGTATTGTGTAATATTCTGTGGTACTTAATATTGCTGCTATACACATGGGTCTTGAATTTTTTTTTGGTAAACCAATTGATAAAAATGGGTACGAAGGATAAAAAAGGTAAGAAAATGCCTGGCTAAGCACTATTTAAAAACTTTTACTGATACAGCATGTTAAGTCTCTGCATGATTCACTTGCACTAAAGATGCTCTTCTCAGTAAAAACATCCCTGTGATAAGGTATGCTTCCTATTTAATTGGGCATGCCTGGGAGCTGAGCACACAGCATGTGCGTGGGAAAGGGATGGGACCCAGCCCTGGGAACAAGAAAAGGCTGACTAAGACAGTATCAACGGTTTGAACACACAGCAAAGCAGATCTGGCTTTACCAAGGAACATAACTCCCCTGCGATTCCCAGTGCCCCTGCTAATTCCACACTCAGGTCACCATTTGGAGCAGGCTGTCAACTGAAGCGAGAAGAAAAGCAAACTGCAGAGCACACACAAACCCGAAACACTCACCAAGGGCAAATGCAATCCAGTTTACCAGTTGGCTTTGTGGTACTTCTGGCAGCCTGTGTGCTCAAACAGAAAGACAACAACTACAGTTGGGAAGGAGAATATGGGACTTGGATGTTTGTACAAGGCCCTGCTTATGCCCCTGGAAAGCAAATCTTGTCCTGCTTTTCTGCTACATACACAGGTGCCTGGAACACAGCCTGGAAGTCCAGGCTTTTGTCTTCAGCTCTCTTTCAGGCCACCTTCAAAGTTTTTGTTTTACATAGCACTGCCTGGCACCCCTACTGTGCCCAAGCTCAGTCCTCATTACAGCACCGTCTATAAAAGTGACCTAATTTTTATGCCTGAATATCAGCTTCTTGGACCTCTGCCTCTCCACAAGGCATGTGCTGGGACAGGAGTTCATGCAGCTGCAGCTGGAAACCTAGCAGACTGGCACTGCATAGAAGTAGCTCAAACAAACATGGCAATAAGTTGACCAGCATGTTTGTTTGCAGGTACACGTGAGCACAAAGCTCAGAAGTTTTCTCAGTCATTAAGCAGTTTAAGAACTGTGCAACATCACCTCATCACCCACCAGCTCTTCGGGGCATGGTGTGAAACAACAGAGACCGTAAGAGGACTGCAAAAACTCTTTAGAGTACTGTCCAAACCCACTCAAATCTATTCGGGTGTGTTTCTGCAGTGCAAAATTATTCCAGATTCCAAGAAGAGGAAAAATCACTGGACCAGGCCACTAGCCACACCAAAACATTGTGGAAGCAAACAAATCTTTAGCAGTACGAACTACGCAGACAGGCAATCAGTACCAGGAAGTTGTATTTATAGTCTGAAATCTTTGATTTTAACTGCAATAACTTGCATTTTGAAAGGTTACGCACTTAGACTCACAGAACAGCCAAGAGATCATTAATATCATTAAGTCACCAAGGCACCATCTCTGTAACCCCTAAACCACATCACTCAGCACCAGATCCAAGAACTTCTTAAACACCTCCAGGGATGGCAACTCCACCACCTCCCTGGGAAGCCTATCCAATGCCTGACCACCCAAACAGTGAATTTTTTCTTCTAATAGCTAATCTCAATCTCCCCTGTCTCATCTTAAGGCCACTTCCCCATGTCCTCTCTCTGCAGTCACGGTGGAAGAGACAGAGCCCACCTCACTACAGCGTGCTTTCAGAGCTGTTGCAGCCCAGCGTGGCCGATCACAATGAGCCCTGGTTCGGCTTGTCAAAGGCGCATCATCTGAGAGCTGTGGGGAGCAGTTAAACCCCTCTGCGGATTTCATCGAGGCAAGTGGAAAGAAATGGACACACCTGAGACTGACACGCCATTTTCATGGTATGAGGGCCTTTCACATAAGCTTCGTCTCTCCTTACTCAGCCTTAAGACCTGCCCGCAGGCCCAGCGCAGTGTTTATATGGCGCACACAGAGCTCCAGCGCTGGCACCGAGCGGGGACAGGGCGCCCATATCCCAAACGACAGCCTCTGTTCAGCCGCTCCCGCAGCTTTTTACTGCTCCTCCCAAACTGCTGCAAAGGCCTCTGCGCTAAAAATGACTCAGACCCACGGCCTTTCCCAGTCCCGCTCACCCTCTACCGTGAAAAACCCCACACCTCGACACACTTCGCTACCTCCCACGCACACGGGCTACCCCGGGACCGAGGCGGCCACCGCAGCCAGGTCTCTGAGTAGGGGCCCGCGACACCGCAGGGCAACGAGGAGGCGGCAGAGCTGCTTCCTACGACATTAGCCGCGGCCGCTCGAAGCCTCACAAGCTCCTGCCAAGCCCCGCTCCCACTCGGCCTCCCCAACCGGGCCCGGCCGCGGGCGGCGCAGCCACGCCGCCGCCACTGCGCATGCGCGTTCGCAGCACCGCCGCAGCCGCCGGGGCGGGGGAGCGCTGCCGGCCCGGGCGCGGAGCGGGGCGGCATGGCCAGCCTAGTCCCCGCCGCCGCCTCATCTCCCGCCGGCGCCGCGTCCCGCAGCAAGAAGCGCCCGGCGAGCCCGGGCACCGGCGGCGGCCCCGCCAAGAAAAAGAAGGCGACGGCGCCCGGCAGCTCGCAGGTAATGGTGAGAGGGGGCGGCCAGCGCGCATGCGCGGTAGCGACCTGGCTTTCCCCGCCCTCTCCCGCCGTGTCCCGGAGCCCCCTCCGCCGGGATACCCGCTTGGGAGCGTGTCCCGGAGCCCCCTCCGCCGGGATACCCGCTCCCGGTACCCGCGGGTATCCCGGGACACGCCGCCATCTCCCGCCCGCCTAATCCGGGCCCCCTGCCTCCTCCTCTCCTCTCCCGTCCCGCCCGGGTGTTGTATCCCCTTTGGGAATGTTTCGGGGGCTTTCCAGCCGTGCTGGAAGCTGCCGAGCCCGCTGCGGTGTCCGCCGGGGCCCTTCAGGGGTCGGGACGCCGACTGCCGGCCTTCCTTCATCCCGCTGTAGCGTGGAGGTTGTGTTCCCTCCCCTCCATGTGCACTGCCGGACCAGTGGTGTCGTTCTCTCCCCTTCCCCGGCCGGGTGTGCGGCCGGACGAGGCAAGGCATCCCACGGGAATGCCGTGGAAGCTGCGTTTGTGACCACCGAGGTACCGTGTGCGGTGACACAAGGTGTGTGGTGACACTCCTGCCCAGGCCGCCCCGCAGCTCGCTGTTCCAAGCGCTCGCCTCCAGTAGCGGCTCTGTAGGCGAGGTTGCTCCGTGCGTACCCCCAGGTTCACAAGGGTGTCACCCTGCGTGATCGTAGGGAGGCAGCTGAGCTGTCGCGGAGGAGGGACTAGTGCTGGACAGAGCACAACTGAGCCGCTGCGGGATCTGCTGCCTGCAGCGCACCTGGCCTTCAGCTGGACTAAGTGGATAGAAGTTGTACACATGAAATGAAGATGCAATCTCAGAGCCTGAGTTTGGGGGAACAGGGTCAGTCACGGAGGGAGGAGGGCTATTAATGTCAGTTTGTCCTAAACTCCAAACCTCAGTCCCAACGGGTGGTGCAGCCTCATTTTCTCCATTGTGTGACACCAACACCCATCCGCAGTTGATGTCATCTGCCTCTTGATGATGAGGTGTTGATCACACCATTATAGAAAGAAGCAATCACTCAAACCGTGCTGTTTGTCATCTGCCTCTTGATGATGAGGTGGCATCTCATGCTCCAAAATTAAGTCCTAGATGTTCAGAGTCAGTGTGTACATGACATCTATATAGACTTTAGATGCTGTTATGTCTTGGACTACTTCTGGAAAGATTTGGGTAGCTACAGTGGTCAAAAGAGGGTTGGGAAAAAATGGCAGACTCCTTTTTTCTCTCTAGGAATGATTCTTCTCAGTAATATTTCATGAACTATAATAGTAGCATTGCTACAAAGTCTGCCCTACCAGCAGTTCGGTTACTTGTTTTCACATGAGCCACCAGATCAGGGGAGCGCTTATGCATTTTTCAGCCATCTTCTCTCCAGGCAAATAAAAGCCATTGTGCATGCACAAGAGCACAAACACAAACTCTTCCTCATTTGAATGATGCTTTTGCTTTTGCCTCGTGGCAGTTTTTTTTCTGGTGGGCTTATCCTAGGACAAGGAATACACACCATAGTGTTTCATGTTGCTAACAAACTGCAACACAACTGTAAAAAATTACTGCTTGTCATGTTTGACAACATTTTCAATGTGTGATAAGAGATCGTGATATAGATTTTCCAGTGTGGAGCAGTCTGCTCTGTCCATGTGTGTGTATGCAGATATAAAGCATTATATACTGACATATAACTTAAATGTGTATAACATAATTTACACTTAAAAGATTTCCCCACACCCTTCAGCCTCTAAAACTGTTTTCCAAAGTTCACACCAAACTTAAGCGTATGTACAGCTTCCAGTGTTATGAGACAATCTATGATTTCTTACTCAAACTGGGTTTCAATAGTGTGTGATAAACAATTTTTGTAATTCTTCTCACAAGTCATTTCAGTGGAGAAAGAAGGAATTTCTCAACACTACATCCAAGTCATCGTACGCATTCATTGACTTCAGCAGTGCAGATGAATCCCACAAGGAAAAGAAAAATGTCTCAGAAAATATGTAACCTTAGGAATGGGAACAGCTCATTCTAGCAATCTCATTCAGTGTTGCTGGCTAGGTCTGGAGCAAGCCAGTTCATACAGAAATGAAATGGGCTCACCAAAACATAAAATGCCATAGATAAATAAATAAAATACCATGGTTGGTATTTTAAGTAAACTGACATTATTTCCTTGGTTAACTAGCAAGCTGCAGGTAAGAGGATCCCTGCTGGGAGGTTTAAAACTACCTGCAGGGGTCAACTTAGATCTGGGGACCCCACACTGTATTAAGTAGTTACTTCTGCTGAGAACCTTGTGCTAGCCTATGTAAAAATACACTTCACATTGTGCCAACTGTGAACATCCCCATGTCTGATTCCATTTTTGTGAAATTAAACAAAAAGGGGTTTTTGTGAATTCTTTAAATTGCATACTTAGTTTTTCTTTTGTGCTCTATGTCACAAGCAGCTGTCACAATGAGCCAAATACACACTTGTCTGTAAAACTGTAAGTTTCAAGAATGTGTTCTTTTTTATATAACAAATTTGCTTAAGCACAGCAATGTAAGCATCTAGTTTGAGTAACTGTGTATATTCTACAAGAAGGCACAGTTATCACACAGCATACAGATTTTTATAAACCCCATTTTGATTTCGTTTCTCCAACGTGTGAATTGCTACTTTCGCTAAGATACACCTTAGAAACATTACCAGAAAACACTCTTCATCTTTTTTTTTAAGAGTGTTGTGCTAATAACACCAAGGTCGTGGGTTCAATTCCCATATGGGCCATTCACTTGAGAGATGGAATTGATGATCCTTGTCAGTCCCTTCCAAATCAGAACATTCTGTGTGATTTGTGTGAGTTACTGACCCAAAGGTATTGAGTCATATTTGTTTTGGAAGTACATTGCTCATAGGACTTGTCAGTCATGTCTACAGAAGGAGACACATGCTTTTTGGACATAATGCCTATATTTACCAAACGTAATACTAAAAGTGGGTTTACAGGAAACCGTGATTGCAAATTGATTGCTTCACTTTCATCAGCATTACACAATTATTCTTCCCTCCCATGCTATTGTGCCTCTGCAAAATACCTCAGTCTTTGCTGCAGCCATGCTAAGGATTATTATATATATTAAATAGTAACATTAATGTGTCAAAACCAGTGCTGTGTAGTGATTTACACAGCACCATTCCCTTAGATATCCCTGCCCAGTGGTTCCCAGTAGTTGCTGATTCAGCTCCATCCCTGGCTCTTGTGCAGACTTGTTTCCAGGTCTCCTGTCTCATTAATTACTATCACTTAACCTGGGATAGAATCTTTGATACTGATCTTAAAATGCCACTAGTTGCTCTACCTTAATGTTCATACCATTATTTTTATAAATCATACTGCAACAGGAAGCTTTTAAAAGGGTATATTCTAGATCAAGATGTAAGTAATGAAGTAAAATGCTTTTCCATGACAGCTAACAATCTTTAAAGATAAAATTTGTGGTAAGATAGGAGAAAGATTTGGAAAACAATTTTCTGATTTTATCATAGGAAAAATTAAAGAGATAAAATATGCTAAATAATATGGTAAATCTAAATTTGCTTACATTATTTGTGGAATAACTTCAGACTTAAACTGGTATTTATATTGATTTTATCTATAATTATTATTATTGCAGCAGTACTATTTGTATGTGTATTTAATGCTTTCAGTATTTCTCATTCTATGTTTAAAAGCAAAAATTATACTACAATGTTAGAAAATAAAATCAAAATGGTTTAGTTACTGTCCTGTTAAATAAACTCCTCTAATGCACCACACAAAAATAGAGCGACTCATACAATTAGAACTTCATTTTTATTTTAGAGGTATCTATATTATGTCTTTTGTCTCATAAACTGAAGATCATCAGATTTCACAGTTCTGATAGCTGTAAGTTCAACAAGTGGACTTAATTATATACATATTAACATTGTTACTGTTATGTACTCAGAAGCTGCCCACTAAAGACAAAGAGCTTATCCTAGCACATAACCAGCATAGATTTTGACCCTAAATATCAGTAAATTTAATCAATTCTCCTTTTACGCTATTTTACCAAGCCTAGCACTCTTAGTAGGAAACCATCAAATCAATTTTAAAATTATTTTTTTTATAAAGAGTCCATTTGATCTGGCTGTTAGTTCCTGAAAATCGAGGTTAGGGTAAATGAGTTTACTTACAGAATTGTCATATACCACTACAGCTACTGAGCTGAGCTGCTGCTGTCACCGTTTTCTGGGACAACCTCTTAGAGGACCTCCTTCAGTGTGGCATAGTATGAAAACTTTCTGAGTGAAAATTAAAAATTACCTACTTACCACTTCGGACCTTGTTTACTGCAATCAGTATTATACCAAACTTATTATTTTAGTATTATTCCATATTAGACTTTTATATATTATATAGACATATTAGAAAAGCATGATTCTCCTTTACAGTTGGAAATTTAATAAACAAGTAACATTTCTCACCAATCCACCTGCCCTGAAAGACAGAAGGAACCTGACACAGCATACTAGTAGGGAGGTGTAAGTTCATATCTATTTGCCAGTTTATTAGAGAGCTATCATGTCATGATGCTCTAGACTACACTTTTTGTTTTAAAGCCTCTCTCATCCTATAAGATTGTAGCAGTAATCAAAAATACATCAATTTAACCAGTGAAGCAGTTTCAGTCTGAAGCTACTGCTTGCCTGGAATGATATCTTTAAAAGATACAATGTGTTCCCAGGGGATGTTAATTCAAACCTAATTAAATTGATTTAAATGACACTTCCATTGGATAAAATATAGATACCATGATGCATTGCAGGTGATTGCTAGTTACTGATAAAAACTGCTAAGATGAGCTCTTCGAGTTCAGCCACTTGCACAATTATACCAAACCCTACCCAAGAGTTTTGGCTCTTACAAAACTAGCAGCCAGTTCAGAACAAATTGCTGCATCTTAACAAGAGTTTTATCAGATAGCATTTCAATTGGCAGAGCTATCCCACACATATTAGCGTACTATGGCATCACAGGACATGTCACCAGACCACAGAGCACTGAAAATCCCCCAGACCTGCAGTTCTCGGAATGAAGCTCTCAGAGGCTCATTGCTTATATCTAATCCTTTCAGACTCTGTACCACAAAAGATACGTTCTGCAACAAAGCTGATAGTCAATAGCTGGAATACTCTTCCCAAAATATATCTTATTTTCAGGCAGTCTGCTAAGAAGAAACGGGATTATCCCAAAGCACCAGTTTTTGTCGCTGGCACATTTGAAGTTAAAGCTGTTAAAGAACCAGAATCCCTCCAGTCCCTTATGGGGAAAAATGGTAATTAAAAGACAAAAAGTAGATTTTCTAGAGAAACCTGGCAAAATTTATGTGTGTTTTGAGCTTAGCTTTATTTTAAAAAGGGAATTGCTTTTATAGAGCAATCTAGGTTAAAATGGAAACTGTCAAAACAGAGCTAAGAATTAACTTTGCTTGACATTTTCAGATTTTGAAGGCTTCAGATGATCTGAAATCATGAAAGTATGTGAATTTCTAAACCAGACTGTGCCAATCTGAGAGAATTACCTACCTCCCCCAACCAAATGTGAATAGATTTTAGTTTTAGAGAAAACACAGATGTGTTTTCTTACGTTGTAGAAAGGCAAAAGTATATGTGTGTTGCCTTTTACTATGGGCATTAGTATGCTGGTGTCGTGGGTATTTTACCCTTGTTCACTTGTCCTAGAAGACAATTTTAATCTCTCCTTTAGCTAACAGAAAATGGAGTCTTACTATGATCACACCTAATTTCAGGATTCATAACAAACATGCAGGAAATTTAGGAGACTTAATAAAGATGGTTTGCCACTTCTATCATAAGGACATAAAACAGGATAGGTTATTTTTTTGAAGGAGGAAGAGCAATCTAAAACATCTCACACATGTATTTCAGCATGAAATTTTCTCTGAGAGGTAGTACCCCTAAAAAGTGATCTCCAAATCCAGTTAGGGCTGTAAAAGATTCAGATTATCAAGAGAAAATTTGCAATAACTTAACTGTTTAGATATTGTAGATTTGAAGAGGTGTTAGAGTGTTTTTCACATTTTTCTAAAATGCAATAATTGTGTTTGGTAGTAACTTATTCTTGCTGTAGCAAGGCATTGGTAGTTACGTCAGTTATATATTATATCCATTTATTCAATGTATTCATTTTGGATTAGGAAGGCTAATGTAAACATTAATTTATTAGCCAGGGAGGGTTGTAAACACATTTTTCAAACATTCCAAGAAAACAGAATGGAGAGGTTGGCTATTTATTTAAACCTGCAGAAAACCATAAAAGCTGTGACACACTGTGTTGTGAAGTATGCCTGGCCCTGACTCAAGAATTCATATCCATAAACAGCGTGTCTTGCCTCACTGCAAAGCACACCTGCAACTTTAAGAGGCTCAATTAGGCAAATGGATTAGTTTCTCATTATCAGAGTCCCAGTCTCCTATCTTCTTCCCTCTTATCCACCTCCACAAGTCTCAGCTGCATGTTCCTGCTGCCTGCATCGTGCCAGCTTTGGCTCTCCCCAGAACCTGTTCCCACTGATAGAGGGGTCAGGCAGTCAGGACTTGCCAAACATTCCCCCTCTCTCCTGGAAGCTGCATTGCCGAACTGGACTGATTCACAGGGAAGTTTTAACAGCTGTGAGGTGTAGTACAAGGAAGAGGCACGACCAAGTGGCAAGGAAAACCACTTTTCCACTTCAAGTTACCTACTTCATGAGCTTACATTACATACTCTTAATTCCAGATTTGATTAGTTGACTGTAACAGACAAAATGAAATGCTTGATCCAGTGTCCCTGCCTGCAGGAAGGCCTGGAAAGTAACAGCTTCAGCTGTCATATTCCTTGTCTGTCAGCCTCTAAGTCCCTCAGCTGATTCTGCTAACTGTGAAATGCCACCAAAATAAGCTATCAAGAAATATGTACTAGTCCTAATTATACTTCTCCCTGAAGATTTAGGCAACTTGTTCTACTTGGGATGCAGACTCCTGAACATCTGCCTTTTTAAAAGCAGGTATTAAATCCTTTCTTTCAAAAGTAGAAGCACACTTATGCACTGATACTTGCTTTTTATATCATCTATCCTTACGATTGCTTAATCTATCCTCCACTTGAAATTACTGGTTCCTGCCACTGCCTGGAGGGATTCAAACTCTCTTTTTCCCAAGCACGCTCTAACCACTGGGCTAAAAGCAGGGCTGGTGTGGGAGCACGGAAAGGTGTTCTCTACAGCCAAGGATAAAGGTTTTCTCCCTGTTCCAAAGAGAACAAATCCATAATTTGGTAATGAACATGGTTATCAGAATGGTCTGCTTATGTGTTTTAGGTCTTTACTTCTGTTACATGTTTTATCTTATGATAATTTTAATACAAAATACACAGTTGTGTAAACAGGGATCAGAAATAATTTCCTTTCTAAACTCTAGATAAAAAATGAAATAGTCATGCCATCTAATAAGATGTGTTTATGTTGTAGTAAAAATGCAATACTGTTAATTCAAGAAACAAATCTGAAATGGATAGAAGGAAACTCTTCTGTGAGAAATACATGTTTACATTGTAGCAGAGGCCATCATTGGAGGAGTGAATATCTGTGGCTACCTGTCTTGTAATTGTCCTGCCCCAGGACGGAAGTATTAGCTGACTGAGGAAGAAAAAGTGTCCTTGATTTAAAGACCCTGCTGTGGATAAGGAGCGTTTTTGAGAATTAAAAGAGAAAATTCTGTTTATAAAGCATTGTAGTCCATTGCTGGGATTTACCCATGAAGAGACTCTTAGTATCATATTTGCTTTTTATCATTTATTAAACAGAGAAATATGATTTGTTGTGTATCATATGTCCTTAATTTTCAATAAACACACAAAATTCCATTTCTGTGTACAAGCTACCTAATAGGTGTACAACATAAAACCTGATGTAATTAAAAAAGATTTATTTTGCAAACATCCACAGGCCTGGAGGTGAAACCAATGCAATTTTAAGCAACTTAGGTTTTTGAGTTTTTGCCCTTGGAGTATTGACATGCTTGTAGCTTTACTAACCCCAGTATTCATAAGGATGAAGTTGTGCTTATCATGACAGCCTTATTTATTGCTTCCTCAGATTTTTACTTTTCTGAGTAAAAGAAAGAACAAGAAGAAAGGCAGGAAAGGCTGAGACACCTATGATAGTTTCTGCATAAATTAGACAAGATTTACACGTAGAGCTAGTGTAATTTGAGCAATACAGCTGGAAAACTCAAATTTCAGGCATTTAAGTATTTTTTCATATTTTAAAGTGAAACAGCAACTCCCCAAGTTAAATACAGAACTACTGCTTAGGATTTGGTTAGATATGAATCAAGGAGACCATATTTAAAGAAAAACTTATTTGCATCTCAGGACTATAGGATGTTCATCAGGCAAGGGAGAAAGTATTGTGAAAACACTCATCATTTAGGATGAAAGTGGAAGGAGTTAAAACCCTCTAGGAAACTGTGTGAAAGTTATGTGCCATAAAAAGTCTTCCTGTTGAATCTGTGGTGTATTGGTATGTAGTCCATCCAGAAGCTTGTCTTAATTTTCCGGATAAACTGGTACATTTAATAAAAGATGACTCCTCTGTCTATAAACGTTGTTACATTTATGCCCTGAAACCATCAAGACTACAGCAAAATACTGCTGAATTGGAACATGCAGAAATTAGGGCAGTAATTAATGTGAGTTATATGACTGCTTATAACCAAAAGAGCTTTTTATTACTAAACCCAGTATTTTCTAAGATTTTGATTTCTAGCCAGGGAGATGGAGAGCTGCACGGAGAGTTGTGCAATCTCTGCTTGAAGGTGTTCAGAGACTGCTGGGGCAAATCCCCAAGAATCTAGTCGAAGGTCAGTTTCAACCCTGCTTTAAGCAGGAGGTGAGCTGGTGACCTCCTGAGACCCCTCCCAGCCTCAATGATTCAGTGTAACTGTGTCCACTTCCAGATGTCTGATTATGTGACTAAGATGGGTGTGTCCTCTCCCTAAACAAACAGTCCTACACTCCTGTCACAGGCAGGTTCAAACATGAAAATTACTGCAAAAATCAACGACTACATTTAGGCAGCATTAAGTCTCCCTATACTATAACAAAGGCCATGTTTTCCTAGAACTTCTCTTCCCTTGAAAGGACAGGACAATGTTCTGACAGCAAAATGAACTGTTGAAGTCAACAAACTGGAATAGAAGAACTCCATTTTTCCTTGATGTATGCACAGTGTGTTCAGGCTCCTCAAACCAAAGTAGTAATCTGGAAAGGCCTTATTCTGTAAATTGATTATCTTTATTTACATAATCTAGAACTGGAAGTGCTAGTTTGAGTCTCACACTAATGACCTTGAATTTTCTCGAGCCAGAAATTCCATTTTCACTTGACTTTTGGTTAAACCTATTTGTTGCAGTCAGAATTGCCTTTTTTTTTTAGAGATACAGACTTGCCCTTTTTATCCTTGTCCCTTTTTTTATCTGTCCAAAAGGTATTTTTTTGTTTGTTGAATAATTCATTGTGGGAAATGTCTTAAAATAGAATCCTGTTAAACCCACCATAAAATGTTAAATACTATGTTTTCCTCTCACCTACAATTGTGGATGTGATACCAAAACTTCACTAATTCTAATGTAGTGGCAAGTCAACTCTTTTAATAGTTCTGTTCTATTTCAAGCAAAAAAAGGCAGTTGGGATAGAAGTTTATTTGAAAACATGGAACTGTCTGGCACTTTTCAGGTCTTCTGCAGTTACTCAACTTCAGTGAGTATCAGGGTGAAGTGCCACAGAACTTACATAGCTGAGTAAACAACCACCTACTTGTACAAATGTTTCTGCAGAAATATTTCAGAAATTTGCCTTCAAATTAACTCTACCATACAATTCTCTCTTCCCTTTTCCTCCTGAGCTGCCTCAAAATAGCCTACAAGAGATACTTATATTACCTTATTTTCATCTAAATTAGAATTTGCCATATGTTTATTTTTGGTTGAGTTGTCAGGGTCTTTTTTTTTTTTTTTTTTCATTATACAGTTAAATGTAGGTATCCGTAGGATAATGCATCTACAATTTTGCTGAGTACGGGAGAGTGGTGTGCTATTCAAATTCGGAATGGTTGGTAGTGAGTTTACTAGATAAAGGAAAATGAATGCAGTATTCAGGGCATGTGCAACTGTATTTCTTTTGTCCCATAATATAAGACAAAAAAGCTGACAGATTAAGCTTGAAGAATTTTAAAATCTAAGGAATAGTTTCTTTTCTTGTCTTCTTTAAAAGACTTTTGGAGCATCTGATAAAATTGCTGCTCTCTGATAGATTATACCTTTGATAACTTTTTGGAAGTTTGTAGAAAGAATGTTTTTATTCTCAGTTCATATAGCATTGCAATGTTTCATAGATCAGCATACCTAACCTTTGTCTTTCTGACATGTTTTTTCAATATGGCAGTCTTAAGTACCTGTGAACAAATGGAAAAATCTTCTTCTAAGTAACTTTAGACTGCAATGCACCATGGCAGAAGTAGTGTGGTTAGCAGAAATGAAATAAAACTAGAATTTTTATATACTTAAAGTGACAAGAAGGACAGAAACAAGTGCTAAAATGTGCAAAAAATAGGGAAATTGCAAAAGTAAAATTTTGTTTTCTGTATTGGTTTACCCATAGTCCATAACATTTTGAAGGTAAAATTTAACTCTTCTAATTCAGGTGTGTTTTTTCCTAAGCAAAATAGATAGAGTAGGAGCTCTGAAAGATACACCCTGTTTTCAGTTGAAACTATTTAATTACCTTTCCTTGAAGAAATGTTGTTTTGTTTTTCTTGGTTACTCACGTGTTATTTCCCATCAGAATGGATAATGTTCTACTACAGAATAAACTACAATCAGGAAACTGAGGGGGTTTTTTTGGTTTTTCAGAATGAAATTACTCTCCCATCAATCACAGGAGCCGATAACTTTTTGCTCTCCTTGTCCTTGATTCAGTCACGTGCATATGAGTGGACTTGGATCCTTCTCCTACCTTGGCTGAAGGCTGTTACTCAGCACAGGGATTCTGGTATGCTCCCTAAGCAGCATTACAATGTTAATGGCACATGAGCATATTGTAATCCTCCACTCTTTTATCCAGAAGTACTTTGACCTTAACTGTTCTGTATAAAATGATGTTTTTTAAACTTTAAGATGCAGTTTAGCCAAAGTCCTTGACTGATTTTTTGTCTGGTAGAGAAAGGAACATAGTGGCAGTTTTTTTATAAAAATTCAATTGTGATTTACTGTAGTCTTTTTTGCTAGTATGCTTCCATCCATTTTCAATGTTAAAGCCCATCAATTTAGGAGACTTTTTTTATTTAGAGGGATCAAAATATTCTGTTAGCTGTGCTCACTTTTACCCTTGCCAAAAGTATGACCCAACACGTGCTTTTGGATTCTAAAGATACTGAAAGTTGTAGCTCTAGAGCCACTTCGGCAATGCCATTCAGCTTATGCTTATGAATTTGTCCAAGTTACAATTTTCTTAATAAAGAAAACTGTCAAACTTTATAAACAAGGAGTAGTCCCAATCCACCAAATGAAATCTAAAAGTGAGAGATCCCTTGCAATTATTTAAACCGAAGGGAGCTTTGTGGCAAATGCAAATTAAACCAAGCTTTTCTGGGATAGTGTGAAGCTATTCACAGTTATGTCCCAATTACATTTTATTTGAGGTTTTCCCCACAGGAAATAGTAATTTTTTTTCCTTTAAATATCTGCAAGTTATAAAACTTTGCCTATCACAGTACTTAAAAGTCTTTAAATGGGAAAACATGTTTGGCATTTGAAATCTCTTGAGAATAAATCCAAGCTTTTTACTGAGGCTTGTTCATCTTTTTCTGTGTTTGATTGTTTAATAATTTTGAAGAGAAGAAAGTGAACTTGAGTTTTTCTTGATTTGTTTTTTTTTTAAGTGAGCAGTACCATTATGAAAGGAGATCTTGTGTCATGAAATTGCTGTCTTTTTCCCTGAGGTTTTTAAGAAATGCTTGAGAGGTGGGGAATGTAATTAAAATCTTATTCTCCCTTTGGTTGCATTTTTAATTTTGAATTCTAGCCCTCACACATCATAATAGAGCTTTGCATTAGGGTGTTTTATACCTCTGTCAAAGTGACTAAAGTAATTAGTATTTTATACATTTTGGTAAGTATTTTGTCACTGGAACCACCAGTGCAGGTGAATGATAATGGTTTGAAGCTCAGGCACTGACAGGACCCTAAATGAGAATGTCGCCTTTTAATCAAGAGCACTTGGAGTCTATGGTATTGAAATGCCCTACAGAGAGCATAGAAAAGCCATCCATCACTTTGTGACAGTCCAATCTTTTAGTGCATGAGTAAAATTTTATTCAGCCTTTCTGAGGCAGCTGGAATGTGAGATGTTTAACTTGCCTCAGAACAGCAGAAGTTGGAAAGCACAATGTCGAGATTGCTATCTGGGCAGCTTATGTGTCTTTATGTATTATATTTATTTATTTATTTAAATTGCAGATGAAGCATTTTCCATGTCTTGCTTCAAACATCTTCCCCCATACTCTTATATACCCAACTGCAGAGATTGTATCTAAATTTTAGTTAAATGTTTGGAGTTAATTTGCACAGTTGATTAACTCTTGATGCTCAGTGGAAATACTCAGCAAGTCAGAGGGAAAGAACCACTGCTTTAGGAAAGACAGACTTTGTAAGTCTTTTACAGGTAAGTAGTTTGACACGTGACTCAGAAATCCTCTGGGAAATGGTTAGAAGTGTATTTAGTGATACATGTACTTGGAATTAAAAACTATTATTATAATAGTTAAACAGTCCAATTTCAAGCTTTGTGTTGTTATGTTTGTTTTTAACAACCCTCTTTCAACTGTCTTTATAAGTGGAAACAGCAGTAGCATCTGAGGACAATGTGGTAATTTAGTCAAAAATATTTTTGTTGTCAGGCCTTGGGGATATTTACTTTTGATGTCAGTGGAAGCAGAAACCTATACCAGGACCCTTGTCTTTTAAGTGAGTTGACAGTGATGAAACCTACTGACTTAGATGGATTTACTTCCAGTTTAAACTGTATACACAAATGTTTTGCCAACCCGAGTAGCTGCTTGAAATCGAAGACAATGATCTGCACAGTACTTAACAGCTGGATGCTACTCAGGATTTTGGGTTTCTTTAAGTAAATTCAGTTTTTCAGTGCCCTGCAGAACAAAATTGGCTGTGAATGTGCAACATTAGGGGTTATTTTGCCCTTACTGGCTTTTGAACATTTTCAATCTGAACTGTTTTTTGTCCCATGTCAAAATAATGGAGGACCTTCTCGAAGGGAGAACGTTCCTAAAATACATGTACCCGAATGCTGAGAGAGAAAAGGCTGGGGAAATTGTACTGGGCTTCATTTTAGTGAGTGGAAAGGAAGAGGGAAAAAGTTGTTCCTGCTGAATCCAAAAACTAGTAAAATGCTACCAGATGAGGAAGACACATTTATACATCTTACTGAAAAATTCTTTCCAGCAAACCCTTCTGTCACAGACATAATCTTGTTCTAGAACAGTGCTGTTTCTTCAGTTCTGCATTGTTACTGAGTCTTCAGTAAGTTTGCTTTCAGAAATGTGCCATGGCTATAATGTTGGCAACGAGAAATTTTTTAACCATCATTTTAGCTTGAGTTTAAACACCTCTAATTCTGACACCTTTCTCAGTGAATTATTCCCAGCAATGTAAAGAGCTGCATTTTTCTCTGCCAGAGGGTACATGTTCCAGTTTTAATGGCCCCTGTCATGTCATCATGCAAAGTTAAATGATTTAAATATTCAGAATTTGCAAGAGCCTGGGCCAGCCTTGTTATAGTGAGAGCTAATATATTAATCAAACAGCTTAATATATGTTCCAGTTTGAGCAGTATTAGCTGGCACTCCGTTAAATAGCTGACATTCAGGATCTACTCCCAATTTTAAAAAGTCGGCTCATATCATTGCTGCTGTCATCTAGTGACATTTGTGCTCTGTTTCCACATGGCATTCTCACTCACTGTAATTGTCTGCTAGTGAAAATACAGGTATTATCCATCGGTTTTATAAATTACCATTTTCTTCCCTGGCTGCATGCCACAGCTCTGTCAGGATATCGCAGAACTTACACACAACTAAAAGCCAAGTAAGTTGCTACAAGTTGGATATTGCTGCTTTAGAAGTTACCTACTACAGGAATAATTAGACATGCACCATTGCTGAAGCTGAGTAAAAGCAACATTGTAGTAGTGTTATGATTATGAAAATCAGCTGACAAAAGAAAGTTCAAATAATTTAAACTATTTATTGAATTTCACATAGAAAGGTTGAAGACAAGTGGGTTCCTCAGTAAACTGAGTGCTTGATGACTCTGATTACTTCTTTTTCAATAGTGACCTACAACACCCCCATCATCACTATAAGACAAAGCAGCATATTTCAGAAATACTGAACGCAGAAACAAAACCAAAGCAAAACTCAACATGTGCAATCACTGTCATCTACAATTCCTGTAGAATTGACTAGACTAACAAATTAATCATTTGCAGAAAACAGAGAAAATCAATGTTTTCAGTATTGTTTTTGCATTCTTAAATTAGAAACTCCCTTTCCAGTTCTCATAGAATTTATTTATGCATTTAAGCTTTGATTTACCAACACACTGTTCAGTTACCTTCTGGTTTGAAATTTTGTTTTAGCATGTGAAACTGTTAACACCTAGTGAAACTGGCCACTGATGGTCATAGTATACCTTCAGTAGTGTTCAAATGCTTTTTTTTTTTTTTTTTCTTAGCCATGTCATGCTTGGTATTCGGTGACAAGATGCCAGAAAAACATGTATTTACATCTTTGACTTTATGTTTCATATTTTCTTGGGGTTTTTTATACATAGTAAAATTCTATTAGTCTAAAATAAAAATAAAGTTATAGAGAATATAATCCAAAAGTGAATAGGTAAGAAATTTTACTACAGTATGTATCAACTATTCTGGTATATACTGATGTTGCACAGTTTTAATCCCTGCTGGGGAAATTTAAAAAAAAAAAAAAAAAATTAAAAAAAAAGAGTGAAACAAGCACTTTCATAATAAGCTAATTTCACCTGGTATTTAGTGCCATTGCAGACACCCATCCCAAACCCCACAGTGCTGATTCCACCTAGAAATAGCCAAAACAAAGAAATCGACTTCCATGGTCTACAAGTTTTGCTTGTCCACTCTAAATAAAACCAGACAGATGGCGCAGTCTTTGGAAATCATCTGAAAACATCTGCGGTAGGTAATTTGGAACAAAATATATACAAAAAATTAATAGATCGACCAAAACCTAATACTGAAAGTAGCATGTGAACAGACAGCCTCCCAGTGTGTTTTCTCTCTGTACAGAAAGTTTTATATACAGCAGGGTCCAACCTAGGCTCATTCCTGGGGTTTGGCTTTACTCAAAAGAAACCAGTGTTAAGGTAGCAAATCTTAGGTCAGGTCTCTTCCACAGACTTGGCTGCTCCTAAAACAAACTTATTAGGACTCCCAAGTGTTTGCTGCAGGTTTTCAGTCTCTCAAATTTTTGCTACCAAGTCCTCTGCCATCTTCCTCCCTTGGGCGACTGTCACCCAGTCTTAGGACATAACAGGGAGGGCAGTGTCCCACCCAGCAGGGATGCTCTGAATTCTATAGATAGTCTTGTGAGAAGAACTGCAAAATAGAAGCTCATCCTCTCGCTATTTCTTGTCTGTCCCAGGAGGGATAGAGGTTGCCAACTTGCCATACTGTGGTTGTAGTTAAAATTCAGCTGCAGCACATAAACATGACTTTACAGAGGGAATAAAATTGCACAAGTGCTCCTGTAAGAAGTATTTGACCTGCTGCCTATGACTTTTAATACATGCCATTCCAGTAAAGGTTGCTCAATGCCTTGGGGATACTGGGAGGAGGAGGAGGAGATTAGAGAAAGGTAACATGAGAAAAAGTGGCAGTATGGGCTTCAGTGGGGATTAATAGCTACAGAAAGAGGTGTTGGGAGAGGATGAGTTAGTGATAGTTACTGATGGCTTAGCTGCTGTCTTTACTGCAGTGTTTTTATCCTTATTTGAGGTAAAACTAGCATAAGCGTGTTCAGCTGTACTGACGTCACATCTTCATTTTCCCATGCAGGTTTACCATGTAAACGTAAAACCACTCTAGCATCTCTATTGCTGTAATCTTCAACAGACTATGGAGAAAAACATACTGCCTAGTGACTAATGTAGCACAAATTTCCTGTAGCCCTTGTTACATAAACTATCATTTAAAAGACACAATTTAGTTATAAAGTGCACGTTAAAAGCTGCTCTCTCATTGAAGTGTTATATTGAATTCCCCATAAAGATTGTTTATAAGATCAGTTAAAAAGAAACTTCTAAGAGGCATTGAGAGCATTTCAGCCCATGGTGGCACCTTCTTTTCAGTCCCATAGCAAAATATTTGGGATTATCCCAGGAGTCTGGGGGTGAGTGAGTTAGCAAAGTGGCTAAACTGTGCTGGGGATGGGCTGTGGATTGAGCAGGAAGGGGAAGCTGCCCCCCACGTGACTGGGGGTTACAGCACACATTGAGCAGAGCGTGTTCCCTGGTGACAGACACTTCCTCACTGTGCTCACGACACCACCGCTGCTTCACAGGACTACAAAGGGCATTTGAATTCTTCCTGTTTGTTTGTCCCAGCACATGACAATGAAGAGTGAACTGTCTTCCAATCTAAACGACCAAGAAAACAAGCACATTTGGGAGAGATTTGTTCAACTGATGTTAAAAGTTAAAGATTACTGTTACTGTGCAGTAATTGTTCACTGAGGAATCTCTTTTCAGGCTGTAAATAATGGTTTGTTTTATCACTGTATTATTCACTTTCAGGAAACATGTGTTTTGCAGAACAAAGGTAGATCCATATCCCCTGCCTTTAAAAAACTTTCCAAAGACGGACCTGAAAAATTACATGATGTTTCCTATGCTTTAAATCCTGACGTTTAAAACATAGGCCAGAGAGATTTGTAGATTCTGGAGGCACTTGCAGTTTGTGGCTATAAAGCTGCAGAGGATATTAGCTGAGACTTCTGCAGGCTGCACGGGAAGAGCTTTTCAAAGCTCTGTACTGCCAGAGTTCACGCCTCTGTGCAATAGCACATTATTTGGGAAGCAGTGCTTCTGCTCAACTCTTTAATGTTTTTCCAGAAAGAAAAGCACATTAGCTGAGCGTCTGTGCCATTGTCCCATTGCTGAAAATCAGTTTTCGTACAAGCAGTGCTGAGTGAGGGAGCTGGCATACCTCTACAGTATGTCTTTATCTCAGTTCCCAGCATTTAACTGGAATCATAATACTCAGTCTTATTTGCTTTCCAGCCTGTCACAAGGCTCTGAAATCACGGTATCAACTGCATACCTCAGTGGTATGAAAACTGCTTTACAGCCCTGCACCCTTTGCCTTGTCCATGAAACCACTGCTCTCAAATTGTCCATGAAAGATCCAGAGGCTGCTTCTGGTATTGTCTCATTGGCACTGGAGGATGACTTGGGTGATCCTATGCATCTGATGCCTTGATGGACAACAAACCCAAAAAGCTTCAGTTGCTGCTCTAGATCCTGCTGCCTTTACCACCATGCAGGGGATACCAGCATCAACAAAATCAACATCTGTCCTGAAATGAGAACAAGTCCAACTCTTAGCAGCTCTAATACCTGAAATCCCTTAGGAGTTGGTAGGGAAAAGAAATTACATGTAGCGTTTACATTTAGGAATTGTCCTGTCAGGAACAATTCCTTACTTTCCTTCCCACTGCATCAGCAAGATTAGCACTGAATGCACACAAAAAACCCACGGAAGACAGTGAGGGTAGTATGTAAGTATATCCAGCTGCAGAAATTACTGACTTTATGTATAAGGAAGTTTCTTCCCCTTTACTATTAACTACTTTTATTTGCTGAGTCTCAAAGTACTAGTTACAAAGTTCTAGTTTTGAGATATTGTTGAAATAGTACGCAAAGCCTGTTTCATAGAAACGAGAATACTTAGGAGAAGATCACTGAAGGGGCAAAAGCGATAAACTAATTATCTGTAGAACTGGATTTAAAACCAACCAGATGGTACCAAAGAAAAGGAAAAATGCTTTGAAGAATAAATCCGAGTGCTGATTCTTCCACTTAAGAGAATTTACACTGATAATGAGCAGTATCAGAGATAATGAATTCATGAAATATAATCTTGTATTTCAAGCCTTGTTTCTCAAAGCTGACTAATGTTTGCTGCTGAAATCTGAAGTGCTGGAAGCATGCATGTACAAGAATATACTTTGAAACCTAGGAACTCAGTGTATAAAGCCACTTTACTCAGGATTGATGAAGATATTTTCTCTGCTCGCTGCCACACAATGTACATGTTTCTAAACATCCATCTGCATTTGTTCTGTTTCTCTGACAGTCACTGCCTTTTAATGTTTTCTGTCCTCAATGGAAGAATCAAGTTTAAGCTACAGGCTTCAGTGTTGCTTCTGCTGATGTTATTATTGCCTTATCCCCTGAAATATGAACTTACAGAGGACTGTGTTTTTTTGAAAACAGGTTATTTCTATTCATATTTTTATTTTAGTAAGGCACTAGAAGCATTGCTTTTTTACTTTATACTTCCAATATTTAAGACCTTGCTTTCCCATGTTGAAAACAGGCACTGTAGAATGACTGAAGTATTTCCCCTAAGAAGAGTTCAACTTGCCTAGTCCCTAATCCTGTAATTACTTTTGCATGTATTAAGAGTAGAAACACTTCCCTTGTAGTCACATGGAGAAGGATATGCTGAATCATGGCCTTTTTTATATAGTCTGGTTTGTAGAGGTACTCCAATAAGCCACAAATAATAACAGTCCTTTTTTTTTTTTAATACTTAAATGAGTATTGTATCAACACAAAATGTTTTTACAGGAAAACACTTTTTTTTCACCTAAGTATTATGTCTCTAAATGTAACATAAAAGAACATTTTAACCATCTGCTCAGTAAATACTGACTTAGCTTTTAGCCAAGCTTTTACTTCAAGTTAAAAAAAAAAAAAATCAAGGTATGAATGCCTACTGACTAAACTACCAAACACAGTGGCAAAATATGCACTGACTTCAGGGTAGATGAGGATTCAAAGAAACATTTATTTATGTAGCATGGGCTAGTTCTGGTAATGTGGATACTTATAGGTCACTAACAAATTAAAAAAAAAAACAAACAACAACACATAAACTCAGCCATGCAGAATTATCAGAAATTGTTTAGATTGACACACGTTTTTTTAGCTTTCCAGTCACACACATCTTTTCTGACTGCTCAACCTGCTAAATAAATAAACTAACCATAAAGAAAACTAGAAAACACTTACTAGCACCCATGTAGATTTTGTGAAGCTTGCATATAAAAGTAAAATATAATAAAATACTTTTCTCAGTCCTCACTCAAGTGCAGCTGGCACCAAGGATGAAGAATAAAATGATTAATCTATTATTCTTTAGAAAGTTGATAAAAAACCTTTTTATGAATTTTATATATATTATTTATACAGAACATTCTAAAACAGATCCAGTGTACATTTCTGCTGTTTTAGGTTGCACATGCTGTCTTGCACTTTAAAAGGTGAGATGAGGTTGCTTTCATTAATACTGCAGCAAACCCTATGCAGTTTTTACTCAGTGAGCTTTGGCCACTCTATTCCCCTCCTCCCTTTTGTGTGTTGTAAATTGATTGAGAAATACTGTGTTTCATGCTTCCCCACTCTTGCTATACAACATCTTTAAAGATTCAAAAGAGATAGGAAAGCTAAAAAGGCAATAGGTAGGTAATACAGCAGATGGTTCTGTCTCCATTTAAACTTGCTCAGAGTAACAAGCAGTAAGACTGTATTTTTTCTGCAGAATGCAGGTGGAGAGGCTGTGAGTGAAAATAAATTTCTGAACACAGACTCCAGCACAGGATCAGTGGAAACTACTGCCAAGCCATTACCATTTAAAGACCCAAACTTCATCGTAAGTATATTATTTTAACAATTTGAAATTTCAAACTTTTCCCATAAAAGACTAACTGGGATTCTGTTTAACCATTTCCTAGTGTAAATATTAGGAAAATAAGCTTAATAGCCAAATAAAAGGTTGACAGCTTTTAAGAAATTCACCTCAATCTGTGTAACACCACAGTCTAAAGTGCACAATAGTATGAAAATGACACTGGTCCAGAGGTAGAACTGTTATATTAAATTCTAGAACAGAGTGAGGAAAGCTGTTAGGTTCAGGTAAGTGTGGAAGTTTTATGATATGGTATCTCACAAACTACCACAGCTGGAGAGGAACAATTAATAAATACTATGAATGTAGGAATCCCATGTTCAGTTCCTAGTCAAGGCAGGCTGCAAAGCAGTTGAGCTAGAAATTAGCCAGAGAATCCTTAGCAAATTGCATGTTGCTCCTCTTCTGGTCCCAGAAACTTAACAGATTTGTGGTGTCTTCTTCCAATCATTCCTAGATTTAGAAACAAAATGCTCTGTGCTCCCTAGAAGTCTGGCCTGCCAGTATTCAGAGTCATGTAAACACTGACAGCTGATGAAATGCAGGCTCCTAACACTCTAAGGGTTAAACTAGGAGAGAAGGTGAAGAAGATTAAGTTAGTAATGCTGGGTTTGTTTTTGATATCTTTTTATCTTGCTGTGCCAAGACAAACTCATTGGAACACTGTACAAATGCTTTCTAGACAAGCAAACCTCTCAGAGGTTTGGTCCTAAGCCAGTACTTAGAAAGAAGGATTTTATCCCAGATTTCATTCTGTATGAACAAGATACAATATCCCACAGCACATAACGAGTAATCGGGCAACACACAGCTCACTAAGCACAGGTTTGGCAGGGGGTATGAAATTAATCTCTGACATGTGAGTTGCTCTACATCTGCTTTGCAGACAACTTCAGTCATGAGAGGGGCATTCAAACGACCGTATACTTTGCTCACTAATCCTCCAGCAAGCACCAGCATCTTTGAGAAATGGGGCTTATTGCAAAAGCTCCTTTTGTGCCCAGAGGCATCCCATGTAGCTTCCACATAGGATTTAAATATCCATGAGGCCTTGAGCTGATCCTTCAGTTCTTAGAGGGATGTCACCATTTCCAAAGAGGCAATACTAATGTCTGCATGCTTGAAATCATAATGAAAGTACAGAGTCTTTGGCAACTGCTGCAGAAATAATAGGTAGTTTTAATAAAAACCATGAAATTGTCCCCTCCAACACAGTAACTAATTTGAGAAGAAATGCATTGAATATTAATCAGCATTTCATGACCTGGTAATAACAATTTTGGATGGATTTTTTACTACCTAATTTGCCTTAAAAGGAAGAAAATAAATCAAGTAGTGTCTGTCTATCATACATATGCCCAAGTTTGAACCATTAGCTCACTTCAGAGGATAGACTTAAGAGAAGAATTGATGTTTTCCTAAACTTTCTGATTGGAATTTACATCTTTTGGCAATGGGCAAGGGGAAAAAGGCTTTCTCACACTTGTGTAGAGCAATAGCTGCTGTAGAGCAGTAGCTGTACCTGTCCTAGCTCCAGCTTTCTCTGAACTTTGCTTGGTTCATTTGTACTTGGCTGTCATTGCCTTGTCATTGTAGGTGTGTGAGGTGATGCTCAATCCCATTTTTAGGAGGCATAATTTCTTATAAAAACCAAGGTTGGTTTTGAGAATACTGAACAAAAAATCATTAAGCAGTGATTTAGGGGAAAATTCATGCAATGAATTTGGATTAGTAGTGTGGAAGTACATGTAGTTTCATCTCATGCTGTAGCAGTTTCTATTATACAATGATCTTTAGATGACTAAGGTGTTACCCTAAGAGCAAATATTTGCTTCTATGTTTTAAATGAGATTTCTATCACCAAAACCCAGTATATCATCAGCTTGTGAGCATCTTTTCTGAATATATCTAATGTCTACAAAAAAAAAGCATTCTCATTGAATCCTTTCCCCTGTCATCCCCATCAATTTAACTGGTTGATTTTTAAACATTCAAAGCAGAAGTGTGTTTACGGAACTTCGCTGAGTTTCAATGAGACTCATGGGGCAAGTTCTAATTATTAACAGAAATAGCAACTTCTCAATTTCTCAATTGTAAGAACGTTTTCTTTTTCTGAAGTTAAGCTGTAAGTCTATGTCCTTTGATCATTTAGAAGTAGTACAGTATGTTGTGCAGCTTCTGTCTCTGGAGGGACATAAATAAATTACTCTGTAGCAATCACATTTGATAACTGCAACTGCCATTATAGCACCTGTGGCAAACCTTCCATTAGAGTTCCTTTCAAAATGCAAAATTGTTTTGGTAGCCAACATTCTATTTATTTTTTTTTTTTCTAGTATTCTGTCTCCTATCCTTTGAAAGAAAAAGAAAGTTTCCAGAAAGTTTCTCATAGTATTCATTACATTTTGCAAGATCAGTTGTGTTTTCTGCAGTCACAGATAATTTGTAAAAGAGCTGCACCTGTAATATTCCATGAAAAGGAGAGAGAAAATTTAGCTGTATAATCACAATTTTAGAAACAACTTCATAGTAATAAGTTCTAATATGATAGGAAATACATATAGAGTCCTGTAATCTCAGGCTAAGCCTAACCACATTGATTTGCTATTTCCATGTAAAAAGCAGATTTTAATTTCCTTTAGTTAATTGGAAACATAGAAGCTTTGACACAGTCCAAAAAGCTTTGTTTTTGCTCGCAGCCAAGATTAAAGTGTACAGTATAGTAGCCTGCTGGTGAAACAAGTGAGAATAACAAATGGTTTATGACAAGATGAGACATATGAGAAAGACTATGAAATAAAAGTGTCATACTCTGAAATAGTATTCTTTATTTATTTTTTCTCTAAACACCATATTTTTAATTCTAGCACTCCGGCATTGGTGGAGCAGCAGCTGGCAAGAAGAACAGAACGTGGAAGAACCTAAAACAAATTCTTGCTTCTGAAAGGGCATTGCCATGGCAACTAAATGATCCTAGCTGTAAGCTGCTTAGACGCTTTGCATGTATTTATAAATAATAGAATCCACACAAATAACTTTCTTTAAAACTAACCTAAATTATTTCATCAGTGCATGCAGTATCCTGCTTGAAGAGGGTCCAGTAGTACATTTAGGATTACTCCAATCACACTCGTCAGCCCTAAGTGGAAAGTAGAGGGAAGCAAATAATTTGAAGTATTATGGCAAAGTTCAAATACATTTGTGGGGAGAGTTCAATAAGGAAAAAGTATTTGTCCAAACCAAGTCAGAAACCCTTATTCCCATGAGGTTTTTGTCACCTTTTCACTGGTTAGGCACCTCCCCCTCTGTATATAGTCCAGAGGTCTTTTGGTGGGTGGCTGCTGCTTGATTAGCTATATTTGAGCACTTTTCAAATAGTTTCTGCTAAGCCACATACCTGCAGTAGCTTAGACCTCAGCCCAAGCTTCCTATCCAGCTCCTTATCCTAGATTCTTGGGAGATTTAAATCCTACATCCTCTCTTTAGTGCAGCACAGCTGAAACTACACTATTAGCAGTGCTGATTAGCAGTCCTAGCTGGTTACATCCACAGAAGCAGAGTTACGGCAGTAGTCTTAATCTAGATATTCTTCAAATCTGCTTGTAAAATAGAATACTATTGAACGTAGCTGCCGGCAGAACGCAATCCTCAGATTTTATTTAAGCAAGTGGAGTCATTTCAGAACTGAACATATGCATATACTTTTTGTCAGACTTGGTGCTTTATCCAAAAATAGCTTGCTGGTTTTTGAAGTGTTTTAGACACAACTGTTACAGAAAAATGCAGACTACTGTGTGTTCCTGGCCATTGTAACTGACAATCTGCTGATGTTGCTATTTCTACTATTCTCTGTTTGCAACCAGAAATTTACAGGATTTTTTTGTAAGAAGGAGGGCAAAGAAATTCAGTTTCACATTTAAAACCAGCTGTATGTGGCATTAGGGTCTTTTGAATTATGAGATGATGAGTTAGAAACTGGATATGGATGGAGTGTTTGAATTGAATATAGCATCTGAATGAGTTGCAAGGGAGATCAGGAAAGAAATTAGTGAGATACAAGATAATTTTGTAAACATCCAAAATTGAGGAATTAACTGCTTAAGCATACCAACTGTATCTTAAAAAATGTTTATGAATGATAATTGCAGACTAAAAGGCACCAAAGAACAGCAATTTCCAACCCTCAGTTTAAACATTCAGACAATTTTCTAGGTCATTGACTGGGCTTAAAGTGGTACATGCTTAAAGATTTAACTGATTTAAAAGATTACTTTGCTTTTCTGGATTATAGTATTTCAGATCTGCAATCTTGAACAATGTTTCATGGTCTTAACATACAGTATGCATTTGATAATGGCTATTCTTTGCACGTGACTGACTGCAAGGGAATTCATTAAGACTTGGAAGAAATGGACACATTTCAAATGGCTCTGGCATTTTCCTTTTGGGGAGAGCAGTTGTGCTTGCTGAACTCTGTTAATAGGTGAGCAGGATCAGGCTGTGATTTACAGTGCTAACAGGCTAAATGTTTTCAGAGGTGATTCTGCTTCATATTTCTTTGCCTTAATGCAACTAGTTAATAGAGACCTCAGAGAGTAGGTTTATGTTACAGAATATATATATGTATATATATAAAAGACACTGAGTTTATGCCTTTGTTTCTCTCTAGATTTTAATATTGATGCTCCTCCTTCCTTTAAACCTGCTAAGAAATATTCAGACATCTCAGGACTTCCGGTAAGTTTGGTTTTTTCCTCCTCAAAATTGGCATCTCACCCTCCACAATGAAATAGTGCTGGTGCCTTGTTTTGTAAAAGGTGTATATACTGAGGTTCCTATTCAGACTTGGGCTTAATAATTATCTAATGATTTAGGACCAAGCCCCAGATACTTGTCATTACATCACAAAATCCTTAGGTTGTTAATAAATGTCAGGACAGACTAAATACCTAGTTCTGCCAAGTAACTCCTATGACACCTTTTTCTCACCTGTATAATCTACATTGGTGCCCATAATTTCTCATTCTTAAAATAGCTGCAGGAAAAGCTGGTACTCCACAGTCTCCATGACTGTTAACTTTGCCAAAGTATACCCACTGAAGCTTTTCATGCTGTTTGCATTTATTTCATTGTATCTCGTAGAGGAAGTTTTAAAAAGATGGCTCAGCAATCTCAATAATGAAATTAGGCAGAATTTTATTGTTTGGCCTCTTTTCCACCAGGTTTAAAAAAAACCCCACCCTTATCATTGCTCTCAAACTTTGCTGCAAACAAATCAGCCTGAAACACACTTGGCATAGACTGATGAAAATTTCAAATACCCCTATGCTCCAGAGCTGGAAGTTGGAGTTTGGCAGATGTATATCTGTGTATCACAGATGGGCTCTTTTACATGTTTTTGTTAAAAAAGAAGGGAAAGGGGAAAAAAAAAAAAAACAAACCACATTTGACTTAGATACCATTTGCACATGCTCCAGACAGTCTTGGTAGTTACAATTTGGTGCCTGAATTTCCCAAAGATTTTTTTGGCACAAAACAGGAGTAAAGTAATTGAATTCTGCCCAACAAAAAGTTTGTATCTCCTGTTGAAACTGTTCCTATATTACTTGAATAATTTTACTTTAAACAGAACAGGTATTAGTAACAGCATATCTTTTCACTTTTAAACGCCAGCAATTTATTTTGCAGAAGCCTGTACATTTCTTACAATTGAAACGAATGTGAATGCTGTATTTTGGAGTAAAAAAATCATAGGAGTGATGGTTACACAAAGTAGCTACAATAATGGAAACTTTGTAATGTCAAAGAGCCTTGCACAGAATTTCTGCCTCTTCCCCCGGTTTAATCAGTTTGTCCCCCATAGGGCAGTAGCCCACCTTCACAGGCTTGATATCACCCCCTGGAGACATCCTTAGAGGTATATATTCATTATGCTAATGCAGGTCAGCATACCCCCTTGCATTTGCCTTGCATAGGCAAAAAGTCCTCATTAGGACAGAAAATGGATGAGCACTTAACTAAGGGCTGCCTTATAGTGGATGTTTAGTGTAAAGCATCAAAGAATAGCTATAGCACCAACTCTAATCCTGCATGGCCTAGCATTTGATCTTGATTTGGTGGCATATGTTTTCTTAGACTTTTTTTTTTAAGTAACACATTTTAAAAAGGCACCTAGGAGGTGGCATGTGTCCAGCCAGTGCCTCTAAATGTGGTCTGGACAAGGAGTTAGTTGCTCAGATAAAGGGTGGTCACCTTCGGTGTTCAAGAGAGAGTGGAAAAGCAACATATCCCTCACAGATGAACTGGCAGACAGAAAATGGAAGAGACTGCTCACAAACCCAGGGAGGATAATTCCCTCCAACCAGGCAGATTCCTGCCCCATCTCCAAGGAATCAGATAGTGCTTTCCAGCACTAACCTTTGATGTATTTCAAAACTAATCAGCCATTGCACCTATAGTGAGCTGATGATGCACAGTATAGATGGGAGTAGAGACCACATCCCTACCAGTTCAAGGTCAGTTAAACCTTAGGAAATTCTCTCAGTTCCTCAGCTTTTCTTTACCAGCTTCTCTTTTCCATCAGTGACTTTATGTACTATAACTATTCTAGCTTAGTACAGATACTCTCTATACAAATACATTCAGTGCTGCTTTTGTTTTCTTTTCTTCTCCTTCCACTTTTTTTTCCCTTAATTTGCCATCTTCTAATTGCATTATGAATCAAGTTTCCTATTTTACCTGGCCTGCAAGTTTTCTCCAGACTATGATAAAATTATCTCATTTAAAAAACCCCTTTTTTATTAAAATAGCTGAGACAGTGTGTCCTTTGAATTGCTAGGCTAGAAATGTTTCATAAGAAGCACTAAATATGCTTTCAAGATCATTTCGTAGTAGGAGGATATGTGGGACAATAGAATATTGTAGAAATGTAGTATTAGAAAGATGTCCCTGTATTTTCTGTGTAAAATATATAAGCATTTGTGTAAGAATATGTTTTCTGTGGGAATGCTGGATTCCCCATGGGGGGGAAGAAAATTCCTTAGCATTACCCATTTAAGGGAGAATTAAATTGTCTACTAGGTACAAAAAGAGAAGTGTATTAAAACATTCTCAATCAGCATACTTGCTCTTATATTAGATGCCACAATTAAATTCTACTGATTCCCTTCTCTTTCTGTGGGTAGCACAAATAGAATTAAATTTACCAATGGTCTCAGCAGAGCAACCAATTTATATTTGTAAGGCAGCCTAGAATTCTAAAGCTATTATCTACTGTATTGACACTGGAAAATAAACCTATTATTTCAAAACTTGCAAGATGAGTATTTAGATATTTTAACATGCAAAACAGAGTAATTTATCGTAAAGCAGATTAAAAAAACCACAAACCTTCAAATGTTTATACTTCTCTTCCTTTTCTGAAAATGGATCAGCCCTGTTACTATAGAAACAGATTGAGATACCTAGTTTATTGTATTTTAAAAGCATGTGTCCATGGCCTTTGACTTAGTTTTTAAACACAACAGAGATTTTTCTTTGCAAATTCATCTTAATTTAATATTCTAATCTCTAATTATTGCTGGAGTGTTGGTAAAGTTTGTTTTCAGGCTGAAGCCATAGCATGAATGGCTGGTTACCACACGTTAGTGTCTGCAGACAGTACAGCCCAATACATAATACCAGAACAGTGAAGAGCTGCCATAATATTTTTTAACCTACATGGGTGCACAATACAAATTGCAGATATTTCTTGGTTACTCTATTACGGAAGCATGCCCATTTGAAAAGCTGTCTAATTGCTTAGCTTTCTCTTACATGAGGCCTGATGTAAAGAGTGAAATAAAAGTAAATTTATACCTGCTGTAACCACGAAGTTACCAGCAGGGATAAATTTGCTCCTATTATTCTAACTTTGCCATTTGTTTGAAACTTAATTGATGGCTTGAACTGTTAGCTGACTACATTTAATTAACCTGGCAGCATTTCTTTGTAAAGAAAACCAAGCTACAAATAATACTAAATTTTCTAAGTCATATCAGACCAAATGATTGGCTGGATTGTTACCATGGTCAACAGGTGCTTTTCAACATAAAAATGTAGAGAGCTCTGTGCTATAACTGTATGGCATGGGAGAGCACTCCAGCTCTTCCTGACCTTTCCTATTTTTAGTAGCAATGTCTTGTAGGATCTCAACTGCCTGTGCCTTGCAACCTGCTACCATCTCATGCTAAAGAAAGGCACAGATGACACTTTTGGAGCCTTGGCAGGCACTTGATAATTCAATGCTGAAAAGGCAGGGATTTTCCTGGAGGCTGAGTAGGGAGAGGCAATGCCCTGATGTCTGCCTTCTCCCGGTGCAGCCTCCTGGCCTACCCCTGAGCTCAGCCGAGCTCCAGGTTTCTGTAGCAACAAGGAGGGGGAGAGGATAGAAGGAAACTGGCACTGCTCCCAGGCACCCAGGGTCCAAATATAGCAGAGGATACAAGCGTAGCCCAGGGTGAGCTGGCCAGGCTGCTCTCCTGAAAGCAGGCATCTGGAGCATACCACAGCGGTGGGTTCAAATCTCTTATCAGTTCAGTCACAGAACTGTAAGCTGAGACTCCCTAGCTTTAACAACCACTTTAAAGTAAATTAAAAGCTAAGTTGTATGCAGCAATAGAAAGGCAGTGCAAAGCTATCAGAGCCCCATAATTCAGCCTCTTTGTGGGTAATTTATTGGCAGCAGCCTAACTCTTTGGAGAGCTGCCTTGAGAGAGACTGCACAAGGTACAGAGTTGCTAGGGTGAGTTTAGAGAGTTGAGGAATTTCTTTCGCCCTGTGTTTTATAGTCCTCTGTTTCTTTCAGCCCTCTGATATGTTTAATGCATTTCTAATCTGATTTTATAGGGGTCTGTTAAGTTCTCGTAAGTTCTCACATGAGAAGAAAGAAAAAAAGAAAGACTTGTGGCCACATGGTTGAATAGCAGTGCTGTTAGAAATTTTATTTGAATCACATCTCTACCATTGTTTCTTTTTCAGGCAAATTACACAGATCCACAGAGCAAGCTAAGATTTAGTACTATCGAAGAATTTGCCTATATTAGGATGCTCCCTTCAGATGTGGTTACAGGATACCTGGCTCTAAGGAAAGCAACAAGTATTGTTTCCTGAACACACTAAATATTCTTGTAAAACACTTGTGAACAGTGCTCATTTGGAGTATTAGGATGGAAACTGACTGTGGGACTGAGATTGTTTAAAACTATCCATGGATTTTTACATCTGGAAGTAGTTGATGATACATGCATTTGAAGAACATATGGATTTAATTTTCATAAATGCTGGTATTTGTTAGTTTGCCAATTTGTTAGCAATTTAGTTTGGTGAACAGAATAACTTAGACCTTAAGGAGATATGTATCTGTACTATAATGTTTCATTCATATTAATTTCTGTAAGGACAGAATTTCATCTCCACCCTGTATATTTTATGTACTACCCTGGCTCAGAAGAAACTGTCATTTGAATTAAAGAAAAGGTAACAAGATATCCAAATGTCTAAACCTGCCTTACCAGATGTGCTTGCCACTTGGCTATGAAATTTGTCCCATCTGTAAAATGAAGCTAAAATAGCCAGCAAGTGTTGCTGTTGTGATGACTCAGGGTTCTGTGGCACTGTGGAAATGAAGACACAAATGTTTGTATTGAATTAACTGCCAACATAAATAAAGTTGGACTCAAACTTGCTTGTAAAATACACTTGTTACATGTTCATCAGTAACAGGATCCAATCAAATCACCGTGTAATTAATCATGACATTTTGCAGGTTTGAGTGCTTCATTTCATAACCTGTGAAATTCATCTACCTTTCCTAGTGATTACAGTATTTGTACTAATTAGTATGAAGAAAGTTCTAATTTGCCAGTCTTCTAAAAAAGATGCTAAAAAGCAGGAATTCCACTCTCTGTTGGCATTCTGACACCCAGATGGCCTTCAGCAAGGTAAGACCTTCTACATTAGAACACTGAACTTAGCATCATGAGACACCAAAAGAATACTTGAGAGCAACAGAACACTGTCCTGCTTTAGAAGAAGAAGACTGAAAGACAATTTGGATGCTTGTTGGGGGCGTGGCTGACAGGTATATGCCAACACACCAGTGTAAGAATGACCATGACTTCCTGAAACTAAGTCTAGGGGAAAAGGGGCAGAGGGCTTTCTGTCCATTCTTATTTTCTGTCCTCTTTCTTATGACAAGCTGCTGTGTTCCCACTTCTGAGTCTTTGTCCCAGCCTTGAACTCTTGCTAGGTTGTAATCTGGATTCCAAGTTCAGGCTCAGCTGTTCCTAGCCCCCAGTCACACAGCCTTCACTCCCACTCTCCATCAACTGTCCTGTAGTGGTGGAACAAGAACTGGCTGCTGCACAAGTTACCACTTGCTGTGGGAATGCTCTTTTCCCGTGTGCAAAACTGCCAAGTGGAACACTTGTGCCATAGTTTGTTAGTCCTGGAGTCCCCAGGTCACTGGGGAAGTGAGGTGCTGATCAGCACTCCTGACTCAGCAAGCTGCACTATGGACATCAGGATCTTGTGCAAGTCATACTCTTCTTTTTTTCCTGCACAAGTAGCACACACAATAGTAGCAGTGACGATTCAGTGTCTAAGCTATGTTTTGAATGCATATTTCTATAGACATGACAATAATTAAGATCATCTTTTCTGAAAGAATAAATATGCAGAGTGTTATGAATGCTAATTTAATTTCAACTCCAAAATAGGAAAACAAATAATGGGATACATTGTTTAATGAAAGTTGGTGGGACTCATTCCTCAGTTTTTGTGACCTAATATTGCCAAAACCAAATTTTAAAAGTCTTTGACATGCTTACAATAGATCCTTCAAGCCCTAGATACCTGATAATGCTACAACTGAATCACAGTACAAAAAAGAATAAGACAGGCTATCTCTCTGCATGCCAGCAAGCATCCAAGCCACATTCTCTTTGCGTTGAGTTTTATAATAGATACTTTTAACTTACATTACATACTGAACATGTGTTTATAAGATAAGCTTAACACTGATATGAAAAGGAAACACATAGAACTGCTGTAACATCATTTTTGTTTTAAATAAGCAGACAGCATTTCAGAAAATCGATTTCACAAGCTTGTTCTCTCCCACAAATATTTTTAACATTCTTTGGGAATTACTGTGTAGGAGCCCAGGCTCCTCCATTGTCAGAAGTGTTCCAAGTACTCCTGCACTCTATATTAAGATGTTGCTTCTCAGCTAATTTCTCCCGTGCAGCATTTATGCATTCTGTTTTCAAAATCTAAATGTCTTGCTGAATAAATCAGCATCAGAAAAGCAAATACATCTTAAATCTGACAAAAACATAAGTGACTCTACTCTCAGTGCTCTGTATCCATATGATGGCTATGGGAGTCCCTTTTCTTCCCTTCCACGCTTCTTCCCTTGTTGGCCTTTTGTTCCTAGTCAGTAGTACCTTCCTTTTATTCATTAGGTTGTGCAGTGGTCAAGCCAAGAGTGATGAAACAGCCACCAGCACCATTCAGCATTGCATCAATCAACAGCAGTTTACTATGTGGAACAGTGAAACCAGGTTTCACTTAGCAGGAAAATGAGGACAGAATAGATCTAGTGGCCAACATGTGCGATGGCATTCTATCCTGCTGGGTTCCTTTTGAAAACAGCACATGAACCTGCTGCTCTCATCAATGCCTTCTATGAGAGAACTGAGAAGTACCTCCCTTGCTTTATTTAAGAGAAAATATGGATGAGTGAAAAGCTTATCTGGGCCACAGAGCAGTTTTAAAATGTTTTATTGACACCTTTAGAAGAAGTGGAAATTGAGAAGTACATTTATATGTTAAAGTACTTACAGGATATTATCTATATAAACATACATAAGTTGAATTAAAATTGAAAAAAGGGTAAAAGAAAAGCCTTTGAAAAGAGAAGCAGCAATGAATACCATTTCAGACTTGGGGACAATGTGTTTTGGCTAATGTCTCCAAAGCAGAAAGGCAGCAGTCAGGTCAGGGTGAGGACTAGTCTGTTAAGAGTACAACCATTACTGTGTGGGAAGTATCACCTGAGTGCACTACTTCACACAGACCATGGATGGCTTCACCTTGTGCACATTTGCATTGTGATGTTCCCCATCATCCCCCTGTAGGGGGTTACAACACATCACTTGCTAAGTGCCCACAGAAATCCCACTGACACTAATGAGAAGTGAGCTTGTCCAGCAACTCTCAAGGTGCAGACCAACCGGCAAAGCTTTAGCCTCAGTCTTCTTGGCAGGTGGAAAGCACGTTTTCCATGTCTCATTTGCCCTATTCCAGAGGCCAAGCTTCTGTTTTCCTGTGCAGCTTCTTGCCCAACACACACCACTGGTCTAGTAAACACTGGAGACGGGGAGTTGTCTCCAGCCTGCTGTGGGGTTTTCTGTTTTTGTTTAAGACTGCAGTAGCTTTGGATGGACCTGCTTGCCCCCAAAGGCCGGGACAAAGCAGGCAACTGTTGCCCCAGGGCAGCAGAACCACTGTAGCTGCACTGCCTGATGTGGTCTAAGCCCTGGTGCTGCAAGGACGCTGTGCTGAGCTGGGACAGGGGCTGGGCCATGTGGGGTCAGGGTCTGCAGAGCCAGCTGCTCCCAAGGGAAGGGGTCTGCTGGGAGCTGTGAGAGGAATGGATCAACAACCGCAGCTGCTCCCTCTGTGCTCTTTAGAGGAAGGGAAAACAGGGTGCTGGAGCTCCAGGGCTCTTCCCTTAATTATTCACTGCTGTTTCAAACAGCAGGTGTGGGCCCATGGAAACTTCCTGCCCCAGCCCTCCCCTCTGATGCATCTGAAGTAGGAATGACCTTGGCCCCACATCCTAGAAAGCTGCAAAATTCAATTGAGAGAGGCCTTGGGCCAGCTCATTTTGGAGCCCCTCCATTTCACTGTCCTGTGTTTCTTGGCTTTCTCCCACCATAGTGTTCTAGATCCCCATGGAATTGCTATATATGGACTTCCATGGAGGATGGGAGTAGCAGTCATATTCAAGGAGATGTGCCTTAACCTCCTTCGACAGAGGAAAATGAAAATAGGCAAAGGGGAAGGCTTTTTACTGGTACAAAATATCAAGTTCAAAATTAACCAGTATAACCTTAAAAAGGTTTTTTCAAGTCCACCATGTGAAGAAAAAAAAAGCTTGAAAAGCATGATTACAATCATTTTTCTGAAGGGCTGAGTAATCTTTAATAAATTCATGCAACAGTAATTTATTACTAGAAAACTAACCAATGGATTTTAAGGTCTCTTCTAATCTCTAAAAATGCATGTGGCTTACATTCTCAAATAACATATAGTTTTTCTTCCTGAATCACTTCAAGAAAGGAGAGTTTCACAGACTTGATGCCAGGCTTCAGGAGGAAAACCCTGACTTAGTGCTCTCTTAAACAAGAGTCTATTAGTATCTGTATTGTTACTGGACATTCAGTCACACTGTGATGGTCATACAACTAATATTATAAGTCACAGAAATTCCTTCATAATTCTCTTTTTTAGTAAGTGTTCCCCAATGAAAGACCACTTTGTCTGTTGGTGAGTAGACTGGTGGAACGCAATAAAATAATACATCTTCAAGCAAGAAAAACATCTTAAGTCCATTTGGTATCTGTAAGTATTGCTTGACTCATTTCTGTATTACCTGAGGAGATTAACAAACCTGGTATTTTCAGGTGATTACACTACTGTAAATCACAGCCTACAGACAGCATAGCACTAAGCTCTCGGGAGAGGTAATAACAACAACTAACACTGACTAAACTACTGTAGTAGTTTAGTACTACCTGTGTAATTGCACATGGTTTATGACTTATGAGGACACTTGTACAGACCGTTGCTGTCTCTTGACACTGCAGTCTAAAATCAATAATCCCTACACAAAAAGCACAGAACCAGTGGACTAGACAGTAAGTCTAGTCAGGGGCTGGCTGTGGTTATTGTTTACCAGCGGGTTCTCATGTGGACAAGAGCTCCCCTCAGGCATTGCATGCTGACTGCTGCAGCTCTGCTACTTGACCCCAGCACACCCAGCACGGCACCTCAGAAAGCTGCATCTGGCTCACAGACTGCCTGAAGATTCTCCAATGTCCTCAGTCTGGGATGTAAAAACTACTCACCTCTCAAGTGAAGAAATCATCTACAAGTCAGAGCCCATGTGAATAGAGTCCCTTTCCTCAGCAAGTCTTGAAACCAAAGCACAGTTTATGGTAAAGGAGAATAGGTTCCCCTTGTGTGGGTACTTCTGTCTCAGTGCAGATCACACTCAAGCAAGTTCTCAGCATCAGGATTTCGAACTTTCAAGACAGCTGCCTACCCATGCATGGGAAGAAAGTGTTTCCTGACTTGTCATATTGAAATAAATTCTGTGTGTGTGGATTCAGTGCCACTGCATAGAGCTGATAAATGTACAGCAATAAACCCTTGTGAGCAGAGGGGCAAGCCTGATCTGCTTGGCTGATACCAGGCATGAGTTGGGCACTGAGTAAGCAAAAGAAATAGGGAGTTTTTGAATTTTTGCTGTAATCCCACTTATATCCTGGGAGACAGAAGTTTATCTTGATTCTCTTCTCCCAGGTAGAAGAAATGCCTTTAAAAGGACAGCATAAATACATGTACATTGCCTACATACTGTGTGTCTGGCCATTAGTTCCAAGATTAATGAATAAAGATGATGCAAAGGGGACAGAATTAAGGATTTTTTAATAAATTGTCTGTGGGCCCAAATCTTGTTCTTGCAACAGAGGCAGTGTGGGATCTGATAATAACCTTAATAAAGAAGAATCTCAGGAATTTCAGCAAGAGCTGGACATAGACTAAGGTGGAAGGACTGGAGGTGGGACTGTAGAAGCAGTTGCCCTGACAATATAAGGCTATGTTGAAGGGAAATAATTTATAAAACACTCTGTGGTGTGATCCTTATCCTCTGAAGTAATACATACAGCATTCTGGTGGCCTTAATATTTGAAATAAAGAATATAAATTAAGCTTAAATGACCACTTCAAACTGTGCCTTTCAAGAAGGTATATATATGTCATAGCCAGTGATGTGAAGTCAATGGCTGATATCAGTCTGATGTGCACAAGTGGCAGAAGCTAGTAGACACAAAACTTATTCTCCTCCAAATAAAGTGGCTTATGTTACTGAAACTGGTGGTAAAGCACAATCAACCAAACATTTCTGGCCTCTAACAACAAAGAATTTGTTATGCTTCATCTCTTCTACCAGGCTGTACAAAATCAGAGCTAAGAAATAAGTACCAGCAACTCCTTTCCAGTGTTATGTGAGCCCTTCCCATGAGCTATGTAAACTGAGAATTACTACCACCATTTTAGTGAGGTCCATGGGTTTGGCTCATGCCTCCTGAACCCTTGGGAAACAGCACATTGACCCCCCACTGTGAAACACAGCCCTGAAGCACATGAAACAGCTTTCTTCACTTGGGTATAATTTGCCTAATAATGAATTGGAAGCCAAATTCTCTCTGGACCTTGAAATGTCCTTCTGAAGCATGACACTGGGACAGAGAGTGCAAATGCCATTCTTCCTGTACATTTCCTGTATACAATGCCACTGGGACACAGAGTCCTCTCCAGAGCCTTTAGGCAGTAACTGTCACCTCAAGGTCTGTTTATATCTTTCATAAAAAGTAGGCATAAGCCACAGGGATGATTTCTGGCAGACACGGCGAAATCCTGCTCTTCCACCTTTCACACACATGCCTTGCTCACTGCACTTCACAGTTTCTTGATTAATCACTCCAGCTCTATGAATCGGGATTGCACCCACTGCAAAACAGTTATACATAGCCCTGGAAGTTCAGACATGCCTCAGAGAATGGGAGAACTTCTTTGAACCTATTATCTATCTGTTATTATTATCTATCTATCTATCTATCTATCTATTATCTATCTGAAAGAAGAGACTGAGCCTCTATGAGAGGACCAGGCTGGGTGCAGGAAAGTACCCTTACCCTGGGTGGTGGGAGAAGAACAGGAATTGCAGCAGCTGCAGCAGCATCCCTGCTGTACTTCAAACAAAGGCAATAGCCTGCAACAGCCTTTTTTGCAGATGCAATCTGGAAGAGCTGCATCTGCTGCTGGGGGACAGACCTGGCACTGAGCTGCTCAGCTCGGCTGATGTTGACATGCCTCTGGGCATACTCAAAGGCAAGAGCTTCAGATAGCTTGGTGACACCAAGTCATCCAGTCAGCAGCTGTATGAGGTTAGAGGAATGCAGTTTTGGGCACAGGCTGTCTAAACTCCAGCCGAGATTTTGCTGGGGATCTGCAACTCACCGAAGGTATGGGAATGAGTCTTACCAATTCAGTGAATTTTGACTCAACACCTTTATCATCTGACCCGCTCACACAACACACACTTCTTGTCACCAGAAGGCACCTGGTATTGCTCCCAGCACTGGATCTGAAGTGGTGAAACATGAGCATCAGAGGAGCTAAGAAAATAATCAAGGTCAGACAGGGGGCCTCTTATCATTCTCCCAGAACTTCTCTGTCTATGAGGCCATGTCCCTGTTACTTTCATGATCTGTGCTGCACTACCCTCTACCTCCAGCTTTTGCCAACTTGACATGGATAAGACAAGGTTAAAATTCCTGTCCTACAACATACATTTCTAAGGAGTTCTCAAAACACAACCAGAATCCAGCAGTAAGAGGTGCCCTAAAAGAACTCCTTTGCACCTCTGTATTGCTGTAGGTGGCAAAGTTTGGGCTGCAGGCATGGTAGCTGTTGGAAGGGGTTTAGGGGCTTTTAGGACTCATAACAATTACAGATGCAGTTCCCTGAACCCCTACAAATGAATGTTTGAAGTAACAGCTGGCTTTTTGGGTCACACAGAAAGAGAAGCTTTCTTTTGTCCTAAATAGCACATATGAGTTTGATCAAGTACTAATTATATCTGAGCCATAAAGTAATAATCTCCAAGGCATAATTAGTAACAGCACCTTTCCTGGGAGATGTGATTCCCTCCATCTCTCACTTCCCCTCCCTGTTCCAACAAACCCAATAAGCAACCAACCAAAACCCTTCACGAACCATCACAACAACTCTGTGATGTTCATCTTAAGAATGAAGACTAAATAATGACAAATTTAATAAAAGGGGAGGAGGGGTGGTATACAGAATGATTAGAATTCACCTGCAGATCTGCAGAAACTGCTTGCTGAAAAGAGAAAAGAACCAGTAGAAGAAGAAAAGTCCCCAGTGAGAAGCAAGAAGAAAGGCTGAAACCACAAGAGGAAAGCTAATGGCCCATGTTGACAAAAAGGACGACTGCTACAGAGGATAAATAAAATGCCAGGGTGGGCAAAAGCCAGAAGCTTTACCTGAAAATAAAAAATGGCTTGCCATGGGGCCACCAGCTGTCCTAATACAGGACAAGCATACTTCAGCAAGTGTATTTCAGCTGCCCAAGGCTTGCAGTTACCACTTGAGAAATATAAACCGTCTTAAGTAAATAAATAAAAAAAAAGACACATACACACACTGAAACCCTCCAGACTTCACTCAAAAAGGCACATAGACACTAATTCTGTTCTTTTACTGTTCTTGTACTTATTCTGCTCTTTTCCTGCCAACTTGTCTAGATAGGGATATTTGTCACACCATAACTATATCTACAAACCCCAAGTGTAAATGTATGTATAAATCCTGAGTGTAAATATATATATTGTAATGCTTTTGCCAGGAACTTAATAGTGCATGAGCACTTCAGGCTTATCTCTAGGTAAGGGCTTCTATTTGCTTCTGCTAAAACTAATTCTTATCTAGACCAGCCCACATCCAGAGCTGTGCAGCCTGCATGTACCAACCTTGGCCTCAGGCTGCTGTAGGAAGCAGCTGGGGATAGCACAGTGATCACAGTCACAAGAGTGACAGGGTTTACTGGGAGATTTTTATTTTCCTTTGCTCTGACTTCATACACAGCTGCATACAGAACCCCCTCCCCCCACATGACATTTTTAATGGTACCTGTTATATAAAAAACATAACTGGAAAGAGCATCTGCATGACATAGGGTTGCACCTTATAAATAATTTATTGTAGTTAAGAAAAAGCTAGGGGATAAATTTTGATTTTGTTTGCTAAAATATAATACCTGAAGCTGCTAAAAAGCCACTAAGAGCTATTCAAGAGACTATTACAAGAAACTTTGCCAGGACCAGGACGCTCAAGCAGATTATGGCCATCTTGGTTATCTGGGGAAATGTGAAATGGGTCTAATGTTTCTGGAGTTTTGTGGGGTTTTGAGAAATTCAGACACGTATTTTAATATTTGGAAAATCCTGAGATCAGCAAGACTATCGTCTGCAGGATTTAACCACAACTTGGACCTACCTTTTAGCAAGTCTAAAAGTCTTAAAATTGCTGTAAAAAAACCCCACCAACAACAAAATACCCCACCAAATAACCCCAAGCAAGCAAACTAAAAAAACCCAAACAAAACACAATCTTTCTTTTATTATGTGCACATAATAATGGGATTTGTGCTGTTAAACATTCATCTTTAAATGACAGAGTAGAATATCATAATTCATGCTCTCTTCATAAGCTCTTCAAGTTAACTGGATGTGTCACAGTGACTGATTTAAGTAACTTGCAGCTTTTCACCTGCTTGTCTGAAATGTGTGAGAGGGGTGAGAGTATCTGAAAGTCTCTGCAAGACTCATAGGCTCACAAAGCTCTCCTCCTGCCTTCTAGATGGTATTGTCACCCAGCTACCATCACATCTACCTCTCACGGTGGGATATTTTTTAAACACAAGTTATGTGGTTCAACTAAGAAGGGCTGCATGTACACACCAGTGCTTTTTGCTGACAGGCACAGTTTTCAAAGTTTAGCATTTTCTCTCTTGTTACTTGTCCTTCCATATTTGAAATTCAGTAAAGATGAGAATGCAGGCCTAGCTCCTCATAATATTTGAGATTTTTAATTGAGTGGGACATCGAAACAACTCCAACGCTGTCAGCAGGGACTTCCCACTAAAAACATAGTAACACAATGACTTCCCTTTTGAGGTAAGAATCAATCATGTCAAGCACTCAGACTTACACAGCCCTTCATATGTACTAATCTACGCCACCATAATTGCTTTACACATTTCTACTATTTACTTTGGCTCCCTACATCCTCTGTTAATCAAGTCTTATTTTTCCATGACACAGGCAGCTGTCTTGAACTTTCCTAGAAGCTGACACAATCTTCTTTGAAAACTACAATAAATCATGGATGCACAGCTAATGCAAGAGCTACAGTAGAGTCACTGCTCATTAAAAAGTGTAAATAGGTAGATTGTGCTGTGTGGTGCATCATCTAAAATGAGAGAAAAACCTGAAAATATTAAAGCCATTTATGGCATTTATCTCCAACAAAGACACTAATTTCAGGTATTTGGAACAAAGAACATAGTGTACTTTTTATTATTTTTTCATCTTTCTGCTTCTAGACCAGGCAAATTAATGTTGTTTTCTTACCACAAACCTCTGGAGACATCATGGTTTAAGAATGTTTTTCTGAACTCTCACGCTAAAAAGCAATCAAGCAGCTACTGAGCTTTGCAAGACGGGGGTGGCATCTTGGTTCATAAATCCACCTTAAAACAAGTTTTCCTGCAGGGAGCCAGGCTGGGTGAACTGAGGCTAGGCAGAAGAACTGCAAAATCTTTTCCCTTCCATGCAGAGCCAGTGTAGCTCACTAAAGCAAGTATTTCACACACACCATACTGATATCTTAGACTAAAAGACACACACGCTTCTTCAGTGTGCCTTATCATTATCTAAACCACCAGCTATATGCTGACAATAGTAGAGAGGCGTGTTGTCCCTCTCCATACAGGGGGAATGCTTCTATCCCAGAAAGCTGGCCTGCTGCCTGCTGTCCTAGCCCAGCCCCAGCACAGCATGTGTCGTGGAGGTTGCCTAAAACTGCAGTGATGGGAACTCTATCACAGAAGGAATGTAGGCCGTTTTTGGTGTTTTTTTGTTTTTTTGGTTTATTTTTTATTGTTTTATTTTTTTTTTTGGTTGGGTGGGGGGGGGGGGGGGGGGGGCACGGGGGGGTGTTGTGTTTTTTTGTTGTTTTTTTCACTTCTCCACTGTGAGCGCACGGTTTATGGAGCACATCTTCAGTTAGTTTCTGAGAAAGGAACCAGAGGTTTGCTGCCTTGGCAGGGGTAGTGCGAGGGGGAAGAACTGAGCAAATACCCTTTGAACTTTTCCAGCAGGCTCACACAGGACTATCCGCCAAACCCACCCGAGCCAGGCAGCTGGGGAGCCCAGGGGCTGATTCAGCGGGGTCACACGTCTGTCTGAGCCTCCACAACACGCGGATGCCGGGCTCGCTGTCTGCCAGACAGAGAAGTTTCCGGGGAAAAGCCGCCCCTTCCCCCGCTTCCGTGCCTCGCTCCTGCCCCGGAGCAGCCGGACCGGACCGGGCCGGACCGAACCGTGCCGGGCTCCCCGCAGCACCGCCCGCCCCGGGCGCTGAGGCACCGCGACATCCCCTGCCTGCCGGGCACTCCGGGCAGCCAGCTGTTCGGCTGGACACGGGCACAGTGACACACGCACAGGTGGCTCGGTCTCTTGCGACACGGCTTGCTGCAAAGGTTCCTGCTTTCCGCGGGCGTGTCTCCAGGGCTCTGGAAACAGCGCGAAAAGCGGACCCCGTGTTGGAATTAGATTCTAGTGAAGTTCACTCTCTGAGTGCAGCTCCCTGGCATTTCTTGATAAATCAGCCCAGGCCCCCAACAACATTTCTTATTTCTGTACTACATTTGGGGAACATTACAACCTAGTCTTGGAAGGCGCTTGGTGGCTGACATGCATTTCCACTGCAGGTTTGGCCAAAATCTCACTCCCCACTGACTTCAGTTGTGGGACATTTGGCATAGAGTACCTGTGCCCTGAAGTAGGAACTCCCTGACTGAAAGATATACTGGCTAAGATGTGGGGTACCTCTGGATGTGTGCGGTTTTGACTTTGAACTGTTTCTCAGCTGGTTTTCACCTCTTCTTGATTTTTGGTGTAGCACCAATTCCAACATGTTTGCTGCCATCTTTTACCTGGTGGTATTTTCCTCCCGTGGGAGAAAGTGTCAATGTTTTAAATGCATTTGAGGGAAAATACAGAAACTGAGAGTAAAGCTGTTTCTCAGCAACAGGGGCTCTTTCCTTTTCTATATGGTCCACACATGCTTCATTGCTGTTAATAATTTCATTCTGAATAAAATTAGATGGAGAGCCCTACCTGCCAGGCCTAAGGCAAGCAATTCATGGCTTGAAATGGCCAGCACATGTCAGACATTGCTCGTAATACTGATTCTTCTTTGCCAGCACTGTTTGATTAGGATGCAGGACGGAGATGCTTCAATTAATGATGGCAAATGCTGCATGAAAAGGCATATTTCAGAAAGGGAAACAAAGTGCAGTTCTTCCAAGTGGGGACTGGGTAAAGCAAGGTTGCAGAACTCAGCCTCAGTGGTCACTTCCCTCCTATTTCCATCTGCAGGCTTTTTGGCCAACACGAGGAGTGATTCACAACTTGGAACTTGTGGCCCCCTCACCCCCTGTCTCCTTTCCATCACTGGTCTGGCAGGGGAAAGGCTTCCCACATGATCTTTGAGCCAAATCCTGCTGGCACTGCAGTTGTCTCATGGTGGTTTCATCCCAAATATCTTAGCTGCTATGATGCCTTCTGTAGGAAGGAACTGCTCAAATTTTTTGTTTTCTTAACAGAATGCATCTCTTGATAGGCACAGTGAATCTGAGACTTGGAGCAGGACTATGGCCTGAGGAACAAAAAGTCCAGTATTGCACAAATTGGTTCACATCTCTTCTAAAGATTTCATTTGTAATGCTCTCCTGGAGTTAAAGCAAATTCACTGCCAAGTATAGTAACTGAAGTATTCAGTAAGTGTAATTTGTTGCACTTGATACTTCAGAACGGATAACATTTTTTACAGTCTTTCTATAACCATGTGGTGAAGAGGTTCAATCAACAAAATCATTTTTTTTGCCTGTGGGTTGCTGAATGGTACCAATATCTCCGAGCATTTTTGTTCAGGATTCAAATATGCTGTGTGACTGGTCACCGGTGTTAAACAATATGGTTTCTATTTCCTACCCAGTTTGTTACAGAGGCCAGGACTATCTGGGAAACTTAAAAAGGCTCTGAAAGGAGATCTAGGGAGAGAGTCGATTTTAGAAAATTCGTGTTCTAAAATTGTTCCGTCCTTTTAGAAAGTACCTCATATAATGCTGGATGTGTGCATTTCAGACTTGAAAATACCACATTCTTCCTGTGCTTGCAGATACACCTTCCAAGATGATGTTTTACTCAAGACATTGACTCCAAGTCCTTCCTTGTACATGTACACCTTGAATTTTTTTATTGCAAAAGGTGAAAACAGGTGAATTTACTGCTTTGAAATACAAATGCCAACTTGAAGGTCCACAGAGATGCTTACTTTCATATGGCACATACTTCAAACTGCTTTGTATATTTACTGGTTCTCTGAACAGGGTTGTCTGCTTTTTATCATGGTGTGGCTGGCTAAGTACAGCACTTCAGGTATGTAAGGGGCACAAGTGGGTCTAGGAGCCCAAGGGCCTTCTTGGTTGCTGGGAACTTCTGACCTCACCTAGCTCAAAGTTCTGTCACTGACTTTTTGCCATCACAAAGAACAACAATGAGCTGGAAGCAATTGAGGCTCTTTGATGTAGAGTCCAGAAAGAAGTCACCAAACTGGTGAGAAAGTCAAACGGGCAGATTGTTGTCTCCTGAGATTTCTGTCTTCTGTGTTTTTCTGCTAAAGAATGTGTTTAATGCTTGAAGGAGAGGAGACATACCATGTGCTTGTAGGCAGAGAACCTCTCTTTCTCCTCTACCACCCATCTCTTTATCCTACTTCTGTGCACCCTAGGCTAACAAGTTTTAAAACACATCTTAAGACGCATCCATTAGACAACAAGATTAACACACAAATTCAAGCAAGAATAAAGTCAATGAACTAAACTGTCAGCCTGTCCCAGAAACCTTATCAAAATAAACTGTTTGCTGTCTATGGCTGGAAGCAAATTTATATTTCATTTTGTCATGCAAGCTCTGTGACTTCTCCTTCTAGAGGCTGCCTAGGATACTATAACTCACAGGTTCGATTAGAGTGTTATTTCTAAATCTACCAGTCAACTTACCAAAAGCATAACAAAACACAACAAAAAAAGCAAACAAAAAAAAGACACCTATATTTTGATTGTTAAGGCCTGTAGTCTGCATTTATGATTGGTGAATATATTGTTTATTAACCTTGAAGCAATAACTACTTTGCTTTCAAGAAATATCATAGAATCATTAAGTTTGGAAAAGATATCCAAGATCACAACCACTTTGACTGAACACCCAATGTCCCCTAAACTATGCCACAAAGTGCCATCTTCTTGTTTATTGAATACCTCCAGGGACTCCACCATTTCCCTGGGGAACCTGTTCCAATACTTCAGCACTCTTTCAGTGAGGAATTTTTTTCCAATGGGAACATTGTCTGTTATAAAAAGATTTGAAAATTTCTGCAGCACGTATGCAAGCAGACAGCATTGTGGTATAGGATAGTCTTCCATAGCTTCACAGTCCATTTTGGAGCAGTCCATTTTGATAAAACCTCTATAAACACAGTATTGTTGTCGTTGATTTTTAACTGGTAGCTGGCTCTGAGTGCTGTCTAACTATAGTAACACTGCCTCAAGCTCAGTGAACATGGACAAAATTTAAAAGTCTGTGTTTCATTTATTTAAACTTGCATAAGCATACTTATAATCCACTCCTATCTTTGTATTCTTTATAGGGAAAACATATTTATGCTTCAAATAAATATTTTCCTCAAAATGCAGAGGCTGCTGCAGAACTTCAGCTGTAAGGATGATACATACAAGCCCTTAAAAAGTGAGGCAAATAACAAATGAGAAATATGCAGTGCCAAGAGTCAAGTACTGAAAAATATAACCTCAATAAACCTTGCTTTACATAACCAGCTGTTGGAAAAGCATTTCATATGTTGAAAAGAGATTGAATAACAAAAGCTGAATCCTGTCTGCCTTTGCTACTTATACAGGTAATCTTCTGGGGACTCAGATGACTTAAATACTGTGTTATATAAATGAAACTGTAAGTTCAAACATCCTACATGGGTTTCACCACCTCTACAATATCCTAAATGCTTTTTCAGATAAATCATTTGGTCAACCTAGAATATTATATCACCAAAAATGACATATTTCAAATGAGGATTTGTTTAAAAACCCAAACAAAATCTCTTCTGCATATCAGGTAATAGTATACATACATTGGACTCCTTGAAAATTGTGAAAAAAGAAGAAACTAGTAAGCACACATATTATCTGTGCCATAAATTCAGTGACAATACAACATGTGGTATGAATGGAATCTATTATCAAAATGCATTTCCTGGGCACCAAAGCAGAAAATATGTTATCATTTGCTGGAACCAGCGTAAGTATCTTCCAAAGATTAAAACAATCTACAAGGGAGCCTTCCTATGTCTAATGGGACTATGTGTTTAACATTTTTCATTCTTCATGTTGATGTTTGAACTGGGTCACATACATTCCTCTTAAGGTGACAGTTTAGAACCTATTTATAGACACTCATCCTATCTGCAACATCTTGTTTCAATTAAAATTTTATCTTGAAACAGACAGAAGGATGGAAGTCACGGGACACTGTTGTACCAGCTACTGATGATCTATTAAAAGTTTTTTCTGCCCTTTGAATGGAAGAGAAGGCTTACAGGAAAGCACCAGCTCAGAAATACTGCCCTGAAAACCTGCAAAGCCTCTCTCCACGGCAGTAGAAGGACAGTCCCAGATGCCTCCACCCCTTCCACTGGCACCACATGCAGCCCTGAGCCTTTTTTGAAGTAATCTTTTGCTCTGCAGGCCCAGTTGTTCACATGCCTTTTGCCTTTATATGCAGTGCTTTTTACCCCACTTCTCTGGGTTTTTCAGAGTGTGAGACCACTGCCTAATTTAGAATAAGCTTTTGCATTTCAGACCTTTGTTTATCAAAGGTCTTTGTGGATTTCTCTTTCGAATGTGCTTCTGAGACACAGGCTCTTCTGAGTGTCACTGACCTCGGGAATCCTAGCTAGTTTGGGATATTTAATCTACTCCTGCATCTCTCCATTCTACTCCTGTAACTCCAGTTCATGTCTCCCAGTCCCAGTGAACTCAACCTTCCCAACAGTACTGACACTTCTCCTTTCCACGGTTCTCCTCCCTGATATGTTACCTCTGGATGACGTCCAAGTCTCCTTGGTCCCCCTTGAGGAGGACTGAGATCTCCACATTTCTGTCTGGCTGCAACTGACACGTATGGATGTGAGCAGGGTCAGGGATGAGGTAACATAGGAGGAGGAAAAAGTGTCAGAAACACCAAAAGGCCTAAAAAGATAATCTGTACATTTACAGCTATGGCAAGAGAAAACAGCTTTCTTTCCCTTTGCATGAAAAAACAGCTTACTTCAGGCTGCATATGGTGCAGTTGACACTTTAAAATAGTTGTGCTCTTTTGAAAAAGGAAGGGAGATCTGCCTTGGGGCATCTGGAAACTCCCTCTGATTGAACTCCATTTCCACACAAGCAGACAGTACTTTAATACGTAGTGACCCTCTGCCCTCTCAAGTGAAGCTGAAATCAGCCTGCTGGTTCAAAACCCACTGGAGAAACAGTGGAGAAAACTTGCACAGTACAAATGTAAAACAAAACCCTCAACACTGCTGCTGTCAGTGCCTTCACCAAGTATTGTCAGAGGGAAGGAAGGGGATTTGGGAGCACTGCCCTGAGCTGGCGAGCACAAGCCTGGTCTCAAAACCACAGCTTCACCTCATAACAACAGGCACTCAGAGCTGCCAAAACACACAAAACACTTTTCATCCGGGCCTGAAGAATAGAGAGACACTTGGGCATCTCTACTCTCACTCGAGACTCCTGCTGCCCCAGGCCCCCCACCTCTCTTTGCCTTGTGCTGCCCTCCAAGGTCACAGCATCCCTCAGCTGACCTCGCAGCTCCTGCATCCCACAGGTGTGGGCTCTCCACAACCCAACTCTCCTTGGCAATTGCACCCATCCCATGCTGACCCAAGTGCTCATCTCCTCCTTCTGCCTCTTACATTATCCCAGACTGTGGTATTCCCTCCTGCATGCACGCACACACACACACACACACTCTCACATTTCCTTCCTCCATTTTTCTGTCTCTGAAGTCAGACAATTTTAATATTTTTATGTTAATTGCTTTTGAATAACAGCCTTTCTGGAAAACAAAAGGTTTCCCAGAGTACTGGTTTCTTTGGAAATGTTCCCATGGCTAACTACAAGCTGAAATAATAACAGTAATAGGAAAATTTCCACATAAGTATATAAGATTTTTTTTCAATAACTGGCAAAAAAAGTGGAGCTCTTTATGCTTGTTTGGGGTCTGAGATTCGTTTGTTTTTTGACATTTTCGAGCCAGTTTTCCCCTCCAGCCTCCTAATTCCCCCCTCCTGGCTGGACAAGGGCACAAAGCAGAGTCTTGTTGCAATTTGCTTCAAGAAAGGGAGAGGCAGTGACCTTGTTTACCAAGAACAACCTCGTGTGTGTACAAGCAACAAGCTGTATGGAGAGGCTGCCTGTCTTGGCTGGCATTCCTCTCTTGTCAAAGACCACAGGAAATGATGGACATTTCTAAACCGGAAAAATTTGCAAGCAAGCTTGGGCTAACCACAAGAAAATAAAGCGCACAGCAAGAATCACAAGGCTCATGGCAGAAGAGGAAAAACTGACAACTTTTGATTCATGTGCTGTTAAAGGTTATGATGCTGCCATCTAACATTATGGAAATAAAGCCACTGTTTTGAACACTAAGCAGGTAGCTGCATCAGCAAAAAAGTGCAGGGTTTGCTCTTTTTCATGTACTTGTATGTGAGCTGGTGGTGAAATTGGGCTGGTCTCAAAGAAACAGTGACACAGGGTTGGAGAGGGCCAACTCATATGCAGAGCACTACAAGCCCTCAATTGCTTTCCTGAAGCCAGACTGTTTGGAGTACAAGCCTGCTAAAGTCAGCCTTAGTCTGGCTTCCATCTCCCTGAACTTCTGGAGTCTTTTGATGTCCCCTTCCACCTTTAGAAAGTGAGGGTCCAACAGGCAGGGGCACAGAGCCAGCAGTCCCATTACAGTCAATGCGAGTGGGTAAAAGATGAACAACCCAATGGATACAATCCTACCTTTTTGCCTTTTGCACTGATAGTCACAAACTTGAAGATTTTCCTTTCAGTTGGTTCTTATCAGCTTGTTCCTCTGTTATGCTCCAATTCCACAGACTGCTTAAAAATAAAAAAAGAAAAAAATAATTTAAAAGGTGTTGTAAAGGAAGGCATACATTACACACCATCTCATTTTCATGTAGGATTTTTCATACAGCACACACGTGTTTATTCACTACTAAAATATCAGAAAGAGTACAACCATCTCATATGTTGTGTTGGCAGAAAGAGAGGAAAAGCATTTCAAATCTTAGCTTCCACCAGTGACTGACATACTTTGGGGCTTGGCAAGGAAAGGAACTACTGAACAACCTTCTGCCAGTGCAGAGATTTCCCCTGAGCTGGCACTGTCATGGCTGTGCTGGGGGGTCTCTACACATGGGGCTTCCAGGAAAGAGGGGAGAAATCACAGAAGTAAAGGACCCTTAAGGTGATCTAGTTCTGTCCCCCTGCCATGGCCAGAGACACCTTCTATTAGACCAGGTTGCTCAGAGGGAAGAAGGTTTTGCTCATTCATACCCACCTTCGTACCAGTGATCCCATGGCATGCACAGGGTGGAGGAAGATAAAGCAGAGAAGCACATTGGTACTCGGTGCTTTACAAATCTTTACCTTCTGACAGGGCTGCATGGCTTCACTAAGGTTCCCCAGCACACTGTCACATAGTGTGGGTGCTGGAAAGAAAGTTTCTGTGCCCTCCACCAAAGTTTTGTCATGACCAATTCTCTTAAATCACAAAGGGCACAAAAATGAAAGAAGAAAGGAGCCCAAAGGGGAAGAAATAACAGGAGTACTTGCAAGATGAGAGAGAGAGAGAGAGCACACTGGCAAGCAACAGCTGTTACCAAATAAGCCCAAAAAGGCTGCAGCTGCTTGTTTTTCTCTAGGTTTAAAGCAACAGCTTGCAGGAAGGAGTTTTGCTGGAACTTTTCAGGGGGCCAAAGATCCAGGGAGGGACCATTAGTTATTTTCAGTGTGGAATATTAGCACAATCAACAAAACCCAGAAGCCATCATAGAATGATTTGGGTTGGAAAGGACCCAAAATATCATCTAGTTCCAACTCCCTAACTATGGGCAGAAACACCTTCCACTAGATCAGGTTGTTCAGGGCTTTATCGGCCTGGCCTTGAACACTTCCAGAGATGGACCATCTACAGCTTCTCTGGGAAACCTGTTCCAGTGCCTCACCTCACAGTGTTTTTACTCTTTTCCAAAAGTATTTTCTGTATTCAGTGAGAGCCTTGGTCTGCCTGCTAAGTAAAACTTTCATGAGGTATGTGAAGCTGCCTATCTTGATTCCATCTACAGTGAAAATGCAGAAGACTTCCCTGTGAGTCAGGTGAAAATATGGTTTCTAAAATGGGGATACATACAAACAGTATTTTGAGACTAAGCCAGCTGTTAGAAAGGAGTTTCCATTTCCTTAGACATCCAGTGTTTGCACCACGTTAAAAAAGAGACAAACAGCTTGCCACAAGCCACAATGCTTGTTTGACACCCACTGCCTGTGTGTGCACCCAGATTTGAGTGCTGACAGAATGGTAAGGCACAAGAGCATCACCTGTGTCTAACCAGCACCTTCTGCTGGGATTTGTGTTAGAACAGCATCCAAAAAGCACTCAGGAAAAATTCCCCACCCGTAACTACTGAACTATGTTTTCTCTGCTTATTCTGGTAGAAACTGGGTATGGACAGACAGATGCTGCAGGCTCTGGTACTGTTTTTACAGCAGACTATTTACACAGACCTCGGGGTCTATATTCCCAAAGGTATTCAGGCATCTTGCATACACTGCAGTCATAGGGGGCAGCTTCCCATCTGCTACAGGTCCCTATTGCAGTAGTGGCTTTCTCCTTTTGTATCCCAAAACCCAGGGGGTTGATATCAATGTATATCTTACATTTTATGTCTCTGAGTGTCATTTACAGTAAAGGTAGATCCTCAAGATATGAAACAGGTAGGTGAAAGTTGGAGGGAAGAGTGAACTGATATGACAAATATTTGGGAGCCTGAGGTTATAAGCATGCAGCTGCTGAGTAAAAAAGCTTTATTCATTCAGAGATGGAAAAAATAAACAGAAAAATCAATACACTATCCCTCCATGCTGCACATACTCAGATTAAAATAATTAAAATGTATCTTTCTGTCTCCTGCACAACTTTAACAAAGCATAAATGGACTGTGCTCTTCTTCTGTTCTGGAGGAATGGGGGAGGTAGGAGGGATGAATTAGTGTTGAACACCAAAATGGGTGAAGTAGCCACTTCAGCTCTGCAAGCTAGCATGAAGCAGTGTGAGATGACCATCAGCCATGTGTAAGCACCAGGTTGACTCCTGGCTGAGTTAAATTCCAGCATGCAGAGAGCACAGAGGGATAGGCTGCTGCTGCTGCTGCAGATGTATCTACACAGCAGAGATGCACACTTACTGCAAAGCAGGGAAATGCTGGTCAGGCCTGGACACATGCAGAGATTGAAAGCAGAGAGGGACTTCAGTGTAACTATCTTCATCATTGTAGGATTTTGCCCTTAATCTCCCCCACTTGCCAAGAGAAGCTACAGCCAACTCAAGTTATTTAAGTTGGGGCTGTCTATGTGCTGTCAGCAAACTGTTTGAAGTTCTTGCTATTGAGGGATAAGCAGCTTTTATGCAGAAAAACCTGGCACTTCAAAACTTTTAAAAATTCAGACATCACACAAGGAAGTCTTTAAAAGCTGCCACTGATAGAGATATTGTGTAAAGAACAACTGCTTTTTCCTCAAACAGCAGGGAGGTAAAGAAATGGCACTCTCTTCTCCTAGTGTGCTGAAAGCAGCTATGGGCTAAACCTGTCAATTTAAAAGAGAAACTGAAGGTAAATGCAAAAATCCAAAAATGTTTGGATGGCATACATATAAAAAAAAAGCTTGTCAGTATTTTCAAGTAATTATTATTGTATATGGAAAGTAATGAGTGCTCAGCCCTCTGAGACTGAGTTACTGAATTATCTCAGCTTTGGACACAACAGTGTGTTATTAATTATTGGTTACAGGCAGCTCGAAGAGTGCTACAGTACAGATAACCCTGACCAGCTCTCCTGCGCACACTCAGACATGTGAGGAGTAAGCAGTGTCTGCTCTGTGCCCTTACCTTACTGGAAATCAGTCCTTTATTAGTCTGGTGAAAGCCCAAATCTTTTCAAGGACACACATGAATCATGTTCCATCTGTGTGCTATATACGTATTCTGCTATTTAATTTATTGCACTTTCACTTAATATTGCAAACAGGAAAACTGAGTTAGGAAGTTTGGGAACTTCTTTTATGTCATGGACTAAAAAAATACTTAAAGCAGCACATCAGTTCCTGTATTGAACAATAGACTAATAAATTCTAGTATTGCATATGCTATATAGTAAAATTTAACAATCCCTTATTCTTTAGATTAAGTGTCTCCTCACACAAAGTACACCCTGAAGCACTCAGCAACAATATTTTTATCATTTCTCCAGGTTCTTATATGGCTCCCATCACTGCGGCACCTGCTTTTATGGTAGCTGTGAAATACAGAGCCATAGAATCTAATATGGAATCAGAACAAGGAAACATTGTTTGTCCAACTACTATACAAGCCAACAGGGGAAACTCAGCTAGAATTCCAGTGAGCTCCTAGCTCTTTTTATGATGCTGGATCAGTTGACTTTTACTTCATTGATCACAAATTGCTATTGTTAAGATTAAGTATAAGAATCATCTGGAAGAAAGTTACCGTTTTGTGAGAGACTTTGTTTTGCAGAGAAGAAGGGAAGAGAAGAGTGTGATTCCCATCTCTTCTCTTACAAACCCCACAAAACAGACAATATTTGTCTTGCTGTCAACCATCAATTGGTATGAGTCACTTCTAACTTTGCTTCTGAAAAAAAAGGAAAGGAGAAATGAGAAGCGCACACAGAAGTAAGTGCACGTACATCCCATCTGTCATGACCTGCCTCTCAGAACAAAATGGTTTTATCTCCTCAGGGAAGGACCACTTCATTTTGCCCCCACAGTCATTAACATCTTCAGAAAGTAAATACAAGAGACAGCACTGGGCATTGTTTTGTACTCTGCAGGGATATGATTGATGGTACAAGACTGTGGAAGAATCAAGACTGTGAGAACATAAAGCTTTTGTATGCCCCTTTCTCTTGTGAATGTGCACTTTAGTTATGAACATGCTCAGGTGTTCTAATCTCAGTCAAAATCAGGAGTTTTACCTCTGAGGAATCATTCATGCGAACAGGATGAAACAGCCAATGTGTGGGGCTGAGGTGCAGCTCTTCTTGCAGCGGCAGAACAGCAGACAGGCACCTGCTACAGAGAGTGGAGGTGCACAGAGATTGTGTGGAAAGTAACCTCAGAGCTGAGAACAAGTGGATGAGAGGTAACATGGGGTGGTGTCCCCTTGGCAAGAGGGAGGTGTAGGGAGCAGTATGTGCAAGAGAGAAGGGAAGATGGGAGTAAAATGGACATGATATAAAATCAGACTGGGAACACTGATTGCCTAGAGAAGAACAGCTGCTGTGCATATGGAGATGCCTTAAGGCTTCCCCTAGGAAAGATTCCCCAGGAACCTCCACAACAGACAGGCTGCAGCAGTCAACCATATGACCAGTAGGTCAATGGAAACACAGAAAAGTTCCCCTCCCAGATTCACCTCAATCAGCCATGGACAATTCCCACAAGCAACATAACTTTGTCAAGGATCAGTCTTGGCTTTCACGAGTGTCTCAGACAAACTCTTAGTCTGCAAAATACAGGAAGCCTAAACAACAAGACAGAGAAAGAGTCACCCACCAGAGCAAACGTGAGGTCTGGGCCAGGAGGTGTTTAGCAGGAACATTATGAAAGGTCTGAAAACATGCAGAAGCAAACATGGGGCTTGAGACAGAAACAGTGTTTGTGCTGTAAGTGCTGGATTTATGTGTGTGTTTTAGACAAGACATCTCTCATGTGCTGTAGTAAGCTCTAGGGTGACCAGCCTGTACATGAAATCTGTCTTACTGGATGAAAATAGAGGCCAGAATCTTCTTAGTTCATCCACTGAAATGTCAAGGAGCAAGTGGAAAAGGAGATGTTCCTTCATAGGAAAGATATCTTTCTGACAGTGTCACTTCACAAAGATGTCAAAATGAGACAGGGAAAACACCTGCAGTAGTGTCTGTTTCTGAGGAAGGGGAGAGAGGAGGAGAAGGGGCTGACAGATGCCATTTTGATAGTAACTTTTCTGTGTCTGAGTTACCAGGCCACCCATGGATGTAGGTGATGCCCATGCTGACAGACATTGATGAAGGGTGAAGTAAGTGAAGGAGGCACAGGTTCTGCAGCACCCAGGATTGCCCAGAGTCAAGCACTCAGGGTGAGAGAGCACAACAGAAGTCTAGACCTGCTGTGGCTGTCAGAGCTCCCTTGTCTAGGGAATTAGGTCCCACCTCTGCTCCAGAGCTATGGAGGGTTACACTTAGAAACAGCTCTGCACAGGCAAGGGACAATCCACAGTTTACACGGTCCCAAAAATTAACATTTGCTATTCCTTAGCTTGTTTTTGAGATTTTATTGTGGCACCCTAAGTGGCTAGAGGAGAGACTTCTTCTAAGGCCCTGGTGCTCACCCTGTTTACCCCCAGTTCTGATGTGGCAGCTGTGGGGAGGGAGAAGCTGGGAATTTCATCTCCACTGCAAGGTGACTGCATGGTGGAGAGGAAGAAGCACGTGGGGATGAGGGTCATGGGACTTCAGGGACTTTGCTATTTGTATGGTTTGGGTCACTGCTTCTAGACAAGAGCCTGTTTCAGAATCAGCGACATGACCTCCCTCCTGCCCTTCACTGGGTCTGGTCACTGTCTCAGCCACACCAACTGGGAGCAGTCTTTTTCTGACCTCAGGACTCAGCCTATGTGACAGAGGGGAAATAAAGTGATAGAAGTTCCTACTTCTTCCAGAGCTTGGCTCAGAAGGTAAAAAAAAAGTAGAATCCCTGTGACTCTCTCCTATCCTCTAATGCTGGCACCCTTCCTCCCTGGTGAATTCAGGGTGGGGGGAAATAAAAAATGATCAAAATAGTCTGGGTAAGCCTGTGTGTCTTTTTACCGCAAACACCTTCTGTTCTGGCCTATGCAGTTGCTTTCACAGCTGGAAAGGGAATATTTTTTTTACCTTAAATAAAAATTAAAAAAATGGCTGGACTTTTTTCAGTGTCCTCCAGGGAGCTTCAGGAAGCCACATGAAACTAAAATGCTCTCCATCACACCTCTGTCACCTTTCCACAGCTCCCTGTGTGTCATTGTGAATTAAGTTATGTTGGTTACACTTACAATTTTTCACAGGACATAACTCATTGAAGGTAAACACATGGAAAACCTCCAGCTTTGGTAGCAATTAACAGAGACATCTTGATGGTGAAACCACATGTTTCCTCAGGCCTGGCCCAGGGCATTCTGCCGTAGTGTGCCTGCACCATGCTCCAAATTTTGAGGTGAGCCTCAAAAGACACTCTCTACTGCCTGCCTCAGAGGCTGGATGAGAAGGTATAAGGGGAAGCTGAAACCTGTTACAGCAGAGATTCTGCTTTCAGCACAGGAGATGTCAGGGTTCAGAGCCCTGCAAGGACACAGACAGGAGGGAACAGAAAGTGTGTGCTCGCTCCCTATAAAGCACTCCTCAGCTATCAGGCATTTCCTATCATGTTCTCCCACCAGAGCAGACAATCCCTCCAGTAAGCTGGGTGACCAGTGTGGTCCTTCCAGCCTGCTTCTCCTCACTGGCTCTTCCCATGCAGGGCTCAGCTCCTTCATCTGCCTTCCTTCAGAGGCACTGTTCATTGTCCAGAGAAGTTCTCTGGGTTTTGTTTTCCTTCCTTGCTGGTGTCCCCCACATGGCTCAGGCCTTACACCATCCCAGCCCAGGAGCAGCCCGCATGGAAGCACAGACAAGACTCTTTTGCAAGGACTAAACATTGCAGTCAAAGCCTCTGAACAATTCATGTGGCTTATTCCTGAGGAAAGGTGTGGCAGGGAGAGATGTGGCCATGGCTGCTCACTTTCCATGTGGATATTCAAATAGAGAAAATTTCCTTACCCATGCAGATGTGTAGACAGGGTGGTTAACAAGACCTTCATTAAGACAGGGCTGGAGGACTGAGCACTTTACATTTTCTCCCTCTTTTCATTGCATTATTTTGAAGAGACAAGTGTTTAAATATACTGGAACTAACCCCGACCTCATACCAGTACAACTTGGACTTCACTGACGTGTATTTCCATTTATACTGGAAGAAGAAAAAACAGAATCACTTTCTACTCATAACAGCACTACAAAGATGAGAAGAAAAAGGACTGTGAGTTTCTCCAAGACTAAGTTGTCATAGCAGCATAATTACATTTGAGTCTACTTTGTACAAAAGCAGACTGCCAGAACCTCATTTTGGAGGGAGAATTGCTGTCAGGAGGAAAGGGGAGGGCTGTGCTGCTCTGACTAAATTGTGTTAGACAGCAAACAGCAAACTGGATCTGCATCTCCCTACAAATGAACCTCCTTGTATGAAAACTAGCAGGCCATTTTCATCTGTTGTGAATTCAGAAGGAGATCACATGAAACATTTTTTTCACCGAGTTTGAGGGAAGTATATAAAATTTTAAACTACAGAGCATAACAATCTATTAATTATAGATGCAAGCAGTGTTTTTCAGAGGTTACATTGTCACTGAATTAAAATTTAAACAATGATGAATTGCTGAGATAAGTAACTGTTGAATAAATGATTTCAGTAATCATGTAAATGATGGCTTCCCTGACCATCAGCATACAATCCCCTTTTTAGATGCTCTGATTGTGTAAAAAAACCCTAAACAGAATATCCAGAAAAGACAAATCAAACAAAAATGCACCTCTATTGCTTATTCTCTGGTAAGCATACAGGCTGGCTGCTCATGCAGGTTTTCATGGCATACCTCAAAGCGAGATTTCTCATGGATGCCAGCTCTGGCAATTTTGTACACCTCTTTGCATCTTGGCAAACTATCCTAAGGAGAGACATTTTCTCACTGTAACATGGCCATATTCACCACATGTACAGTGTTTCGTGGAGGTTAGGAGACTAGCTTTACTGCACACACCTAAAATGAGCATCACAAAACCCTCGGCAGCAGCTGCTGGGGTGGAAGTTGAAGGCAGCATGTCCCCTTTTCTTCTGAAAACCTCATGCCCTTCTGCACTGGTAACCTTGAGTCAGCACATCAGGACAATGGATACTTAGTGCTGTCAGGGCAATTTCTTTCAACAACTTTAAAATCATAGAGTCAGAGAATGAGAATCATGGAATGGTAGGAAGGGACCTTAAAGATCAACTAATTCCAACCCCTCTGCCAAGGGTAGGGATGCCACCTGCTAGACCAGGTTGTTCAAAGTCCCATCCAACTTGGCCTTGGACACTTTCAGGGATGGTGCATCAACAGCTTCTCTAGGTATCATGTTCCAGCGTCTAACCATGCTCACAATAATTTCTTCCTAATATCCAATCTAAACCAACTCTCTTTTAGTTTGAAGCCATCCCCCCTCATCCATTTCAGGACCTTGCTAAAAATTCCACTCTGTCTCTCTTTATACCCCCTTTATGTACTGGAAGTAGCAATAGGGACTTGACAGAACTTTCTTTACTCCAAACTGAACAACCCCAACTCTCTAGCCTGTCTGCACAGAAGAGGTGTTCCTCCACCCTGTGATCATCATCTTGGCCCTTCTCTGGACTCACTCAGAGTTTATGCTTTGTATGATTAACTTGCAAATTGTCTTTTTTATAAAGAAACAGACAGTAAGAGACATAAAACAAAAAATGAAACATGCTCCAGATGGCACAGGATTACTATCCAGAAATAAGTAGACACACAATTTCTGCAACAACCTGGAGCAGAAGAAAGAAAAACTATACAAAGTCTGAAGTTGAAGGTCAGAGAAGTAAAATAAGGGAGGCCATGTCAGCAGTAAAGCAGAAAGAATATATTTGCTAGCAGAGAAATTATTACAGCTAACCAAAACTTTCATCTAGAGTAAAATAAAATTCCTCAGTAAACTTTTTTTGTTCTTTCATTTGACACCATTATTTCTTCTTCAGAAAATAAAGACCTTTTCTGGTTGATGGTTTGTATAACCTTTCTGCTTTGCTTGTGAGGAAAATCTTTATCGTGAAAAAAGGTGTAATTGATGTGGTGTCTGAAAACAGCACCTATCATATGCTGAAATAATATTTCTGAATCATAAGCAGCTTCATTCATCTCCAGAAGACATTTCTGCTGAAGCCTCATTGTGACCATCTGAATGTCAACATCATTAAAAATTTTGCAGCCACTTAAAGTTTACTTTCAAATGTTCTACCAATCATTCTTTCTATATTGATGGCTGCATCTATATTTCTGAACAGTCAATATTGTCTGTGTTATATTTTATTTTTGTGGTAAACACTAGATAAAATAAAGATGGTATTAGTTTTCTCTTGAATTTACTAGTCTGGGAAAATATCCTGATTCATTTTCCAGATAAACATTCACATTAAAATACATCTTATGGCTCCTACATTTTTATGCTTGTCATTTTACAGTCATTAACATTATCTACCTCTGAGTTAAACATCTTCTTTTTCTTAGGAGAGACATTAAAAAGAAAAAACTTTAGAAGTTTTGTTTGTTTGTTTGTTTGGTTTTTTTACAAAACATGGAGCTGGAGCTCCTTGATTGTTAGGTTTGATGCTGTGCTGGAGTGAAGTAGTCTGATATTAAGGGGACAACACCACCACCCAGCAGAGGTGTCAAAAGAAGCAAGACCTAATTTTCAGCCATTTGGTTCCTTTTTCAAAAATGCTGCAAGCCCAAGTTCCTTGTGAGAGCTGATGGAAACCTTGGGATGTCCTTGGGGAACCAAGAATGTGCAGAGACCAACACCTGCTGGCCAGTCCTGCCCCTCAGAGCCCTGGGGGCAGACGGGAGGCTGTGGAACTACATCAGACCTTAATGCCAGATATAAACTCCTCTTTCAGTCAAAGCATTTGCTCCCATCTGTAGTAAGGATTGCTCCTGTACCTTCCTTATGTTTTCTAAACCTTTATCTGATTGCCTTCTCCCTCTTTCCCATCTGTTTCGCAGCATAAGAAAACACACTGAAACCAACAGCTGTGTGCCCAAGCAAGAAACAGCAGCTCCCCAGCACATCCTGGGGACAGCAGAAAAGCCACTGTCTGAACACAGCTGGGAGCCACGGCATGGCCTCCCCCCTCGCAGAAGTCCTCATATACCCAATTCCCCAATCACACAGCTGCGATTCCCAGGCCGTGACAGGGAGACAAGGAGATGTTATTTCGAGCTCTTCATTGACATCACCACCCCTCCCTGTTTGTATCCAGAACTGTTATGAAGACCTGGTGTCCGAGCCTGTAACTATTTATTATTGGCTCTCTCAAGGAGTTCTGTGTCTGCTCACAGAGCAGCTGCAGGAGAGTCCCCTCTCATCCCAGGATGAGCCAGAGCTGTCGCAATGCCCTACTTTCCTCTGCAGCCTAGATCTGCCTATAGCTCCAAGGACACAGCTCAAGCCACATGTCTTCAGGTTCACTTTGTCCTCTTCTCTAATGATCTCATTCTTGCCCCAGTCCTGTGTTCTGCCTCACTGTACTTTCTCAGCAGCTCAGCGTATCAAATTGTGAATCTGGTTCACCTGGGAGAAAAACGCATTATGCTGCCCGTTTATTCTTCAGCTGGATCAATTTCCCAACGTGGGCCTCTGGATGGACACAGAATATTTCTACTAGCCTGAGCATAGGGCTACTCTGGGGTCAGGAACAAGCAGCTGGAAGCCAGGGATATGTTTCGGCACAGATCAGCTCCTTGAACCAGATCTCAAGATGTCTATCCCTGCATCAGTAGAAGTGAAAGAAGCAGGAATAAGGGGAAGAGGATGAGGGGCTTGGCCAGCAGACTGGTCTTGGATTGATTTAATTAAACCAACTTCAATTACTAAGGGAAAAGAAAAAGAAGAGACTTACTGGTTGCTTACATTTATTCTATTTCCCAGGAAAATCACTTAAAAAGATTGGGAAGCTGGACACTCTCCAGTGATTGTGACCTTGTAAATCTTTGGGGTTTTTTTACTGTTGCTTTGTCAGACTTGATAAATATCCCAAGGCTTGTCTATCTTTCCCTTTTACATTACCAGATGTAACAGAAGACTATACCTTTATGCAAACCTGGTCTCTGTGTTACTATTCACACTGATCAAGAACACAGCAAGCCCACTTATTCCTGCGGGAATATTCCTGGCTTAAGGAATTCAGGACCTGAATAGACTCTGAGAGAGGACATCAGGAAAATTATTTTGAATATCAAATTCCAGAGATCAACACTAGCAATTGAAGTCATAGCTCAAAAAATGGCCAGAGTACCATCCAAAACTGTAATTGCCCATCTCTTGACCAATTTAATGACAAGGATTTGACAGAAAGATTGCTATGTCAGGGCTACCTAAGGTGTGCTACTGCTGCAGTGACCCATGGCATGGGACTGGCAGAGAGAAAGCACCCTAAACCTAATTCTAACCCAAACAAAGCAGCCTCCCCAATATTGATCATTAATGGGTCTCAAAAAGGGAGAAATGAAGGAAGTAATGGTGAGAGCTTTCTTAGAGACCCAGAGAAAACTGGTCCTTGTTTGTTGCAACCTTGAATTGGATTTTGAAGCAACTAAAATGCACCCACTTTACCAAATGACCTCAATTAGTGTAACTAATTCTAAGCCTCATGGGTTTTTCCAAGTCAAGCACACTCCAACATCTGTTTGCAAAAAAATCAGATGGCAGTGCTTCTACACATACAGCGGAAGCTGCCTCCCCCTTAAAATAGGAGCCCTCCTATCCATTAAATAAAGTGTGACATCTAACTTGCTTCCTCCAGATATCAGTGGATGTAACTTAGAGGGTTTGAGATCTGAAACAAAGGAGGCTAAAGATGATCTTTTAATATCCCATTCTATTAAAAGTGGGGATCTTGGCTACAATGTCTGAGTACTCAGGTAGGTAAAATGTGGGTGAAAGTGCATGGAAAAACGTGCCCTGCTCCACAGCAGACAAACGCACCCACAGAGCAGTGAGAAAGGGTTTGAGTGGAGCATGGTTATTACCAGCCAGCTTCAGCCTGCCTGATGCTGAGTTAACGTGCCATTTTCCCTGTGCTGTCAAAGCCTTTGTCACGGTAATAGCCTGTTTCCTCTTTTTGTTAATATCTCTGTCATGAGAATGAAGCAGCACAATTGAAAGTGCCATGGTGTGCGATAGCACCATTCTGCTCAGGCTGTGCTGGCAGCCTGCTGTGTTTTGATTAACTGGATGTTCCTCTAAAATTTGTATGAAATTATTTTTCCATAGAAGAGCAGGATGATGAAAGAAAGAAGTGGAGGGAGATGGAGGCTGGTTGTCTGGTCACTCAGGAGCAAGCAGGGCTGATCAGGATGTGCCTGCCTGCTCCTGTGCCTTGCCCATGACCTGAGATCTGGTGAGGAGAAACTACTCTTGTCCTCACAAGTCATCTCCAGTTTCTATTCAGCTCTCCCAAGAAGTCTGTCAAAAAATGAAAATCGTGATCTGAGATACATGGATGATAATTTGGAATGAAACCCTTGCAGCCTTGAAGTGCAACATCTTTAGATATCTGGCAAGCATACTCAGTCTATCAGACTGTATGTACAGACACTGTCATGCCCACCACACATAAACAGCACAGTACACGGTGGGGGGATGTGATAGTTCTGCAAATTTCTCAGTGACCCCAGATCTTGTTGAGGCCCTACAGTACAATGTTGCTGGCATGGCATGAATCTCCTGCCGGTAAAACACAGCAATTTTGCTAGTGTTTCCATTTCCTTGTATGACTGGTTGGGCCTTGGAGCACACACCAAAAGAAACTCACTTAACTTTGCCTTCTCTTGGCCTCTGAAACTGAATGGGACAAAACTGATGAACAGGGAGTTCTAATTTTTATTTCTAGGGCACCTCGCCACTCTGGAAACAGGGATCCAGAATCCAGGATCCCGTTTCTAAGATTAAGCACAATTCACAGGAAAGGTGCAATGAATCTGAAAGTCTGGTGTAGAAACTGCTGATGTTTAAGACCTTGTGTTATTTGCTGCAGCTCGGAGAAATGGACAGAATAATCCAAACTGACACATTTTCATTCTGATTTAGCACCAGTGCGAATGACGCAGGATGTAAGATAGCCAGAACTCAGGCATTCCTGTCGTTGATCTCTGGTTCTACTGCCTAACTGAAGTTGTGGAGGGCTTTTGTGTTACAATCTGATCTGTTTTCTGCTCAGAATTCATGAGTAAAACAGTTATGACCTGTGCAATATCCATATAATTTTTTTGCTTGCATCTACAGACTTTTTAACAATTACTCTACCATCAATTGAAAATTAACTTTCCCAACACTTACAAACTCAATTTCACATTTCAGAAAATATTTCAATTTTTTAATGAGTTGGTTTGACTTTTCAATCTGCATGCTTATTATAAACTTTTCAGAATATTTTTTGCATTTTTGTATTAGTAAAAATATTATTCCAAATGAAATTTTGGAATATATTTGTGATTACACCTCTCTCAGTCTTCTTGCCTCTCTCCCTTTACTTATTACACATGTTGATATACTCTCTCTCTGCTCCAGCAGCTTTGTAGCATATAAGAAGTTTGACACATGAGTTTTGTTTTGGTAACTTAAAGAACTGTATAAAAAAAAAAAATTAAAATTGAGAGGACTGGGGAAACACCAGTGAAACCTGGTGTCTGACTACCTCAAGAAAATGTGCCGCTCCACACAGGCAACTTCCAGTTCTCCTGCCTATGGTCAGTCCTCCCATACCCCTCCCTTTGCAGAGGACTGAACATGTCTCAAGATCTCTGCAACTCACCATAATATGACAAATTATTTTTTCCACCAAGTCCTATTCCATTGTCTAACTGAATTCAAAGGAGAGCACACCTGCAAAAGACTTCATATCCTACCTATAAGAGAAATTGTAATTTGTTGCTCTGTATGAGGTTTGACTACTGCTAACTTGCAATAAGCAAGCACTGCCAGCTGTTTTTGATTCTCTTTGGCTTTTTTTGTGTTGTTATTTTTGGGTTTTATTTGTTTGTTTGTTTTTTAATAATGGACAACAAATATTGGCATGGGATAGAAAAGCAGAATGCCATTTATATGACACATTGAAGTATCAGGACTTTTACCAGAATATTGAGATGTACACCCTGATGAAAGAATATGTCTGGAAATCCAGCCATTTCCAAGTCAGATAGCACCGTGCATTTGAGCACAATCATTATTGTAAGCCTTGCAAAATACTGTTTCTTACTAAAGATCAAGTGGGCAAAGATAGAAATGAAAAAAGTATTGAACAAGGCTGCAATGCAATAACAGCACAAATAGCTCATGGCTCTGGAAGACACAAGAACTCCAGGTGCATCAGAAATTAAGTATGACAAATAAAATGTAGGAAAAGAGGACTTACAAATATCAAATCAAACAGAGGGGCACCAGAAGGGAAAAAGAAAGAAATGTTTACAAACCATGGGCTGGTTTTGCATTTCAAAACACCAGATAATTGCGTTGGATCAGAGGAAACAAACAAAAAAAAAAAAAAGTATGGGAAAGAAGTGGGAAAATGACAAAGGAAGTTTTGCAAGAGGAAACTGCCTTGGCAGGAGATGTGGAGAGGATAATTGCATCTATGGAATATAATAGTTAACTGCCATAAAGCATTCACCACTCCTAGCCAAAAGCAGCAAACCTGCATGGCTGGGCTAGAGCACGAGTGGGTATTTTGGGTCACAGCAGGAAACACCACACACTGTATTTTGTTAGGCTGCTGAAGTGTTTTGCAAACATGGAGAAGAGGGGGGATTGTAGATATGAAAAGTCAAGGCAGGTTGTTTCATTTGTTTGTATTAAAAATAAACAGCTTTGAAAATATGATTGAGTCAGTGAAGAGTATGAAACACAATCCTCTATTTGTTATGATTTAATAAGTAGGAGGCAAAGAGAGGTAAAATCCATGCAACAAACTAACACAATAGCTTTCAAAATTCCTCTCAGTCCACAGAAGTTCTTTCAAGAGATCATGCCAGTATTGTTCTAAGACCAGCTTGCTTCAAAGTCCAGCAAAAATAGGCAGGTTTTCATAAAAGAAACAACAGCTCCTGCCCAAGACCAGGCACAGCACACACCTCAGGAAGAAACACTGCACAGCATGATGCCAAAGGAGTTCACTGGTAGAAAGTCTCTGGCACTGCATTGTGTCACTAAATGAAACCAGAGCACCTTGAGCACCCTGAGGGACTGCAAAACCCTGCCAACTACCCACTCCCTGGCCTTAAGCTTTGTGTTGGTTTAAGGACAGAATTCTCAGGTTATTTCTTCTGGTATTGCTGTAGTTTTGCCTAATCTCAAAAAGTTGCTCTGTCTGACCTCCAAGTGGCAGAGCTGTGATAATCTCTGGATATAAGCAAGGTAAAACTCATAGAGAGAGATAATATCTTTTATTAGTCTAATCAGCAGAGCTGAAGAAACCTGCCAAGTGTGGACAGAGCCTACATTCATTAGAAGCAGATACAGTGATTTCCAGCTTTGTGTGCTTCAGGAATGCTGAGACTGCAGTTTATATGGGTCACAGGCAAGCAGGCCAGCTCAAGCATCACACCCAACGTAGCTAACTCCCTGTGGAGCCTCTGCAGCCAAAGTTTGAATGGCTAGATTGCTGCAGATCCTAGGCTGGGTAGGTCAAGCCTAGGCTGTGTGCTCTGCATTCTGTTAATGGATGCTTGGGCACTTGTGTCACAGAAGAGCAGCAACAGCCTTATGCAGTGATGGGGTCCTGCCTGGCCCAACCCCGCCCTGTTCCTGACCCAACTATCAGCAGGACTGAATCAAGACTGGGGCAGGGGTTCATTTTAGCAGGACAGTTTCTCTGAACTCATTCAGCTCCTTCATTAATTTCGTCATTTCATTTGCACGCCCTACAAGAGCACTGTAAAATGTGCTCATCGCGTTTCACAACACTCAGCATATGGAACAGGATGAGGCTGGAAGCTCAGGTTGCAGTGACCTCTTCCCAAAGGATGAGCATAGTGGAGGCTCTCTAATAGTTACCTCTTAAGATTAACCATGAAGAGATTGGAACTTACTAGATGAATAAAAAGCTACAACCAGTTTTTATTAATGCAAGCCTTTGAAAAATTCCAGAGCTATGTTTTAAGCCAAGACCAAGAGATATTAGCAACATTTTGCTCTGTTTTCTTTTAGATATTTTTGACTTTGAGGTGATGGTAATATGACTGCTGGGGGATATGTTCTCTTTATAGTTTCATTGTCTGAAATCCATAGACTTTCATCCTTTTCAACATCTTTTGCTGCAAATATATGTATACAAACTTACATATATTTATACATATAAAGTAAAGCATATTTGAAGAGCAAGCACATTATATCATGCAAAGGAATGAGAACTTTTGACACTAAAGGTTTCACCCTGTCCTTTGAAGTACTGGCTTTAAGTGGTGAATTGCCATCAACCACCTTCTTTAAATTAGAAAGCACAGGTAAGCTTTAAGTTATGGCTGCCTAGAACTGCCTCTGGTGCTCCTAGGAAAATGATTTCCTTCAAGCACACAAATTATATAGCTGAAATTCTATCTCTCATATATTAACGTGATGATAGGCCAGGATCTTTGTACTATGATCACATAAAAAGGGATGAAGAATTTCCCACAAAAAAAAAGCACTTGAGCAGTAATCATACATTTGAAAGCAGAAAATGGAAGTTCTCAGTGTTACCAAGCTTCAAGAAAAGACTGAATCCTCTGTTTAAGATCCATCACACCAATAAATGATTAAATTGCCCTCAGACTATGGGAAGTATAGTAGCTGCAGTTTACAGCAGATAAGTCTTGCCCACAGAATTACAATGGAATAGAAGCAAAAGAGGGGCACACTATTCAGAACAATGTGTTAATTTTCCTTTATAAAAACTTTCTTTTACAGAGGTCAGCCTAAGGAGCAGATGTATTGGTTATTGCTCTCACTCTGACTATGGAATTGAGAGCACCCTCCAGATTGTGAGAACAAAAAAAGACACTGTAGGGACTTCTCCCAGCTCATGGAGCTTTTGTGTGGCAGGTATATGGAGCTTGTAGGTGTCTCACTATTCATTATTTTTGCTTCTCAATGCAGGCAGAGTCAGCTGCAGTCAGTCAGAAACTTGTAGCTTTAACTTTTTGGAAACCTGGCCTTTGGGGGATATCAGGATGAGCAAATTTGAAAATCAAAAATGGAATTAAGGTCAACCCAGTGCAAACACACACACACACACACATGTATAACCCCAGGACAGACAAAGCTGGCATGACTCTTTTAATTGCTTTCCTATTTTATTGTTACTAACACTGTAACTCTACCTGTGTTACTTTAATGAAAGCTAACACTGAAATAAAAATAATTATGAGCCTCCCTCCTCCTTTTTAATATTCTTCTTTTAATATCTGGGGTTTGGAATAAATAAGACAAGCTGTTTATTGGAACATGGCCATAAATTATAAATTGCAGGCCATGCTTACTTTTAAGACCAAAGAACTGTGGGAGGTAGAACGTGTAGTTTTAAATCCACATAGGAATGAGTTCATGTTTTAAACACAAGAATATTATATCAATTCTCTTACCAGTCCATTGACCAGTAATGCGGGTAGGTGCTTCTATCAACACTTCATCCTTTAGGGAGCAACACATCACCATTTGTGTTGCTTTGCAAAAAAAAAGGAAATCAAACAGTTTTTTCTCATACAACAACCCTGTGATTATCACTGAGGGTCACAGAGTTCACAAATGAGGTCAATTCTTCCCTTGAAAACTTTTTCAGACCAACACACTGAATAGTTTGCAACCCAAGGGCTAACCAAAACAACTGTGGACGTGTTTTTCCTGTCTTATCATCCCTCTTCTTCCTTTCTTGGCATTTTAATGAACTATCAGATGTTCCCTAATTCCCAGTCTGTAGGCTTAAGTGGCAGCATTCAGAAGCACCTCATATGTAGTTTTAAAAACATACTTATTTTATTAATTTAAACAAGTTCATTCCTTGATCATTTGAATGAATTTCAGTGCCCTTACAGTAGACATTTGGTGCCATACCTATCAGAACAGAAAGTGACCTGCAGTCAGGAGTAGGTTGTTCACCATATACTCCAGTCCCTATCATACAATAGGTTTAATTATTATTCAGATCCAGGTGAGAAATGGCTTATCTAGTGTCCAGGTACAAGCATGTACACATGTGCTTCTTCTAGCTACTGTGTTTCTCAGCCTGAAAAATTCTAGAAAGTCAGTTCCATTGCATTCTTCCTTTGATTTACATAGACACAGGAGAAATATGTTGAAATAAAAGAAATACCCTAAATCAAGCCTCATAAAAGAGCTTTTAAATGATGATGCCTGGCTTTGAATTAAGCGAAAAACCCCAAACCCCCAACCCTTACAAAAAGCAAATTAAGCAAAAAACCAAAACAAAACAAAACAAAACAAACCACCAAACACTTACTAGATGTCTGTTTCTGGTATAACATGCTTAGAAAGAAGCCTGCTGTTTCTGGTCACCCTCTGGAGCAGATACATGGCTTTATGATCAGATTCATCTGCTTTTATTCACCACAGTGGCATCATACATATCACTTAAAGTATTTGCTGCAGTCTGGAATTGTCAGTAATATGGTGTCTGGAAAGAGTTAAAACTCCATCCAGGACTTCCCACCCTTGCTGCACTTATCTACTACCATGTCTTTGCAATGAGATTCTGCATCTGACAGAAAATTCTGCAGCTGCTATTCTCTCCATGCTCCCGACTCTTTAAAAAGAGTTTGTGCTAGAAGAACCCTTAACAAACAGAACAGTTTTTAAGTTGTCAAGATATTGTCATCCTGATAGCCACCCTAATAAAAGCAGAGTTTTTACCTTCAGGAAGCACTGTGAAAAGTAATGGCAGCACTAATCTGTTAGGAATATAAAATTAAAAGAAAATTTCAAGAAGGTGCCAAAACCAAAGAGGTCCTAGAACTGTGTTATTTATAACACTCAAACAGAAGTGGCACAAACAGCACTGAGGTTCTAGAAGATCCTGAAGCAGGAGCTGTGAGAATGCAGACAGAAACCCCAAGATTTAGTTAAGCTGTGTTTGAGCACTATGCCATAAGATGAGGGCAAACTTCACTTTAATCCATCTGAATCATTTATTATTTATGATGCTTATAACTCCAGCTGGGCACAGACCCAACACAGCATGCCTTTCTTCTAGCCATGGCCTGTTTGTAGGAGACAGAAGCTGAAACTCAGCTTCCCAAGTTGCTGTATTTGTTGAAGGGATTTCACCTGCATGGAAACCATCAGCACAGACTGATCAAGAGGGACTGTTTGTGGTACAGTGACTGAGCTGAGACACTGCGAGACCAACACCCACTTCTCAGATTTATATTATGGGCAACACCATAATGAATTGCAGAAAAACGGTATGAATTCAGGGGATCAATAACCGACTATCAGATCTAGGATTGTTTGTTGGTCACATTTAAAAGGATCAAGTCTTTCTGAAGTAAGGACCGTGGCATAAGCTGTCCAGCACACTGAGAGAAAGTGCAGAAGGTAGGAGCTCTGGCAGGTGAGTGTCACTACTCAGGAAGCCTTGGTGTCTCTGTGAGATAGCTTTCTTAGAGAATTCTAATGGAAAAGCTTTGAAATTTTGGGGATAAAGTCCACTAGGAAGACTTGGCTCTAGCAGAACTAAAAGACTAAGTTAATTTCAATGAAAGCCACCTACTCTTGATCAAAATTTCCCACCTCACATCCCTTTCCCTTGCTTCCCCAGGGTCCCATCTTGCCACCACCTCTGTGCTCATCTGCATCCTTCCTCTCTCACCATCACAAAACATGCTACTTTTCCCTCTCAGTCCATTCACTGCTCTCCCTCATAAAAGGCCAACATTCATGGCATTAACCACTGCTCTCTCTTGTCTTTTTGCTGTCTGTAGTCTGTTCTGGTAGCACATGGGCTACCTAGACACAACCTCTCTCCCTATAGTGATCCTCCTCATTTGTGCTCCTCCAAGTCTTGGAAATGATTTGGCCTTCCAAAAACTGAGGTGCCTTGGTGCCTGTGAGCAACTTTTTCCTCTGCCCTCTCAAAACAAACCAAAGGAAGCCAAGATGATTAGGAATAAATAAGAAAATAAGCAAGAGCTCTCACTCAGACAACTGCTGACATCTCTCCAGCATTAATAGCAATAGGGTTTTGTAGGGTAAAAGAGTGGATCAAAAGTGTTTCCAAAAATCCTGAAATTTTAAATTGCTGAAGTTTAGTTTAGGTGTGGTTATAATCTTATGAGATACATGGAATACGAAGGTGGCTCCAGAGGAACCCATTGGTTAGCCAGTGCTAGCTGCTCCACTGAGCCAGGGTCAGGCAAAGTGTCACTGTCTGCTCTTGGGTTTCAGTCCTTCCTTCTCCAAGGCCAGTTGCTAATTCAGTGTAATACCTTTTTGGGATATGAAGGATTGGAAAAGCTCAGCACAGTTTTGTTGGCTGACTGGGCTGAAAATGAAATGCTTTATTTTCAGATCCAGCACATTACACACCTGCTTCCAAAGCTGTCTGGCAAGAATTTATATTCTTTTGATTGGCAAAAGAAATATTCTAATATTGTCTTTGAAGGCTGTTAAATGTACAACTGGAATCATCATGTTTTAAATACTGTGGTATTAGCTGTTACTGTGATCACTGTCAGCAAAATATACAGATGAAAGTATCCCCTTTCACCTCTCAAAAGTGCATTTTGGAGAACAGATGGAAGCAGCAAGGTTGGTAATGGTGGAGAAAAGCCAAAAGTAGACCTGACCTAGCAGCCTCCAAGGACTGCTTAGGAAGTATTTTCCCCTCATGACAAAAGGATGATTTCAATGAGACCCTCTCAGTAACTGTGAAATCTCCCTTACCAGGGAACATGCCCCAAAAAGGCTTGAAACTGTCAAGAATACCTGATCTCCAGAAGGTCTCCAGAGAGGTCAGCTAGCTTGTGCAGTCAACTCTGTAAATGGGGGGAAATCTCAAAGTAAATAAAAGTGTGAACTTCTATTGCCTCTAACTATAAACCAAATTGTTTACCCCTACCTCTCCAACTTTTTTTCAGGGGGTGGTGAATAATTGACCTTTCAGCCTTCCCTATTCAGGAAGATGTTTTTCTAGTACACTTCTGTGCTCTGCCTTCCTCCAACAGACTGTAAAAACACAGAAAAACAAGTTGGGAGGATAGATCTTAAAGGGTTTAATTGGGTTACAGGAAGAGGCACTTAATTGTTGGCAGGTGGAAAACCTGATTGTGGGTGATCCAGCCCTGATGACAGTGCAGGGAAAATAGAGGGGGATAGCTGTTTTGCTCCATAGCACATTTCTGTTTGCCATTTCTTTAAGGATAAATGATTAGGATTTAAATGAAATAATCCAAATCAATATTTCTTCACAGGAGAAAGATTTTGGTACTCTATAACTATGACCCATGTTGCTTTTATCTCTTATAAACTAACCAGATACAATTGCTTCTCTCCAGTAAATTTTGTGAATCTATCCACATCCCATCATTCCTACCAGCTCACTTGGTATGATTTAAGCTAAAAGCAAACCCTTGTAGCCAAATCCTCTTCTTTAAATGGAATATTTCTCCCTTCTGCCTTTAATGGGCTTATATTCTAAACAAGTATTAATTGATCCAAAACACCTTAAAACACATGCTGTGAATTCACATTTGGGAAATTATGCCACTGTCCATGCTTAAAACCAAACTTAAAAATACTTTAAGACTCTTAAAGAATGCACAGCAGTTTAATTGATTCCAGCCACATTACCAGTTGCAAAAAATCTGTGGTGCTTTACTAGGGAAGTAATGGGTTGTGAATAATTTATTTTTTATTCCTCACTCACAGGTGATGGGGATTAACCTGGCTATTTCAAATGAGTTTTAGATTATTTTAGAGTGCTGAATAATATCCTGTTTGAAGGTAGCTATTATACGTCAACAAGCCAATGTTTGTGCAGCAGGTCATTCAGAAGTGAGAGGAAATTCTGACCACATACTCAGAGTTCAAGTGCTGAATATTTTATGAACTTTGCCTATAATACAGGGAATAGACTCCAAGTGCTTTTTTTAGTTCCCATTCTTTCTTCTCCTAATTCCCCTTTTTTCTATACCTTTTAACACTCAGTGTCACACTAGGTGCTCCTCTCTGGAAACATAATATTACACCTTACCAACTCCGTTCTAGTAAGCACCACAGAACTTCCGGCTCTGAAGCAATCCTACGTAAAATTAAACATTGCTGTCACAAAGTAAATTTCAGTGGCTTATGGTTATGGCTTCCAAACTGCCCACTAATGACCAGGTGTGGCTGATTGCAGGAGCAGCTGTCCTTGCCCACAGAAGAGTAGCACTGCTTCCATGTCATAGCTGGACCCATGCCACTGAGCTGATGCAAGCAGGTGTGCTTCCAATATAGCGTCTAGCAAGGTAAACACACGCAATAGGGTGTGGGTATGGGAATACTTCCCAAAACTCTAAATAGTCATGAAAACGATTTTCCTGATGTTTTTCATATATCTGCTAGTGCTGTTCATCATCCTGCTTAGCTCTCGTCAGGAATCACCATTTCTAAGTTTGCCTCCTTCCAAAAAGTTGCTGAATGTCAAATCAGTTACTTGGACAGCAAGGAATGAGAAGTTTCTTTAGTGCAGTCTGGCCAGAAAAAAAAATTGCTGGCCACAGTGGCATTAGTAATCTCAGCCATCTCCCCCCCATTTGCTAAAAAAAAAAAAAAAAAAAAAGACTGCAAGGGTTTCAGCAGAGATTTTGAGATTTTGAGGCAGATTTGATCACATTAAATTCAGCTTTCATTTGATCAGAGGGTCTAGAACAGCTCAGATCTCCATTCAACACAGTGTTCTCAGTAACATTAGGTTTGGTTTTGCTTTTAGTGTGCATGTATGTTTTAACACCGTCCAGATATGGCCTGTTCCACTTCATTACTATGGAACAGGAACATTGTACACACTACTCTTGTAGTAAACTGCTATTAAAAGAGGAAGTGGTTCTTCTTATTGGGTGTAAAAGCAGATGGAAAATCCAGCTTCTCTGAGCCCTCCTGATTGTGTCTGGGCAAGGGCAAACGTGCTAGTTCACCCAGACTGATTTTCTTACAGAGAGACACTGTTCAGACAGATCCAAATTCTCTTTTTGGCCATTTTAAAGTGACAACATAGTTATTAGAGCATGGTTCCCCTGAAGTGGTTAATACCTAGGCAAACTTGAATTTTTCCAGGCTCCCCTAGCCTATACATGAGGCAAGACATTTCTGCCTGAGGGAAGATGCAGTCCCACAGGGACACTAATGGAAGTATTTTCTCCCTTTTTCTGAGCATTGGGCTAATACCTGAGCAAAGGCAGAAGGCCTGTCACCTTCCTCACCACAGAGTCACACAGGGGATTGGGTGTGGAGACAGGAATAGACTCAACATGAGCCACATGTTGACTCAACGTGCACCAAAATGTGCGTGTTCCCAAAAGACACAGGGGAGCCTGATGAAGCACTGCTTTCCATGAGGAAGGGCCCCTGGAGCCCAGCCAGTCAACACACTGCTGCCTGCCCATGCCTGTCTTTAGTGGCTCAATCCAGGCCGTAGGTGGCGAGTGCTGGGAAGAACAGGTGTGTGAGTTAGAGATAAGGTGAGTCACTGCGCATGTGTGAGCTCATCTAGCACGGGGCAGCAGTGGAAGATGAGCTGCTTGAACTGCACACAGCCAATGGCTGCAAGCAAAAATTGTCCCTTTGCCAACTGATTTGGCAAAAAGTGTGATACACACACAAGTGCTCGTTGAAACAGTGGCAGATGCAAGATTTCCTGGCCCTTCTCCCACTGTTTGTAGACCACTGCTCCCATGTCCTGAACACTGAGGGGACTTAAAGACCCCTGGGAAGCAATGAGAAGGCAGTTTCAAAAATACCGGCTTGTCTGAAGAAGGCTTTGTGCGTCAAAAAGCCTGGATTTTTTCTCAAATGCTATAAATGTTTCATTTTTCTAAAATTATTGCTGAAATGTGTATTTGTATGTAGCTGTTATATATATTTATACACACATGTTTAACCTGTCCTTAGAAAACCTGCCTGTGAGCATAGCAGTGGCAAATCAAAAGGAACTGTTACTTTCCATAAGTTGCTAAATGTACTGTAAACTATTATGTTCCAAATAGTCACTAGAGTTATTAGGGACTATTTGTAGGATGACACAACGTTTTTGAAAATCTTGAGATCAGATCAGGCCCTTCTAAAGGCTATCAAATAAAGGAAATCAAAAATAATCCATGGTCGTATGCAAATGAAAATTAGTAGGGAACATTTCAGGCATTGCCATTACAAGAACAAAATATATATTTGGAACATTTATTCACAGGCACCAAAAAGCCAAACCTTATCAAAACACAAAGCAAAACAAAAATAAACATTATGCAGCAGCCCATCCCTTCAAACTTGGGATTCAAACAACCTCGTCATTCCACAGGGGAGATGGTCATTTTGCAAACAGACGGGGTTGCAGGCAGTGCCAATGGCAGGGGAAAGGAGACATATTTCATACTGAAGAGGGAAAGACAAACACACACCCACCCTCCTCTGCCTGCCTCCTTCCTTGGCAGAGACCCAGCTGTGAACAACATTATTCCTGGTCTTCAGAAACCTCTGGAAGGAATCCAGAGCCATACGTATATGACTTGGCTCTCTCCCTTTTCCTGGTATAAACCTGGCTATGTATAGAATACCTGAGTTGTTCCTTGCATTCTGCTTATCCTTCCTCATTCCTTTTCTTCTTCTCTGCCCCCAAACTGACTGAGATCAAGAGGAAAGGGTAAAGTGGAGTAACGATACCCCACTGCCTCTCAGAGCACATTTTAGTAAAAAGAAAACCATTCATGGCATTTTCATTTATGGCAAGAAAGGTCTTCTTTACTCTGGCTGCACATTAGTGCACCCTTGGCACCAACAAACTAGCCAAAATAATTTACTGGCTCATAGATACTCAGCACTCAAAAAAAAACTTTTCCTGGAGAACTTTGCAGTTGTTCTTCCCATACCCTGAAGAACCACACCCAGGCTGTGTGAGCTTGTTTCTCAGCTATGCTCAGTACTTCAGACTGGATTTCAAAACAAAGCAAGGACCTCAGACCAACTGTTCTGCATAGACTATTCCTCAAAACCTGAAAATCAGCCTTGAGGAGTCACATCTACATCAGGGCTTGCATTTTTACTGGTCACATCAGGTCCTGTGGCTGCTGATGCTCCCAGTGATTACAGCAAGTGGAGTAGTCCATTACCTTTATCACAACACTCTCGATTATGACAGACAGAAATGCTCTAAGCATAGTACATGAGTTATTTGCAGAGCTTTCTAATTTAGTGGCAAGTTAGTTGCTTAGACTGAATATTAAGGATTTCTTACTGCGTTAGATCAGAGTAGAAAAAGTGATTCTCATTTCTAGAAGGTAAAGCTTTTGGGAAAAAAATATCAAGCACAATTATGTCTCTGTTCACTACTTAGCTGTTCTTCCCAGACATCAAGAGACTGGCTAATGCACAATCACATCAGGGACTCCTGCTGCTTCAGACTACTGTGTTCCTACCTATCCAGACAGAACAATCGAGAAGCTGTTCACATATGAGCACCTAACTTGTAACTAAGGGCTTGTAAGTTTTTTTTTTTGCCCTCAACTGCTTTTATTTGAGAAGTGGCACATGTGAGAGAGAGAACAGACTGCATGTACAGGATCAGAATACACATGCCACTGATGCAAAGAATTTTGCTTGAATTTCGCCTTCAAAGTGTGACTCAGTCCTAAAATCTCAGAGGTAAGCCCCCCTGCTAGTCCCTTCTTTAAACCATATGTTGTGGTATTACAATGTGTATTTGTCATGTACATATACATGTGTATATATAATGCATTTATACATATATACATATGTATATAAAAACACAGAGATGTTGCTGAGTTCTTGAAAGTGACTTTAAACTAAGACTAAATATCAAACAATGTTTGTATAATAACACATCATGTGTTCATAAACCTTGCATTTATATATGCTGTTTAAAGACTTGGGTTTCAGTAGATCTTTGTCAGATCTCAGCAGTTACAACTCAATACCAGAAAACTGATAGTAATTGTTACACACCTGTTACCATGTGTTAACTAGGCACTACATTTGTTACTGCATCAATAGTCTGTTCTGGTCTGAAATGTCTTGTAATTCTCTCAATAAATAAAGGAAGAAAAAAAAAAAGATCTATTTCTTGAAGTCTAGTAGGTAGTTGGACTACCCTGAGTAAAGGGGCAATCGAACTCCCAATAGCAAATAGCAGTTACATTGGTGACTTCGTTGTTTGAAATAATTTTTTTTTCAGCTTTATCTTAAAAAGCAATTTCTCTACTTTTACATTTTCTATTACATATTAAAATATAATTCTTGGAATTATCATGTCCTGGAAGATTGTGAAATTATGAAGCTGAAATTAACTTTCTGACTCTGAAGTAACTACAGCTTACTTTTGGGATCCCAGTGAAAACACTTAGCAGAGTGGGCTACACTTACATTGTAAATCATTGCCATAAAGCATAAAATGCTATTACTTTTTTTTAACTATACATAATATAAAAAGGGCAAACAAGGCAGACAGCATTTCAAATTGCCATCAATTTCATTTGACTTTATTTGAAGTTCCATTTTCCATAAAGTACCACTGTCTAAATAAACACATGCAAGCGATTTAAGCCCACAGACAGGCATTGCCTTCCTCAGAAATACAAAAGCCTGAGATGGGTCATCAGAATTCAACAGCAAAGTTGTACATTAACTCACTGGTTCAGGTCACTCTTCTGTAGCAGAGGAAGATAACCTCTGTCCAACTAAAATTATACCTCTCTTTCTGTACAATTCTATGGAAGGTATTTTTCTTCATTTCACTTCACAGAAGTGCAATTTATAACCCAGGATCTTATGTCTGACATTGGTCATATAATTTGTCTGCTGCAAAACTCTTAATGGTGACAGAATGAGCTAATCCTTTAGGTCTTGCAGATTTTAATTTTTATGATATGCTGTTAGCACTGAATTCTGCAGAATTATTTCCTTTCATTCATTTTAAGGATATTCAAATTGCTGCTACTTGTGACTATTGCTTTCATTTCATGGGGGCCTGAAACAAGACTTTCTCGTTGCTCTTTCTTGCCTGGGTGTAGCTGACTGAACTGCTGTCAATAACCATTCCTAAATCTCTGCTTTTGAAGAAAAGCTTCCTTGTTTTTCATTGTCATTTCCGTAAAAAAACCCCAAAATTTCTTCCTATTGTACATGATTCTGTATGTGCACAAGTTAAAAATTACCTATGATTTTATTCACTGTAGTGAAAAAATGTAGTGGGAATGAAGTAAGACTTTCTACATTTTGTAAGTGCCTCTAGTTTTTCCTAACATGGATAGTGATATGTAATGACCACACCTTCAACTCAGCCGTAAAGTCACCAACGAAATTGGTCAAGAGCAATCCCAGCACAGATCTTTGCATGCTGCTGCTAGGTGACCTACATTTCAAAAAACAGCCAGGACTTAAATCATATGATGCCTGGCCAATATTTAATTCAGAACAAAAAATAACCTGCCTAACAAGAAAAAAGGACTTTACATTAAAAACTTCACCAAAACCTCCTAGAAACCTGGATGATACATGCCAAATTTTTGTTCCAAATATTTTAAATAAGACCTTTAAATAACTTCAAAGACCAACTGAGGACTTTCACCAGAAACCATATTGCTGGTCAGATGATGTAATTCTGTTTTTCTAAGCATATGTTTCCATTTTGACTGGCCTGAAATGCTTCCCCTCTATGTAGGTTATTGCGCATTCACCTGTGACTCCTGAGGTCACTCTTCAGAGCATTTTGAAAGTGATGCTCCCTGGTGACACTTTCACAGCAGCCAGGAAGGACTCCTATTTTAAGGAATATATCGCATGTGTTTGTCAGAAGCTTTCCAGTTTTGGAGCTGAGATCCCTCACAGCTTGAGATGAACACCATCTGGTCCTGGCAGTTCACTAGAAATAAGATTCCCAAATTGTTCCATGAATTCCTCCCTGGAGGTTTTCCCCTTCTTAAAAACATACTAAGTGCTAAGTTTTCCCTGGGGTAAAACTTCCTTGGGATGAAAATTTCAACAATGGGCATCTTTAGCCTAGTTAAACTGCTTCAAACAATTAGCTTTTTTTCAGTCTTGTCATCCGTCTTTAAACTTCTTTTTCCTATTGATCCCTCAAGGTCCATGGAAACAAGTGCAATCCTTCTGCCTCAGACACACATTAATACTTCCTGCTGGATAGTAGTAGCCATCTCTTTACCTTTTCTGCAATTAAGGAAGAAATCTTTACTTGTGAGTTTAGAAGTGAGAGTGGAATTTTTCATCATGTTTGGAGATAGGAGACATTTTGCAAACAAAAAAACACATTGATGCAGCTTGTACAGATAAAAAAAATCCAAGAGCCTAAAGGAACTTAAAAGGGTCACTGTGATCAGCTGATTTAACCCACAGCACAAGCTGAGCTGCTTTCGGCTACCCAAGTTTCTAAATCCATGTTTTTGTTGGGATAACAATGACCAGAAAACTGCCCCACGTTTTGCTCCCTTTTATCCCACAGATTTTGTACCCTAGAATAAAGAGGTGGCTTGCAGCAATGTAAGCAGTAATACAGAAGATAAATATGCCTGATCTACATCCAGTAGCACAGCAGAATGGAAAAGGCAAGAAGGAAGGAGGCAGAATCTGAAGGGAGCCAGCATTGCAAGAAGAACATGGCTGACCAATGAATACATGTAAAAAAGACCCTTCAGGTTAAAGATGAAAATATTGGTGACCAAACTAGAAGGAAAGGAACTGGTGTGGTGGAGGTTAATTGAAGAAAGGTTAGGACTTGGATTCAGTCATAGGGCATGTGAAGCAGTCAAGAAAGGCAGAAACACTTTTTGGCCAGATGGATCAGAAGGAGAGATGACCAGCCACAAGCAGTGTTAGCCATCTTCACACAGAATACACTGCATCTTCTTCAAAGACGAGAAAACCCTTACTTTGCTCTAGCAAAAGGAAATTTGGAGTACTCTGGGTTATCTGCTCTCAGGAATATGAGCATGAATACTCATAGCTTGTCTCTACCAGTCTCCCAGTTTTTGGAACACTGCAGTTGTGGGAACTTGTGAGCAAAACTTGCTGACTTAGTGAACCTGCCTTCTTCCTTTTCTTTAAAATTATGCCATGCATCAGACCAACTTTCTTTAATGACAAGAAGACTGCTGCCAAATCCAGATGCTCCCAATAAGCAATCTTATTAAACATAGATGTGACAAAGCACACTCTCCTGGCCTCTGTCTTTGCAGACCCCTGAGCACGATTCCAGGAGAACCCCCTGGATTGCCACATGTATATTGGTACATCTGTCTCCCTTTACACATTTATCAGCTCCTTTTTTCTCCACACTTATTTCTTTTCATTATCTTCACCTTCAGTGTAGTGACTCATACACAATATTCAAAATTGTTTTCAAAGCTGTTGAGTTAAATGAACAGTCAACAGCTTACCAAACCCTGACAGAGAAATTAGACAGAATCTGATAAAATCAAAGACACATACCAAAGGTGTAATGGAAACACAGAACTTCCTGTGTGAAAGTACTTTTGAATAAAGAAAGTATTATAGGAGAAAGAGAAACTGCTCCTCTAATGGAAGATGGTCTTTTCTACTCTTCAGCTTTTTCTCCACTACACCTGAATTAAATCCACTTAGAGAACACACAAAGTTTCCTCTTGCTTGAACACCAGTGGAATAAAGCTACAGACAGCTCTGAATTGCAGTTCACATGTGGCATTGAGAGAGCTATGTCCTTCCCTTAAAGCCCTATTAAAACTTGTATGGCACACACCACTAAGGTTATTAATGGACTCTTAACTAGCAGCTATTAATTTGGTCTCATAATCTCATTTAAGATCAAGATAAGGTGCCTCCTATAAAATGTGCTTTACTTTACTCCTGATCCCCAGAGGGCAGTTTGCAGAGGCATCTAGTGCTTGTAAAGTTGGGACAGGTAATTTTAGAGCTGATGTTCCAAGAGATAAACAGCAGAGAAAAAAAAGTTTTACATTTCTGGAGCTTAGAGCTGAAATCAATGGATGCTTTGTTTTCTTGTTTTTGTTTTTAACTTAATGTGCAAAGCAACATAAAAGGCAGGTTCATAGAGTCAGTCTTGTGCCCTTCCCTCTGTGTACTGCGTAACGTGTTCTCACCCACACCCACAGTCTAGGGGCCAAGGCAGTTGTTTTGCTTATGTGCCACTAAAATCAGACTGTTCCAAAGTGACCTGCCAGAGGACAAAATTATGGTCTCTAGAAGCCAAGGACAAGTATCCTCATTTCAGATTAAACCACAAGACCATTTTTCTTTTCTAAGTGAGACTGAATCTCATTTGAAGTATGCCTCCTCTAGGAGATGCTACACTCATTCAAGGCAGTGGTTTCACAGCTGAGATGGGGCTGAATGCTCTTTAAGCAATAGGGTTTCAATTAAAGTAGCAAGAGAGTTTTTGGCTCTTGAAGCAGCACTACGTCAGTAAGCCCAAGGACTCCAGATGTTTATCCAAAGAAATGTCATGGCAATATCCTCTCTGACACAGCTCCTCCGTGCTGCAGATACTTCAGGGGTTGTCATCATGACCTTCTTATTGCTGCCACTCCTCTCCACTCCAATCCATAGAGATTTGCTACTTTAGCTGATTTAGCTTCTTCTCAGTACTTAGGAAACTTCACCACAATTCTTTCTGTATTGCTGCTGTCCAGTTCCAGGGCTCTGGATTATTGCAGACTACAGGTAACAAACTGCTTTCTTGATGAACGATCTCAACCTCTCTAAGCTTCCTGGGAACTGGATGTTTTCAGCTGGAAAGTGGGGTTGCCAAAGATTTTCATCAACTTAGAAAATGCTTTGCTCACTGGATAAATGGTACTCCTTGTCTGTAGCTTAAATAGGTAGCAAAAAGGATGATCCCTGGTTCTGAGTGATGTAGTTTCTCTCACCCTTGGCTCTTGAATTGGTCACAAAGTCCAGATTGAAGGCCTGCATCAACTTTTGCATAAGAGAGCTCAGAACCAAAGGGAGACTTGATGCCCTCTCTACTGAGGTAAGCAGAGAAGTGTTTTCCACACCTCTTTTGCATGATCTAATAACTCAATAATAATCACATCTAAAATTCTGCATTGTGCCCATTTCCACACAAAACTGTGTTACTGGTAACTGCTAAGGAATAGAACAGACTAGACTAGAACAGACTCTTTCAGTTGGAAGCAACCTAAAATCATCATCTTGTTCAACTGTCTGACAGCTTCAGGGCTGACCAGAGTTAAAGATCATTATTAAGTCTGTCTCTTAAACACTGACATGCTTGGGACATTGACCACCTCTCTTGGAAGACTGCTCCAGTGCTTGAACACTCTTTCAGTAAAGAAATGCTTCCTAATGTCTAATCTAAATCTCTTGTCACAGCCTTGATCTATTCCCACGTGACCAGTCATTGGGTACTGGAGAGAAGAGCTCAGCACCTCCCTCTCCATGTCACCTCCTCAGGAAGGTGTAGAGAGCAAAGGGATCATATTAAGGGCAAGTTAACATGAATGGGAGCTGGAGCAACTTGCTAGGAGTGTCTGAATAAATAGTTTGAGGCATATCCCTTATTCTGGTAGTTTGGTCTCACATTTTGTTTTCAGGTTGGCCTGTTTGAGCTGTGAGCAGTTCATTTTCTCTAAATGGGTCAGAGTTTTTCAATCCCAAGGTCTTCTACTGTTGCTAATGCATCAATGCTTTTCCATCTGATTGCCCAATGAGATGAGACCCCAGAGGTGCAAATATATGATTCAGACAGGAAAGTATAACTTCCAGAAACAGGAATTGATTGATCCTGTGAGAGACTTGGGAATCAAACTTGCAGCAGCTACAGAAATGGATGTGTATTGGGTGTGCATGGTCAGGTTTTGGTAGTGGGGGGGCTACAGTGGTGACTTCTGTGAGAAGCTGCCAGAAGCTTCCCCCATGTGCAGCAGAGCCAATCCCTGATGGTTCCAAGATGGACCCACCACTGGCCATGGCTGGGCCAATCAGAGATAGTGGTAACACCTCTGTGATAACAGACTTAAGAAAAGGGAAAAAGTTACTGCAGAGTTGTTATTCCAGCCAGAGAAGAGCAGGGTGAAAACATGTGAGAGACAACCCTGCAGACACCAAGGTCAGTGGAGAAGGAAGGGGAGGAGGTGCTCCAGGCACCAGCGTGGAGATTTTCCTGCAGCCCATGGAGGAGACCGTGGTGAAGCAGCTCTCCCACTGCAACCCATGGAGGGATGCAGAGATCCACACACAACCTGTGGAAGAGACCCATACTGGAGCAAGAGGGTGCCTGAGAGGAGGATGTGGCCCTGGGGGAGGCCCATGGTGGAGCAGACTCCTGTCAAGGACCTGCGGACCCATGGAGAGAGCAGTTTCCTGGTAGGACTTGTGACCCTATGGGGAAGCAGCCTGTCCTTAAAAGATTGCACCCCATGGAAGAGTGACCCATGCTTCAGCAGTTTTTGAAGGGCTGTGACCTGTGGGAAGGACTCATATTGATGAAGATCATAGAGAACTATCTCCCATGGGAGGGAACCCCCCACTGGAGCAGGGATGGACTTTTCTGCCTGAGAAAGAAGCAGCAGCAAAAACAACCTGTAGCAAAGTGGTCGTAGCCCCCATTCCCTGTCTTCCTGCACTGCTGAGGGGGAGGAAGTAGAGTTCAGGAAGGAGGGAGAAATGGGGGCAAGGTGATTATAAGATTTATTTTATTTCTCATTATCCTGCTCTAGTTTTGGTAGTAATAAATTCAGTTGATATCCCTAAGCTCAGTCTGTTTTGCTTGTGATGGTATTTGATAAGTGATCTCTCTCTGCCATTAGCTCATGAACCTTTCACTGTATTTTCACTTCCCTGTCCAGTTTGGGGGGGAGTGATAGGGCAGCTTTGGTGGGCACCTGGCATCCAGTCAGGGTCAACCCACCAAAGGACGCCATGTCCTTGGGTACTGTTGATGAGGTCCTATTTTTCTTTCACTGTCTCAGAACATATTCATCTTTCAAAAAAACGCCATTTCTTGGCAGCTTTTTACAATCACAGAAATCTCCTCTGGGTCAAACTGGTATCAAACTGGGAGAAGTAGGTGGGAAGTGGGATAAGGAAGGGAATGAACCCACTGATAATGTCTTGTGTCTTTCTGGTCTCAAACCAGACATTGCTCTTGCCATCAAGTGAGCCTGCATCAAGACCCCTCTGGCTTTTCTCTCCAGAGCATTTCCAGTATCATGAAGCTAAGCACACTTAAAATCTTAACATGCTGCTAGGGTATGTTTCTGTGGACTTCTTGCAGACCACCTGTGAAACAACCACGTAGACAGCAGGAAAGGAAATCCCTGACCCCAAGATCTCCTCATCAGCAATTATCACATAGAAAAGGGGCACAATCATTTTGTCTGTAAGCTCTCCCATAGCCATTCCAAGCAGACTTTTTCAAATAACAAGGAAATTGCTTCTTAGCCACAAAGTGCCTGTTCCTCAGCAGGTCTGCTCCCTCCTGTTCTTTTATTCCACTGAAAGCTTAAAATAAACTCTACAAAGACCGTATTGCAGAACCAAAAGTTAACCCGGCATCCAGCAAAACACATGAAGACAAATAGCTAAAATCAACAACTTGAAACTTTAGCAGTGTCAAATTACTTCGGTGTCTACCTGAATTCTTGTGGATGGAGATGTTGCATCTCAGAAAGAGGGGCCCAGAAAGACTAGCAGAACAGGCCAAATTCAGTGCTGAACTCCCAGAGAAGCTGGTGGGATAACAGGGATGGGAATGAGATGGGCTGTCAGCCTTCTGGATGAGTTGAAGGAAAGGGGTGTCAGTGTCAGAAAATAAGCTGGTTTTTTCAACTACTTGTGCCAATACAATGTCTTTAAATCCAGGGCATCTTCTTAGGGAATAGACAGAAAGGTACAGTTAGTGGCTCCAAGGACAATGCGGACTATTATTTCTTCTTGAAGTTAGCTCCTATCCATAAAAAGGAATGGCTTAAAATGAAGAGATCTATTAAAGATTTTGGACAAAACCAGAAACACTCAATTTTTATAAAAAGCTTGTCAGGAAAATGGGTTAAATGAATTCATTAATTTCCCAGTTGCCCTGCAAACACTCTTCTCAGCTCCTCAACTCACTCACCCAACTTATCTACCCAAACACAGGAGAGATGTATCAGTTCTCCATCATACTTGTTAAAAATACAATATTTTCATGCTTACTCTTAAAGGATATCTCTTTTCCAATTCAGTTTCCTGAAAAATATGCTAATTCCTTCAGGCTTCTTAAGATATGTTAGTAACATCATCATTTTATCTTAATTACTATCTCAGTTGGAGCCACCAAGTTGCTATCTTTGATTTTGTTGTCTCTGCAAATACAAATAAAACCATATTTCAGTGGTTCTTTACAAGAGACTAGACAGTGTGTGCCTCAAGCTCCTACACAAAGAATTAACAGACACAGTATTCAGCAAGGAGTACTTTCCCAGCAACCACACTGCTGGGGCAGAATGGCAATGACATAAAGGACTGTACCTACACCCCTGGGATTGTACAAAATCTTCTGGAATATGGGAATAGCTAAGGTCATTGTGAGGAACAAGTTGACTCAGTCCGTATTACTGTGAATGACAGAAACATTTTGTTAAGTGCTCTTTTAAAGTTAATTTTGCTTCATGAAAACTGAAAATTTCACAGCTTTAAAGAAAAAGCATAATTTCTCCCTTTGATATGAAAAAGCTTAAAGACCACATAAAAACATAGGACTTCTTGGAAGCATGGCTCCATTTTTTACCTTGTTTAATATGTACTACTTATTTAGTATGCCAAACTTTCACATCCAGTGCATAATAAAGTATTATTAATGTTGGGTTTTTTCTGTGAGTCTTATGCTTCTTCCTCAAAAAGAATGAAACAAGTATTTGGGGTTTTTTTCGTTGTTCTGATGGACATCAAAATCAATGGGTCTCACCACCTCTAGAGGCTTTCTGTCAGGGAATACTTGTCTCAAGAAATTTTTTTTAGCTTTCGTGGTATCCCTATGTCCATTCCCAGGAGTGGGAAATTCTCTCAGGAGCACAGCTTATTAATTCATTCTGTGAGTGTAGCTGAGACTTTACTGCCTTGAAAGGATTGACTTTACTGTCTTTGCTCCTTTTGTCTTCATTCTCAAGCTCAAATTCAAAACATAAGCTCATGGGAGGAGAAAAAGGATCCCCAATGCCAACATTCCACTGTTCCCTACTCTCAGGGCCATAAATCTACAAATGCACATAACCCTGTATTTTTAAGATCCAGGTTGTAGCTGATACTATTTGAATCACACAGTTGTAGTCAGGGCTGCAGGGCCTTACTAGCACACACTGCTCACAAAACTGGCAGATAAATGAAAAAGGAGAATGTTTTCTAATATTTTGTTCATACTTATTTCATATGTTTATTTTAGATAGTTAAAATAGTGAAATCTGTCAGATGGTTCTTATGCTGTTTTGGTGTCTATCTCACAATGCTGTATGCATTTTTGTTATTCACAAGCCATCTCAAAGCCTTTTGTGTATCTGATTTTTAGCCTGCTTTCTTGAGGAAGAAAAAGGTTTCTTCAATCACATTGTTTGTAAGACCATTCTTCTGTTATTGTTTTTATACCACTGGTCAATCTCAATCAGATTGGGAAGACAGGTGAGCTCCTGAAGATGTGAAAGTTCTGCAAGTTCTGTGAAATCCAGATGTATTTGTGTTCCCAATAAGACAGATAAAATTCAGCACTTTACAGAATTAATCAGCGTACACATATACATACAGAAAAACATGTAGGGAACATGGGGAACAACTATTGTTTGCACATGTACCTGCATCGAATGTCTGGAGAAAAAAAGAGATTAATGGGTAGAGATGAAAAAATCAGATATTAGGAAAGTGGCATTCAGGACTCTGTAAGATTGCAAATTTTAGAAATGAGAGATTGCCGTGAAGCCCCAAGAGGGAGCAGGAATTATTCTGGAGGGCAGAGGGTTACATATTACCCAGGACACAAATCTATAGCATGCCAAGCTTCATGGAGACCACAGAAATAGGGATTACTGCTATTTCCGACATTCCTTGTTATGAGAGCATAGCTGAGTGTCATTAAGGGACCAAACATCTGGGTTGTGCTGTCTGTAGCATTACAACCTATGCACTTCTGTCACAGCCAAGTACGGGTTAGCTGATGTCCTTGTGGCCTGAGCAGGCATCCATACAGGACTGACATTGTGTTAGTAACTGTCCCCTAGTGCCAGGGGACATGTGAAAACTTCCTCTTTTCTTTCCTGGTAGGGTCTGAGGCAAAATCAGTAAGGCAAATCACTGGAAAAAGAGGCTTCCTAAAGGTGAGAGCTTGTAAAAGTGTAAAACTGGTATGAAACACTATGAAAGCAGAACGATGAGTCACTATGACCAAATGTTGGTGACTGCAAAAGGTTCTTTTGTTTTCAAGGACCCAGGAAATCACAGAATCACAGGATCATTTAGGTTGGAAAAGACCTCCCAAATCATCAAGTTAAGTCTTTGATCAATCACCACCTTGTGAACTAGACCGTGGCACTGAGTGCAACGTCCAGTTGTTTCTTGAACACTTCCAAGGATAGCGATGCCACCCCTTCCCTGGGAAGTCTGTTCCAATACTTAACTGCCTTTAGGTGAAGAAATACTTCCTGATGTCCAACCTGTCTCCTTTACTTCAGGCTAAGCAACTCTCAGCCACAACTCATATGACCTACTCTGCAAACCCTTCACCTCTCGACACAGTCCAGAGCCTCAGTGACCTTTTTTGAAGTGAGTGGCTCAGAACAGACACAATGTTTGTGGTATGGCCTCAGTAGTGCCACGTACAGGAGAATGATCACTTTCCTATTCCTTTTGGCCACACTGTATTTGATACCAACCAAGACGCCATTAGCTTTCTTGGCCACCTGAGCACACACTGGCTTATGTTCAGCTGCTGTCGACCATCAATCACAGGTCCTTTTCTGCTGAGCAGCTTCCCAGCCTCACTTGCCCCTAGCCCCCTAGCCTGTAGCATTGCATGGGGTTGTTGTGACCCAAGTGTAGGACCTTGCACTTGACCTTGTTGAATCTCATATAGCTGGCCTTGTCCCATTGATCCAAAATGGTCCTTTTCTGACAGTTTGGTATTGATACCCTAGTACACACTGTGTGCACTGTCATTTTTCAGGTCACCTAAAATTCTACAAATGCAACAGAACCATTTCCCCATGTATTAATGGTACTATTCTTTCCACACAGAGGAATTTATGGTTTTGTTTGGTAGAATGTGAAATGTTAATCACTTTCAGTATTATTCTGTCACAGAAGTTGACTGGAACTATTACAGACTGATAAATGAAAGGTATTTTTTTTTTCCCCATTGTACAGTATTTATTTCAAATACTCTTGCCAGGGCCAGTTTAAGGAATCCACAGATTTCAAAGGAGACTTGCCAAATCAGATTGTGTATCTTTCTGATAATTTGCTCACTGGAGCATTTCTCCCTTCAGTATTTATTAGGATAATGACTATGACCTGGATTTCACAGAAGGAAGGTTTGCAAGGAGAGTTAGAACCTTACTAGACAGTGGTATAGCCGAAGATAGGAGGTGAGATTTCAAGGGTACAACCTTGATATCAAACCTAATTTCACACTGCTGCTTCTGCAATCTGAGGGCTGACTCTGCTGCCACAGAGAGGCAGAGATGTGAGACAGATGCACAGGTTTTCTTAAGGAGACAAAAGAAGTTGCAATCTCTACCATGTTAGCTACCAGTGCCTCAACAAGCTTTCCTTCTCACAAAGGGAAAGATCCCAAAAATAATCATGGGTCTTCCACTTGGGCTTGTTCTCAGTCAGCTTTGTTTGTACTTCAACTACCTTGTAAAGGAACCACAAAACTACAAGACACCTCTCCTTCCAATAGCTTTGGATAAACCTAAAAGCCAGCACCACAAGTGCTTGGTCATGCTCACTGTACCCAACTACCCACTTACTACAGAAATGCATGAAAAAAGTCTTTCAGGAGCCAGCATGTCTGATGACTTGCATGGTGGCCTGTCTCTAGCCCAGTGTACTGTAAACTTACTGCTCTCACATCCCAAGCCCATTGTTATTGACTCAACTGTAACACCGCTGGTTCTCCCAGTCATTAGCGTGCGGTTCCTTAATGAGCAAGTAAACAATTTTGTCACATTAACAACATGTTTTCAGCATATGCAGCTTGTAAAAGCACCAGCAGTGAGGAAAACAGCCTTCTATCAACCCAATGACTTCAACAAAAAACAAGCTCTGTGCCTTTATTAGAAAGATTTGCAGTACATTATCTGACGACTGCTAATTGCAAGTTAAGTTTGGGACATGAATCAAAGCTTCAAGCTACAATTTTCAGTGAAATGCATTAGGCTTTTCAACAAAGCTGAGCTGCTGCAGCAAGGCAGGAGATGATATTTCCTTACCAAATTTAACTCAGGTTCTTTAATTATGGGTGAGTATTAACAATTCAGCTTCTGACCTTTGCTATAAATATACATGTCTGTAGCTTCAATTAGTTGAGACTTGTCTGAATATCAAGGTGAAGGTGCACTCATGCTTCCATTTCAATCAAGAGGGGAGAAAGCAGGCTGGCTTGATAAGTTTAAACTTTGACTTATGTGGAGAGAAAGACAGAAGGAAATGTAATTTAATGGTTCAAGGAGATTTTCATGTCTCTGTAAAACTTGAGCAATGTTTTTTCATAGTGTAAAGAAATCCATCATTTTGGGATAATTTGTGTTGGTTCACTGCAAGAGCTATGTTTTTTCTCCTTCCTAGTGAATTCTAAACTAGTCAAGCCCTGCCTTATCAGGCATTTCCCAATTCTTTGCTCAGAAAGACTCACAAATTTTTGGTTCTGTTGAGGCTTTGTTATGACAGATACATCCACAATAATGACTACTCTACTACCCTTGCAGCTTCCTAATTTTGAGACCTTCAGAAGATGAGGGAAATAAAAGACATAATTTAAAAATTCAGAATTCCTAAATAAAGAATTATTGTTTAAATGCTTGTTACAGACAAAGAAAGGACAACTCCAAAATCCAATCTACATGTTTTCCTGCAAAGATCTTTCAACAATGTTTTAATCTGTAATCAGAAAGACAGGATTACCACTCAATGCTTCTGTTTATAGTAAAAATCTGATTTACTGATTTTGATTTGCTACTCATGGTGATCAAGACTCAATTAAAATGCCCCCTTCACTACCTGGTAGATGTGAAGTGTATTTCCCTTTTCTGATTTCCACAGGTTTGGATGTTCAATTTCAGGAAAAAGTCTCAGTGACCTTAAAGTTCATATTTAGACTCAGCTAAGTCTCTTTCAGACTGCAGGATTTCTTTTTCTTCCTTTTCTAAGCAATTCCTTCCCTCTAGCTACAGCAGCTATTTATTTGTGAGTTACTTTAAATCTCTTCCATTTTATAAGGCACTTCACTTTTGACAGCACTGGAAAAAATGCAGCTTTGCCTTCTAAATTTAGTAGAAGAAGAAAAAAAATCCACCAGATTGTTTGCTGGTCTCTCTGCCTCTATTCTTTGGTTCCAAACTATTCTCCATAAGTTCCTGTCTATTGCTTTTTGTAAATAACATCTGCTTTTCAAACTCCGTGTCTACTAATTAGTCTGAATCATTTGTAGGAGTATAGGACTTATTTAGAAATGTACAAATCAAATGCTAATGGATAGTAACAAGAATTTCCTACTCACTCAGCACTTACATCAGTTTCCACATTAGAACTCTGTAAAAAAGAAACAAACCTAGAAAATTTGCTGAGGGAAAAAAATCCTGCTGTTTTGAAGTTGTATATTTGGGTTGACACTGCCAAATGCTTTCAATCCTGAAAAGATTTTTCTGGTGATATAAATGTATTAGTTTTCCTTAACTCTTTTTTAAAATACCAACTAGTTTGGGAGTATCTCCCCTTTTCTGTGAAGAGCTTCAATGTCCGTCCTTTCTCAGGGGAACATCTTAACTCCAGCCTATAAAATAATCTATGCTCAATTGCTTTCTGTCTCCATGACTATTTAGAAATTCCATACAAAAAAAATAGTACAGACCAGCTCAATCAATAGAGATTGTAGTAAGGATGTCCTGAAGTGCTTATTTCCTGATTATTCAGGACTTGTTATTAAAGTAGAGGAGACAAATATAAATCTACTTTGCCAGTGGCAAAATATGGCTTTGATCCAAAAATGTTTATCTTCACCAGGTAAACTTCCTGAACTCCAGGATCTCAGTGACAAACCCTAAAATCTGATCAATCCCACCCTAATGGTCTTTCCTCAGTAAATTCCTCAGCTGAATTTAGTACACTGAAGAACAAAACAGAAACATTAAGACACTAGTTTGATTAAAGCCCAACTGAGCAAATTTCTCAAGAGCCAGCTGGAAACACAACTATGAGCCAGAGCTGTGTCAGAGGGGATCCTGCACAGCTTCACTCTTGGATGCTTGGCTTTTAATGCATATTATGAATGATCTGGAGAAACACATGAATGTTATCTGTGGGAAAAAAATCCAAACAATCCCCCAAATCTGGCTGTATAGCACCTGTTAACGGCCACTAAATCACTTCCAGAAAAAACGGCTACTGGATCCCCATCCCTCTAAAATCTTAAGGAGGTAATCAGTATTCTAGTCAAATTCTTGAAAGCTGGAACTAAAATTTCCAGTCACCCCAGTTCTGATCCCTCAGGTGTACCAGTGCATCTTCTAAATAAAACAAAATCTTTCTGAATGCCTCTCTTATTGATTACATTTTAATTGTTCAAGAGGCATGCAGGCAATGGTGCCAGACACATACAGAAGCCAGCAATAGGCAAAGGTATTACAAATTCTTTGTAAGCACTATCTCTAATGCCCTTTTTGAGGGGACTTCTTGGTGAATAAAAGTTTGCTAGATTAGGAGAGACATAGAATTGTCATTCCTCACCTCTGGCAAGTGAGAATGGCTGAGAAGTCCCCAGTAGCTCAGTTGCTATCACCTGAGAACTTGCCAGGCTCTCACAGGTAATTTCACTGCTAGGGGGATACCTTGACACCAAAACAAAAGAATGGCCATAAGAGTTCAGACTAAGTGTTTTGTGTAAATCAGCATCCTATCTCTGACACTTATGGCTATGAATGACCATCAGGGGAAGGAAAAGAACAGAATAGGCATACACATTCCTTTTCCTGTGTGTTTTTCCAAATTTCAGTTCTTGTTAGTCCTGAAGATTTACAGTGGTCTGATTACTTCTTAAACCCCAAGAAGTTTAAGGTGGCATACTCTTCCAAATATTCACCAAGTTCACTTGAAACACATGGAAACTGTGCATTTGCAACCTTCATCAAGTTCTCCACGTCTGCTGTGAATCACTTCCCTGAGAGGGAAATGCAGTGCAAAGCAAACATGTCAAAGCCAGCTCTAAAACCCCTAGGGTAGCTTCTGACAGAAGTTCAACCACAGCCTGAGCAGACAATTTGATTATTCACAGAGCTCCCCCAGTCAGCTTTTGAGGCTCCTTTGAAGCTCTACAGATGCCACAGTGACACTGCTTCCAGGTCACAGCTCAGGGCAGTGGGCACCGCTCTACAGTTCTACTGATTGCATATACAGCTCTTGTCTCCCACAGCTTACTCCTGCATAAAACTGGTAAAGAATCACAGATTTCCTACTGGGACACAGTTCATAGTGGTGGAAGTCCCACACTGACATAACAAGGAGCATGAGTGATCTGCTAGTATTGAATGGGCAAGAAGCAAGAGCTAAATTCCTGTCCCGTCTTCCCCAGCTACCAGTAGCATACTTGGGAGCAAAGTCTGACATTGAATTAGAAACCATCCAGCTGCAGAGGAACAGTCTGCTGTTTTTTATGGATCCCATTTTGCATATCTCTGTCAGTGCAGCTTGAGCTTGGATCATCTCTCTGGTCACGAAAGTTTCTAGCTGAGTCACTTATCAATATCACCCAAGCTATGCAATTTCCATCTCCATTTGTCATATTTATGGCAACATGTTTACTACTTAATGTTCATATGAAGCTTGCAAAGTAAAAAGTGCTGCCTATCTACTAAATGTTGTCGTTTATACTGTGCCTAAAGTCTCCAAGGCAGGAGGCACACGTACGGGAAGCAGTTTGCAGTGCCTGTTTTCCAGCATGTGAAACTGAGGGACATTTGCGTGGGGCAACTAGGGTGGCTTCCTAAGACAGCCAAAGGCAGGGGCACATCCCACACCCAATGCATTTTTATGGCTATGCAGGCTTTAATGAAATCCATGCCCCTGGAAAGGCTGCCCAGAGCCCCAGTGCCACGCTGCCTGTGCCAGCTGCACAGGCAGCTCCCATTGCCTCCGCTGGGTCCCTGAAGGCTCCCATTGCCTCCCAGGGAGCACAGCCCTGGCACCTCAGCCAGCGCCATTTGGCACACTCAGCATATAGTTATGGTGCCATTTGAATGATTTATAAGAACACACACCTTATTAGTTCAAGAAAGAATGAAAGATTTCTGTGCACTGTGGTCTGTTAAGTAATAGTAATGGATCTCAATTACTTGAAAGACCTCTAATTAATTTCTATATTGGCAATGCTGGAGTTAAGAGGTCAGTCAAGAGATTAACTCCAGTTCTCTCATTGTTGCTCAGCCTGTCAGCACCAATTTCCATGAACCAGGCAAACCTGCTAGAATCAAACACCTAAAGAGAAAAAAAGAAATCTAAAATAGCTATTTTCATTACCATGTCCTCCTCCTTCCCTCACTAGCTGACAAGAGATACTGTAATATAGAAGACTAATGGAGGGGAAAAAAAAAAATTGCTGTCTAAAAGATACTGTCCTCACTCTGGCATAATCCTCCTGATCTATTTAACTTGCTTCCCTCCTTAGCCTCCCTCTCCATTTTGGCAGCTCATTCATTTTGAATTTCCTTCCTAACTGTTCTCCTTCTCTGTTGCTGGCTGAAGTGTTCTACTCATACTCATGAGTTAGATATTTCCTGATGTTCCTGTACCTAAGCCCCAACTTTTCCTCTAGTTTTCTGAAAAATATAATGTGTTGTCAGCTGCCAAGCTTGGACTACAGGGCAAGCTGTATGCTGAACCTTTTTGTATGCACCTTCTATTACAGAAGCATACATCAACCCAGGGATGACAAGTGAAGCGGTTTCAAATTGCACATTTTCATTCTACTTTACTGAAGTACTTATATCCTGCTTCTAAGTATATATTACTCTATGCACACACACTCTATAATACACACTTAAAGAGTAAGCATCAGGACTATAATTTTTAAACAGAAGTTGAAATCCTCAGTCGCCAGTATGGTTTTGGCAGCATACTGCCTTCCATTTCTCATATCCCTATGTATCACATTTTTCATAAAACTAACTCTGTTTGACTTAAATTATTTCAATTTTAAAAATTGTTTTCTTATGAGTTCAATAGTTACATCTCAGACATCTCCTGAATCATCTAAATTGAAGAATGAAATCTCATCAAGAGCCAGGAAATCTGTCTAGATGCTCAGTGTAATAATGAGAGTTAAAAACTGCTCAGCTAATAGAAATAGATAGGCTGAGTGTTACATTAAGCTCAGACTTCCCCATTCCTAACTGATCCTCTGACCACAGTGAAGTCCTGATACCTGTTGTCAAAATATATTCTTCCTCAGAGGACATCTCAGGAATGAGGCAAAAAATAAACAGCCAAATTTTCTAAACTAAGGCTACCATTACCAGGTTTCTGAGTCTATGATGACCTCATAAGATACAGACTGATAATCCCATGGCTTCCAACAGATCGTTTGGTTAGAATAGTCTTTGATTTTCCAAATGCTTCTTAAGATGAGCTCAGTCTAGGCCATAGATTGAAGCTTGTGAAGAGTCTCAAGGGACACAGGCCTTGTTGGGTACAAAACATTGGCACACTTTTTTCAGTAGTTCAGGACCACCTTCCTTTTCCATATCCCAGGCGCTGTGTTAAGATCTCCATTCTCTCTGTCCATCAGCTTAGCCTCACCTCCTATATCTTTGCTTCACAAAAGCAATGCACTGAAAACAAATGACCCAAAACAGTGAACTACTTAATAATCTCTTGACTGGTGCAGGTGAACAAGTCAGTGTTGGGCACCTCTGTTAGGATTCTGAGCCAGACCCTGTGTAGTCATTGCGCTGGAGCAAAGATGGACATTGGAGAGAAGCACAGCCTTGCACAGGTACCAGCCCATCAAATTCCCACAACACAATAAAAGCACTTCTCAGACTAGCAGGATAGGGACAAAAGGACACAGAACAGTGGTAAAGTGATTTGGTGTTTGAGTTTGTTTATGTATTTTTAAACTTCCAACAATTTTTTTTGAGAACAGCTTTATTACAAGGCCTACTCTACTTTACATGTGGCATTGACTGCTGCTTAAAATGCTTGCTTTGTTATATTCCAAAGCTTTGTGTATGTGTGTGTATATATATATTTTTTAAGGAGAGAGAAAAAAAAGGACTTTTTCTTTCTTTTGGCCAAGTTTGAAAGTTGGGCCTTTTTTAAAGTCAGTACAGTAAAGGACAGAGCTTGACTGCGAAGACAGAATTTAAGAAAAAACACCTCTGAAAAGGATTTGTAAGGCAGAATTAAGAACAAGAAAAATGCATCCAGTCGTTTTTCTTAATGGGGTGCCTGGTGAGTCAGCATACTTAGAAGTCGTTCTAGGTTATGGCAGCCTGTCTACTTTTATGTTGAGATCTTACTTTGATTCAGCTTCTTTAGAGATAAATATTGTAAACCTGAAAGTCAGCCTGAGGTCAGGCTCTGATGCCTGCTGTATATGGGCTGTGGAAAAATAACGGAGCCATGTGTTACAATGCTGAGAGACATAAGCTGAGGGTTTAGATGGACATGCTCCTGCACCTTGAGCCTCCTTGAAGGTTAAAAAAAGGGCAAGACCTTGCCAAACAGAAGTCACAGCTCCAAACTGAGAGCTGATAAAAGCAGAGTGTGGAATGCAGAATAAAATTCTATTACCCCTACTTGAAAGTTCAGTAAGGATTTGTAACTTAAGGAATGAGAAAAACTACTTCTGGAATGACTAAACTTAATAAACTTCAGCAGCAGGAAAGACAAACTGAACAGTCATTTCTTGCCCTGCAAATATTAGAAAGGAAATCAGATCCATTCATTTGGAAGCAGCTACTACTGTAAAAGAGCTGGGGTTTTGCCTGTTTTTTGTTGGACTTTTTTTTGAAAACACAAGTCATACTAATCAATCCCGAGTAAGATACAAAAAAAAAAAAAGTGTGAAACTCTTTCCATATGGTTCCTTCTGTAAACAGCAATATTTTTGAAACAAATTTCATATAAAGAATTCCAGAGAGTAAGCAGAATACTCTGAAGTTAGTTTTCAAAAAACAGCTTTCAGAATTATTTAAAACATATGGGAGAGCTGGTCTTATGGTTAAACAAGATTCTTGAATCTGAGATTCAGTTTTATGCCTTACATAGGTCTTGGTAGATTTTCAAATAATTTTACTTTGCCTACTTCACCATTTATGACTCTGAGTTACAGACTCTTAGAACACCTTTTTTTAATTCAAGACTAACCATAGCTGGAGTAGACAATGTTAAATTCCCAGTTCTGAAATTTCTGAGGAAGTGGAAAGTTCAAAACAAAGCTTTAATGGCCTAAAAGGTACATTTACAGTTTAGCTGTTACATAAAGTACTGTCAGAAACAAGATTGTCATTCTTATTTGCTCAGACGAAATTTGTAGCTGACATTGAACTACAATTCATATATATAAACTTGCCTGAAACCAGCTGTATTTAAAGGTGTGCTTAGTACCCCATCACATATGCCATATCTACAAATCCTCCCTGATAAGACTTCCAGATCTTTGCATGTATGTTCTGCAGCCAAAGGAAATATTGATAGGCCAATTATTCAATAACCTCAAGGCAGAGGGCTCAGGAGCAGAAAGTTTTGAGGTTTGAGTTCTTCCTGCTTCAGGAATTAAACTCCTTTGAGTTCATAAATAACTCAGGTAGCCAACAGGTTTATGCAATATTTATATTATTTAAATTCATCAGAGGTACAATTTCTTAAAAGTCTGCCTATTTCCCTGTGCTCAAGCTCTGGCAGCAAACAGGTTTGCCTCATTCATGCTTGTGTGCACAGTTCAGAAAACCACTGTGAAAAACAGAACCTCTCAAAGCAGGTACTGTGGACCAAGAGAAGACAGATCCCCTGGACCAACTAGCTGGCTCCACTCCTTGTCTCTGACTGCTGCCTGTGAAATGAAGGATCAGAGACTTTTTCATACTGCTGTTCCAGGTAGGCCTTTGCTGTAATTACCATCAGGGAAATGTTGTAATCTCATGTGGGAGAGGATATAAATAATCTTGAATGGGTTGTGAAGTATCGAGGAGACAATTTATCTATTAAGTCATGAGCTGTGCTGTGAGCCAGATGTAAGCAGATCTTGTTTGGCTGTTTATGAACCATTAAGGATTTTTCTTACTCTCAAGGGGCATGCCACCACTAAGAATAGACTGTGTTCCCTTCTTTTATATCAGGCTGTGTATCAGCTAATCTGCTTATGCCAAAGGTCAGACACTTCACCATGCTGGGCACTGCCCCAGTTCAGATTCAAAAACTCAAAATCTAAATATGGTTGGAGGCCTGTGGTGATGTTTAACACATTTTAGAACATGCTTTCTTCTGTTTGTCTTCTTATACACATACATCTTTCAAGTTTGTGTTCTAACAGTTTGTATCTGATCTGGAGTTTACTGGTGCAACTTTATCACTTTTTTTAGAATAAACTAAGGCTATCTGAGCATTACACTGGTTTGAGACAGTTGAGATCCATTACTTTTGGCATCAGAGAAGGCCAAAGATGTCTTGAACAAGTTCAAAGAGCCTCTCAAATGCTTCTGAATATTTAGAGGGTCCATATTTGTCCCATTTCCAGGGAGCTGCATGCAGATACAGGCAGTAAGAAAGGCATGGGAAGAGCCTAGGAAGCATCCAGGAAAAGCATAGCAGCCAAGGAGGCACTGAAATAACTAGCAGCAATTTGCCACAGACTGCACTAACTCAGGACCAAAGAAAAAGGATGGCCAGGAGACCAAGACACAACAAATCTCTTGCACAATCGTTGATCTGAGAGGAAGTTAAAAGTCAGAGTGAATACAGAAAGACTCAAAACCAGCTTGAATATCCTTGAAGAGATTTTGCAGGGTCACAAGTCTACCTTCAAACCTGCACCAGACACTGGGCCAATATGCACAGCTTCCCTTCCCCCTTTTCCTCCCCAGGCCAAGTGACTAAAGTTAAGCAGTGTTTGCTCCTACCACTGTATTAAGAAACACAGTAGACAGAGAGGAAAACCAGCCTCAGCTGCAAAATTCCCTCCTTAGTCATAGGTATGAGAAAATGCTTTTTTCCTGTAGACAGGAAAAGTGAACACCCTTCTCCTTGGAGACTGGGTTCAGTTAATGGAAATATCAGGGGAGTGTCTTCTTAGAATTTAAGTGGCATGTTCTCACACGAATTGGAGAAAATGTACATTGCCCAAATTCTCTCACTGCTTGTATTGTTTTAACTTTTGGGTTCAGCATGTATGCACTTCGTAGCTCAGAGGAGTTATGCAGTATATCCTGTACCCTGAAGCCCTAATTATCAATACTGGATGCTCCTGGCATCTCTGTATTTGTACATAAAATCAAATTAGCAATATCCACTGGGCCAAATTCTTCCCCTCACACTGGTACAACTGTTCCTGTCTTAAAAGTAGTTGGGATCCATGTTCAATTTTCTCTGCCTTTGTGTAAAATTTTATGTCATTCTTAAGCACTCATTTTATTATTAGGTCTCTTATTTCCATCTGCTCATACTGACTCCCACAAAAAGTCTCTCTTCAGGGCATTCAATAAACAAACTAATGAGATAAATGCAAATCACAGCAGCCATTCCTTCTACCACAGATGTCTCAATGTAAACGCCTGTATGTGCAGACGGAATAAGTAGAGTCACGTTTCCAAATCAGAACTACAGTTTTTGTTGATTTAAAATAAAATATTCACATTTCTTCCAAGAGATGCACAACTTCACCTGTTTGGCTATTCTTACATATAGATAATTTTTAGTTAAAAATTTAGGGACCAGTGGTAGACCTTTGATGGCATTAAGTGGCTCCTTGGGGTCAGGCGTGACTGTATTCCTGAGCCAGGTACTTGCCACTGACCATGCCTGGCTGTATGACCAGCTCGTGCTGCTTACAGAGCTGAGCACCATCTCACACTGAGTCTCTTGTAGCAGGGCCTGCGATTGCCCTGGGCTCTGCATCACACTGAGTTCTCCTGAGTATGCCATTGCAAGGACTGCAAAGCAACAGCCCACAAGAGAGGAAGTTCCACAAATCACTGGGCTTTCATTAGAGGTAAAAAGCTGCATCAGGGAAGATATTTGGTGCAGCATGTTCTCATTTGTTCTTCAGCTGTGACATCCACTTATTACTGCTCATGCAGGGAAGCTGATACTGATGCTAATGAGATGCCCTTAGCAATCTGCAATTCCCTTTCTTCAGCAGAACAGTAACTTTTGACCTAAATGTTCCCTCTTTTTTTGGCAGAATGTTGAAAGAAGCAGCAAATAGATAAATTTTCACCTTTTTTTGTCTCATAAATCTGAACAGCATAATAAAGCATGTAGCAAACAGGCAACTAATTAAATTCTTCCTTGGAAGAACTACAGCAGCAGCACAATCTTTTTACGAGCCACATTCTTTTAATCTGGCTACTTAACTTTCTGATTCTTTAGCCTCCCGTCTTTCTTCTACTTGTAATATACAGCGGATGAAATACTGGAATTAATTATCTCCACAGCAATATTCATCAAAGGACTCCTGCTTCTATGGAAGCCAGGGATGAAAAGTTACTAGGCAAATCTACAGAAAAAGTGTACCCATTGGATTCTTACAAGCAGACTAAATGTTCACAGGATAAAATAAATAAAATAGGAACATTTCCCTCAAAATGTATTTTCTCCCAGCTGATGTCTCTGAGTGGTGCTAGTATTACCTATCTTGATGATGAACATATTTTCAAGAGCATTTTTCTGCTAACAAATAGACATTCTGAGAGGTAACCATATGTTTAAGTGCTCCACAGAGCCATGGTCTGAAAGACGAAAGGTTCTTAAGGAAAGTTTGCCAAGACAAAATCCTGGCCCACAGAAGTCAGTAAGAATTTTGCTTTTGATTTTAATGAAGCCAGAATTTCACTCAAGAGAACTGCAGAAGGGTCAACCTATTTAGAGGAAAAAAAGTATCCAGATGTCTCACAGCATTATGGACTTTGAATCAGAAATTGCTGTAGCACTGTGATACCTTTTCTCACTAGCTTTACTGCTTGTAATAGAATGCCTTATTTTTAACTAATTTTTCTCCCAATAAATCTATTAGTATCTTACAGTTTAATTCTTCTTCAGAGAGTTAAAGTTCTTTTTGTTTATACACTGACATCTCCATTTACTTCTATTTTATGAATTAACATCAAGTAAAAAGAGAACACTTTGAAACTCTGGACTGATAATAAGGCTAGGATTTGGGGTTTGCTGTTTCTTTATTTTTTTTTTTCCAAAATGGAAAAGTGATAGAAGATTCACTAGCACTAGGTTTGCATGTTGGCAAGGCTAGTCAGAGACATGAACGGCCTGTTTTCACTCAGTTGTCTTAACCATTGTCTTAGAAAATGGACCCTTGCCTTTGGTTAGGACTAAATTATATATTCATTTCAGAACCCAGGGGAATTTTAATCACCATCCTATTATAATTTAATTGCATTCAGTCTCTTTTTGTCCTCAGAATCCCTTCCAGACACTGCTTTTCTGTTGTGTTCAGATAGTATCCTGTTGGGATGCTGACATTCTGCCACATCTTTGTTTAGAAGTATACACAAGGAGAATATAATTCCTGTCAAGGCTCTCACTAGTTGTTAAGCAAACAAAAAGCATCCTCAAAATGTTCCATCATATGCAAAATTAGACAAAGTCAGGGTCAAAGAAGCTTCATGCATTCAATGTGGCTTGTACCTCAGTTAGTGTCCCTCAGTGTCCCCTCCCTGATAGGAATGGATACTGAAATAGTGGGCAGTAACCTTGTCATTATCACCCACCCTTTTCCTTGGGAAATCCAACACTTCAAGCCCAGGCTCTTTGAGTCAGTCTCGAGCTGGCCTGACAGAGCAATCTGTCATTGTCGGCCTAAAAAGAGAGGCCAAAGACAACCAGTACAGTAAGTAACCAACCACAAATACTCCTACATCCTTTCCCACTGTAATTGCAAACCTTTGAGCTTGAAACTGATCTCAGTTACATCAGCATAAATCCTGACTAATGTCACAAAACTATGCAATTCTAAGTAATTATTTTAAGGGAAACGAAACTAGATTCCAGCCCAATGAATCCTAAAAGCCAGATGAGACTTAATATAGTCATATAATTTCATTTTTATGAGCCAAAACCCAAGTGAGCAGCAGCACTAACTGACCCTCAGTGTACACTCTCATCACAAGCAAATTACACAGTATTACTATTAACTTTTTCATTAGTGTTGCAAAGAACTATTAAATTTTTTTTATTTGGAATCAGCTAAATGCAATTACTGTGTAATCACCAGAAATAAATGCCATCTTTGCCAACTGTTGGTTATGTAATGACCAAAGCAACACTCCCTCAATCTATTCTCATACCCAGAACACTAAGAGACTGAGAAGTACTTTGATTCCAGATCAAAATATATGGCTATATAATTTAATCACTACAGTACCCATGAGAAGTACTCAGAAAGGAAGTTCAGTTCCTCAGTACCAAAGCAACTCCATTGAAAAACAGAAACACATATTTGAAACAGGCTTCAGATTTTAATTGGTCTTTGCCAGGCCTAATATAAGCTTTCATCACCTTGGTCAGTATTTGCAGACCTTCCAAGGGGCAAATGTGCAAATTTGTGAGGTGCAACTCAGCACTGAGCTGCAGCAAGTAAAATGGCAATGGCACTGCTGAATTGAGCTGGTTCCAGCTCTGAGGGGGCTGGAAAAAATCTGAAAAAAATGAAAAATCCAGCCTGCAGCAACATCACTTTTCCCTGGAGAGTGACTGATGTCTCCAAGGTTTGTTGTCTTCTTCCCATTTACTCAGTAAAACAACTGTCTTGGCCAGACACGGCACTTATGCAGAAAAAGGAATCTTGAAGAAAAGTTAGAAGATTTTATCCAAATATGAAGCACAGAACATCCTCTTGGCAAAACAACTGCCTAGAAGGTATTTAAACATGAGACTCAGTTGAATGTGGCAGCAGGGGCAATTGCTGTCTTCATCAAGGCACACTCACATCAAGCCACTTGTCATGAGATAAAGGGAGTTGAGATCCTATACCTATTTCTTATCTGGTTCGAATGTGTCTGGTCTGGTTTTCTGTGGTTTTGGACTGTGACTCGTTCTTCCTGAGGTGGAATTTCAGTTCTAGGTTAAGAACCATAAATACATGCAATCTGCAAGGCTCACGCACACGCTTCCTTCTTTTATGCTAGGATCCCCAACCATTCCGTTGAAGACACAATACGTTTTAAAGGTAACAGGGATAGTGTTCATCACAAAATTTCATACAACCATAGATTCCTACTTATATTATCTAAGGCTTTGGCAAGATCCTCTTGCACCAGCATATGCATAATTTAGAGTACATATTTCTCCATCCAAGTTTCTGCTTCTCCCTCAATCTTTTGGCCTTCTCATGGTAGTCTCTCTCAAATTTGGAACATGAAAGTACAAGTGTCCAAAATAAAACAAAGCCCTAATTATTCCCCTAATTTTTACACAAGGGTAGCAATTAGTTTACAGTTTGTTGCAATAAGTTCCTGTGTGGCTTGTGTAACAAATGAGGTCCCTTCAATTAGATGGTCATTTCCAGTCACAATTTATTTTTTCTTCCAAACACATCACTAGCATTTCTTTATCCACAGGTCTTGTCTTGCTCTTTCAAGATTTAATAAGCGTTTGTTATACATGATAAGTACACTAAGAAATAAGGCCCAGATTTTTTTTCCTAAGTACTTAGGTGTCTAGCTCCCATTTAAATAGATGGAAACTTTTAGAACCTTCCCCCACATGACCTGGCACTTGCAGTTTGTGTCTTTCTCCTGCCTTGGGGCACATACTTAACTCGTTGATACACCAGCTGCTACAAGGAGCCACAAAACCAGCACAGAACTGAGTCATCAATAAAGCAAGAGCAGTTTTGTCAAACTAAATTAAGGGTCTGATGAAGAATAAATGTTACAGCCATTAATAGAATCTCTGAAGGCACTTTCTCTTCTGGATTTCTTATCCATATGGATTAGAGCTGTTGGAAGTGCACCACGCAGTAATAAATGGCTACTATTTAACTTAACTCAAAGCATAAGAGTCAGTGCAGGGGATCCTACAAAGAAGACGTCATTGTGAGTGACATGATTTGTGCACTGGTACTAGTGAACATCACCCATCTGAGAAGAGGGCAAGAGAATCGCACTGCATCTCACAACAGAACTGCCCCAAGGGATTTCTAGCACTTGTACCCTCCACTCAGCACCTGGAGAGGCACACAGGTTCTGCTAAGAAGTCTTTCATAAACCTCAGCGAGCCAAAGACTGGCAATGAAGCAAAAATATTTAGAAATTTAATACTGGAGTTTTCTTGCAACCCTTGGATGTGAAATAGTACAAAACCAGTAGCTTCAGACCGATGTGAACAGTTTAGCAAGAATGCTGAAGGCCGAAGTGCAGCAGGCAGGCCTTCAGAATCCTCAAGCAGGAAAAGTGGTTCCTTCACTGCTGTTGGTGACAGATTTGTGGAAACAGACGGGTAAACACAGAGAGCCAGCAGGTGATGGGTCAGCCCACTTTAGGCAAAGTTTAAAGGATGACCTCTATTTTTTAAAAAAATAAAGTGTTATTAGCCTTTGTCCTTAGAAATAATTCTGAAAATGAAAAAAACCCACCAAAATCAGTCATGAAGGCTGTCAGTTTTCACAAAAACTTGCTGACATTACACCCTTACCCTCAAATTCTAATCTAAGGTATTTCCAGAAACTATACTACATGTCTCATTTCCTGGCTTGTTGATTTCTTGGTAAACTATATGTGCTAGTGGTGGGGGATGAGGAGAGGAATCATGATGGGAAAAAGAGAACAACTGAGGAAAACAGATAGAACTGTTTAGAAAAAAAGAACAACTTCTTTGTCTTCTCTGGATTTGTCTTCCTGTTGAAATAAAAGATTTTCAAGATCACTCCCCAGCTGTAAGAGGTCTGACTGCATTCAGATGTCTGAATTTTTTCTCTGCCTTTTTATTTTATTCCCAGCAGTCTCATCCCTTTCCTTTGCAAGTGGAAGATCCCACCTTAGTGACAGATCTGTGACTTAAGATGATAATTAAACTTTGCAAAACACATCTTTATAAAAATTCCAGAAAGCAGAGAGTATTTCAAGGATATCAGAGAACTCTGTTGACTCTTCCCTCACCAGCCCCTCCAGACTATTACTGAGAGCACTGGCATGAGCCTGGTATGCTTGCATTAACCTTGGATCCACAGGCCCATCCAATACACCAAGTCATTCCATTCAAAGCTGCTCACACAAAGAGAGAAAATCCTAAACAAAAGTGAGCCAGAGATAATGCCAGGGGACTAATCCTTCCAGAGGCTTGGCACATCCCTCCGCAGGGATGATTTTTGAACAGGAAGGATGTGGCCCCACCTGAGACCCCACCACTTCTGCCCAGGCACTGTCCAGTGGCAGCCATGGCTGGGGACAGCACTTGCAGTGCTTTGGAACAGGATCTGGTCTCTCCTGCCAGGTAACAGCTGATGTGCAGAACAGCAGGCAGCATGGATTCAGAGTTTCTGCGGATGCTGTCAGAAGAAATGTAGTGTTCATTTGATGCTTTCAAATATTCTTATGATGTGCATATGTTTTCACCACTGCATGAAGGCTGTTTTCATCAATGAAAGCCTGCAGAGAACATAGATTAAAATAACAATACTAAAAAATCCCTACCAAGACCAAAACCAACAACAAAGAAAACCACTTCTGGCTTAATATAATTTTTCTTAGAACCTGATTAATCAATCATGATGAAAGGCACTGAACTGTGTGGCTGACAATGTTATGACAAAGAAGAGCCTGTGGGCTCAGCTCTCAGCTGGTGTAAGAAGGTCACTCTCTGCCTCATTGCTCTCCTGCAATATTCTTTCTGTGATGCTGGTGCAGAGATGGTTAGACAGTTACAGGCTTTGTACTGTGGAGATATTTTGTATATCCTTCTCCTAGCTGATGACACTTTGCTTTGCTAGAAGCCCTCTCTTTTGATTCTCAGGATGATGCATGAGGTAGAAACAGTTTTACAGACTGACTCTAGCACTGAGTTCACTGCACGGACAGGTAGGAAAAACACCATTAGCAGAGTGAGTTGAGCAAGAGCTAGGACTAGTGCCAGATAATAAACATGCATCTCCACAAAGCACCAATAAATAGCATAAACAGACTTGAGTTCTTTTCATAAAGGCTATTAATTTCCTCCCACCGTGCATAGCTGGTGGCTTAGTGATCCACAGGCTACATCATCATATTTTAGAGGCCTTCTATGGAATTCTTTTTCCATGCTTCATCAGGTCAGGACCATATCTCATAATTAAAAGATAGTTTGTTGCCAAGGTGAGTTATTATACACTTGGCATTTTAGGTTTTGCATTTGGGCTCAAAATAAGATTAAGATGCAAAGCCCACACTTGCAAAATGTTACATTGTGTGCAGTTCTTTAGAAACTTCTGTCTGAAATGCCTCAATTAGCGTCAGAAAAATCAAGATATTTGTTCATGTGAAATTTAAGAATTTCTATTCCAGATCTTATTTTGAACAACTGCAGCTTCGGAGCTCATTAAACTTAGGAATTCCCTTTTTGGAACTTAAATATTAGCCATTCTAGCCCACAGGCTAGCTAACATCTGAGCTGGCCAGACACTTTCAGGAAAGCAGTAATTCTTCTTCCTTTAATACAAAACACATATTGAAGCACATCAGGAGACTATTCTTTCCCTTACACTTACTCAAACCTGGATGGTACTGCAAAAACGTGTATATTAGACATGTTCTTCCAATCCTTGTCACTCACTGCATCTTCCAGGGTGTTTCTTTGACCTTTCCACTAACTCATAAGACCATGTCAAGGTACAGCTGATCCACATACCATAACTGGTTGCTCCAGAGCCTTTATCTAGACCTCTTGCCTTTAGGAAGCAATCTCAATCAGCTCACCCAGACACACAGCTAGGGTCGACCCTGGATCAGCCATGCATGACCACTATCAAACTGCGTATTGTAGGGTCTAGTGGTTCTGTAACTAGAATTCCAGTATTTTCATCTCTGACTATCATTTATAAATATTTCATTGCTTCCTTACACCACACATTGTGTAGCAGTTATCCTCTACTATGAGCTTTCTAATTGAGAGGAGAATTTACCTGGATACTGAGCAGCCATCCCAGTCTTTAGCAACACCATCGGATTAGTTCCCAGTTATTCCTTTCAAGACTCCTCTTGGATGTTCCAAATCTGTACAACTCTACTGGCACCTTGGGCAGACCCTTAATAATCCTTCTCTAAACCAGAGACACCCTACTTTTTTGTGCAGCATCTAATTGCTCATGTCACCCTTCAGGCTTACCACCTGAGTTTTCTGGCACCACTAACAAGTCTTTCTCCTTGTTAAGGGCTTCATAACATTGCATTAGCTTAAAGCCCTGTCACAGAAACACTTCACAAAATATATTTAAAATGCTGCATTGATCTGCTCTGCTACAGTACCCCGGTGTTCAGGGTATTGAAGAGATGTCTAGATGTGGGTGAATAAATCCTCATAATCAAATCCTAAAGCAAGTTAGAAAAGGAACAATTGGATGCACAGAAAAGCAAGCGGGCATGCCCAGGGTTACAGAGTGGGACTGAATTGCATCCTAAGAGCTAATACATTTTCTGTTTCACCTGTATGTGAATAAATGCAGAGAAAAAAGCTACTAAAATTGTCAGTCAATTTAAATATTGTTCAAGGGAAAATATTTAGAAAAATGTAGCAATCTTACAAACGAACATTCATCTGCACACTTACTCGTGAACTCAAATACTATGAGGCAAGAAGAGACATGATTAAGGTTGTTTCCACATCCTTGACTCTGCTCCTGTAACACTAATCCTCAGTTCATCCATTCATCATAACTAAATAGCCCATATGCTGTAGCCACCTTGAATGCTCTAAAACTATTTTGTCAGCATAAATTTCCCAAGGAGCTATGCTTCAGAAAACATAGTTTATGATTTTGGCTTTCAAAAGTGTATGTCAATGATAAGCAAGAATGAGACTGTGTACCCCCTTTTTATTTGCTCCACTGCTTTATTCCTTTTTAGGGCCATGTGGAATTCATCAGCACTGTGATGCCCTTGAGGTGTGCAAGACACCATGTTATTAATGCTATTACTGCTAATTAATTCTGCCAACAAGGCCTCTGCAACTAGCCAAGACATCAGTCTTTGCCAAAACCAACATATTAAATAAATTTAAATTTCTAGGACAAGTCATTCCATAGTTATAATGAGCTAAATAGAAAGTTAGGGAAACACTGAAATATATGATGTCATTTTCAAACTTTCATAAAATTTAAATCCTTCATCTAATTTGATTCAAATTTGCTGTGAATTTGCAGATGGGTTTGGTTCAGCTTGTACATGTCCATAGAGCTGTATAATGAATAGTTCTTACAAGTGAACAACAACAAAATTAGTATTACCATGACATAAATCATATTTCTTTTTTAATTTACTGCAACACATCACAGTAAAATCATAGCAGTTCTCTAAAGATGCAGGTTTCTCACAAATAATTGCATAGAAATCTGTATAGTGTTATATACAGAATATTGTGGGTATATTAGATAAGAATATATGTGCTATAAAGCATTCAGTTACAAGCATGTGTTTTGTTTTTTGTACAGCACTCACGTTTCTCTGAGACAAGAACAACAGGAATGATTTATGTTTGCTTTTTCACACATTTGCAGCAGATTATGCCTGCAGTCTGAGGAGGTGACTTTTAGCTGTACCTCAACACCTTTCCAAGCTTTTCTCCCCTGCCCACCAGGATCATGGCTTTCTATTACCAGGAATAGTTGACATGATTGTCATACCTTAAGGACCCTGACATTCAGCTTTAACTATTATCTTAAGCAATTCTTCAAATACTCATTAATTCAATCCTTCTAGAAGTAGGTGGAAGAGCATGGAAAAAGACAAGCACATTATCTCAGAACTTCTCACAGCACCCTGCAAGATCACCTCTGCTTACAAAGAGAAATAAAGGAAAGCTGTGCACCAGCCAGGCTTATATTGAAATGTAATCCTCTACTTCTTAATAAGCACAAATTTACAGCAAGCTAAATGAGCAATTAAAGAATGTATCATCCCTCCTTTCATCCAGCAATTAACTTTGAAGAAGTGATGAAGACGAGGTGATGAGGGAGTGAAATTAGAATTTCCATCCTACAGGCAAGTGCACAAAGATTGCCCTATTTGTTTCTATCCATAACAAATCTACACTTAGTTTGCATTCCTTTGGCATGGCATTGCCAAAATATCCTTTGGCATAGGATTCTGTTGAAGGTATCATTTGGTCATAAAAGTATGTAACTATATTAAGGTGTAACATCCTATCCTTGTTCATGTGCACCCCAGATCACACAAAGTTTCCAAAGAGTTCATCTCCATTACTTCACCAGTTGCATGTTTCTGCTCTTCTCAAATAAAGGAATGCCAATATAAATGCATTTAAAGTGAGCTGTGCTGGCCTGAACATGTTCCTAAGGAACATTTTCATTTTTACTATCAGGTAGTTAATGTGTGACTTTTTTCTAGAGACCACTTGAAGGTCCCCATAAATCTTAGAGTCAACGCATACAAAAGTATACTAGGTGAATATTGGACCCTCTAAATTAAAGGGGTTTTGGAATGAAATGTTGGATAATACAGGAAACCCTGTGTAAAATACAAATTTGTTATGATTCAGCCATTACTTTTACTTCTAGCATAGTTTACTACACCAAAAAGAATTCATAAATGCTGTAAGTATGTGCTATACACAACACTATTTTCACATATCTGAAAATGCAACCTGGATTAAGATTCATGCACTCCTATTTTTTAATCCAAACCACAGAAGGCAGGGTACAAAGACACCCTCCTGCTCAGTAAAATCTGTTAAACCAATTTGTCTAAACATTGTGTGATGCTGACAATGCTGGTTTACCTGGGATGATTTGTGGTGACTTCTGTGCTGCGCTATGCTAGCAAGCTTGGCCTCTTAGCAAGACAAAGGCCTGAGCTCTTTACACCTCTTCTGTCTCCACTTTGAACCCTGGCCAAGAACATGTGGATGAGGCATCTCTCCTACATCTCATTACCTAGAAGTCATATGTGTTCTCAAAACCCACCAATGTTACAGTGAGATTCAGAGAAAAACCAAAAGAAATTATGGATCTGCTACATCTTAATGGAAGTAGTTATCTGTTTAATTTGTGGGGTTTTTTTCCCCTCTTTGAGTGTTTTTTCACTTAAGAGCGGCAGACTGTGCTGAAAGGACAGGCTTACTCCCTCCTTGATGAATAACTGAGTGTGCAAAAGGTAGAGAAGATTGTAAATTGCAGGGTGACTTGGAAGGAGAGAGCTGCAGCATCAAGTTGGGAGCCTGCAGTTATAGAGGATACTGAGAAAGCCCCGGAAGAGGGCAGAGAAGAAGACAGGCTTTAGGAGCCATGGCAAGACCTTCCTACACATCAGAACAATCTTGGCATAATTTGAGGCAACTAGAAAAAGTCACTGTATTGATTAAAATAAATGCTAGGGGCTCAACCAGCTGCAAAATCACAGTAGGTAAGGGAAGAAGGTTCTTTGGAAATCATGTTTCTAATTCTACACTGACTGAGTTATTCTGAGTTTGGAAAATTCTTAGAAGATTTAAGTTCTTCCTGAAACAGACATTCTCACAGAAGCTTGTTTCTTTTTTTTTTGTTTTGTTTTTTTTGGTCCTCGGTGAGATTAACTTATAGAAAAGGTAAAAGCAGATTCAGTTTACAGCTTTTTACAGCTTTCATTGATGTTTACACACTCTGGTTCAACTCACAAAATAAAACATCAGAAAGGAGTAATGAAATCAGCCTGGCTAGAACCTGATTAGGCTTTGGAAGTTTCTTCAATCTAGAAAGTGGAATTTAAAACAGAGTTTAGAGTTTCATGTTGTGTTTGTAGTAGATCATCTTCACTCAGTAACTAGTTCTGGCTCAGCAGGTACTCAGATGGTCACCAACAATCAACAATCAGTGAGCCAGTAAAAATCTGCAGTCAATTTTAAAACACTGAATGACAGAAATTCTCAGTGATCCACTACCAACATCTACAATTCCAATCCACCCCATGGTTGTCTGCCACAAAAACGCTTCTTAGGGGAAAACAGGGAACAACACATTTAAACGAGCAACTATCCCCACCAGTGCATAATCTAGTTTGTGGGACTGATCTCTGCTGGTGCTTTAAGGCCTGGGTCTTTGGACTAGGTCAAATTCCTGAGCCTCTGGCTAAATCTAAAATCTACAGTACACAATGAAAAAAACCCTGACTTTTCTGCCCTGAAAAGAAAGACTTGCTAGGACCCCTTATAAGTTTTTGGTCTACTCAATAAAGCCTCAATTACTACTGCTTTTTATAGAAGAACTTAATTGGTTTTTTTCTTTTTTTTTAATCTTGCTGTCTATTTGGCTAAGCAACATCTTCTAGCCTAAAACTCTGTAAGTTAATTATATACTACATTAAAGAGAACTTACTTTAAATGCATTTTTAGATGGTGTGCTTTTACACTATTTTCCAGATTTGTATCATTTTTTCATTCTGTACCTTCCCAGACACATTCTTCTTTCCTCTCAAGTGTACTGTACCGAAAGCAGAGATGCTTCTGCTTCTGATCTTCCCACATCACACTCTTTCCACTAGACTAGATCCAGGACAAGAAAACAACCAAGGGTTTTTCCCATCATGGACAGCAATGAGACAGTAGTCTGAAAGAGCAAGTTGTTTCAGCCCTAAGGTGTACATCAAACTAATCTAAAACCAGACAAAGTGAAGTGGCCGAGTGCTTCTCTTTCTGTTCCTAGTGGAAGCTGAAAGTACTCATGGTATTTTTTAAGGAAGCATCTCTTCTCAGGACATACTTTAAAGGAAGTGCTATAAGCCTTAATTCTATCTTTCCGTTTCCACCTGTATGTTAAAGCAATAATTGCTGAAAGGTGTGAAGTTGGATACCAGTGAAAAATGCTCTGTAAAGTCCAAATAGTAATTCCTCACATAGCATTTATGTATTTGTTGCTACCACACAAAATTTTTAACCAGCATTCATTTCAATAAAGTAGAACCATTTAATTATATGTTGTTCTTGTTCTTAATATAGGATTTACTTAAGTATATAAACTTAAAATTTCCTATGTTTAGTCTTTTTATCTTGTTGACAAAAAGCCAGGACAGCGATTTTAATTGTATGACACCTGGCAAAAATCCTCATCTTTTAACCTTTCAGTTAAAACAGTGGGAAACAATAGCCACTTCATCAAAATGTAACTCACAGCTGAGGAAAATGCTAAATTATCAAAATTAGATTCCTACCCCTGAGTGACATTTCTCTAGAAATCTAAGTATTTCCAGAAAAAGCCATATCAGGCAGTAAAATATCCTTTTTATATCCTTTTTGAATCAAGACATTCAGCCAAGAGACTGAAGAACAGTTTCTTCCCAATCTCTCTGTTGAGTCAATGTTTAGTGATCATGGAGCCCTGATGAAAATGCAGAATGGCTATAAGGGCCCCACACTGTAGACTAGGTCAGATGGTATTCTGGGATGTGGAAAAGTTATTTAGAAGAGTGGCTTCAAAATCCACAATTTAATTAGTAGGATGAAAGAAGAACCTGGGAGAGGCTGAAGTCGCCTAACACGATCCAAAAGACGGCTTTTGCATTCTTATCTCCAGTGTTAAACATGCAATGATGTCAATCAATCTGCTTTAAGCAAAAGAAAAGAGTTGCACCACAAGAGACTTGTGTGACCTACTAAGCAAGCACACATATATGTCTAGTTAGAGAACACATCCATCAATCACCTAGCCGGACAAGCCCCAGAATTCAAGCAGTTATGAAAGCAGACAACACATTTGCCTTTCTTCTCCTTTGAGATGTTTATTTAAATAACAACTTACTCCACTGCACTACTGATTTGAACTACACAAAGACATGTGTGTCCCTTCTAATGAAAATTCAGTACATCGTGTTTGGTTTTTTCTAAATCAGTTTTTAGATAGAAAATCACTTCTGAACTGGATGGACAGAATTCATCTTCTGCAAGATTTTTTTGAATCCTGCAGAACTAGAAGATGCTTCTGCCTTCAAATAATTTTTCTCCTGAAAATATAATTAAATTATTGCTCCTTCTCAAAGAGCAAAGACAGGGGCTCAAAATCAGAGCACCTGGAATACACTCACAAATGAAATACATAAAAAAGGGAGAAATATCAGGTGAAGACTGAGAAAAGGGTGAGAAATGATGCAGAGACAAAGAACAAAGCTTCAGTCTCTGAAAGATGGATTCATGATGGAACTTGCAATCTAAAAGGCCGCTAGTCTTTGTTGATCAGCTTAGTCAAACTTCTGTCAAGAAGTTTAAGAAACTAATAATGTACAACACAGTGCAAGTTTCATTCAACACTTGTAGTCGTTATAATGGACTGTAAACCTTAGGTCATCCATTTGATCCCCCACCCATTCTTTAATGATTATTTTTAATGACTTTCAGGCACTTACAGCTTAACTCTATGTGCTAAATAGAGATGGTACTTTTAACCTAAAGTACTCTAGTAAATAAGTTTTTAAACTTTATTCTGGAGGATTTAATTCAGTACTGCTGTAGGGCCAAAATGAGCATTTACTCAGTTGTTAACAAGGAGTCAGTGGGATTCTGTGAAAACTGTTGTGGCTGCTCATGCATATTGGATGTCCCAGAATAAAATAAAAATAAACAGAACAGCATTAAATTAAAGCATTTTTTGAGGAATAAAATCCCTTTCCTTAGGGTAAAAAAATGTTTTGAAAGCAGAAAGCAGGATTCATCTAACCTGGTATTTCCGGTGTCTCCTCAGCTGAGGTCATAGAAGACCTTTTACCTCTATTATTTATTGTGTTTGTTGTCATCAGAATAGCATTTATAAATGCCCTCAATATTTGTCCTTTTCTGCTTTTGGACCTTAGCCATGGCTCAAGTTCCCAGTTCCTTCTGCTGAGAAGTCAGTCAGACAGGAGACTAATGGTCAAGCCCATTACATGAGGGCTGAGTTTGTTTCCATGGCATTTGGCATTTTTTTAGGAGCGATTCAAGTTTGAAATGACCAAAGCAAAGGTATAACAGAAATCAACATCAAAAGAGACAAGCAGGAAGGATGACAGCCTTTATCCTTTAGATATCCTTTCCTTACTCTGTAAGGAAAAGGAGGCTGGAAAAAAAATCAAAGGGAAAAAAGACATACAGCAGGGAGAACTACTCTCTCACCTACTTTGCCAGGAACAGGCATACAAAGGGTGCATTTGAGAATGCGTTTTCCAAACAATTTTTTTAAAAATTATTCAGCTTATTTATCAGCTGAGCCTACAAATAATCTAAGCTTCCTTCAGTTTTCCTGTCTTTTATCATGTATGAACTTGCTTGTACAATAGCTACAAGGTAATAGGTCTTTTTCAGCATAGGACATTTAAATAAACCCTGTGTTTACAGTTCAAATGGAACAAATCCAAGTTCATCTTAAACACGTAATCCTCCCATCCAATTATTCTGAGAAGCTCAGAAGCATTTTGCATGGAAGAACGGTTGCCAGAGCACGGGGCTTGTGCAGTGGTGCAGTGGAGAGGCACCGAGCACACACTGGCAGGGTAACAATGTGCTGGTACCCACCTGCCACACACGTGTCATCTCCAGGTGCCAGGCAGAACAATGGCAAGATCCTACAACCCTGCAGCAAAAAGCCAAAGACTGACATCCAAATCCTTGCCCAAATCTGCTCCCTCACAGTCCCTTTGCCATTTTTTAGCTCAATACTGTCCTGCTTTCATCTTGAATGCAGATATAAACAGACAGAAACATCTTCTGATGCCTTTTCTGAACTGTTCCATCACTACTATGGGATATTTTCTCTAACACATAGTTTTTAAGATCCCCTTGCCCTTTTTAAGATCACAATGAATTACAGATCCAGATGCCACCACATGCAGCCCAAAAGCAGTATACAGCATCAGCAGGTACATACATTGAGGTCTTTAAACTACTCCCATGATTTAATTCCCCATTTTTCAAATGTGCAGATGTCTTATGCCTCTTTTTTCTGGTGTAGTTTATCATAATTCAATGAAACGGACAATTGTACATCACTGCAAAGGTGAAGGGAACACAATTTGCCCACCCAAGGCATTATAAAACACAAACAACAGATGTCTATTGGTCTTTTCTTACCCCCTGTTTCTATTGAGGGGAGCTGTTGTGTATGTAAAATGTGGAGGCCTTGGGAGGCTGTGGCAATGCCATCCACTCCATTAATCAGCTTATGTATTGTGCACTTGGAGATGAGGAAACCAGATCACAGCTCAAATTCAGCCAGCCTGCTAGGGGAGATACCAGGTTTACTGGGACCTTGGGGCTTCAATGTCTTTCCAGCGACTCTTGATAGTCATCTGCACAAATCTCTTTGTTACTGGTTATGGCAGATAGTAAAAACAAAGATACAGAATCGCAGAGCGGAGGCATGTATCTTTATGTGCCACTAGTGATCCATATCCTAGGCTGGGTGCAGCAGAAGAGGCCACAGGGAGATACTTTGATTGTCTAAAATGTAACAAAAATGACAGCTAAAAGTTTTCTCCATCTGTCTGAATCTAAACAGAATCATGTGTGCATACAAATTTGGAACTAAAACAGCAGCAGCCATGAGATGAATGCATTTACTATATACACTGGTTATTTTACTCTTCTCAGTGCAAACCTGCTAATCCAGTGCCCGTGAGAAAGTTATTCTGTGGCTATGCAGGGCTCTGGGCAGCCCAATGCCTGCAATTTTTTTTGGCCACCACAGTGTCTCTCTTTTCCCCACTAAAAGATAAGCCTTTTTACTGGAATCCCAAACACTCATCTCCTGCCACCAGACACAGGTCAGATGTTACATAGAGCAACTACAAACCAGCATCCTCTTCCCTTGCCCCACATTACATAACATATCCAACTATCCTTGTTTTCAGCTTGGCCTAATGTCTAGTGTCTTCAAATTTCTTGCCTCCTGAAAACAATTCATCTTTGGGAAGCTTAATATTAGCTTGTTTAATGTCTTCCTTCCTGCTAAGGCTGTGCAGCTCCGCTTATGGTATTAAGCAGAGCATAGGTTGACAAGGGGAGATTTAAAAATGATTCTTTAAAATGCTTCTGTACCATAACTTGAACAAATTCTTTAGAAAATATATGAATTGTACAGAATGCAGTGACTATGGCAGAATGGACATTTCTGGCCCTTATTTATGAAGACTTTTTTCAAGGCTCTTTCACTTTTTGGTAAAGCACCTGTTCCAAACGACTGTCAAAAGAGCCACCTGAAATCTTGCCATCTGAGCTACAGCATGTATGAAAAAAATGCTTTCCTGATAGGAATTAAATAATTTAGCAGAAAATGTGCATTCTTTCTTTGTCTTGGAATGAAATTATCCAATGTTCTTTTTATGATCAATAAAAATATTTTGTGCTATCACATATCAGAATAGAAATATTAAAATGAAAGATTACAATAGAGATGATAAAATTAAATTAAAACAAACACTCTTTTTCAGAAACTTTAGTTTAAAATATTGTGCAAATTGGGCTCTTGTTCCTCTGTTCAAACTCCATTTGTTAGTTAAAAATCTTTCACTTGACACCATGAATCTTCTCGTACTCTGCATTCAAGGTAGCAATGCCTACCCAGTATCAGTAACACAGATGCACCTTCAGCAGCTTTTGCATTCATGCCTAGTGTGGACTCATCTTCTCAGCAGTCACTGAAGCTGCTTCCAGCACTCCCAGGAGACAGAAGATTTAATGCTGCCATGTTGGTTTTATGGGCCTGGACAAAAAATCCTATTAGATAAATATTTTTATAGGTCTAGGTATGTGGCAAGGCAAAACATCAATTTCCATAGCAGAGGCAATGTACTGTTAATTTTTAAGGTGGGCACCCATTACAGATGCTGCAGAAACTGTGCTCTCCCAGATGAGCCATCACCACAGGGGAAAGGCACTGCTCCCTGCATCTTGCTGTGTTACTTTTCTGCAGAAACCTCCCTATGGCACAGGTCAGGTACCAACAAAAAAAAGGACCAGAACACTTGACCTCATACGCTTCACCCGCATTCACATCCTCACACAGCACGAGATCATTGGCCAAGCAATAAAGCTTTCTGCTTGAGAACTTCTGAGTGTGGTCTCACAGCAGGTTAGTGCTACTCAGCATAAGCCATAGTTTAACCTACCCAGTACAGGCCACAATTTGAGAAAAGACTTTTCGGCCACTGAACTGTATTGTTTAGGCCTGATTTTGAGCAGCACATTTTAATGGATGTCTCTTGCTATTAGGAGACAGGCGCAGGGAGTACAACTATTAACAATAGCTTTGCAAATTATTAAAGACTCTTCTTTATCCCAGCTGAAGAAACAAATGACTCCCAGACCAAAGGGCATGCAGTTCCTCTCCTAGCAGCAGTGGGTTTCTCTCACAGGGAGAATATTTTTATTAGTTTTTCAAAGGGTCTGGTATAATACTGCTGCACTTACCTCTAATGTGCTGTAAAGAGACTTGAACTGCTGCCAGCAGGAGGGCTGTGAAGGGACTTTTGAGGCACTGTGACAGGCCTTCAATTGACTTTACTAGCAGCTTTTACACATCTCTTTGGAACTCCATTAAAAGAGTTTATTTAGTGTTATTTCAATTGCTTTCATTAAAGATCTGTTTTGTGCTGTTCCAGTTGGAGTGTTCTCTCAGTCTGGTACTTCTCTGAGGTTTCTGACTGGGATGCAAAAGCTACCGCAGTTATCCTGAGGACTGTAGGCTGCTTAATTTTTACATAAGTCTCTTATCTTCACATACTTTGAAGTACTTGTTCTTTGCATGTAAATCATTCCTACCCACAAATTAAATCTGAATTGCTGCAGCAATGCTGGAAAGGCAGTTATGAATAAAGGATATATTTTATTAAACTTCCGTATTCATGGGCTATGGATCTGCTTTACTCACATCAAAGAGAAATACTCGTAGAGTGAGCTCTGGTAAACTCAAGCAAAACTGCAGGACAGCTCTAAGGTTATTCAATGAAAAAGAGAGAGCAATGGGCTGCTCTGAGCCCTCCCCAATTTCATTTTTACGTGGCATGTCACTCTGCATGTGCCAGGGCTGATGTTCAGCCACCTCTGGCTAGTACGGGGCAGAGTTATAGCTCATGGAAGAGTCAGGTCTGAAATTACTCTCTCTTTCTCTCTGTTGCTTCCACTTAGGATCTGCAAAGTTAACACTTCATCTAGTCATTTCATCCCATCTTTCCCAGCCTCCCCTTTCTTCCTTTTTAAGTGAGACTAAATATTTACATGAAGGATGGACCCTTAAACATCTGAAAAGCATCTAGCTCAATGCTAGACTTCCTCTAGAAAGCTACAGAATTTCCTTGTAGGATGTTTCCTACAGCGCAGTGACCATTTTCATAATTCATAAAAATTTCACATGCTTAAGCTTTCATGTTCTCTGAGCACACACTTTTTTTTTTTTTTTTTTTTTTTTTAAATTAAATTTGCTCAAGACTCATGAGCCTAAAGAATCAGGATGCCATTTCTCCCCTCCAAATTTTGTATGTGTATCTTTCTATAGAACAAGGAACTTCATTGTCAGAAGCAGTTTGTGAGCTAACCTTTTTTCCAATATAAAGTAACACAAACATCATTAGTAAACACTGCTGAATTGCTGCATTCCTTTTATAACTTTTTTGAAGATCTGCTTTCCTTAGGAAGATCCTCACAACAAGTTCTGGACTTGTTTCCAATGACAGCTGGCACCTCCCTGCCTGTTGCATCCCTTTTGGGAATGTTCTCCCCCCAAAACCCCTCCCCCAGAAACTGTAACCTGGCCTGGGTTACCTGCCCCCTTTTCTCCTGACCTATGGCCATCAGCCAGGTAACTTGACCCCGACCCCAAAGGTGATAAAAACCTCTCTCCCCCCATGTGACCCCTTCTTGCTTCTGGATTCCCTTCATGGAATAAAGCCTTGGATTACATCCTGAGGTAAGGGGCCTCTTTTGTAACTCTCTCTACCATATCTTGTAGTTCCCCTCTTCCAATACTCCCCCTAAATCTGAGCTGGCAGCTTGTGGGGGGGTGGAGGAACAGGGGAATTTACACCTGCCAAAAGCACACTTACTCAACTTCAGGCTGTTCGTGTTCTTTACCATTTGCTCTCCCATGAGTGCATTTGTTGGGGGAAGAACTGTGGCTTCACTGAGTATCTAAACAGCCAAAATATTTGAGAAGCTAAGCAATAACTCTCATCATTTACACAATTCCAAATCTGCGTTTGTACTCTGCAGCTTGACTGCGAAACATGCAAGTGATGCAACTAGAAAGGAATATTAAACCTTTCTTCCTCCCTCTCAGCTCCCTTGTGGAACATTTAGGGGAAACTCAGATGATTTTCCAGCTTAAGAGAAAATGAGGCATTACTTACACTACAGGGGCCCAATCTATTACCCTCAGGACATGAGGATAACAACGCCCACTGACATCACTGGAGATTACTCATCTGTAGGGTGGGAGAACAGGAGACAAAGATATTTAGTGCAGACTGCATGTCTAGATCCCAGAGCTCCTCCTAATTTGTCTTGAAATTTCCAGCCATCAGGCTACTTTGCCAAACCACCCAGTTTCTTGGCCTCTCAGCTCACCTGCTCTACTTTTTACCCTCAGAGTCTTGCTTTTCCCCATTTCATTAGCTACAGTTTTTAATGTGGGTTTTGCAGACTCTGTAACTACTCAAATAATCATCAAAGAAAAAGACAAACACCCAAAATACTGTGTTCTAGAATGTTCCAAAAATAACAACCATGAAGTCCTGCTAATAAAACATTTTTTAAAGCAACAGTGAAACATGAACTGTTGCTTTTTAAGTAGTTAAACAGACATTCCTGAAAATATATTGCTGTTTGGTATCAGAAAGATTACTATTCTGGATATGTAAAACAGAAGTAACTTTAAAATGAGAGTACAGAAATGGAAAAGTGCCAAGGCTTAGAAATGCTGGAAAGAATGCTAGGAAAGCAGGTGATGAATGGTTGGCTGGAGATCCACTTTCAAGGAAGTAGCATGAGGTGAACAAGGCATCCAAATGACAGACAAAAAGTATACTTCCTTCTAAATATTTTCATCTGTGAAAGAAGTTTGAAATGCTGACAGTTTTGCCCTTCTAATAACATCTATCAATTCTTAGTTTTATATTTTACTTTTTCTTGAAGAAGAGTCATAAAATTTGAGTTTACACCAAGAAAATATCAGGATAGGGGCAACAGCAACAGAGGATTTAAATAATAAATTGTTACATAAATTTAGCTGGGATCGTACCATGTATCCAGCTGCTAAGTGTCAGCCAGTCCCTTGGGTTTTTTACTTCTTATCTCACTGGCTTTCACCTATGTTCCTCTCTTAGTTCTCTTCCTCTTTCAAGCATCTCTGCCACTTTCCCCTACCCACAGACATTTACAAGAATTCCCACTCACACTCTCCTAGTTCATTTGTCCCAGCTGTTGACCTTACTTTCTCTCTCACTTTGTCTCCCTCTGGTGTTTGTATTTCTGACATGGAGTGCCGAGCTGGGACTGTCTCCTCATGCCATCACTCACAGAAGTCATGCTCCTTGGGCAGCAGGTGCTTCAAGCAGAGCACGTGTTTTCACTGCTTCCCCCAATGAAAAATGCTTCCCTGAATGATGTGACAGGGAGGATTTTTTCAGAGAGTCAGTGGCAGGAAGCTCTCACTCACACCTACAGACAAAGCAAATGGATCAGTCCATCTGTAAGAAAGCCAGGAATGTATATCCATCACATGCACAGTAAAGCAGACACTACGTAGGTCGCCAGCAGTCTGGCTCTTGATCTGAAAGTTTCCCTAGGTAAGGTGATGGATAAGCTATAATCTTTCCCATTCTGGAGAGTGGGGTCCATTGAGGGAGAGCAATTGTGCAGCAATAAGTAGCAGAGATGCAGAAAAAAGTACAGGTGCAGAATTTGTAATGAATGCTAGGAACTAAAATATACACATTCATCCCTTCCTGAGAAAAACAAAGAAATAAAAAATTAGCACTTCAGGCCTGCAGACAGCAAAATCTTGCTTTCATTAGAAGCACAGTTTTAATAGCAGCAAAGGAAGGGGGAACAGGATCCAAACAGTGCCATTCCTAAGCAAAGCAGTTTTACAGACTAGAGGGCCAATGTTCAATTACTGGAGAGCTGATATTTACCACAGAAGTGGGGTATGAATTCCTGAGCACTCACTGCTTATTACAAAAAAAACACAACCAAAACAAAATGCTAACAAACAAAACAACCACAAAAGGGTATTTGATTCAGCCTTTTCTCCAATGAAAATCTTTCTGCAATACTATCCTTCTGTCCTTCAACCAGAGACAGGAAAAAAAATAATTAGAAAGAATGAGAATACAGGAACACAGTGTCAGACAGCCTGAATGGCACCATTGTCCTTCTGTCCTAATGGTTGGCTCTGGGAGCAAGGTAGCATTTCTTCCACCTGAATCTGGGCCAGAACATATTTCAGTGTTCCTCATTGACTGAGCTACATGTTAACACCCAGTCTTGTGGTAATGATGATGACTGCTAACTACCAAAGGAGGAACAAAATCAAGTCTGCTCTTTGCTCTAGCAACACTTTTTTATCTGCTTAGCAGTAACCCAGCACCCCTTGAAGAGTGCAGAATGTAAGGGGATACTCCAGGCAGGAGATATAAGCAGCTTTTTAATGTTGGTGTGGGAAATGAGGCCATTCTGAGCTCATGGCAACTTGTCAGTATTGCCATCAACTTCAGCCAGGAGAAGAATTGCCTGCAGATCAAAGAACTGGCTGATGGCAATCATTGGTGTGCTGCCTTCAGCATAATCACTCTTCTCCCCATAGAACTGCAGAGATGGAAGAGGTCCCCTGACACAAAGCAGGCAAAACACTTCCTAGAGCATCTGTGACAACACTGTCTTACACCGATTCTTCCTGAGGCAAATTCACCATCTTCCTAGTCAGCCTGCTTCACCACTTTACTACACTTATAAACAGCTTTCCTAATATAGGCACTAATCTGTGTCACAAACTCACTGGTTTTTTTCCTCTGTGATCACAAACCTGCAGAACAAGTAATTGCTGACTACTTTATGACAAACCTCTCTATACTGGAGGCAATAGGTGTAGACCATCTTCTCTTTTTTGGATGGGAAAGGGGTAAAAAAAAAAAAAAAAAAAAAGAAATTTTCTCATGTTTTCCTCATAGGTCACTTCTAAATCTCTTGTCTTTCCTATTGCTGCATTCTGGACCTTCTCTGATTTACCTAAAACTTTTTCATACTGCTGAGAAAAAGCTAAGCACAGTACTGCAACCAGGATCTCACTGGAAAGGCACATGTAACCTCCTATCATACCACCCTTGAAAAGAGTTTGCTCTCCCCTGCCATTTTTTTTTTCTTTTTTAGTAAACAAAATCATCACACAAACTTCAGTGCACTGGCCAAATTCTTAACCAAAATTACTCTGGAGGATCTGTCCCAAGATAAACCAATGAAGTATTTAATTTCAGATGTCACTGATGGGACAGCAGAAGGAGGAGACTGTTTTGTCTAGGTACTCAGCAAAAGAACTCCTATCTTCCAGATGGCTGAGAAGAAAAGCTTAGCAACCATGATGACATGATAACACAGAGCTTCTGGAACAGAATGGGGGGATGGCAGAGAGCCCAAGGAAGAGACAAAATGAGCGAGAAACACACAAAGACCCGAGAGGGGGAAACAAGGAATGAAATAAACCCCCAGTACTGATGTGAGTGTGGCCTAGGAAATGAACTACTTCCACTCCACAAAAAGGCATTAGCATACATCCACGTTTCAGCTTGTAACTTTACTTCCCAATAGCTGGTATAGTGCTATGTTTTGGACTTAGGATGAGAATAATGTTCGTGACACACTGCTGTTTTGGTTGGTGCTGAGTCAAGGGCTCTTCAGCTTCTCACCCCATCCCACCAGCAAAGAGGCTGGAGGTGCACAGGCTGGGAGGGGACACAGCCAGGACAGATGATCCCAACACACCCAAGGCATATTCCATACCCCTATGTCATCATGCTCAGTCTATAGAACTGGGGGAGGAAGGGAGGAAGGAGAGGACATTCAGACGAATGGCATTTGTCTTCTGAAATCCAGGAGCCCTGCTTTCCTGTGGATGGCTGAACACCTGCCTTCACATGGGAAATGGTGGAGGAATTCCTTGGTTTACTTTACCTGTATCATTCGACCACAAGTTTTTTCTCATTCGACCACAAGTTTTTTCTCACTTTTACCCTTCCAATTCTCCCCACCATCCCACTGGGAGGAGAGTGACCTAGTAGCTGCATGGGGCTTAGTTGCTGTCTGAGGTTAAACCATAACAGCATGTCCTGCCATAAAGATCTAAGAAAGTTCTGATGGAACATTTCAGCTTCTCATTGACAATGAAAGACTCCACTAGCCAAGGTGAAAATCTGGGGCAGCTACTTCTAACTTCGATTTTGTAGAGCATGGAACATGAATAGATCAATTACTTGCCCAAATCAACTCATACTCATTTATAACCATAAATGTGAGTCTGGAAAGTACAGGCATTAACTGCACCTGTAATTTACAAGCTAGAGAAAAAGTCAACATAACCACCTCACATTGCAGCATTGTCTTAGTCACTATAAATATATATTTGATTTTGAAAAACCTATCGAAAGTTTTTTCTTTTCTGCTGTCAAGACAGCAGTGAAGAGTTGTATCTAAAATTACCTGCCCAAAAAAAGGAGGGATGTGAACTGAAAAGTAAGCAAATAAGACATAAAAAGGACTAAAAGAATTTAAAAATAAAGAAAAGAAAAAGAGTTGGGAGTCTTCTAACAACCACTAACCAAAGCCCATCTATCTTTTGCAGATAAATAGATCCACTCTGTTTCTACTATTTTACAGAAACCATTCTTTCCTATTTTTCCTTTCTCTGTCAATTTTGCTCTCCTTACCCTGTTTATATGTCTTAACTTATTCTTTCCCCATCTTAATGTGTTTGGAATTACTTCAGAAATCAAATAGCATGGCAATAAAGCTCCAATCAGAGATCTGCTTAGTGACACCTCCAGAATTCAGATTTTGGCAGTGATGAAAATGAATTCTGATACTATTCAGCAAGGCTCAGATAGAAATAAACAGGATTACAGAAATAACTGCTTTCATGGAAGGTGTCTACCATCTTCAAAATTTCTTGACTTCTGTCAAAAGCTTAATCCAAACATTTTTGGCTGCAAATAAGAATGAAGAAGAAAGTGTCAGTGGTTGACTTTTTGGGGGAAGGTGTGTGAGTGGCAGCCTGACAAATAAAGAGCTGATGTTTTCCAAGAAAAAAAGTTACAACCTGAAAAAAAAAAAAAAAAAAAAAAAGAAGACATAAGCATAAAAGACAAACAGTAGCCAAAAAGGACTTCCAAAGATTCGTTTGTTTTTAAATGCAGATAACTATGGATTTCTTATCATTTGTTCCCTCAGGCCATTCTCAACTTCCTTTGAAATTCTATAACTACAGTATATATTTTTAAAGAGTGGTGATATATGATGAATTGAACAGTTTATCAGAAGTTGTCAGATTTTCCAACAGTAAATACATTTAAAACCAGTACCAGATAGTTTAGGCATAAATATTACTACTCCCTTCTCACCCAAGAAGTTAGCAGAAATTCAGGGTCAAAATGTCATTTATTCTAAAAAAGAAGTTGATATAGAGAATGCACATCTCTTACAGGTCTTGTTATTTGCAATGAGTGTACTAGAAAATCTATTTCCCTGAACACAGTAGGAGATAACTTATTTGCTCACTGTGCTCAACTTCCATCTAGCTGTCTAAGAACTCAACCCTCTCTCTTTGTACGTTCCCTTTCATCCCTCAGGATTTTCACTTAATGCTTGCTTTGCTTGACTTCTTGCTTCTCTTCTGTCCACTGGTCTGCTGTTATAATTGTTTTTGTCATGGCAAGACAAAAAAGTATAACTATAGAGAATCTGCTGAGTTGGAAGGCACCCATCAGGATCATCGAGTCCAATTCCTGGCCCTGCGCATGACACCCCAAGAGTCACACCCTGTGCATAAGAGCTGTGTCCAAACACTTCTTGAACTTTATCTGGCTTGGTGCTGTAACCATTCCCCTGGGGAGCCTGTTCCAGTGCCTGACCACTCTCTGGGCAAAGAGCCTTTTATTGATATCCAACCTAAACCTCCCCAGACAGAACTCCAGCCCATTCCCTCAGGTGCTGTCACTGATAACCACAGAGCAGAGATCAGTGCCTGCCCCTCCTCTTCCCCTCATGAGGAATTTGTAGCTGTGATTAGGTCTCCCTTCAGTCTCCTCCAGGCTGAACAGATCAAGTGACCTCAGTTGCTCCTCATTCAGGCCCTTCACCATTTCTGATGCCCTCCTTTGGATGCTCTCTGACAGTTTAAGGTCTTTTTTCATATTGTGGCACCCAGAATTGCCCCAGCACTGGAGGTGAAGCTGCCCCAGTGCAGAGCAGAGTGGGACAATCCCCTCCCTTGCCCTGCTGGCAATGCTGTGCCTGGTGCCCCCCAGGACATGCCTGTCCCTCCTGGCTGCCAGGGCACTGCTGACTCATGGTCAACTTGCCATTGACCAGGACACCCAGGTCCCTTTCCCTGGCACTTCTCTCCAGCACCTTGTTGCCCAGTCTATACACACATAAACATTTTTGCAAGGAATGATATATGCTTGAGCTTTCTATCTAAGCTGTTACAATTTCAACAGTTTTGTTCAGTGAGGAAGACCCACTGTTTATTACAATTTTGAGTATCACAAAAGGACATCAGTTCACCTACTGGTTAAAAAAAGGCTTTAGCTGACCCACAGTAATATTTCTGCATCCCACCATAAATTATTGAGACTAATATAGAAATCATTAAGTCATATTCAAGAATCATAATGGTCCCCCAGACTTTACAGCTATGAATGTGCATCAACAATACATGAAGGGTCAACAATAGATGAAAGATACTTTCAGGGCAGATATTGACTATGGTTTAAAATCCCATTTCTGTCTGTAATTATAAGGAAAGGAGAGTTATTATTGCCACTTCCCTGTCAGGCAAGTAAAAATAAAAGAGCAAAAAGTAACATTTGTGAGGGTGTGTATTTTTGATGGCTGACATAAATTTCAGTTGGAGTAAGCTGCTCTACTGTGCAGAAATGAAACTGGTCTCTTTTAGACTTTAAGAGATTACAGACTGCCACAAATTAGACTAAAGTGAACTAAAAACCCCAGAGTGGTTCAAAGCTCCAACAGAGCTGAAATATTCTCAGAGTGGGGAAACAGGAATAACAGCAGATATGTTGAATTTGTATGGGATGATACAAACACACACAAATTTGCTTGAAGATAAGGTAATTTTTGACAACTTGAAGGAAGACTTTTAAAACTCTTTCAGTTTCCTCAAAGACTGACTAAGAAGATGCATTACTGGAAGCTGAGGAGCCTTGCATTTCATATACTGTCATAGATTTCCTTTTTATGCAAGAGTTTTCTCTAGAAGGGAAATAGGAAAAAAGTATGGGAAAGAATTGGAGTACACATTTGGCCAAAGACAGGCTAAAGAACCATTTCCCAAAGGAAGAGCTCCAGGAGGAGCTGGGGAAGATACTCAGACCACAGAAAGCAAAGTTTTTACTGCAGGTGGTTTATCCCACTTCAACAGAGATGGTTGTGCAAAGCTGTTCCATGAGATATCTGCTCCATAGCTGCTGTCTTTCCTAGAATTAGCTCAGTCAAATTGCTTGGCAGTTGCCAACTGACTTGAAGAGACAGTGGCTGAAACTGCAGTCAAAGTTGATTAGACTATCCTCACTAAAGCAAAAAGACAATTCCTAAAGTTCAGCTTAATTTCAAAATGTAGATATCTATGTCAAGAACTGTCAGAAAGTTTTATACTAAGCATGGGAGAAGGCCAGAAAAGGAAAAACAAAACCACAGTCAATTAAAAGTGGAGAAGTAAAACATGATGGTAATAAACTCATTAAAGAAGTCTGTTTCCAAACCAGTCAGAGATAAATAAACGGGGAAGGATACAAACTGTGGCAGCAGAAGAGGGGAAAAATCCTCAAATGCATTTTGGGGAAAAAAAAAAAAAAAATTTTTTTTTTTTAGATTTGTCAATCCTTTTAGCATGGTTATTTACAATACAAAGTGGGCAACTGAAAGAGGTTATCAGTTGCAAGACAGCTTTCCTTTCCTCAAGACTCACAGACCCTTGATGACTGGAAGACAGGCAAGGTCAGGGAAGGGTGTTTCTGGCTGCAGTGAGGAAAAAGCAGATTACTAGTGTCTTAGTTTTGATATTAGAACACAAATTCTCTGTTACTCCCACACCAAAACAGCAGCTGCCACTGTCACACCTGGAGATCATGGGTGTAGTCATCCTCCAGGAACAGCAAACTATGGTTGGAAAGAGAAGGTGCTCAGAAGAAGCAGTCCTAGTTTTGCAGAGAACACTACAACTCCCTTACCTGAGAGACCTTCCATTCCTGTAGGTGAGAGGTACATCCCAAGTCACATTCAGGAAATCAAAGGGACTGATAAGTCCTCAATTTTTACATCTGTTCTTGAAGTAGTTTGTATATTAAAACCCCTACATATTGCTTTGATTTCTTATGATGCTTTCCTTGGCTTAGCAAGGGGCTCTGCTGATGTCAAATCCCAGAAAATTATTCAAGGAAAGATACCTAAGAAACCCTGGCTTGAACTATGAAAGCTTACCTAGAAGAGACACACTTAAATTCCCACAGTGATGAAGTTATTCTTTGCTATTTCTGTTTCCTTTAAGTACCATTTTCATAACAAAACCACACCAGGGTATTATATAGTGGCTGCAGAGAGATTTTTCAGAGAATTTGAAAAAAAACCACAGTAAAGTAAATGTCATTGTATTATGTGCATATCAACCTGATTAAAAAAAAAAAAAAAAAAAAATCCAAAATAAATCCATCTACTCCCCAAAATAAAGCATCCTGGGAGGAGGCTCTGCATAATATAATTAGCACCTGAGATAGAAAAAGGAAGTGTGCACAGATCTCCAGAGACGATTTTGTTCAAAGGCACCAAAATATCCTACAAATATGGGTTAAAAGGACACATGAAGATCATTTATGGATTGAAAAACCTAAACCCAGAGTGAGATGTACTTCACATTGGCCTCAAAGGTGCACTGACAGACAGTAAGGCAACTCTTTACCTTTTATCACATACATCCAAATGTAATCTGACTCTCACAAAAGAGTTCATATTTTTGATATGGGAAAAATTCTTCCTTCAGAGCAGAGATGGGGTGGGCTTCCTAAAGAGCAAGAATGATCTAAGAGAATGCTGTTAGACTCTGTCATCAGCCTTCCTGCAAATTCCTCACATAGCCAAGTCTTTTATGCATCTGAACAGCATTTTCACTAGACTACATATAGTTTCTTTCATATATAGTGCTTTTTTCCTGAAGTAGTCATCACTGAAGTACAAGTTCAGCAATATTGTAACTTTATTCCATTACCTCTAAAATTAAGAATATATAATCCAAACAACAAAGTCATCTACAAAAAGTAGGCATGCTAAGACTGTGGTCTGTATTTAGTTTTGTTAAATTGCAGATTGGCTAAAATGGAGCATTAAGTGTTATAGACCACATTTCAATATATCTGTCCTAATCATAAGAATATATTATATCTTTTGACAGACTAGTGCCAAAAATCTTCATGAGAAGACTTGTGATCTGGAGTTTCAGAAGGGGACAAAATAATTCTCTGAAAATTTGCAACACAGAAATAACTGAGAAGCTCTATATGAAAGAGGAACATCCAAGGGAACAGACTGAAGCTGTTCATCACCTGTACGGCCACATGCTAATAAAGACTGACAGACACCTTCTCCAGATCACAAGGAAATCAGGACACAGGCTCAGTCACTTTGTCTGGGAAAGCATTGAAGTAGTGATGAGCAAAACATGTTCACAGGGCTGAGCTGTAAGTCACAGGCACAAGCAGAGCAAGTAGATTTACTACCACCCAGCAGTAGTCATGTACACCTCTCAGTGAAACTCCACAGGGCTGTATAATACTGCTGGGCAACTCATTGCCTAAGGGTTTTGAAAGATTTTCCCTCAAAAATTTTGTCAGGGCTAGGGAGTTGTTGAAAATATGATGGGAACACACCCTCAGCTGCTTCGGTCCACATCCAGCATCTAAGCTCAAATCCTCTCACAGGGTGCAGGGCCTTCTGTCAAAGCCTTTGTTGTCACTGTCACTTAACAAGGCTGTTTAGCTGAAATTCTGTTCTGTGCTCATGGTGATCATTAACAGAGCTGAGGATAGCCTTCACATGTCCTGACCCCTGGCAGTACTGCCACACTTTTCTTCTCACTACTTTATTGCTGTTCTGCTAAGTGCACATGGCTGCTGTTAAAATCCCAGCCAGCTGCTAACAACTGCTGGGCTTTTCCCAGTTCATTAGGGGGCTACAAATAGTTTTAAATCATGCAGTTAATTAAGCAGAAATAAAGACTGCCAAATAGGCAGTAGGCCTTAAACAAAATATACGTCTAGAAATTCCTGACCTGGTAAAAGACTGCAGGAAAGGTCATCAGACTGTGCTTTAGCTCATCAGCTTCCCCTAGGAACACATTTGAGTGTTATCTTTGTGAATTACTGCCTTGGTGCTCCTCAGTGTTGCCAGGAACAGTAGTTTTTGGCATCACAGCCTGCTGTTAGAGTGGGCCAACCACAATTCTTGATCCTAGTTAGCCCATCAACCATGTCCTGGAGTGTGTCAGGCACAGCATTGCCAGCCAGGCAAGGGAGGGGATTGTCCCACTCTGCTCTGCACTGGGGCAAGCCTCACCTCAAGTGCTGGGGAAAGTTTTGGGTGCCACAATATAAAAAAGACATTAAACTATCAGAGAATATCCAAAGGAGGTCAACAAAGATGGTGAAGGGTCTGGAGGGAAAGACAAAAGAGGAGCAGCTGAGGTCACTCTATCTGTTCAGCCTGGAGGAGACTGAAGGGAGACCTAATCACAGCTACAAATTCCTCATGAGGGGAAGAGGAAGGGCAGGCACTGATCTCTGCTCTGTGGTGATCAGTGACGGCACCAGAGGGAATGGCCTGAAGTTGTGTCTGGGGAGGTTTAGGGTGGATGTTAGAGAAAAGTTCTTTGCCAGAGGATGGCTGGCCACTGGAACAGGCTCCCCAAGGGAATAGTCACAGAACCAGCCTGACAGAGTTCCAGAAGCATTTGGACAATGCTCTCAGGCACACGGTGTGATTCTTGGGGATGGTGCCTTGCAGGGCCAGGAATTGGACTTGATGATCCTGACGAGTCCCTTCCCACACAGCTTATTGTGTGATTCTGTGACTCATGGCCTGCTGTGAAAGCCCATGTCCACACTTGCACGATACTCCCCGTACTCCTGGCAGCTGGATGTCCCAAGGCAGCTTCTGTGATCACCCTGGTAAGACTAAAGGTGCATGTTGCTGCCAGTATTTATTTTAACTCATTGTTTCATATTAATGTTTGTATTGTAAATGGCTTGTTCTAGGTACCCAGATTTTCCCCTGAGTTGGTTTGCCCCTACTTGTATCCTCCTCTATCCTTACCCTATATGGTATTCCCCACCTTTTGTTCCAGTACCTTCCCTATCCATCATCCTAGCCCTACCCCTTGTTCCAGCACCTTCCCTGTCAGTCCTTCCCTAGACCAATCCCTTGTGTGTACCAACCCCTGGGCGTTTTGGGGTCTCACCCTCAACTCGAGGCCCCATTGGGGCATGTGCCCGGTTGGCCCAGGGACCCTGATGTAATCTTTTACTCCTCCCCTGAAATCCTCTCATTGGTTGTTCATTTCTATCCACCCCTCTTTGTTACTTTGTATTTAACACTGTACACAGCAGTGCTCAGGGTCTCTCTTCGCAGTGTAGCCTTCGGCTGTGCTTCCCTGGAATAAACCTGTCGGAACCTCCACCAGGAGTGGCTCCTCCTTTCTCCTTTGCCTGAACCCAGTTGCAGCTTCCTATCCTGACCACCATAGAGCTTCCAGCTCTTCAGGTTCCACCACTGGCTTCAACCCCTGCCGTGGTGGTTCCCCACTCCTGGCGTGGTGCCGGAGTACTCCAGAGCTAGCCCAGACTCCAGTGGGCTGTGTCAGGTGCAGATCAGCCTGCATGTGTATCAGCAGCTACAAAAGGCAATCTTGATGTTTCACATTACGGCTAGTTTCACGTTACAGCTAGTTTTCATCTTGCGATAGATATCTGAGTTCAAGGGCTATTTCTTAGGCGTGACACAAACCCTAGCACACCAACACGCTGAGGTTCATGGTGCAAACAGCTGCAGAGAGACATCACCCAACAGAGCTGGAAACCACCTTTGGTGCCTTCAGGCTAAGTTTAGCAGAGTGGAAGCAGCTTGGCCTGGGGCTGCTCCCAGGTGGCTGTGTGGCTCACGGCAAGTGCTGTGTTCCCTTCAGGTAATGCACACATCCCTTCCCAGCAGCCATCAGAGATTTGAGAAATTATGTGCTTCCATAACAATAAAATATACTGCATATCTAATACGTGGGAGAATACCTTTCAGTAGGAAAGAAAAATGAGTGCATATTTCACCCTCTCATCTATTTGCGTGGGAAACTAATACAGCTCACTTTTTTCACAAGTGATAAAATACTGACATAATACAGAAATGCTAAAACCAGACTAAACTCTCAAAAATTATTATAATTGTTATTATTATTAGCAGTAGTAGTAGAAGTAATGCAATATTAAATATTGAACCAAATTCAGGAAAGAAAACATTATTTTTCATTAATGTCAGACTTCAAGCACTTGATTACACCATAACGGAAAAGCAAACTATTAGATTTTTAAAGAATATCTTTTAAGAAAATAAACAGAATTAATAGTTGTTAAATTGAGAAAAAAGATCTATTTTTCTAGTCCTTATAGCTGGCATGTAAAAAAAAAATTAAATTTGTAAGAAATATATGGAAAGTGAAATGCTTGGGGATTTTAATTTCTCAACTGCACTGCACAAAGAAAAAAAAAGGTTCTGGAAAAATTTTTAGATAATGTATTTAAAATCACATGAGAATAGAATTATTATATCACCAGTATTTCTAAGACAGGTGAGAGACTGCAGACTGAAAGATAAGTAGTATTTCATTAAAGTCAATGAGAATCAAACAAAGAAACATCATTAGGAAAGAGATGCTGGGATTCTCCTGCTTCCCCAGAGTCTCAAGTACATTTCTAATTTTGCTCTTCCTTTAACCCCTGTTTTAGACACACACAAGTATTGTAAATGACCATTTGTTGAGTTGTATGCAAGATGAGAACCCAGAGTGATCTGTAGACTAGATTTGAGTTTTAGATGCTGGTAAATAAATACCTGACTTTAATAAACATTAGTAAATTTAGTAAATTAAAAAACTGAGTCTCATAAACAATGAGAATCTAACTGTGCCAGGCACATCACAACAAAGTGAACCTGAGACAGAGGAGCAGAAAATCTGTGTCCCTCATGCAGCTGAATGTAAAGTGCTTTCCTCCAGGAACACACTAGAAGATGTGTTAATCAAAAACTTAGAAGTAAAAACAAATATTTCCAGTAAATCCACTCCCAACGTGATTAAACAAGCAAATAAACTTACAAAAAAACTGCTCCACTAGCCAGAAGCCAAGACTTGCAACACCCACGGTCCTGAATTTAAGCTTAATTCAAGGGTGAAAGTGGAAGCTTAGTGCAATGGGAAACAGAAAATTTCAGCTTTCTCTGGGATAAGCAAAATATGGTTTTGACTAAGACTTCTAAGAACCTCTAGTTCAAGGTCTATTTGTTGTTGCAGAAGCATAAACCTGTTTGTATATGAGCTAGACATAAACAAAAATGACAATACTCACAGGAAAAGCAGGAAACTCCAAAATCTCCACATCTGCCTTGCAAGAGCACAACCTGTCCTGCCCAGCCCTCAGCTGTTGCTGCAGATTTAGAGGAGCACAGTGTCCTTTGTGAAAGGCTATGGAGAGGAAATCTTTACCCAATCATCTCTTACCTGTCCTTGGGCAGGCGTGTCCTTGGGACTCTTTTTGGGTAGCCCTGTTGTACCAAAAGATTCTCACTTTTTTCCAGACTGAACAATTCATGTCCTCATCTAACACTGCTCCAATCCACTGAACAGATATTTCAGTCAAATGCTAAGTAAACTAACCAATTAAATAAAGACGCCTGGAATTCTGAGAAGCTCCTCACCTCACCTTCCAGCATCAGGACTAGGAAGCACTGACAATAGGTGAAGGGCATTAAGACAGCAGTTCTTCGCTTTCTTTTTGTGTCTGGGGCAAAATGGGTCAAGCCTAGTATTTAATTTTTGTTCTCACCACAGGAGCTTGTGACAGGAGCCACGATATCCTGGAGCCTCTCTTTGCTAGCAGGAGTTTTCAAACCAAACAATATACCATACAAATACCTCTTTCATAGGTATACATTTGTTATATGTAGCACATAGAGGCCAGATAGGTAGGGCACAAAAATCTCAGTGACACTCATTTGAATCTTTCTGGCTTCATCCACTCACTAGCACTCTGGCTGTCAAAGCAAGCTGATAAAATCTTCATGCTGTAAAGTCTTATTTCCCTATGGGTGTATTGCATACAGGTCTAGAACAGGGTTACAGCACTGGTGTATTGCTTGAGCCAACCTAATTCTCTCCCATGGATTTCAATCTTCCTCTTTTTTCACTAAGGCAAAATTAATGATTCTTAAGCTTGCCAATCCACACTCATTTGGAATAAGGTTTATTTATCCTGGCTTTGCTTTTATAGTCGTCTTTTCATAGGTCCATGGTACTCCCAAAGAGAGGAGGTTTACAGTGCATTTTAATGGAGATTTTAGAGGTTTTGCAGATTCAGAAAGGAGAATAGTATCCACATACAAAAGGCAAGCTGAGAGCTGGGTGTTAGAGGGGATATCTCTTTTGTGCACTTGCCAGAGGCTGCAACTGAGACAAAAAATACCAAAAAATTCCCAAAGATTTATCAAAGCAATCTGTCTTAGCCAGCTGAAATCTGCTGGTCATTTTTCAAACAAGTGAAATTAAAAATAAAAAATCCTTATTGCATCCATTGATTGATTACACATTAACATGTATACCTCTTCCCCTGGCAATTTTCCCTTCTGCTTTAAGAAACTTATGCCAGAAATGCATTTGTATAACTCTCACCCCACTATTTTCTCAGTAAAAATGTTAACCCCTCAAGAATCTCTTTTTTTTTTTATTTGTTGCATCTATTTCCTCTGGGGTTAATTCTTGTAAATCTTGTAGCACAAGAATTAACTTGCATATCTGTTGAAGGCCAGGAACAAAAGCCTACAGAGAAGACAAAAGGATAACGTGATCTTGATAACACACCGGAATTCTAGGTTAGAGAGAAGAAAAACATTAATTGCAATCAGGTGAAGGAAATATGCAGAAGATTAAGCAGCCAATCTGATGAAAGTCGTTAAAGATTTCCCACAAACAGCAGGAACATGGAAAATAACCCAGGAGAACATAATACAGACAATTAGAGTTCTGACTGAGACAGCATGAGGTAAATTGTTGGATAGGAGTATGAGTAGAGCAGAAAATCAAAAAAACAAAGGGGGTATATTGTATCTAAGAAACAAAGAAGCAAAGTAGGAAAGAAGCAAAACACAACAAAAAGAAGCTTGATCAAAATGTTGCAAAGAGCTTCAAGGCTGATTTTTCTGAATGAGCTTAGATAGGTACATGACCAAATACGACGCTCTGAGTTGGATCTCCTATTCAGAAGGACAAGTAACTGACAGAAGCCTCCCAAACCCAAAATCTGAAGAATATGGTGGGCATTATCTCTCCATATACCTTCTAGATATTCAGTATCCTAAAGCTCATCATGCCAATGAAGTTTCTGGAAAATGTTGGGTGATTTTATACTTATTTCAGAAAGCAGAAGAACCTACTGTGAAGCAACCAATCCCGATCACTTTCTAACTTCACCTAAGGCTCTGAAATAACTAGATGAAATTATCCAGAAACAGTAGAGGAGTAGAGCGCTTTCTTTCTTTTTTTTTTTTTTTTTTTTTTTTTTTTTTTTTTTTTTTTTTTTTTTTGTTCCCTAAGGAAGAAGAAAACCAAGAATGACAAAACAACACTTAATTTCAGCTTCCTATGCAGAAGTTGTTGCTTAAGTCAATGTTGATAAACAGCCTTGAAATTTTAATCCATTGACTGTTTCTTTCCCCTTTTATTTAGTTGCTTTTTGAAAATGGAATGGTAATCAAGTTTCCAGACATGCTGACTTCCTCCTATTGTACCTGCACTCTGGCCAGAAGACAGAAATTATCATTCACGTGAGAATCTACCAGAACTGAAATATTCGTTCCAAAAGTGTTATCTAACAGTTGTATCGTAGGCCACAACTCACAGACACTGTTAGGAGATCCCAGGGCTAGTTTCTGTGTTACAAATGCCATTTTCCCTAGAATTACCTCTGCTACGCTCTATCCGGGCTCCCTGGTCAACCTGACCTGGAGTTCCCTTCTCTAACAACTCCGCCTGCTGCCACTCATTATCTGTTTTGCTTCCCTTTGGCAAGCTCAAGTACTTTTTTTGCGCTTTCAAAACCTTTTAGTCACCTATCATCAGATGTATGGTGGGATTCATTGTGAGCTTAGGAGCTATGAGGACGTGGTTCCCTTGCTGACAGTTTTATATCACCATGGAAGTTTAAGCTGCTACAAGAATCTGCTAACTAGGTCCCATCCCAATGCTTTCTTCCCAAGAATCAGAAAATTTGGTGTTTAAAGACAGTTAAGAAAAGGGCATAATTCTGTCATCCCAAAATTGGACCAGTAGTAAGCCTACGGGATTTAGGTGCACCAGGACTGATTCTATTTTTGCATGAGAAAAACATAGTGCCCAAAGCACTGAGCTAAATCCCAACTTCCATAAAACACTGATTACCACTGAGAAATACAGTATAAGAGTTCCTAAAACCATCCAGTTGGCGTAAGGAACAGAGCCCAGGGGACACACTATAGAGAGTAATAAAAACTGAATGAACTAAAAAGGGAGAACAAACACTGAAATCAAGCAGGCAAAACACAATCTCAGTCCACCAGCTTGTCCAGCTTTTGTTTGCTGCTTCATGGAAACCTTCTCTAGAAAAGAAAGCTACCAAAAATACCACCACTATATATTCCCTAAACCTTCAAATTAAAACCCAAAAATGTGTGTCTAGAGAATCATTTATACTCTGACCAAAGGCTCTGAGAAGACAGAACTACCTACTTCTGTTTAAAAATACCACCACCACCAAAAATGAAAAAATCCAAACCAAATAGCAACAATGACAAACTAAAAAATACTTGCCTTTTGTCTGCACAAAAGAGATAAATTTTAAAAAACACTTTAAAAAAAAATCCCAGAAGTTCTAGTGTCTTTCTGGCAAGTGTGATCACTTCTCAGTCTGGGGGTCCTTTTACAGCTCAAGATGATTTTCATCAGAAACAACATAAGTGAACATAATGAAAGAAAATCTGTAAATCCTTTTTTTTCCTGCAGCAGTAAGACTGTTCTCTTCTACCTTGCAGTCCACTCTGTCTTTTCCAGGAACTTCGGGTCAGACATGACCCCAGATGAAAATTCTCCACACAGTTACCCTAGATGCAGTAATTTACAACCACTTCCATTATATATAACTCTCAAAATGAAAAGGAGGCTTGAGCTGACAGTTAATCTTCAAGCAATTTGGCAGTCATATGGAAGGTATTATGAACTTGAAATCACTCTTATTTGTTCTTGATGTCTTTGTTTCATTCTTTGTAAAGTTTAACATTAAAATCTATTACAGTTTTGGAGCAAGAGGAAGGCATCACACCTAATTTAAGGCCCGTGAGTTCCCACAAATAGCAGGTATTATGACTAGCCAAATAGAAATTAAACCTACTGCACAAGTGAAAAATAGCTGATATGTTTTTTTCTCTCTCATGCATTGCCAAGTTTGTAAAAGAACAATTCAAGTTTGTAAAAGAACAATTCAAGCAGAAACAGATGCAATGGCTAAAAAAAGCAGCTTTTATGAGAACAAAGCAACACAGCCCCAAACCTTCACCAGATATTTTCTGTGTGCTCCTTTGTTTGTTTCTGTCATTTATCTATTTAAATTTTTTAAAAAATGAAGATAAAATTATTAGCTCAATTTGAGAGGGAGACTGACAAAAAGGAAGGTGGCAATTGAGAGATTGAGGCAGATTGAAAGTGAATTTCAATAAGTAGGCTCATGGGCTCTAAGAACTTCACATCGATAACTGTCAGAGTACTGAGCTAAAAATTATCACTCTAGTACACTATGGGAACGCAGCTAATAAACTGATGAGGCCAAGACTGAAAGCAGTTGCAGGGAATGCACATTAAGCCTGTCTGAAGATGAGAAGGATCCCCACCGTTGTGCCAAGACCACATGATTCTAATGACATACTCAGTTTATAAGGACATACAACTCAAAAATGCCTCCTAGCAAGGAACTTCTGCCAAATTGTTCTCTAGTCACAATGGTGACGGGATTTGCTATTAGTATCAAAACTGCACTTGCACAAGTTTTTTTTGCCCTTATCTTTAATTAAGCACACAGTTTACTGTAGGTGAATAAAGGAACTATTTACTCACAATACTTACGGAATTTATTCACAATCTATAGAAATGTAAAAGCAAGTAAAATATTCTTAAAAGTTAAGCATGCCAGAAAACTTTAGGGTGTTTTTTTGTGGGTTTGGGTTTTTTTTTTTTTGGTGGGCCCATAGTAAGGATTGACACTGGCATCAGTTATATAGAGCTGAAAACTAAGTAACAAATTATCTACCACCACACATCTCCTTTAGCCAGTGAAAATAAAGCGACAGACTGTAACAGGATGAACTGGCAAGATGACCAACATTTTTCCTCAATTTGCGTCTGTTCAAAGTATATTATTTATCTGTGTAATGGGACAAATCTTGTTTTGAAGTAACAATTTAACAATGGTAATAAGAATTTACAGCCTTAGCCCCAGCAAAATCAGCTGTCAGTAACACTGAGAGAGAAATGCTCACTGTGTAAGCAATTTTTCACTCATCACCATGAACTTGGTTAGGTTGATACAACTGGAGCTGGCAATGACTTTTATTTAACTAGAACAAAGCACCAGATCCTTTGTCTGCAGGAAATTTGCCAGAGACCAAGACCTCCATGGGATAAGGGCAAGACAGGTCTCAGGAGTCAGTGTCCACAGCTTACACTGAGATCTTCCAGTGTTCTGTATCAAGTTTCCAGCATCTGCATACAGCTGTCAAAGACTTTCTGGGAATACAGCAAGTTACCCCTCTAATTGACATCTGAAATCGGCCTCATTGCCTAAAAACATTTCAGGAGCGGTATACTGCTGGATATCCCCTCCATCATCACAGACAATGGACTGCCACAGATTCCAGGGAAGGTAGTTTAGATAGGCATTACTACAGTTAAGCTCAGAATAGCTAGAATCACCTCCTGGGGGCTGCAACTACCTTGACAAATGAGTAGGGAGGGAAAATATATCTCCACACTCATAAAACATTGAAATGAGCAAGATGAAAGTTGGGAATTGGAACCACAACTGGGTGGCTGCAAGAGATCTTGTCCTCTTCCTATTTCACCTCTCTTAATTTTCCATTTCACCTTAAGGAGGACCTCAAGCTACTTGTGTTGTCACTAAGCAGCAGTTTACAGGTGTGTGTTCAGATAACTTTTTTTTGGGTTCCAGTTCATTTTCAAAGAACTCTGAACTACAAAGGATCAGGGATTATACACAACTATAGAAGCCATCCTGTGCAAGCAGGAACTTCTCCAGCATAGTAAAGTGAGCTGAAGGCTGTTGCAGTGCTGGATTGGATGGTGATAGCTGCAATTGCTCTGAGAACTCTTCTCAGGAAAGCTGCCCAGGCAGACACAGACAGTCACTATATCCAAACTCACACACACTACTGATAACTCAGCAAAGACAGATGGGAAGGGTCTCCTGTATGGTGTTCCATACACCAGCGAGGTTTATTGCAGACTCACACCAAAGGAGTCCAGGGTCAGGAGCAACCCATGCCAAAGAGGACCAGGGACAAAAGACAGGGCTCAGTGCAGTGTCTCAGGTTAACTATAGGGTCAGGAGCCAATGTTCTGGGGGCATAGGGGTGGTACAAGGGCAGGGCAAAGGCCAGTGATCTATAGAAACTGGGGCAATTTACCTAGAGCTGCAGAGCATCATGGGAGAAGCCTTTTGTGTCACCCTAAGCCATAAGGAATTCATGAAGCCCATGGTAGATTTTTCCAAGGCACAGGCTCAAGAGCCTTCACAGAAGGCAGTAAGTACAACAGTTATCTCAGGTTATGGCACTCAAACCTCTCACTTGGTGTCCTTGTGCTACAGTAACTTTAAAATTGTCTCACACTGGCTGAAACCAACCTGATCTACAATGTGACAAGCTGAACTCAGCCCAACAGACAGCAATAGGACAAGGTACCTGCTCAGAATAAATAATTCTTCAGCAGTGAGCCAGCTGTATGGATAGCTTGGCTCTAAGGCAGGGTTTTCCCTGTGGGCTGATCTCAGCAGTTGAGACTGATGCAAAGCAGGCATTCAGTAATTCCTCCTTCTCCCTGTCTTCTGCCACCAGAACATCCAGCTGATTCAACAGTGGCCCCACTTTTTCACTAAGCTTCCTTTTGCTGCTGATGCATTCATAGAAACCTTTCTTGTTGTCCTAGATATCCCCTACCAGACTCAATTTCAAGTGGGCTTTGGCTGTCCTCATCACATCCTTGCATATACTGACAAATGTTCCTGTAATTCTCCCATGTGACTTCACTCACTGATACAACTCTTGGAAGAAGAATCAGCTCTGGTGAAAAGCAGTACAGCTTCCTCATGACAGGGGTGGAGAGTTAATGAGCCATGTGGATTCAGCCTAGCTCCACACTGAGCTAGCCCAGGTAGGTCTGCATTGGGTTATAAACACCAGGAACTTGTAGTAACTCAACTGCTTCAAATGAAGACAGTAAAAGGAATTACCACAAAATTGAAGCACTAGAGACCAGGAGCAGGGCTCTGACACCTTCTGGTTAGTACAAGGGGTCTCCAAGGCTAAATTAGCTTCCTTTGTATATTATGCTTCACAAAGTGTCCTGCAGCATTTTTCCCATGCAAGTGCCAGGAACATCATCTGGCAAGAGTGGCATACTGCAAGAGAGCCACAGAAAGATCCAGTCTTGAAGGTGAGAGGGTTGTTGGGGTCTGGGGCAAGCAAAATGCAGAGACGTGCAGAGCAGCCCACCCAGCAACATCCCAGAAAGCACCTGGGGAAAAGGAAGGGATTACAGCACATGGGTATTTCGGAGTGCAGTAGCATGCAAGGAGTGCCTACTATGAGTAGTGGACATAACACTTTCCTGCTGGAGTGCAGCACTTGTTGCTTAAGTAACTAGAAATAAAAGGCTGTACAAATGGCAGATGGAACAGCAGGAAGAAGCAGGAGTGATCTGGGGAATAACACAGCCTGACCCAGCAGAGGAGTCATCCCCAGGCACAGGCTCATCAGTGAGGATGTTCAGCTGGCCCTACCTGGTTATTTCCACTAGTCTAACCAGGGAAGAAGAAGCCATGCAGACACAGTTCTCTTCACCTGAGTATATAACAAAGGAGCTCAGCAAAGTGTGGTCTGAAAGACACTCTCATCCTGTTAAGTAACAGATGACATCATACACCTCATACAATACTGCTGGGGTCACCATGTAAAAACTGCTTTACCATCAAACTTCTGACACTTTACTAGGATGGTAAAATAAATCCTTATGATAAGAAAGTATGCCCACCAGGAACCTACTGCATGATAAGATCCTACATTTCTCTTCCTAGCCCCTCTAAAAACCATAATAACTATAACTAGTTTCTTCTGAAAATATATACACTGTCACAAGGTGGGTAGAAAGTTGCCAAGCGAAGAGCAAGTTCTGTGCAATTACTCTGAGCAGAAGAGCACAAATCTGGTCATGGGTTAATTACAGATCTTTTTTTCCCCCCAGATTCAAGCAGGGACCTGCTGAGAGTATTCATGGAATCAGCCCCAGAGAAAAGCCTCTCACTTTAGAGGAAAGAGAACATCAATTAAAACTTTAACATACAACACAGTACAATACAGTGAGTAAAACCATGCATTTTTTTTTTTTTTTAAAGCAAGAGAATCATGTATTACAAGAACATAGAATGCACAAATTTGTGATTTTAAAGTGAGAAGAAAAAAGTGTTTCAGAAAACACTTTCTATTTTTAGAAAAAAATTCTATTTTTAAATAAATACATTCATTTGAAGAGTATTAGCAGGTAGCTAAGGGAAAAGTCTTCCTAAATTTAGATCTTAAGTTCTTCAGTTTCAGACTGTTAGTTTAAGCTTTTAGTTTAAAACTGAAGAAGAGTTTAGGACATCTACAGATGGGAACAACTGTAAAAATACAAGTGCACTATCAAAGAAACAAAATATTTTAAAAATAACTTAAAATTTTCCCAAATAAAAAGTTACCTCTGGCCACATGCTATCTAAAATTATCATTCACATTTGCTAAGCTGTCACCCATATAAGCTCTTTCTCTTAAAACTACCTGTAATATTTGTTCCGTTACCTCGTTGTAGATAACATATGTCGGCTTCCTAAAAAGTTATTCAGGAATGTCAAACTCATACTCCACAATTCTCTGGCCACTGCACCAGCACAAAGGAGAGCATTCTGGAAATTAAACCAAACAGAAGCAGCTGTCCTCACTGGAGTATTTATCAAGAAAAGGCACTTCTCATTGCACAACAACAAATTGTGCTTGTAAATACAGAACTCCCTCCACTTGTTCTCCCTCAGAGGAGTCTTCAGACACAGCTGTAGTTCCCAAAATGGTTTGCAAGGCCTCTCCTGAATGCGGCTGCACTTCACGACTCACATAAACCAGCCTGATCAAATCATTCCTTCAGGGAAAGCAAAGCTTTCATAAACCACTCCATAAACCAAATGTCTATCCTGTAATAGTCTTAAATGAAAATAAAAATCAAATTGTCACCAAACAATGTGAAAAAGCAAATACAAAATAACCCTCAAAACCAGAAATAATTCTCTGAAAGATCACTAGGATAGTAATTTCCTTTTGTAAATACAGAAGGTGGTAGGGTTTTTTCCCAAAGAAAAATCTATGTCTGAACTCAGGATAATTCTGAGTCTCATTGCTTCCATCACAGCTGTATCAGTCCTATGTTACTTCTGAGTTTTCAAGAAAGCAGCACTGAAACTTCCAAAAAAATTCTCTAGGCAAAAGCTTCTAGGATCCTCTGCAGGTTTTGGCTGGGATACAGTTAATTTTCTTCACAGTGGCTGGTATGGTGTGTTTTGGATTTGTGCTGGACTCCGGGTTGATAATACAGACATGATTGTTATTGAAGAGCAGGGCTTACACAGAGCCAAGGCCTTTGCTGCTTTTTGTGCTGCCACAATGGTGAGAGGGCTGGGGATGCATGGAGGAGACTCAGCCAGGACAGGTGATGCCAGCTGACCAAGGAGATATTCCAGACCATATGACATCATGCTCAATATATAAAGTGAGGGAAGAAGGAGGAAGGACAGGACATTTGGAGTGATGGTATTTGTCTTCCCACAAGCCCTTATGCATGGTGGGTCCTTGCTCTCCTGGAGATGGCTGAACAAACACCTGCCTGCCCATGGGAAGCAGTGAATTAATTCCTTATTTTGCTTTACTTCCATGTGCAGCTTTTTCTTTCCTTATTACACTATCATTATCTCAACCCATGAGTTTTTTAGCTTTTATCCTTTCAATTCTCTCCAGAATCCTGCTGTTGGGGGAGGAAGCAGCTACACAGGGCTTGATGCCTGGTGGGGGTTAAACCATGACAGAGCCAAAAGAACATTTAATCATTAAAGAGTTCATATACGTATTTTTTAATGCTTCCAGGAAAAAGCCCACAAAATTTCTGGTATTCCCTCTGGCTTTTTATTTACTTCTCTCTGAAGCCTGTTAGACATTGCAGCTAATTTCCTCTTTCCACGTACAGTAATAAAAGTACTTCAGTACATCAACTTCTTATCACCATCTGTTGTAAAATAGATAATGGATCACAGCTTCAGGAGTCACTGTGTCTAGCAAGAGTTAATATATCTATCATTCTCTGTTGTCTTTGGCTAGCTTCTTATCTTTTCCTGCCCATTAGATCTCTGAACTTCCTTTGTATTGCTGACCAGGTGAACTGAGATACCCAGATCTGTTTTCCAGTTCATGCTGTTGAATGATTGTGGACCAAGAGTTCACTCAAGTAATAAATGCAGAGGAAAGCCTAAATACCAGATTTTCTGAACAGATCCTCCATTTTAGGGACCAGGAAAAAACCCCAAACTGATCAGCACAAGAGATTCACCTGCCCAACAGCTGTGGGCAACCCTTATATAGAGAACAGAAATGAGATTGGACCAGAAAGAAGGATTTCATAATTTACATGTCAGTAAGCAAGAAACTGTATTGAGCTATATCAGCAATTTCTACACTAAATAAAGAAGTACAAAGTGCCTAACACATTTACCATTGCCCCTTTCAGTCTCAAGCCCTCCAGGGGTCAAACAGGACCCATCTTGGCCACCATACAAACAGAAAGGGGGTTCTATCTGCTTTCCTATTCCATGCCTCTCCAGAACAGGTAGTATGCCCAAAAGCTATTTGTTTGAACACTTATATACATGTATCTTTTTGCAACCAAAACCATAGGTAGAGTTAGAGAAAACAGAGAGAGGGCAATCTCACCCTCTTCTTCTCTTTATTTCCAGCCAGAATCTTCAAAAATTTTGCAAGCTACCCTGAACTAGCCTTGCTGCTTTGAAATACACACAGAAAACTAGAGGAAAAAAAGTCTCATTTCCATTCCTGTCCTTATTCTCACTTAACCACACTCCTTAATCCCCCAAACATATGACATGAAAAAGAAATTTTGCTGTGTTTTGAGAGAATATGGTGCTGGAAAATCTGAAGTTTAAACTGGACTATAAGGACAAGAGAACCACATGAATGCAAGTTAAACTAGAGGGCTGTTTTCCTACATAGTGATGTTACCTGGTCAATTTGTGGCAGTGAGAGACTGGATCAAATCCAAGACGATGGTCCAGTGGGACTGAATAAAAGTTTGGGCAATATAAGAGGTACATATTGAAGATAAAATCTGGCAAGGAACCATAAAAATCTTTCTAATTTAGCCTTAACTGCTTTAAAATTCTTTGTGGGCTAGACCAGACTGTGACTAAACTGCTCCAGCAGGGTCTTAATTTGCATAAGAGCATCCAACAATGTCAAACAAATGGCTTTTTAGAGCTAAGACTGTGAAGAATTGCAGAATTCTAGCAAGGGAAAGGCCATATGTCACAAACCTAGAAGAGAAGAGAGGAAAGAGCAACTTTCAGACATGTAATGGTTCTGCTAACATTTGGAGCACTTACCTACATCCCACAAGCAAACCAAGCAAGTAAACTATATACTGCAGTGGATGTGGGGAAAGCACACTACACTTCCAGCAACACCCACATCCACACACACCATCTTTAGGGCAGTGCATACAGTGAGATGACAGCTGGGAAAATACTCAGAACCATGGCAAGTTTCCTTGCAAGTGAAAAGCAAACTACAACTTGAAAGAGATGAAGACCTGGACTTTCTACAGGCCTCAATTATGATGAAAGTTCAATTTCCTTTTTCTTGTCCTTTTTCTTCAGTTTTTCTCATTCCCCTTCTATTAAATATCCACCTTAGTCACCTGGAATCAGCTGAGATGATGCCAAAATAAATGCACTTGGAGAACATCTATTTCTCTTGCTTTCTACAAAAAATATAAACACACTTCTTTCAGAAAAGTGTGGACTTTGAAAGGCTGAACAATTCCAGAAAGTTCTCTAAGAGTTTAAGTCTCAATGTTATCAATGGCATTAACTACTAAAATGTCAAGTGCTGTTCATACTTAATGACAGATTTTTTACTGTATAACATTGCAAGAGTTCTTAGGTGGTTGCTCTCTAATGCAATGTTGACAATATTGAGGTTATAAATTAATTAAAAAAAAAAGAATTAAAAACTTGGAGAAAGTAATAATTTAAGTAGTTGTCTAGGTAACTTGTCTGCCAGTTAATACATTTAGATCTCTCTTTTTAGCACAGAAGTTGGCACTTGTGTCTGTTGGGCATTAAAGCCATATAAAGAACTAGGCTGACACATCAGAGTGTGCACAGCTTAGCATCAAACATGTTGATCAGATAATATAATTTACAAGCATCTTGTGATAGCCCAGGTAACAGCACCTGGGCCACCTGCAAACAGAATAAGGTACCCTAAATACACCATGGAGATAAATGGCCAGTCAATTATTAAAACGTAGGTATAAAGTGGATTATTTATAAGGATAAAGAAAAAAGAGGAAGAGGTAGGGATTTTTGACATTTTCCGTGTCTCCTTTCTGCTCCAATCCCCCAACCCACAATCATCTGAACCCATCACTCACTGACTCCTGAGGAGTCAGGAAGATAAAAGTGTGATAAAATAGTGGACCTGCTATCACTCTCTGCTTTGCATTAGCGTGGTTACTTTGTGTTAGCATGGTTACTTCTCTGAATTTGACAAGTCAATTTGTGTCTCATCTTGTTTCTGCTGAGCAGAGATATGATGTGCTCATTTTCATGTGACTTTTCAGAGGGTGGAACTAATCACTTCTAACTTTATCTGCCTGGCAACCACACCAGTACATGCTGCTTTATTACACTACAATGCAATAGTTTGTTAGCTATATTTACTCTAAGTAGGCCTATATGTGTGGTGACTCTCTTGTATAGCATGACAGCAGTAATTCATAGTTCAGAGACACAGTATGGGTAAAGGCTCCTCCCTCACTCTTTGTTTCCACAGCTATGGATTTTGCCTCAAACCCTCTAAAGTTCTAGTTTAGGCTGGGATTTGAATAGCATGCTGATCTATTGTTTAAAATATACACAGCTTAAAAGTTGTACTGAAAAAGACAATTAAACTGCAAATTCCTGTTTCTCATGTCCAGCTCCCTTGCAATGAAGGATCCTAGAAAATTGTTTCTTCTCCCTCTGTGGGAGACCCATTGTGCCTTTCCCAGTTCATTCTCATGCAGTTCATTTACTCAAAAGTTTAGATTCACAGAGAGAGGGAAGGAGCTCCAGGTACATTTTTCTCAGCATTACTCCATTTTAACATATACAATAGCAAACATCAGACTGGCACTGCTGTTGCTTCCCTTACAAGGCTGACTTCCTGAATACAGCATTCCAGGCTTAGTATTACACATTTAGTGATACACATATCAGTGGCCATATGTAGTTCTCAGCAAAACAGAAACAGAAGTTTTCTTTCCTTCTGAGTGCTCAGTGAAAGCATGTAAAAAATGAAAAGGAAAAAAAAAACAAACCAACAACTCTTTACTGGAAATCCACCTTCATGATCTTTATACAGTGGGTTTCTAACATACTAGAAATGGTCAAGAGACACAGACTGCCTTGCCTGCTCTAAAGGAAAATAAGTTCTTCAACGAGACCCCTCATTTGTCTGCTAGGATGCCAGCATCTGTCTGCAGTACTGCTTCCTAAATTTTCTCCTTTTCACAGAACATTTTCTTGGTAAAGAAATACAGAGCACCTCTGCATAGTCTGCCGGTCTCCCAGATCTAGGCTCAAGGAAAATACAAGTGATCTGGAGTTTTACATTCTACAGTATGAAATACTTCTTCAGTCTGACTAAAGCTGTGATCCTTTCCTTAGGCCACATGACTTTTATAGTCATAACCCTTCCAATGTTGAAAAGGTGAGGACTGTGCAATTTTTGTCTTATGACGAGACAATGGTTGTCTTGTATTGTTGTTCCATAAAAACAAAAGTGCTAACACTTTTGATGGATCACTTTTTGTGATGGATCTGCAGCTGAGAGCACACCCTGTGCTCTCACCACACACAATCCATTTCAGCTCTGGTTGTCTATGCACATCTTTGGAAATATTCAATATCCCACTCATCTTTTCCCACTTATCCACTGATCCCTCTCATTTTCTGGAGTTTTTGATTGTAGAACATGTGTCCTACACTTGCAATCTGATATCTAAATCCCATCCCTCAGCGCAGCCACACGACTATTCTATTAAAACTATGTATCCTGGCTACACATTGCTCTCTCTTCTATCAGAAAGATGTCATGGCTACATTAAAACCTCTCTCTACAAAGCCACAGCTGTTCTTAGGGCCAACTACTGTTGGATCTATCATCTATCCAGGGAACTATTAGCCCCTCAACACTGTTAGGCAAGAAGCAGCTGGTTAGGGCCAGGCTCTTAGAAGGTCACTGTAAAGATCAGCAATCAGTCAGAACCATCCTGAACTATTCCTGAAGTATCCTGCCACTATACTCCTACTTTCTTTACAGGAAAACAGAGACCAAAAATGCTCACTGTCAGATTCTGAATCATCAACGTATCCTTGTTGCTGTCAGTGTCCTCAGAAGGAAACCAAGAAAAGACAGGTAAAGTAACCTCCACAAGGTCACTAACATCCATCAAAGTGTAAACCCAGAGGCAAGAATCCAAGATCTTAAATGGCTGGACTCAATGATCTTAGAGGCTTTTTCCTACCCTAACTATTCTACGATCTTTGAAAGAGGTCTCCTTGTCGGGGGCAGAGAGAGAAAACGTCATTGGTTAAATGTGGCCTCGGCCAAATGAGGCATCAGCCCCAAGTCCTTGTAACTAAATGGAAGCATAAACTTTATCAAATATATCTGGACCACTACATAACAAAAAAAGGAAATTGAGTTTCTTCTGATGTACAAGATGCATTTAACAGTTTCCCTCTGCAGCTGTTAATGCCACTTTTCTGGTAGAAGCATTAACAATACCTCTTCCATCCCAGCCATATTCATTATTTTTCCATTATTCCATTATTATTCTGCTGTGCCTGTTTCGGTTCTTGAAAACTGATTCACTTTCTTGGAGCTAATGGCATTTTTTCATTGCTATCCAACAATAAGAGTGCAATATTTATCACGACTTTTTGCCTACACCTCTAACATAAACCCTGAGCATATGAAAGCAGTGAATATGCCACTCTGGCTCATACTGATGACCCTTTTTGTTTTCACAACACATCTCCTGCTTCATCTGTAAGATCTTTCTTTTTTTTTTCCCCCCGCACAGTATCACATAACCCAGGTACTACTTCGTCTCAGAAATGGGAAGCTTTTGACATTTACTTTCCAGTATACAGTTTCCACACCTTTAGTCATATAAGTGAACAAACTAGTCTGTCAAAGCATTTTGCTCCCTGCTGGTCTCCAGCACCTCTATTACCATAACACAACTGGTCTTGGATTTATAAGAATTTAGTAACTAAAAATGTATTCCAAATAGTTAAACCTGCAAGAAGTGTCTATTAACTAATTTTGCCATGTAACACACGAAACCACTTATGCACAAATATAAAATGTGTTCAGTGTTCCAGCGGCCTTTCCTCCCATATTCCCCTTTTTGCTCCTCTGCAAGAGAAAGAGGAGCAGGCATGCCCAGAGCTACATCTGGGTACAGAAGTAACTGCAAGGCCTATCAACGAGTTAACCACACACAGAGCACTCCCACATCAGTGCAGCTCCAGAATCAATCATCAGTGAAGATTAGGGACCTCAGAACTGGGTCTTGCAATTGCCTCCTGTTACTCCAATCTTTTACTGCTTCCGCTCTACTCTCCCTGTTAACAGGAGGCATCAGTTTCCTTTTCCTTTGGGAGAGGGAGTTTTGAGTCAATACTTCATCTCTTCCACAGGCTGTGCAGCTACAGTGTGGGAGGCCCAGCATTTGTGTGAGTGCCCTGCTCAAATACACCCACCCTAACCTCCCCATTTTAGTCAGAGCCTGCAGGAACTTCATGGCCCTGGGAAACCTGGATGGAGACTCCCACCCACCTCTTGCCATGGGCCCAGTGGCCACAGCTCAGGTCAGGGTGCATGCCCAGCCCTGCCTTTTGTCAGTTCCTCACAGTGTGCAACCTGTTTCCAGCCTGCCCATGGGGTCTTTCACCTTAACAAACTTTGGACTCAGTGCTGGAGGTTTCAACTCCAGGCCTGTCTCCTGCTACTCCCAACTGGATGCTGCCCATGTCAGAATTGTCATGGCAGCCTGTCACTTGCCTGCCTGCCTCAGGCACCAGGGGACAGCACCCCACCCACAAGGGCATAGCCTGTGATGGGGTCACCCTGCCTCTCAGCTTAGCCCGTCACATAGAGCAGCCATGCTGGCATGAGAGGAAGGGTGTGAATGGAACAGCAGAGATTATAAAGATGAAGAAAAATTGGCAAAAGAGCATCTCAGCCTCCAGTGTGTTCTCTCACCCAGGACTAGAACATTTGACAGCACCTTTGAGCCAAGCATCTGTTAGTTCCTGCCTAGTCCAAGAAAAGTGGCAAACCCAAATCCAGCTATAACTCAGAGGCTAATGAATCCTCTAGCATTTGCTGCTGCCAGAACTCAGGAATGCCTGCCCTCTGCAGTGTTATTTTTCCCTCTAGAGCTAGATCACCCTGGAATGGATTGTTCTGCTTAGATTAACCACAGGATTGCTCATGCTGTAAATTAAAGATCCCTTTCTGTAACTTTGCATTTTCTGGTGTTTGTGCTACAAATCTCTCTAGCTGTGTTGTTGATATACCTGGCACTTGGCAAATCATTTTCCTGGAAATATATTTCTATAGCTACAGCTGTGTCCATAGCTAACTGCTGTCACAGCTTGTGTCTGTAATCCTTCTCTGCTCTTTTGAAACTAGCACAATGCTGTCAAATGGCTACCTCTCTTTTCTGATGAGCTCTACAAGCAAACAGCAAGACATCTTTAAAAACTATCCTCAAACTCTGTAATTCCACTATCTGGTTATAAGGCATGGTATCTAGCACAACAATCCTAGATACCCTACCCATCTGCATAAAATATTTTGAACACATCCAACCCACAGTTTCAGTGGCTGTCCCTTTCTCTTCTCATTTTTGCAAGCAGGGACATGACAAATCCTTGTCTCTCCAGCAGCAAAATGACTTTTCTGTAATAGACAACAAAATCGACGGTTGATTACTTTCTCTCATACTGAAGACTTCTCCCTTCTGGCGCTGGATCTTTTTTGTTCTCTTTTTTATTTTATCTTTGGATTGCAGCCAGGACTTCTAATAGCACAAAAAGATGAATTAAATCAGTCACAAAAGCCCTGCTAGCCAGAGCAGAAACACCATCCTTGACTTTTATTTCTATAGGAAAGTATTTAAATAAATATATATTTTATATTTTCCCCCAGAACTCTGCAACAAAACTATGAAGAAAACTAAATAACTTGCTTTTTCTACAATTTCAGACATTCTATTAAAGTAGTATATGGTCTTTCTAACTGCTCACTCTGAAAGTACCATACACAAACCACCCAGCACCTCTTACTTTTCTACACAACATCCTCCTGTCAGTGCACAATCTCATTCAAGATGTGTAACAAGCATGCTGATGGCCCCACCACACACTTCTGAGTTAATCCCTCCAAAGACTCACAGTTGGAGCAGGGTATGTACTCACAAACATAATCATAGGAGAACATCTTCACAGAAAGATAACCTGCCTGTCAAACCATGCCAAGGAAATTTTCTAGAGACAATCTGCCCTCTGACCCTTGCTAGCTGAACTTAGATCATGTTTTATTTCTGATTGCATGGCATCGTGACAAGAAGTACAGTATGAATATGGAAAAGATTTCCTGAGATTTCCATCATCCAGATTTTTTTCCATGACATGAAAATGACAGGGCTTGTCAGCACCTCCTCCCAACCTGCACCACCTCTCTCTGTCACCTAAAAGCTAGTCAGAATATAACCCAAAGAAATAACAACCAGCCCTCTAAGGATGTGGTCTGCAGAGCAGCCGTGATAAAAAAGCACAAGCCAAGGGGAGGAAAGAAACTCTTAAATAGCTGAGAGATGACACATTTCCTCATTAGTCCAGCAGACAGCTTATCAACGGGTATTACCTTACGTTTCAGCATGATTTGTGAGAGCAAGGAGTGGAGCTGCACAGGATAAAGGGGTGCCAGGGGATCTGCCATCACCATGGTAATAGTGCAGGCGTACCACTCACACCTCAGCAGACGTGGTCTCCCTTGTCTCAACAGAACCCAGCAAGACTTTTTTTTTTTTTTCCCCCTAACAGATTGTGATTCAATCACCACAGAAGCAAGAGAAACTTCTCCCTTTACTCTTCAGCTGATGTTGTTCAGCATACTCTGAATGGCTTATGTTGCATGAAGCACATGAGAATTAGCCACCAGGGCAGAGGCATGCAGGAACCTGTATCCCTTCACTGTCCACACTGCCCTGGAGAACCCCTGACAGAGGTCAACCCTGTCTTAAGTACATGCCTTGAGAAGAAATGCATGCAGACCGTAAGCAGCCTGTGACATACTAAGAGGTGATCTGCAACCAGACAGCAAGGGAAAATTCATACCTTGTAAAGAAAACTCAACTGTATGTAGAAATAATAAGCATTGAAAGAGTGGATGGCTTTCCACTGGCAAGGCTTGGCACCTCAAGTCAAAGAAGAGCCAAAGGAAGTGGCTACACCTGCCACAGGGATGAGTTGGCACTACACCAGCGCACCCTGGTTCCATCTCTGAGGTCACATCAATGGCATCACAGGAGTGACTGTCTGGCTCCTTAGCAGCAGCTTGGCCTTGGTACCTGTACTAGCTGGGAGAAGGCAAACTCCAGATTTTTTGCTGACTCATCTGCAATGTCTTCCAACAACAAACAGTTTTTTTGCTGACTGTCAAGGATGGCGTGGTCCCTTCTTTCCCACCCCTTCTTGTGAAGAGGTGGGAAAGAACTCTTCAGCACTGAGGCCTGAAGGATTGGGGTGAAGAGTGCCTTCCCCACATGGCAAGTGACATTCCCATCAGCTTTCCTGCCTTCCCCAGATGGGAAGGGACACTCATAGCCATGCAGAAGGTAACCTGTCCAACTACCACCCAAGTCTTGACTTCAAAACATCATCAGCATTAGCCCTATCAAAGCTCTGAGTCATACCACTAACAGCAGCATCCCCAGAGTTGGAATTTGTCCCACTGAGCACACAGCAGTGCTCCTACAGTCATCCCCTTCTGCTGTTCATGCTCACCTAGCTGGTTACTGGGGACAGTCATGAGCCTTGCTGAAGTCAGAGCAAGTGGCAGTCACTGCTCTCCCTTGGTCTCACTAGGAGAGTCATCTCCTTAAAGCAAGGCTCATGCTCTTCCCAGCACAACTAGGCATAAGTGAAGTTGTACAGCCTGGTCACTGTCACCTTGTCCTTCACATGCCTGTGGCGGTCTTAGATTGAAACCAGGAAGAAACACTAATTTTCGTGTAGTGGCTTAGGTTCACTAATTTGAGATTTTCCAGCTGATGCAACAATTTATGTGGTGGGTCTACTTTTTTCTGTGAGATAGGATTAGGAGAAAAAAACAAAGCAGGTTTAAACTTTGAGAGGTATAAAGAGAATTTATTAACAAAACTGAAAGTATAATAAGAATCAGAATAAAACTTTTAGAACACTCCTTTTCTTCTTTCTACACCCTCTTTTCTTTCCCACTGGTAATGTATAGAAACAACACCCAGAATTCTCAGTCAGTTTTCCACCTCTAGAACAGTCTTTTCTCAGTTCACTTAGGGAGAGAAGTCTCTCTTCTTGTGCTATGGAGAATTGTCCACAAGAAAACAGTTCTCTTGTGGTTTTAATTCCTACGAACAGCAGCTGCCCAGGAATCTGCATTCATGAAGTTTCTCCCATCTTTTATAGCTTTTATCCCAGCTGTGCTTCCGGGCCATGTCAATTTATGGGGTATTGTTTTAAGGATGAACTGTTCAAAAGCCAAGGCTCTCTTTATTTATCTCTAAAATCATCTTTATCTCTGGGAACAGATCTTCCCTCACAGCAATGGATTTCTCATTACTCTTATTACTCTGTGTTCAAACTTCTTATGGGATCACAGTTACTTTAACATCTACTTACTCAGCATGGATGCCTTTGCTTAGGTCTACAATTTGAACATTCCACCTCCCCATACTTTTCTATGATTAAAGGAGATATTTAAGTATATCATAGTCTATCACAATAGTTTATAAGAGAATTTCAGCCTAAAACTAAGACATCTCCTCATTCACCTCTTATCTGGGATTTGACTCCTTCTTTACTGACCTTGGTCTCTTCATGTTGTTTCTCTGTGTATCTTCACTCTAATTTCTCTCACTTGAGAGAGGATTTAAGGTCTTATGCAGGTCTCATGTGTGCACTGAGAGAGTTCCTATCTCACCCGGCAGCCTGCAGAGGGGAGGGCAGTGGCCGGGCTGGAACAGTCAGGGTGAGTGGATTGCAGGCTGTGCCAGGGCTGTGCCAGGATCTGGAGGGGCTCGGACAGAATGGCAGCGGACACTCCAGGCACATGGCTGGTCTCTGGTCCCTGCCGTGTTCAATTCCAGCTGCAGGCTGCTCTGTGCATGGCTGCAGGGCTGCTCCTGGCCTCAGCCCCCTGAGGCTGGAGCTGTTTACGATGGAGCAGCCACACTGGGAGAGGGGGAATGGCCGGGATCTCATCAGCCCGGCTGGGGCTGGGCTGTGACATGCCAGGGGCCGATGGCCTCCCCTCCTCCTGCCCAGCAGCCGCCGGTGGCCGGCCCGGCCCCGTCAGGCTCCGTGGGCCATGGTGGAGCTGGCCTGACCAGCACCCTGTTAGCTCTTCCAAGCCAGAAACCAGACAGAGCTACTCCTGGGGTCTTTCTTCTTAAAATGTGTGTTCACAAAGGCGTATCCACACCTTTAATTGGTTTAATCACATGTCAATATTCAAAATTGGCCACTGATTGGTTCTCTATCAGGTCCACAGGAAGCCAACAAGGCCTCAGAGAACCACTCTATACCAAAAAATGAATCAATGCCAAACTAAAACAATGCCTCTAAGGCATCTTCTGGCACATATTGTCCTTATTCTTCCCAGAGAATGAAGGAACAGTGATCAGCTAGTTGCTTCTGGGATCCTCTTATTTGATTGTCTTAAAGATGTGCCCAATGCCTACCTTTTCCAAATGCTCATGAACTGTCCTTCATTGTCATGACCTGTAAGGTGACAGTCAGCAGCCCTCACAGTGACTTCCACCAACTCTGTCATCAACCTGGAATGCGGGTCCCTGTCATCACCTGGATTTGTGGATGCCCATTTGGCTTAGCCACTCCCTAACTACACCCTCTGTAGGCAATGCTTTATTATCATGCACTGCTAGTAGGCTTGGCAACTGGGAGGCTTGAGGACACGCCTTACTCCTGGGAACTGAGGGAAAGCATAATTCTGCAGTTTATTAATCTGGTTTCTTCCTCCTGATGACTCTCACCACCTTATATATGCTGCTGGAATTTTGCTTCTCTTTTGACTTGGCCAAATACATTTCGTTTCAAAGGAGGAGAGAGCATTTAATCTCCTGGATTACAGGATATATACATAATTCTTTGCTTCCCTTCAACTCCTTTGAAGCTGCACTGATATCTGAACAGTTATGTCTTACTTCCTCCCACTTCTGGATATTTGCAAATTTATTTTTTTTGCCACCAGTACACCCTGCCACTCCCACAGCAGTCTTACCTGTTTGTCATGAAATTCTGATATCTCTTTGATTACAAAAATATGTTTTCCGAAAAGCACAATGTAGAAATTTAATTCAAAGTCCTTCATTATTTCTGATCAGACTGCAAACAGATCAAGACATATCCTACAGAGCTGCTTTTTAAATAGCTGTTTCTATATTGAACTTCTTTGCATTGAAACTGTTTTTTTTTCAGCCAATACTTGTGTAGAAAATCCTTTTTAACTCCCACATGCACTTCACAGTTACTACTTTTGGTGTTCAAAACAAGAAATGCATTGTGTCAAGAACAAATGGAGCTTAATTTCCCTCTGCCTTGCATCCCTAATCTCTTTGGTATGATACAAACTATTCTCAACTCTACTATCTCCTTCCTGAATATTAATAATCAGGAAAATTTCAAAGCTGGACTGCTTTTTTAACTGTACTCCTCTTACTTTGAAACAAGATAGGCATCATGTGCACAACATTTTTTCAGCTTCACATTTATGTACATGTAAATAACAGAATATGGACAGATCAAGATGGGATTAACAGCAGGAAAAATATGCCTTTGGGGCTCAGATGAAACAGACTTTTAGTAAGATACTGGAAGATTCTTGCAACTAGAAAAGTTTCAAGCTCCATGGTTCTTTTAGAAAAAAAAAAAAAAACAGATTAATTCCACGTCAGTTGATTTGCCTTCCTTTTAGTCTTTCCATGCGGAAAGATAGGTGTAATGAAATTTTTAGTCCCTAGTCACACACATTGCAACAGTAGCCTTTCTGGAATTCAACAGTATAGCCTCAATATTTTGAGGGGCACTTCTTTCCTAAAGTTGGTTAAGCAACTACTTTAGTTTTGGGAACAGATTTCAAAGTTTCCCTATGAATAACACATGTTTCCGCAAGAAGAAAAAAATGTTTTAAAAAATTAACAAAAAAAGTCAAACAAAAACACCCAAGGCCCACTCCCCCACCCAACCCCCTGCAACCAACTCCAAAGCCTATACTAATCTTTATGTGCCTAAAACAAACAAGAATACAAAGATTATTTTGGGCTTATGGTACCACTTGGATAGTTTACAGTTTGCTTTCTAGAAGCTTCTATTCTGATTTAAAATGAACAAAAAGGTTCTGTGTCCAAACATACACTTTCCATCACTGACCAACCCATTACCCTACCTCAGAACGTCAAGAAAACATTCTCACCTTTGAGGAGAAAAATGAAAACATACAAATTGCAATTTAGAAACCATTAATGAAAAACTCCATATATCCTCAGATTAGATACAAGATCTGATTTTCTCTTCAAATATTCAATAGCCAACAAAAGAAAGAAAAAAAAAGGAACATTCACTATAATGCTAAAAGTATCTGTTTCATCCTTCATATTTAACTCACCCAGCTTATGGAGGTTTTGCACTAACGTAAGAGTAGTGTTGCTTTAGAGAAGTTATCTTAAAAAAAGAGTAGCAGATAAGGAATATGTAGGGCCCAAAAGTAGAAATTTTTTTTTTTATGTCCTTGAAGAAAATTTTTGAGAAAACAACATAAAATTGAACTGGTGAGGGCTTTTTCCCCTGCTTGTGTGTATGATAACTTACACAGACATAGTGTTGTAGGGGAGACTCTCATGTGAAAGGAATGGCACAGAAACTTACTGCAACACTGGTCATTGCTGCCAGTTCTACTTAAAGACCTCAGGCAATAAAGGAAGACTGTAAAATCCCTTGCTCAGCTGACACTCAAGACTACAGCTATGTAAGAATTCTACAAGTCTTGACAATATTTAGATGCATGAGAGTTATTTCTGCACATCCATAGAAGTATCAAAAAAATTTTGAATAGACTGAGTATCTTGGACTATTGTTCGTGTGATGACACAAATGAAAAATGACATATTCTTTTGCCTTAATCCTTGAGAGCTCGCTCTTGTCATAAACTTCAGATCTCACTGGGTATTTCTCAACAACACCCATGTCCCACAAGATTACAGCTTTTTTTGAGAGTGAGTTCACAGGAGAGTTAAAGGCATGAAACACTGCCATCAAAAAAAGAGCTCGAACTCTAGAAATAGGATTCAGAAGTTCAACTCCTTCCTCATTTCTTTTCCACAAGTAACTATTCCTCAAGCAAAGCCTAAAAATAATTTCTCATAATACAACAGATTTAAAAATGATAGCTTGATCTCTCTGAAATTTAAGTGTGGAAGGAATACTATTTAGCAGTTTCAATAGAAAGCCATTACAAAACAATATAATCCAATTCAGGTTTTTGGAGTATGTAAAAGTATAGCTTTTGTCACAGTATTAATCTAACTCAGTACCACACCCATGAATATATTTTTGCTGTTCAGACTTCTAACAAAAACTTGAAACTCCCTACACAATCCAAAATATTCAAGAACACAAAAAATATCCTTTCTTGACTATAGCAGCACAACTGTAAGCCCTCCTAAATGTGGGGTATAATTAAAACGCTAGTCCCTTTGAAGTGTTTATATCCCCTTTCCTCCAAAAAAATTGATGAATTTTGACCATAATGAATTAAGCTCATTTAATCTATATTATAGACATTTATATGAGGCTACTTCAGTAATTTTCAGATGGCAGTCTTTAATCATTAGAACATTAAGATTCCTTCCCTCCCTGCAGTGTCAATCTCTGTTAAAAAAAAACAAAAAAAACCAAAAAAAAACAAGCAATTCATTTTGAGGTATTTTAGTTTCACTTTGAAGCATGCAAAAACATTAGTTGGAAGATAACATTAACAGCAAAGGTGGCAGTTTCTATTCCTAGTCTTCCATGTATCACATAAACTAACTCATATTCGACTTACTTCTAGGACTTTGGCCCAAGCAAAGCACATATGTCACTTTGCTTCTCAGCTCTTCCATATGTCACATACATAAACCTCTATAAAAAAGACAGCCTGATACAGCTTAAGTAAAAAAAATTAAATTTTTCTCATTTTGGTCATCCTTCTGCTTGAAATCCAAAGCCTTTGCATTAAGGCTGCCAGTAAAATCCATCACTTACCTCCAAAACAGCCCATTTTCAAAATAGGTGTTGCTCACACTTAAGGAGGAGGTTTTCTTACTAAACATCATGGATCACTGTAATTTCAACAAACGGGGTTGGCTGTGGATGTTTGTTCACTCTTTCTGTGGCCTTGATTACTATGGAGAAAGACCAGAACAATTTATCACAAGGTCTCAAATGAAAGCATGTCAATTCAGTTAGGTACATCCCATACAAAAAGTCTTACATTATTTAACATCAGCGTTTGCTGTTGCTTCAGTTTCTTGTTTCCTAGGTTATCCTATAATTATCACTGCCACAGAAAAAAAAAAAAAAAAAGACTGATGAAGGGTCTAGAGAACAAATCCTCTGAGAAGTGGCTGAGGAGTTGGGGATGTTTTGCCCGGGGAAAAGGAGATTCAGGGGCGACCTTATCGCTCTCTACAACTGCCTGACAGGAGGCTGTAGCCAGGTGGGGTTTGGTCTCTTCTCCAGAGCAACAAGCAACAGGATGAGAGGAAACAACTTCAAACTGTACCAGGGAAAGTTTCGATTGGATATTATCAATTTATTCATTGATATGATTGTCAAGTGCTGGGACAGACAGCCTGGGAAAGTGTTCAAGTAACCAACCCAAGTATTTAAAAGATGTGTAGGCCAGCACTGACAGGTGTGGCTTATTGCTGGACTCAGTGGCATTTAGTTCACAGTTGAACTTGATGAACAAAGGGGTCTTTTAGAACCTAAATGATTCTTTGCCTCTCTGTTTCTCTCACCAATCCTAACAGACTCCTTTTTCTGTGTTTGGAAAGACCGCTAGAGCAGCACCAGCAGAAGAGGGAGTGGAAGAGCAGGGGGAGGAGTGTTAACAAAGGGGATGATCTCAGCTTCCCTAATTACCCAGGCAACCCTGCACTACAAATCAACTGCAATAGCTGCCCAATGGAAGAAGATAAAATTGTGTCCCTTTTTTGGACAGGCATTTATCCGAGAAGAGGCTTTAAAGAACCAAGTACCAAATCTTTCCTCCTGGAAAGGCATTTAGATTTCCATACCAAAACAGAATAAAGAGACTGAAAACATTCAGGAAAAATAAAAAAGAACAAATAAATTCCATTATTTATACTTAAGTCTCATCCTTAAAGAAAGGCCATGGCTGAACTAAACTTAGTCACATAGTAAGACTGTGTCCAAGTATTTCATGCCTTCTCTGAGCAGTGTCTGTATCAATGAAGCATTTGGAAAGTCTTCACAGATTTTTAGAAGTCCCACATGAAGTTTTGTAATTTTCCTTTTTTTAAATTGTTTTTTAAACTCGTTTAACTTTGCCCTCTTATTCCATCTTCTCCATAGATACAGTAGAATTTCCTATTTTAAAACTTTCTCTAGCATATGCCAGTGTAAAAGCACCAAAAATCAGATTCACCTATATATTAACAGAGTAAAAGAGTTTGTTGCAGGCCAGGAAAATGCCTTCTGTCTTCTTCACTCAGCAAAAAACCTGCAGATTCTGCAACACCACACTGTTTATTTAATGTCATTTGTCTCAGATCTTGAGAAGTTTGTTTTAAATCTCATCTTCTAAAGAGCGTAAGCAAGTGAGAAAGAATCAATTTCTTTCATTTAGAAATAAACCAATGTTTTTTTATACCTTGATTTTGTGGAGAGTTTGGCCATACTTAGTAAGGAGTGGGGAAATTCCAAATCCTTTAATATTTCTCAATTATATACCAAAACTACATGAATATTTGTTGTTCACAAAGATTGTAGATGGCAACATGAAACAAACTATATGAATTTCTTATTGACTAGCTCCATTCTAGATTCACAACCAGTCAAAGGGTCCATGGCATGGGGTGCAATCAAGCTGTCAGCCTAAGCTGGGTATCCACTGAAAATGCAGACTCTTTCCTACAGTTTGTTTAAGCTTCTGAGAAGCCTTAGAGCAGATCTGCCTGCCAACTCTTGCTAAAGACAAAACACTCTCAGTTACAAAGAAATTCAGTTGTACTCTTCAATGCCTTGTGGAAACATTGCTGGATCCGTCTTGATGATGCACACAGAAATTAAGTCTTGCCTCCATAAGGGTATTCTCTTCATAGCACAAATTAAACTAAAAGAAAGAAAACCAGAGTGACTTCTTCTCAAGCCAGTAGAAGAGATAAGTACTAGGGACGGTGCCATGGTCTAATTGAGGTGTTAGAGCATGGGTTGGATTTAATGATCTTGGAGGTCTCTTCCAACCTTGTGATTCTGTGACATTAGCAGGGCCATGGAATTCTCATCTCTGCATTTCTCTTTTCCTGGCCCTCTAGTTCCAGGGGCAGCCATGACATTAACATCTACTCAGGAATTTAGGTGGGATGTTCAGCAACACACATGAGCTGAGGTTCTTTCCTGTTTCCTTGTTGTGAGAATACCATCTGAATTTGTTTTCACATCTCTCACTAGAAAGTACAGGCAATATAAATGTTAGAGTAAAAGTGAGCAAGGAGCCAGCAGATAGCAGTCAACATAAAAAAAATACCAACTGAATTGGAAGCTGTCATTCATTCATATATTTCTAGTGTAAGATGAAAAGCTGTGCCAACTATATAAATTGCAAAATTCAAATTCCATAAAGCAAATGTTACTCCATCAATGCCACAGGGCATAAAAGATTTGGCTGAAAAAAATCAATGAAGACCAATATAATTATTATAACAACACAAATAAATGTCCCCATGAATAGGCACCCATTTAATGCTTAATATTGCAATATTACATATTTTTTGCTCTTCCACAGAAAAGGTATGCAATACTGAAAAAGGATTTTTTAAACTGTGTGAGCGACCACACACTGGGAAGGTAACCCAAAGAGGTTGTGAAGTCTCTCTCCCTGGAAATACTCAAGAATTTTCTGGATGCAATTCTGTGCAATGTGTTCTAAGATGGCCCTGCTTGAGCAGAGAGATTGGAGCAGATCCACTGTGGTCCTTTTCAACTTGACCCATTGTGTGATTTTCATTCTTTCACCATAAAATTTTAAAAACCATGCTTAAGTTAAAAGCCTGCACCACTAGTGAAATCAGGGTGAGCTTTGATGACTGAAAACATACTTCTATCCATCCTTTTCAGCTGGCCATTGTTCTCTACAACAGATTCCTACCATGATTGCTTAGCCATGGGAAGGTCTCGTGAGACTGATTTGTCCTCATCTATAAGTAAAACCAGCCAGCTTGATGCTGACTGTGCTCAAGCATGAGCCTCCAGTTGCAGCTCAGATTATAACATGAGCAAACCCAGATGCTAACCAGATGCTGCCCACCACCCAGCCCAGCCTACTTTCTCTTCTTCTCTGGTAAACTTTATTTCCTTCTTAAGCAGGCAGGTTCAGCCTTGCAGAATCCAGTTCAGCCAGAATGGTCTGAGTTACCCCGCAAGAGGCCAAGCTCACATGGGCAGAAACACCTATGTGCCCAGCCTGCAAATGAATGCCTGATCTCAGCCTTCAACAGTTTCATCCAGTGAACAGGCACTTAGAATCAGAGTAGGTTACATGGGATGTTTGACAGGAGCTGATGGCTTGCTAGTATGGAAAGGACCAGTCCCATTCCCAGTCATATCTTCCCCCCTGGCCTTGTCCTACAGGAGACAAGGTCTTTCTGCTAACTGGCAGGCATGCAGACAAGAGTCAGCAAGAGCAGGTCATTCTCTTTTACTGATTGGGTGCTTGTAGGACAGCCTATCTCCTCTTAGCATGGTATCCTATGTCTTGAGGTGAATTGTCCCACATAAAATCCAATGTATTGTCATAACAATAAGAACAAAGCATGAGAAGTTTAGAATCCACAGAAGAGCTGCTTTTATCTGTATTACCCAGAGGCTCAGTTAGGCTAGGCCTTCCTCATGCTCTTTCCTATTCCCTGGAGCCATTGCAAACTCCTCTCTCAGAGGCTCTGCCCCTCTATGTAACATTTTCTGAAGAGTGCTAGGTCTTTGAAACTCTCCAAGACATCTTAGCTTCCCTCAGTTACAGACAGGATAGCCAAGCTATCCTGGGGAATATTTGCCATTCTCATGACTGAATCTGGCATTGCTGCTTGTCAGAAAACATGAACATCAGGATGAATAAATGCTATCCTGAATCTATTTTCTGGCAAAATTATTTGCTAATTAATATTATGTGCAGCAAACAAAAACTTGTTCAGCACATGGTATTTATAAATTACTCTCTGCAACTACAAATCTGTCACACTAACAAATCAGTTAATTAAGTCATTTAGTGATCAGAGCCAGGAACTCAGATCAGAGACTGCTGAATACTGATGTAATCAGCAATTCAGTTGCTGCACAATAGTTCAAAACGTACAATTTTGCACCTTGGCAAAACTCAACATACTCATCTATGAAAAGGATGCCTTGCTTGCTTTGCAAACATCCTGCACATTTAAATTAGCCTTGTGAATAAGAACACCTAAACATCAAGAGTTTCTCCTAGACACAGTTCAGCAGATGATATCTTTCAAACACTACTAAGAGACATTTTTCAAGAGTAGATTTAACTTTCCTGCACAGTTCCAACCTGGTAAAATGCCATACATTTTCCATATGCTAATAATTCTTTTGTAAGGCCATTTGATTGAAACAAACCTGTTTTTCAAGTAAATGGATAACAGTCCTACACATGTGAAAGGTAATAGTACAAATTTTAGGCTATATAATCTGAATTTGCTGTCAAGATCCTGCTGAAATTGCTCAGTATTTAAAAACAAAAACAAAAAAAAACCCAAAAAACCCCCACAAAACTTGGAAGTTTATCTCCTGATGATACAATAAGGTAGGTACCACTGCAGAAGTAAACTGACCTAATTGCCAGATATTGCAAGCAGCCCAAAATGAATGTGTTGCCGTTGGTTGTCAGTACCGTACCACATATCTGAGAGCAAGAGAAAGGGAAGTGATACCAGTGGCCTTGCAGCAATCAGAGGTGGTGACAGGATGGTGATGAATAATAATCATTAGTATGACAGAACAGATGTTGCAGGCTTGTGGTTTCACTTCTATATCTACCCTTTGCAGGCAACAAATGACGTGCATGTAAGGCTGTGAAAGAGCAGAGATGCATGGGAGATTTTTCAGCTTTCTTGTCTTTCCCCTCGCATGCATACTCTGCTGTAGGTCATTCCCAATTTTCATTAAGAGAAATTCATTCACAAGGGCTGTGATATGGCCCACTGTTAGCTTTCTGTGTCTGCCTACCAGAGACTGACATTCCCAAAGCTACCTGAGGAACACTGAATTTCACAGCAAGGATGTGGCCTGAAGACAACGATTTGCACTGACAAGGTCACAGGAAACAGCTTTGGTGGACTTTTGTAATACTCACCTCCCAGGTGGAAGAGTTCAGCCAATGCTCTCCAAGTGGGGAAAATGGAGAAGGTGGAGTGATAAGACAACTAATATAACTTCTTACAAGTGTTGCTATTTACACCTCTATATACTTTTTACAGTTACTGCTGTCTACAGGGGAAAATCACGCTGTTTATGTTCACACATCTAACTTAGGTGGTTCAGTGATAAATCTAGACTTCCTAGCCAAGGAATCCAATTTCAGAATAGGCCTGGTTGTTTTGGCATGTAATCACAACTGACAAACCAATAAGAAAAGAAACTGGGTGAACAATTTTTCATCAGTGCAAAGCTTTAAACCCTCAGAGAAATAACACTCCAACACCTACATTTTATTCCACATTACACCTCTGACTTCCTGTCCCAGTTACACCACCTTCCTTCAGAAACCTTGTTTCTTCTGCCTCTGCTTTTACCACCCCAGTCAGTTGGTCCACTTTCAGTTCTTCAGCTCCCTTTGCATTTGGGGCTTAACTTGCTGGGTGCTCCAGTGATGTCTAGGACCTAAAAGGATCTTTGTGAGGAGTAGAGGAACATCCAGAAGGTGGAGAATGTACCTTGTAGTGGAGGCAGTGCTGTCAATCATGATCCACTTACAGGAAAATGGGTTATGAGCAAAGGGGGCTTCACTGAACTACACAGACATCTTCAGTTTCATTTGTTGGATGGCCAAAATTCCTACTTCAGGCATCTAAGCAGAATGACTCAGTTTAGAAAGTGTTGCTAAGACCTGCCAGCATATCTCCCTGTCAGAGCAGGTTATCTCATCTCATCTAATTTATTAATGTTTCGCAAATTTGATTAAATAACCTAAGAAAATATCTCTTGGAGAGTATCCCACTGAAGTACATATCACAGCTGGAGATTCTCTGTCTCACATGGTGATTGACACATTCCCAGCCTTCCTGTGACAAGAACCTCAGATTCTATTCTCATTCTCTAGAAACAATTTTTATCCCTCCCCATACCTATATTCTTTCACTTAAAGACAGAACTTTTACCTTTTCCCATCTCGTTCCTGTATGGAAACTACTTTCCCATCCGTTTCAGAAGGACCACTCTAGTGATGCGATTAGTTATCCGCGTTAAAGGAGACCAAGTAATTGTGTATAACTGGGCAGAGAATTCACTGTTCCTGTGAACAAGGAGTATTGAATCTTAAAAATTTATGATGTGTTCATTTTCTCGTTGCTGCTCTGAAGTGGGGAGACACTATCCCTTCTCGCAGAGGCACTGACAGCTACTGCAGCCATGCCTAAATGACTGGGGTCCCCCACAGTGTCCCACAGTTTTGATCCTCTTGATATCCATATCAAAATCCCTAAAAACAATGAGGCACATCAGAAAACGTTGTATGCACGGCTCTTATCTCAGAAGTTATGAATGTTCAGGGCTAGCAGCTGAACTCAGAAAGTGATCCTGGTTCAAACATACCAAATGGGATCAGCATCCTTTCTGAAGCAGACATCAAGCAATTCCTGAGTTCTTAGGATATGTGTGCTGCTTTTGAGTTTAGGTCACAACACTGGGTAGCTGACAAATATTACATGAAATATTCTCCATCCCACACTCTTCAGAATTAATTCTGTAAAAGCCTTTGCAGTTTCTATGGGAGATGGCACATCCACCCCTGCTCTGCTTACCCTCAGGTGGTCTCCCACTTTGCTCCACAGAGTATTCCACCTCCACTTACTGCTGTTATTTATTCATCCCCAGTGGAACGTGAGGGGACTTCACTCCCACCTGAGACAGAAACAAGCGGGCCAAGCAACTATTCAGCATGATTAAGAATTGTGTTCCCTTTTTTCCAACCCAGGATTCATACAGTTGAAGAGGACCAGAATGCAGCTGTGCTGTTCTACATTCATCTAATCTGGTTTAAGGAGGAAAACAAGCACAGAAAGAAAGATTTCCCTGGAGAAGGAATCACATATAGAGCACTATAGTTCTGTGCAGTGTTCATCTTTCCTTCTTGTACTATGCCTGGAATGTTTATATGCTAATATTATCTAACAGCAAAGCCTACTGACTGTTCTCCATCAGAAAATTAACTTATATTCCTGGGATCGCATTGAGAACTGGGAAGTAAAAAGGAATTTGAGACAGTTATCAGAACTTTTCATCTGTGGTTTGATGTCCAGGCTGTGACTCCCTTTGTATTTAGCAAGGAAGATCTGGCTCTTCCTAAAGCTCTAGCTGAAGAAACAGCCAACAACACCTCTGCTATCCAAGGCAAAAAAATTCCAAACCATTTCACTCATACTTACTGCTGCAAGTGAGCTTCCCATCATCAGACAGGGAAGCAGAATTACCAGTTAGCCAAATGCTCAGCCTCTTTCTGATACGTGCACCCAATGCTCAAACTCTTTTGGGCCTAAATCAAATTTCCATAGGCATATCCGCAAGAGCATGTCACTTTGCACTTCATAGAGCCTTGAAGCCCAGAATGCAGGCAACATAAAGACAAAGCTGATTATTTAGAAGGAAGAAGTATAGCAGGAATTTTCTCCTCCACAGCTTCAAATGGTCACACAGGGGTTTCAGGCAGTCTAAACCTATGCAACCAAATTCTCAATACAGATAGTTCTGTACCACTTCACATGATACCCTGAAAACCCTAATGCTGTCCCAAACAACATTGGTACAGCTGGAATTCTCTCCACTCTTTTAGTTTATTTTAGTTTATTAGCTATTTATTCTGATATACTCTAACATTGGACTAGTAAACAAACAGGAATTCATTTTAGTGACCCTGAACAAAATCCACCCTTGCTGTTTTCCTCAGAAGTTAGATTTGTGGTTAAATTTTCAGTATCCATAAATATTTATAACAGGCTTTCAACATTTTTTCCAACCGCATCTCTTACTTTTTTATGCTACTTGTATTTCCAAGGTGATTTCTCACTTGAGAAGCAGGTCAGAAAAATTCCTTGTATCCAAAAAATCACTTGGCAGTTAGAAAACTCTATCAGTGACCACAACAGAAGACTCCTAAACTACTGATAGGTTTTAGGAAAAAAGGTGATAATAACTTTAAATTATTCCAAATTAAATAGGAAGAGAATTTAACTTGATCAGATTAAGCAACTCATTGTTAAAAAAAAAAAAAAAACAAACCAAACAAACCAACAAAAAAATCCTAAAGAAAAGCCACAATATAATAAAAGGAATAAACAGGGAAGCCACAGGAAGATAATCAGTTATGGAAGACTCATTTTGTTCCTTCCTAATTTTCCTCTGTAAGTTATAAATGTTAATGAAGCTACTAGAGGGATCGCTGCCACCCCTAAATTCATTATTGTGAGAGGGAGAAAAGGAAGTGGAATTGAATAAAAGTCAACACTATTTGAATGGCATCCTCACAACAGTAACACAACACAAAAAATTTTCACTGCAAACTACTGCTGCTACAAGATAATAAATCCTGGAGTTATCCTAATTAAAACCAGATGAATTGGAGTTGAAAATGACAGACTACTTGTCCTCTGCATTCAGCTCAATCAACATTCACACTGGAATTACAGAATAGGACCACAGACAAAATGCTGTGTTCACAACCTGTCAGAGACAGGGCAATCCTTCCATTTCTTTCCCTGCTCTAAGTCTCAGTCCACAGCACACCTCTGCTGGAGCTCAGTCTGTGAAGGACTGCTCTATTTGGAACAGCAGCACCATAATTCAGACATACAGGCAAACACTGTAAGCTCCAAAATAGGCCACAAAATATCTCAAACCATCAATATTTTCTTTTATTAGTTAAATAGTTCTCAAGTACTAAAAGACAGCAAGTCAGGTTTGCATAAATTTACCAGTCAGTTAAGACCTGTCCATGTACTTCTGCAAAAATAGTTTCTCCCATCTGAAAACATAATTCCTGTTACAGTAACACTTTTACTTCACTTCTATGTTTCTTTTCTCACTCTTAATTTTTCTCCTCAATTTTTAATTCACAATTTTAGTGGCATTAACTGTTTCTATCCAGAATCATTACAATGCTTTCCTTGGGAAAACAAAAAAATCAGCTTTTTCATTCAAATTTTCTTGCAGGGAAAGCTTCTGCCTTCGCAATTAGCTCTGTTCTTAGCTGAGAGAGTAAAATATTGATTAAACTTCTCCACACAATGAACACCTCCATTTCATGCAGCTATCTTAGATTATAACTCCTCCTTCTGAGAAGCACAAATATTGGTCTGATATACAGACTTTTATATTACCACAAAGTCAATCATTGCCTTCAACAGACTTTAGAGAAAACCTCAAATTTTCCACATAAAAGATGTGTCACATTTTCCTATTTTTCTCATGGATAACATAGAGAACCCACTGATAATTAAAATCTACAGCTGTACAGAAATGTAATCCATGCTAACATTTATCCAAATATTCTCATTTATCTTGGAAGAAGGCCATTGCTTCATACCTGCTTAAATTAAGACAGTACTTCTTAAAGATGCAAAATTCACAAATATGACATTGAGGTAATAAAATAAAGCACTATATCTTTTACAGGGTTGAACACGCCTCTGTTCACTCACCCTCCTTACTGACCCACCTATGAAATCCTCATAGATCTTCTTATGACCAGATTTAGACTCAAAATGAAAAGATGCAAATCATGTTTCTCTCAGTACAGATATCTGTCCTTGAAATCATCTGTGCAATGTAAATATTAGGGAAAAAAATCCATAATGGAAGAAACATTTGCACATCTTGAAATTTAAGGTTCATGTGGTAGGAGCAATACTTGATTTATGGGTGGATTTTATTTTTTTCCCTTTCCACCTGCACGTGAGTTTGTCATGGGCTCTAGTCATGTCTACTAGTGTCAGCACACAGTTCCAGATCAAGCCTTGTCATCTAATATAATCAGCTTAGAACTCCTCTGTCACAGTCTATTATCTCTCAGGCTTGATGAAGTTCTGCTATCATTACCCACCTCATTTTATGACAAATGGAAATTATTTTAACAATAATTTCTGAAGATCTTGTATTCACTCTCTCAATATATTTTCATTTCTTAAATTTGGAGATGGTGATCTGATAATTTAGTATTGGGTAGGTTTTCAAAATGTGGGAGGCCTAGAAAGGAAAAATACCAAGCATTATTTCAGCCTTTTGGATCAGGTTAGGGTGAAAAGCTTACACAAACCTGGTTCACATTCAGAAAAGCAACCACAGAAGTTACTGCATACTCCTTTTTTCCAAGTAACATCCCATTCATCAGTGCTAGAAACCCTGACTCCATTTCCTGTTGAGGTTGTTTCAAGTACATGGAAAGTTTTTTCCCAATAAAGTCAATGCTGAAATATATCATGAAATCACAAAATAACGCAGGTTGGAAGGGAGCTAAGGAGGTCATTCAGTTCAGCCTGTTGCTCAAAGCAGGGTCAGCTATGAGAACAGGCAAGGCTGTTTAGACCTCTCTCTGTTCAGGTCTTGACAAAATCAGAGGGTAAAGATGACACAAGCTCACTGGGTATCCTGGTCCACTGTCAATCATCACCATGATGAAAGACAAATTCCTTCTATTCAGTTGTATCCTCTCACATTTCAATTTCTTTCTCTCACCTCTCAACTTCTGATCATTCACAACTATGAAGAGACAGGATCCATTTTTTTCAATGATCTCCTCAAAGGTATTGAGGAAGGCTACTTTTAGATTTCTCCAAAGCCCTCTTCTTCAGGCTAAATTCCCCAGTTCATTAAACTTTCCTCAAGGGCATATCCTCCAGCCCCCTGACTATCTGATGATCCCCTTTCTAAACTTACTCCACTTTATGCTTTTCTTGTGCTAAATGTCCCAAAACTGAATACTGGTGGTGTAGATATGGACTGACAAGAGCTCAGTAAAGAGGGAGCTTCAGTTTTCTGGCTGTGCTCCTCTGTGATGAGGTGGCTTCCCTAATTCCTTCCCCTCCCCCTCCAGGCTGCTCTATGATCTGAGAAATGCTTATTAAACCTCAGCCTTGATAAGGTCAGCACTTGGGCTGAGCTCCTCTTGAGCCTCTCAGAAACACTGTCTGCTCCCAGGGAACTAGTGCTGTCTAACAAGCTCCTGTTTGTTAAAAACTAGTTTTGGTAACTTATTATTTTTCTTGCCTGAATAACAACCCAAGTGGAACATTTTTGTTGTTGAACTTGCAAATAAAGTTTCTGACCGAAATTTCAGCCCGGATGGAAAATTACTATGAGGAAAGCCCACTCTCTTGCAACCTTATAAACAGTGGTCCAAAATGAGACCCTTTGAACTGGACTGACTGACCCTGGACTTTCATGGGCTGCAACCAGTAACCTTCCTCTGAGCAGGACACCTCTTTAAGGCAGTGCACTCTCAAGTTTGTTATACTTGGAAGATGGCCAAATCATGATGATGGATCCTGGGCTGATACTCCTCACTCCTCAAGACTCAATCCTTCACACACTGAAAAGATGCAAAGGCGTCCAAAATAAGTACTTCACTGAATTTAAGGGGATTTTTTCACAGGTAGCTTGTATAGATTCTTCATATCTATGTGTAGGCAAGTGTGCATATTGTATAGAAAATGTACTAGGAATACTTCTCTCCCAGATTCTGAAGTACTTCAGATTTTTAAGTTACTGTTGTGGAATAGGAAATTGTATATGAATCCTTTGCTAAATTGCTTAACTTCTTATGGATTAAGTTTAAGCTAAATTTAAATTAAGTTAATTGCTGTTGGGTGTAAACTGTTGATCAAGTCTGGGCTCAGGTTAGTTGACAGGAGTCTACTCTAAACCTTGTGACTCAACTGGAGGTTCTTCCATATTCTTTTTTATCCTTGTCCTTTCCTATCCTTTTTTCTTCCTCCAGCCTCCACGTAGATACTTTGGGATTTTTTTTTTTTTGTTTAGATTGATTAATTTTGGCTTTTTGTTTGCCTTTTCCTGGTGTCCTTTAACCATATAATAAAGTAGTAGAGTCAACCTTGCCAGTGAACTTTCTCTTGCTTTTATATTAAACCTGGTGGTTTTGCCCATACCTTTGCAGGTGATTCTTTAAGAGACCTTAAAACACTAATCCACAACATCCTCTTACTACAGCCCAGGAAGTTGTTTGCCTTCTGGTTGCCCGGGCACTCCACTGACTCATATTTAGTTTGCTGTCTATCTCAACTTCAGATCCTTCACACCATAGCTTCCAGCATGTGCTGTTGCAGAAGATTGATCCTTTCCACAAGCAGGACTTTGAATTAGTTTTTGCTGAATTTTTGAGGATCACATCACTCCAACTTGCCTACATAATTTTGAATGGCAGACCTATGATCAATCATCTCAGCTCTTCCCAAATTTGGTGTCAGCTGCTAAATTCATGAGAGAACGTTGTTGCCTCCTTTAGGTCAGTTACTGGAAATTAATTAGTTACTGATCTTAAGAATGTTGTTTTCTCAAAGACAGTAGCTTCCTGCTCTGGAAGGAATCTTAAATGCAGAAAAATGTGCTAAATTTTTGAAAAGCAGTAATTCCTAGATAAGGCAAAAAATAAATTGCAAAATCATTTGCTGAAATAACATCCAGAGCTCCTAATTTTTGTTCATTTTGGTAATTATGTTATGTTTGGCATAGAAGAATTGATGCTTGCAGACTCAGCAGTTACTGCTGGCATAAATACACAACACAAGGCACAGAGAATATTTGTTTCTGCTAGAGAAATACTACTCACCTTTCCAGTCTTCAGCCAAACAAAATGTTGCTGGAACATACCATTCCTTCACTTTGCCAATAACAGAGGGCTGATAGCAAAAAATGCATCCAATTTTGTTTTCCTTTAGGAGTATCTGTTCAGTCGAGGTAATAAAACTCTTATTGAGGACAGAAAAATCTCCTTGAACTAGAATACACGGAGGCTATGTCTTCTGCCAAAAGAAGCAATTAGGGAAATGATACAGTGAAAGATAAGCATAAAGTAACCTCAGGAGATTCTACCTAATTTTAACACCTTTCCTTTACTTTTTTATTGTGCTACAGAAGCATTATATTTTACTGGTGGCACCTTACCATTCTTCTGTTTTCCCTTTGTAATTTCATAAGGGTTTTACAAAGTAATATACAAAACAGACATCACCTTTTAATGCACAAAACCTCCACTTGTAACAGCAACAGCATATCCATCTAAGGCTAATCCACAAAGTGCATTTCCAACAATTCTCTTTCTGAATATAAGCCATCTTACTTTTCCATAGCAGAATAAGAGCTGCAATTGCCGAGCAAGTTGTAATTGTCTTGCATAGGTTTTTTCTTTATTTCCCTAGGCATTTTTCTGCAACTGAAGGAACATTTCACAGACAGGTTAATAATCTGGAACATAGATGCCTGTCTCTTCCAGATACTCTGGGACATTCTGATCACATAATTAATTTTGTACCTCTTTCTTTTCCTATCCTTTGTCTGTCTGGGCTGAATATGTTGTGTGACAGAGTCTCATATATGTGCAGGTCGCATACAAACGATAAGACTTTTTATTGGCAGCTGTTTTGCAAACCAAATGACCCATGAAATACTATTCCTCCTGAGACCTGAGATCCTCCACCACTTCTGACACAAAAATGCATTAGCCCTTCTGAAATTACAGTGCTTATGAAAGAAAAGAAAAAAAGCAAGCTACCTTTTGCTTAGTCATTTCAGGCTACAGATTAGGGAAGTGACAAAAAGTGTAGAGTGCATCAGTCACATTATTGGCAACAAACCAGCATTGTTGGGATCCCTTTCTCTCGTAAGACACAAGCAAACAGCAGGAATGGTGTCTGCAAAGTACAGGTAGGATAGGACACCTCCAATTTCTCTTTCTCTTCCCCCAGGAATAAAAAACCCCAGCAGCTCAGACAGTGCAGTTCTTCAGTCTTCCACAGAACAGGCATTCAATCACCTGCTTGGTACATTAATAACCTTAAACTTCCTCTTTGCAAAGTGTCTACCCAAAAATAAGTTAAAATACTAAGCAGCATACTCCTACCCAATCTCTTCCAGTCATGTCCATCACACTCCCCCTTTAAAAGAAAACAAAAAAACCCCAAACCCAACGTTGTAAGACTTTAGGGCCTTTTCTGGCTGCCAGCACAAGTAAACACAAATATAAAATTCTTATCTGAATGCAATTAATAATAAAACAGGTCTTTAAAAAAGTGCTTTGAGGTTACCTCAGAGTGTGTTACTGCTGTAATTTTTGCTGGAAGAGCATTTTTTTAATATGGACCAAAGATTAGGAGATACTAAGACAGACCATCAAGGAGACTGTCAGTTTAGCATCACAAGCAAATTTATGCATTTTGATTCCATGGTTAATGTGTGATCCCTGCCCATACTGGAATAAAACTGCAACTCCATGCACTTTGCTCACTTGCATGCCAAACAAAAAAAAGTCCTTCAAGTATATGTTGCATTTATATACTAAAAGTCCTATCCTAGCATTCGGATGCTGGCAACATTAAGTTACTGCTATTATCAGAACTGGTGCACAGTATAACATTACAGGAAGAGGCTGGGTCAGAAAATGTATTTGCATTGAACACTTCTGTCTTCTTTGAGAAATGTTGCTGAAAAGATACACAAATCTCTGAGATTACCAGTATTGTCTACAAGTCAAAATGCTTGCGGTGGCAGTATTTCAATCACCAGAAAAGGCCCAGACCTTGAAAATAATGGCACCCTGCCTTGCATCAGCTCCAGTCCAGTGGCTTGTGATGAATGACATTTTCAGTAGCCAACCCTGTCAAACACCACAGTGAATCAGCAAGATGCAAAGATGAAAACTTACTGAAACAGTATGATATTAGATGGATTTTCTAGAAAACTTCTCTAATGAGTACTGTGCTGAAATGATAAAACAGAACTGAAAGACATGGTGAATATGAAAAGGGGCCCAAAGGTGAGGAGACAGAAGAGATGCAGCAGTGTGAAGACAGCTATGAGACTGGGTGGTAGTCACTGGTGAAGATAATGAATGCAAAGAAGGCTTTGTCCCCACACTGAACACCAGACAGCAAGAGACACAAACCAGATCTGCACAACTTAACTTTACCTTAGCAGCTGGCATCTGTGCCAGAGGAAATGCCTGTAATACATATGAATCGACACATATTGGAGAAATAGCCAAGATGTTGAGAACAGCAAAGGGACAAGTGTTTGGTTCAATCCTTCATGAGCTACTAACCAGAGAAGGAAAAGAAGTGCAACTAGTGGAGTGTGATAACATTGGTGGGATAACACGACTGACATCCCAGCTGCCATGACCAGGTCTGAGTGACACAGACCCGTCCTTCTTCTGGCATCACAGAACATCACATACAGAACAACAGAGAATGAGGTTACTAGAGACTAAGAGAGACAAGCAGACACAAGAATACAGACACTCCTAGAACCCAGTACCAGCAAGGACTGAAGCTGGCCAGAGTGAAGTTTGACCCACTGCCAAAGGCAGAGAGATCTAGGGGAAAGGGGTGCTGCTGAAATGGCACCACTGTCACTACTGAGAAGTAAGGAAAGGCTAGAGCAGGGTCATTGCAGTGCTCACAATTACGTTGGAAGGTGGCAAGGCCTGCCACCTAGTGACTAAGCCAAAGACACCACAGACCTTTGAAGGTTTTGTAGGAATGAGGTTTATAACAGCTGCTTTTAGGGTTCTTCATGGCAGGCAGCTACTAACATAACTATATAACCTCTCTTTGCAGTCAATGGAGAGAAGCAGGCATTTCTCTCCACAGTGAGGAGTCCCAGTGACCAGTCAGAAGTTACAGTAAGCAAAACAAAAAAATTTGGTAAAACTTGCATGCATTTGGGTGACTTTGAGAAAAGAGGGCTACCACTCACACTCCAAAACATAGAATCATAGAATATCCTGTGCTGTAAGACATCCACAAGAACCATCAAAGTCCTCGCAAAGGGCCACACCATGTGCCTGAGAGCATTGTCCAAATGCATCTGGACCTCAGGCAGGCTTCGTGCTGTGACCACTCCCCTGGAAAGCCTGTTCCAGTGCCTAATCACCTTCTAGGTGAAGAACTTTTTTTAATATCCAACCGAAACCTCCTCTGACACAGCTTCAAGTCATTTCCTCTGTTCTTGTCACTGGTCACCAAAAAGAAGAGATCAGTGCCTGCCCCTCCTCTTCCCCTCACAAAGCAGAATGCAATGAGGTCTCTCTTCAGTCTCCTCCAGGTTGAACAGATCAAGAGGTTTCAGCCACTCCTCACACACTCTTCCCCCTCCAGAACCTTCATCATCTTTGTTGCCCTCCTTTGGATGCTCTCTATCATTTTAATGTCTTTCTTATATTGTGGCCCCAGAAGTGCCCCCAGCACTGGAGGTGAGGCTGCCCCAGTTCAGAGCAGAGTGGGACAATCCCCTCCCTTGCCCTGCTGGCAATGCTGTGCCTGGTGCCCCTCCTGGCTGCCAGGACACTGCTGACTCAGATTCACTTTGTCATTTCAGAGCCTCCAGGTCCTTTTCCACAGTGTTGCTCTCCAGCATCTTGTTCCCGAGTCTACCACACTAGATCCAGGTGAGAAATAAGGAACCTATTTACAAGATGCAGAGTTTTGTTACAGTGTGCGTGTATGACAGAAATTAAGTTACTAGGGAGCCATGAAGAACCATCATGGTGCTCAGACAAAATTGAGACACCTGCTGTAGACATATAAGATCTGTGGGTCTTGCAAACTGCCTGCAATTGTTCCCTTCTGCATTCTGGCAGGAAAAAGAAAGTATTTATTATGAAAATAAACAAACAAACCAAAAAAAATTCTCTAAGGAAAAGAGTCTTTAGAAGTCCCAGGTAGTGGTTGAGTATTGAAGTCAGAGGAACTGTATACTGGATAACTGATTTGCAGATACAGATTTATGATGAATTTTATTGTAACCTGTGTGAGTGTATCTTTACCTCTCAAGGATTTTTTATGTCTAAAAAAACCCTGTAATCTAAAAGCAGAAGAAGAGTATTCAGCTAGTGCTTATTTATCACATGGTAATGGGGGCATTCACCATGATTTTAAAATAAACCCTCAAAATAAAGAAAGTTGGGATGTCTAAGTTTTAAATAGCAAAATAGTTAGCAAGAAAGTTTTCTGTTTGCTATTGCTGTATATATATAGCTGATATAGCTGTACAGTAATTAATCTTCCTAGCATTATCCTGATGGACAGCACACCTACTAGAGGGTTTTCACAAACACTACGTGAAAGAGAATTTTTGAAAGCTTAGTTGATATAGTAGAAGCCCTAGCAGCAACATATGCTTAATTTTGGTAGAACACTGTCAATTTTTTAGTCAGTATGCTAGAATTTAATTGTTTAAATTTACACTACAGTGACCATCAATATCTCAGGTTAAAGCAAAAATATTTTGGCTAAAATATTCTATGCACTACATTACACAGTACTGTCTCTATGAATGATATCTTGCCAGGACCTCTTAGGAATGCTTTTAGAGCTCCTCATTTGGAAGCCAGGAACAAATATAGGAAATGTAACAATTATGAGCTTATTTTACTGATTTATGCACAAGATATTAACCAAAAATACGCAGTGATGTTTGAATTTGCTTTACCTGATCATATTTCTATCACAATTAGGAATTTAGAAACAAGACATTCCAAACAATTAGATAATCCTTATTTGTTAAATATACTTTGCTAAAAACTTGTAAATTTAATTTTAAAATTATCAGATGCCTAATGCCATAAACTGGGGCTTGGAAAGAGATTCAGCAGATGAAGAAAAGAGCCCCAAATAGTAACCGAATCTTCAGTCAAACAATCAAGTGTTTTACAAATCACCAAGATTTAGAAATCACTCATCTCTCTTAACTGAAGTCAAATAAACACCGTTACTGGCAACTAAAGCATCTGATCCTGTGACAAGGAATTACTGAAGCAATTATGTGATGGACCTAACACGTAGCAACATTATTATGTTCCACTGTAAATGATAACATGACTAGCCAAATCTATTAATTCATTGCTACATACTAAAAGCATTTTTATTGTCATGAAACCAGGAATTTGAGAAGGAATTCCCCTAAAAGTTAGGAAAACAGTATCACAACACCGAGTATTGTGAAAGAACTTGCCAAACTACTCCAGAAGTCTACCAGCAGTCCTGGTTATCTGGTGAAGTTCCAGCAGCCTGGAAATTGGCAAATATAATGCCTATTTTCAAGACGGCTCAGAAGGATGATCTGGGCAAATACAAGCCTGTAACTTTGGTTCTGGGCAGCATTATAGAAGACATGATCCTAAGTGCCATTATAGGGCACATGCAGGACAAGTAGGGCATCAAGCTCAGCCAGCATGGATTTATGAAAGTCAGTCCTGCTTGACTGACCTGATCTCCTTTATATGATAAGGTGACCCACCTGGTAGATAAGGTGAGGGCTGTGGTCTGTCTGAACTTCAGTAAAGCATTTGATACTGTCTCCCACAGCATCCTCCTAGGAAAACTGCTTGCAAATTGGATGGGTGTTCTCTTCAATGCGTAAAATCCTGGTTGGATGGGCCAGGCCCTGACAGTTGCAATGAATGGACCTACAGTTGGTCCATCTCCAGTTGGCAGATGGTCTCCAGCTGTGTTTCTTAGGAAACAGTTTTCCAGTGTTTCAGTTTTTGTGCCAGCCCTATTTCACATCTTTGTTAATGATCTGAATATAGGAATTGAGTGCGCCCTCGGTAAATTTGCAGGCAAGGCTAAGTTGTGTGAGAGTGTTGGTCTGCTCCAGGAGAGGAAGGCTGTGCCTGGAGACCTAGATAGATTCAATCATCAGGCTGAGGACAACTCCATGAAGTTGAATAAGGCAAAGTCCTGGGTCCTACACTTACATTACAACAAGCCCATGCAGTGCTGCAGGCTGGGGGAGGACTGGCCTGAGAGATGTTCAGCAGAAAGGGACCTGGAGGTGTTGGTCAACAGCTATCTGAAGATGAACCAGTGTGTGACCAGCTGGCCAAAAAGGCCAGTGGTATCCTGGCTTGTGTGGCCAGCAGGACCAGGGAAATGACCATCCCCCTGGTCATGGCACTGGTGAGGCTGCACACCAAGTACTGCATTTAGCTCTGGGGCCCTCACTTTAAAAAGGACACTGAAGACCTGTAGCATGTCCAGCAAAGTGACACAAGGCTGATGAAGGGCTAGATGATGTTTTATGGGGAACGGCTGAGAGATCTGTTTAGTCTCAGAGGAGGAAGAGGAGGCAGAAGAGGAAGCTCAGGGGGAACCTTATTGTCTCTACAACTCCCTGAAAGGAGGTTCTAGTGAGACGGGGCCCATCTCTTCTGTCATGTCTGCAGTGAGAGGACAAAAGGAAATTACCTTAAACTGAGACAGGGGACGTTCAGATTAGATATTAGAAAAATGTTTTCACCATTCAGGTCATCAGGAATTGGAATATGTGGTGGAGTCACCATCCCTGGAGGTTTGAGAGGCATGTGGATCTGACACTGGGTGGTGTGGTTTAGTGATTTAGGGATTATAGTGGTAGTGCTGGGTGGATGGTTGGACTTCAATGATTTTAAAGGTCTCTTCCAACCTTAACAGTTCTATGATTATTATGATTATCCACTGTAACTCTGAATTAACTAGAAGCAAATAAAACATTCTGTTCTTGCACAAGTAGAGCATTTCTCCATCAGGGTTATGTGACTACATTAGAAACAAGTGAAGATATTTAAATAATTGTCATTAATAGCTTGGAAGACCATATAAGACAGATGAATCAGAGAAAATTCTGTGACAGCTTCCTAACCAAATCAAAGCATTTCAAATATCCAAGAGATTCAAAAAATATGAATAAATTTATGCTTGCGTAGTAGACGGAAGATATTCCTTCTCTAAATTGCCATACTCATATTTGTGGAAAGCAAGAAGCAGTGAATCTCTGTTAAAGAAAAGGGATTTAAAATGTTAGACCTGTTAGTAACAGGGCACCCAGTGAAAGAAATTTTGTTCTCATGATTCTATGAACTAGATACTCAGACATGACCATTTATGGGTCAGCAAATTCTAAACAAAACAAAACACCTCAGTCACAAAAACTCAGCCTTCTTCATTACAAGTTACCTTCTCTTTTTTTATAAGAGGCATTTTTCTCCCAAAAGACCACTATCAGGATTTACAGCTTTGTCTTGAAAAGACACTCTTTTTAACCTAAAAGTTTTGGGTTTGGTATATGTTTTTGTTTGTCGTTTTTAATGGTTTTGTTTGTTTTTTAAGGTTACTAATTTTCAAATAATGATAGAAAAATTACATATCTGTCACTAACTTTCACATTTCTTCCTATAGAGAGCAAGAACTGAAAAGTGTGGTTGGCAGCAGTTTTATTATTTCCAAGCTAAATTCTCTCAAAACCAGGAGAAACACCAGGACATCATTTCCTTCAGCTTTACTTTTTCATGCCCTTTTCCAGACATCATCAATTTTCTTCCAAACCATCTGTTTTCTCTTCTTTGCTCTACTTGTGAATTTTACACCTCCCTTAGAGCTAAACCAACCTGTAAAGCCTTCACCCCACAGCTTCACATTCCATCTTTTCCACACTGTCTACAAACCCCAATCTCTCAGACCAGCTCAGTTTCAAAGAACAATTTCTCACCATCTCTCCGAGTCCTGCCAAGTCATCCTTTTCAGTGCACTCCATGACTCTGCTTCATCATCTGCTTCTCCCTCATGCTCCAGTTTTACCACTTCATCATGTATGATGCTAATAAATCCCATTCTTTGACTTCTGTAACCAAGCACTCAAATGACCACCACCATCTCGCCACATCTCTAATAGTGCTGGATATCAAAATACTGCTAGTTATAGTCTTCTCCACATCTGCTCTGCTACAAATACCTTCACTGACATAGCATTTATAAACTGCTCTAAATAACAAAATACAGATTGTCCAATTTTTCCTTGTTTCTAGTTATTGCCATCAAATAGGAAGACAAGACAAACTCTGCAGAAAAGTTTATACTCCCCTCATATACTACTGTCATCATTGCTGCTGAGATGATTCAACAAGTTAGGCCACATGACCAAGGCAAAATAATGCCAAATTATCCGTGTTTTGCCACTCTGCACAGTAGAGTGTCCATAAATTCCATGTCCACAAATTCACTTCTACCTTTTTCCTTGTGGTACTTCTCACTAGCACCAGCCATGCCAGCAGCACTCTGGGTGGACTCACAAATGAAAAGTGAACAGTGAAATTAAACTATGCTGTGAACAAGAACAGTAGGATTGACAGAGACTGCTCATTTTGGTACTAACGTGATTTGTAGGATGAGCAGCTTCAGAAGAAAATATAATTTTATACCATGGAACTCTACCCTAGGTGTTTGCACAGTGAAACACAGGTAGCAAGCTCTAAAAAAGTTTGCTAAGTGTTGATTATAGGGCCTGGAAATTCCAACTACACTACAAACCTGTTTATGAAGTAATTCATTCTGTGCTTGGAATATTCACACTGCAATTTTTATTAGCCTTTAGAGCATGCTTTCCAATTCTCTTTAAGGGGACCAGAGGGTGACCCAAAGTTTTTTGCAATCTTATTGCCCGTAAGTCCATTCTGATCTAATCAATTTAGCTGAAACTACAAGGTTGTTTCACTGTAAAATCCTTGAAAGTATCTAGCACACCAGCCACTGCAAAGTCGTGGTTCCAGCTTTTAAATAGTTACTTCATCTAAAATTGAGTGACTGAAGTATTATGGAAACAGCAAAAACAGTTTCAAATAAGATAACTGTAATGAAGATATAGATAATTGCTGCAGGGCTGGAAGGTAACACTTGCAGTTTTCACATCAATGCTCTTGCTAAATCTTTCCTGATCTTTAAGAACAGGGGGAAGTCTTCTAGCAATTTTTGACAGAAAAATAAATGCAAATCAGCTTCTTTATCTTACCTCACAGACTCCTAATATTTGTGGGGGAAGGGAACTGTCATTTGAAAATGTGCAAATTTTTGAGCTTTAAAACTCACTTGAGCCAGCAGTATGCCTCTGACCAGGGCTTTGCTATAATCCCTGTTACTTACTGTGAATTTAGACCAAGAGCTAATTTTCTCTTCTTCCTGAAATACACTTATTCTGTATTCCTGAGTTTCAATGAAATCTGGTTTCCCAGAGGTATACGCGCTGCCTCAAAAAAGGGCTCTACATCCTATTAACGTATTCAGTGCTGACAAATTCTGCTATAAAGGATAAGCCACCAAAAGTATGGGGCATGGCCACATCCAGGTCAAAAGCCTAGTCTTTAAGGTCAACCTAAAAATGATCTGGTAGCAAGAAAGGTTTTAAAGTTTTTTGCAAAACCTGTTGTAGGAAGGCAGGTTACAAAGCTCACTTCTGCTATTTCAGTTTGGAAGTGGCATCAATAGTACCCATACAACTTGCAGAGACTGACTGCAGCTGTATGAATCCGTGCTTGCCACGTGTTTGGTTGGGATGTGGTTTCTCTTCCTTTTTCTAACTTTTATTGATGAATTTTTCTAAGGGTGTGAGTAAAATTGTGCTTCCCTTTAATATAGCATGAATCATACACTAGAAGAATCTGAAGTATATGTTCTAGGTTCAATTAAATTAATTTTGCTAAGAAAGAAATGAAAAGAAGTTGTATGTAAAAGATACAAGTATATGCAATAAAATAGTTAAAACCCAAATTATATTGCACTAGAGTATTGCACTTCACATATTGATAATTTGTGAAACTACAGAAATCAGAGCCAAATTCCATCAAACACCCCTCATATTTTGCAAACAGCATGAAATTCTCTCTAAACTCTCCAATGGATTCATTGCATTGTACCTATCAGCTGCCTAATCCACATGCTGATTTCTATTTCCACAATTCATTGTGTTCAGCAATAAGGCAAGCTTTGACTTTTTCATTTTACTTAAGAGACACAAGGCTTTTCACATCTTGTAAGACTCAAAATTGCCGCTGTTAAGGAAAGTGTTCCACTGCATTCAACACTCCCCCTCAAGAGACACAGTTTATTAACACTACCCAAAAAGCTCTCAGATCTCTACAGGTCTAAGGCACATTGCAGTCCTTAATCCTAGCCGTCAGCAAAACCATATTTATTACTTTTACGTGAATTAAGTCAAGCCCTGTATTCTATAACAGCTATGTCATGGTACCATATATCCACTGCCAATTAACATTATCAGTTTCATAGCCTGGGACTCTACAGCACTTTACTCTTCATTGAGCTGCTTAAGAAATGGGTAGATTTCATAAATCATAAGGAATAAATGTATAGCACTAAGCTATAAGCAGAAAATAAATGAATACACAAAAATTTGGTCTGAATTTGGTTTTGCCTCATTAGCTGATCACTACAACAGCATTCCTAGTTGAAGACATTTCTAGTTATGCAGTTGAGACATACTGAAAGTCACCCAACTTTCATGAATAAAAGCATCTGAACTAACAGAAGCATGTAGCTCCCCCTCAGTTAGGCTGATTTGTAAGTCTTTGGCTCTGCTTTAAAGGTGAAGTTGATAAGTTGGGCGGAAAACCAAAGTTATATATATTCAGTGTCCTTTGACAGACAGATTCTCTAAATGTGAATGTGATCAACTTTGTTTTACATAACAATCTTAACTTCAAAGACCTACAGAAAGAGTCTTTTCTCTGGCCAGCAGCAACAACCAAACAAAACCAATTGCAATTGCATCCCAAATTCACATGCTGTTACAGAAAGGAGCACTTACTTGAGAGCTGTTCATAACAAAATACTGCATTACAGGCTCCACTTGCACAAAAGGAACTAAAACAGCTATTGTTTTATAAAATGGCTGTCACAAGCCTCCTGGGACTTCTGAGCTAATTGGACAGTTTGGAATTTATGACCAAAGTGCAATGGGAAGTGCAAGTTGTGGAAAACTCAAATATGCCTCTTCTACAACCAACCACCAGCTCCATTGGTTTGTGCTCTGGGCACTCTGAGCGCCCATTTGTTGACTTGCCATCTCTTCAGTCCACAACATATACTTTCCAACAGTCTGAACCAGCATTCTAACTGATGTCTGAAAATTAAAATATCTTCTACTCATATATCAAGTCTTGACTTAAATAACTACATTACCCATGACAATTTGTTCCAATGTTTAGTTACCATCCCTGTCTAAAAAATTATTCTTGACCACATCATAGAACATTTGAGCATTTGAAAAACAATTTTTTTTTTTTTTTCCCAATGGTTTTAGACACTGGTCTGATGTAATCACTGAATTAAACAGTCTCTTTTGATATCTTCCCATTTTTGGAAAACACTTTAAAAAATAGCAACAAAGTTGCTGCATTAAGATCCTCAAACTGTGGCTGGAAGCTATAAGGAAAGAACCCCTGTTTGTGCAAGGTGACACCCATGCATGTGACAGGAAGCAAACTCATTCTCAGTCTCCATCCTAGCAGGGAAATCAGGCAAGAGGAGGCAAGACATGAAGACACGAAGATATTAATTTAGAAGGGTTTTTTTGATGAATAAATATACCATTGCCTCTCTCCCCAGAGACCATGTAGCCCATTATTCCCTTTGAGGGGAGCAAAGGAGGAGACTGTTGGGGTCTACTCCACAGAGGAGGGTGAAGACCTCGGCTCCAAACCGTGGAAAGTCCTTCTCAGTTAGGGTGAGCTGAGACCCACCCCTGGCTACCTCATTCGGTATATGAAAATTGTTTCTGGAAAGTTGTCAGTTCTCATTATTATTATTGGTTATTTTCTGCTGCAATATTTTCCATATTCTTAATTGCCTTCCCCCACTGGATTGTTCCCTCGGATCCCCGCCTTAATCCCGCTTTTTCCTATGTGCATAAAAAACGCTGTAACACCCTGGACCCCACGCTTTTTCAGTCCACTCCTTGCACTATGTACGCCATCTCATTTGTTGTTTTTCCTTATTAGAGTTCTGTTTCGGGATGACCGAATGAGAGTCGTCTCTCTCATCGAAGTTGCCAATAGTGCATTCCCGAGGAAGCTCCTGGTTAAATTATCCTGGCCAGAACCAGGGGGCTTCAGGAGACCCTCACCCAACCTGTCACACTTCAGGGCTCAGGGTGAAAGCAGTACTTTAGTTAAAAGTTCTATAACATGCATAGCATTACAAAAAATACCTAGTTAAAATATCTACTTCGTGTTAATTGCACCAAAAGGTTATTGTCATGAAAAGACTCATATCTCGGAGAAATATAACAGCAGCACTTTTTTTTTTTACTTTCTAAAGCTAGTCATGTTTTTCTCTTTCTTCCTTAAGAACTTTAGGTTCAGAACATCAGATTACTACCAGGAATCTAACGTAAAACAAACACCCTTTCTGTGCCCAAATAAAATGCAGTGCTAGAGCAAGATCCATGTGTTGTAGAAAGCCCATTTCTAAACTCAAGATTAATTGATGATTTCAGTTAATAACTGAGCTAAAAATGATTGTTTTTCATGCACCTACACATTCAGAATCAAGTATCTACCAAATGTCCTCAGAATGTCTAATGCTAGAAAAACTTTTTTTCTTTTTCTAGAGTAAGTGTAGGGCTTACAAGATGCAACTTAAAATACACTCAGATTTTGTATCAATAAAATTAAAAAAATAATAAAAGGACAAGAAGGCAACAAAATCTAATTATTTAAGAAAAACCATCCACAAACTCATGCACTGCAAAGGCTAATGAAGAATATGTTTGTCTTTATTAAATGAAATCAAAGTAATTCTGTTGTGAGCAACTTGAAAGTTTGAATGCTACAAAGCACAAGTAGAATATGATCATCAAGGTTACAGTATTTTATGCTGTGAAATAAAGCTATAAAGTACATTGACATGAGCCTCCATCCCTCCTTCACAGTCTCAGTAATCACAGAATAATTATATGAAGAAACATTAATGTCAATCTTCATTTCTTTAGCCACTTGAAATAAAATTAGTAACAACTGGAGAAGGGGAAAACCACTCATGCATAAAAAATAAAATAGAGGCTACAAGAATATTTTTTATTATGGCAATGTTGGCAACAGGTATAAAATATTTCAGAACTCTATATTAATCATCTATTCACAGACAGAAGAAAAAATAGAAGATTTAATACTGAAGCCTCAAAAAGTAAAAAAATGTTCACATGTGTTTGCCAGTCAGGACTGTCAATGAGACCATCCAGAGAAGCCAGCTAATGCAATAACTTGACCATAAACACAGCCTCTAAAAATCAGAGGGCAAAAAACTTCCACTGTGTCTTGGCAACACAAATGCACAATTTTTTGAAAATACTTTCCAATAAGAAACCAATCACTTATCTAAACCTAGGAAAAATCTTCCCAGGGCACTCCCTCCTCCTGAAATTAATTGGATGCAAGAGAGGTTGAATCGCCCGTAACAGCCGAGATGCATCCTTTTAATGGACAGCTACCAGGTACTCATATTATTGGGGAAAAGGCTGCAGAAGAACTTACATAAAACTGCATTTAAAATCTCTTTTATGGAGACTTCTAAATGATAAATAGCAGAGGAACAGTTATGTCTTTCACAGAGTGAAAAAAAAAAAGAATTCATTACCTGGGCTGAAAAAAAATTATTCTCTGCCAGAGCACTGTACTTCTGGCATATTACCCAAATGCTGAAAGATGCCTGCCAGGTGCTTATTAGAGTTATTCATCTTAATGGAATTGCACCTAAGAATGATCACTAAATGTATCTTTTATCTGATTAATTTCTACAACACCTGTTGCCATGACTGTTTATTAGAGTTAGTAGTGTAAATCTCCAAACAGCAATACTCAGGGAAAAAATTCCCACAACAACACACAATTAAAATCAAAGCTTAACAACTGAGTTAGATGGCCAGATAAGAAGAGGCTTCCACTGTGTCTTGAAGATCTCTATTACCCAAGCACTTATGTGCTGCCCAGATAGTACAATTTTCTAAGTAGGAAGCCTTGAAAAAAAGGTATCTTGCAGCAAGACACGTAAAGGGATTGGTTCTGATTTCACATTTGCATGGGATCTAGAGTAACTCTCTCCAATGCTGTGGAGCATTGCATATAGAACTTTTCACTTTCTCAGTGTACTGGTGGGCCATTCCAAGATTATGGTACTCTAAAGGAATTCTTCAGCCACAAGCTTGTGAGCTGCGTCCCCACAACTTCCTTCAAAAAGCAAACCTCACGTTCTTCATGGATGAGCTTCCTGCAACATCATCATCTTCCTCTAAACACTTTTCTGGGACTCACAAGTGCTTGAAAGCAAAATGCTAAGTTGATGTGCAGATGAGCATGTTGGCTCTCCTTGCCTTTTCTTTGAAAATATTTGAAAGACAAAGCTAACAGATTCACTGCATAAACTACAATTGAAATAGTTCTCTCATCCAAAAGTAATTTGAAGGCCAGAATTTCATCTTTGACATATTTGTTGTTTTATACACACATGTGAGGTGCGTTTTACAAATGCTTCTAGACAGGGCCTAATATGTAATGCAGTCATACAAATTTCTAGTGTAATTCTGTCTGAAGATTTGGGTAGAACTAGATGTTAAATTCATATTTCAATCCTATCACCTTGTTTGGTTCAACTGAATGATCTTGACAGCTTTCTGAAGATCTAATTTCTTGAACTCCCAGTTCTTCAAAGCAGAATAAAAATAATAAGGGATTCATTCCTCACCTGTGCTCACACCTTATCACCAGTATAAGTGCATGATATGTTTACCATTTAAGTGCAGGAGTAAGCCTGCCTTCTGTTTTAAACTAGCAAGAGAGCTGTGGGATGCAGTGGGGTGCAAGCTGTGAAGGATGCTCAGTCAAGCACCGAAAATCACTCAATCCTCTCAAGCATTGTACATTTGAATTCAGGCATAGATCTCTGCATTCTGCTGCTGCTGCCTAACATAGGAAGCATCATTTATTACTCAAACAAAGAGCAAATCTTTAAGGTAGAAAATTTTTGACAATTAATTTCTGCTTGTGAACCACTCCATCTCATCAGACAAAAGCAAAAAACAGACTCTAAAATATAAAGCAACTGCCAACTCTGTGTGTCCATGAAACACTGTTTCTAATGTTTACTTACATTGCTGGAGTAGCCATTGATTTTTCATGGAATACAGTAATTACATTCTACCCAAAAGTTTTAATGTTGCACATCTTAATTATTTACAACATAATGTGTTTAATGGTGCACTATATTACTTACTTTGGGCAATATATCTCAAACATTATGATACATCAAGCCAGGCAATAAAATTATTATGCAGAGAGAGACAGCTTTACACTTATCCTTCATTGCTGATGTTCCTACTTGTCTTCTAAGCCTGTGAGTAATTCCCCTCTTTAATTTAGTCAGCTGCCTGGAGGGTTTTCTAGAAAAGTTTCTGATGATCTCAAACTTAACTGAATATGAAATGGAAAGTACATGCCGTGCAATTTAGGTTTAACAGTTTATTACTGAGATGCTGGTCTTTTGATGGACCATCTTGCATTAGCAAACACCTAAAAAATTTAGGCCTCCTGGCTAAAAAAAGAAATAAAAATTATAGATTCCACTAACATGATGGCCTAGCAATTTCTTTTCTCCTTTGGTAATTTAAATTTTTCTTTCCCCTTTGATAATCTAAATTTGTAGGTGCTATTATTAAATTAAAAAAAAAAAAAAAAAAAAAAAAAAAAAAAACTTATTTCTAGGTAATATATAAGACATAGATCTATATATCATATGTTCCTACAACAACAGGTGTTACTGTTTAGAAAGACCCCACAAAATTTTTGAATACTCAAACAAAATCATATTTAAGATTGGAGTTTGGGCTCCAAACTGAAGAGTCAGAGAGACAGTGTCTTCTAGAAGTGCAGTTTTTAAACCCACCAGAATGTCAAGTATTTAAACTTAGCCTTTCTAATAGAATTCCTTAAACAATCCACAAATTCCATGTTCTGAAAAAAGAAATAGTGAGCTGAGGCCACTCTCAGCCTAGGACACCTTTTCCATCCTCACTGAAACTGTACCACTCTGCTCTCCACGTCTCAGGCTACTTCCATATTTCTAAGACAAGGAGCACTTCCCAAAATGAGAGCTGTGTGCATGCATGGTGGTGGCAGCATGCCCAAAGCATGAAGTATGTGCAAGCATGTGTTTGGATATGAAAGGAGAATTTGTTGAAGTAAAAACTTATCCCAGCTGTCCAAAGGTGCCAGTCCTCACTGGAAGACATGGAAGCCACAGCGACAGTACGTAAATGCCTACAGGAGCCTTGAGAGAATAGAATAATCACACAACAGGAAAGAAAAGAAGGGGAAAATTTAAGGAAATTACATATATTTTATAGATATAGACAAAAATATATTTTATATATAACAATTATAAACAGAGCAGAAAAGAAGGAAACAAATTCCTTATCTGAAATAAAGTGTTCCCCTGATCATAACTCACAGGTTATGCAATTTTTATACTTCAGCTTCCCATGGGCTATATTAACACAATCATGATTTTAGTGCTAAAAATCAAAGGAAGGAAAACTCTTCAAAGAGAGGAAAAATACCTGATATATCATCATCAGCTCTCTGAAAGCCGTGAGTGTCTAGCCATAGTCTAGCCATATTAGCCACTCTCCAAAATTAGAACATGTAATTCCTGAAGGGTGTCACTTTCTGGAGAAGTGAAGGTATTAGATGACCACAGCGGGAAACTAGATCAGATAAGAAATGTATAGAAAAAAACTTGTTCTGAAATAGGCATTAAATGGAAGAAACAGCAGATACATTCCTTACAGTGTTTAAATCAACACAAAAAAAATACTTCTGGCATTTACTTAAAAATACCACTTTAAAATGGAAAGAAGTATAAAACACTGACAGATTTTCTCTGGAGTTTACTACAGACTGATGATACTAATTCTCTTCTCTCTCTGCTTTTAAAAGAAGAAGCTGCAATGTTATGCAAGCACAAATCATACTGAAATACTATCCAGAGGATGGATTAAATGAGTGACCCAGAGTGCCAGTATGGCTGTTCTTCAATCTGGAGTAAAGACAGAGCAGGGTACTTTTGCAAGCTGCAGTGATAAAGTATCTAATTTGTGTTAGTGGAGGCCACTTCTTTCCATGACTTCAGTGGGCTCCAGCCTGGGTTTATGACAGAAAAATTACAACAAGATGGTCAGTGATTGTCTGTGTACACTTCTACATGTGTAAATATGAAAAGAAGAAACATGGGTATGTACAAGCTCACATACTTTCTAAATCTCACAGGAGCTCCCAAGGGGCTCGGAAAATTGGTGATCCCAACTTGTTCAACCACATCTTTGACTCCAACTTCAGCCTTATCTTTCCTTTTCCCCCGACACAAAGAGAAGGAAAGGAGGTAATGCCATTCCTCACTTACTTTATCATGATATCCTAGTACCCTGTGCTGCTGAGGGGCAAGGTCAGAGGGGAACACAGAGGAGGGTTAGATGAACACACAGTGACAACAGCATTGCCTGCTCAGGAATGAGAGAACAGCCTTGGGCTTAGCACTTGAAGTGCTGAGTGAAAGTGCTTTGAAAAACTTTTCTGTTGCTAGACAAAATTGAATTTTCACTATCTGGCTGGCAAGACTTAAAGCACTCCTGCCTTAAACTGATACTAGCATAGGAAAAAGAAAATAAAGTAGGTATGTTTTTTGGGAAAAGCAACAACAGGTAGGAGTATTGCCTTTTCAAGACAAGTAACAAATTCTGAGAGAAAAATGTGAAAGCCTTGCAAGGAATAGATAAAATACAAGACTTCCAAATCAAAGGGAGAACCACAAGGCCAGTAGACTGCCAGGGCAAGAATTCAATTATGCTTGCCTTTTATATAGTTTCTAGTTGTTAAGGATCGGTGTTGAAGCAAAACATGAAGCACTCTGATCTGAGATGTATAAATTCATGCTCTGATAAATAAAACACCTCTGAAGAGAAAAGAGAAGAAAATTTAAAGAAATTTTTAAAGGGAAGTAATTATTCCTTATTGCAAGGTATGCTAAATAGGACCTCTGAAAGCAGACCCTGATTGGCATGGTTAGATCTACCCCCCTCCAAAGAGTCATGCGGCATTTATGGTGTGAAGGTACAAAAGACACTGAGTGGAGATGGAAATATCCTAAGGTAGAGAAAGGAAATTTCCCTGCACTGAACAGCACAGTGTGAAGGTTGTTAAACTACCTGTAAATCTGCCATGTACTCAATATCCCAGATCAGACAGAGCAATGACTCTACTGGGCATTCACTGCCCTGACTCCTTCCTGACCCACCTCTCCACACATTAAAGTCTGTCTTCACTTAGCTGGTCAAGACCTCAACTCCACAACGCTGCCATAAAAACAGATACAATGCTTGGCTAAGAGCAGTATTTGACAGGAGGCAGTGGTAAACACCAATACAAGTCAGATTTGGGGCAGGCTTGTTTAACTCCATGCTGTTTCTTCCTAGCTGCAAAGCTGCAATTCCATGCCAATAAAGAAAGACAAATCACATTTTTATTTTTTCATTAAGCACACATTTTAATTACTTAAGAGAACACAAAACCTACCCTGAGCAGTAACACTGCTAAGCCACCACAGCTAACTTGTCTCTTTCCCTCACAGAAGAAAAGCTGACAGCAGCTTCCAAGAACTTCTGTGAGGAAAACTCATTCTCTGCTCTCCTGGGGCTGACAAAATTTGTTGAAATTTCTTTGTTTTCCCCTAGGAATGTGTCTCCTAATAATGAGCTTGTGTGCTGGACTGGTTAGCAATTAAAATCCAACTTGTTAATGACAGTAAATATGCATTGTCTGCAGGTATTTATATTTTGTAATAATTTTTTTCATTGTGTCAGTGATTGAAATCTTGCTCTCACTGGCTGAATTCTTCAATCCTTCCCCATCTAGCCAATAGAACTCCTGAAATTTTCCTTGAGGTGCAAAGGCGATTGCATTTTGTTTGTGCTGTTGTGGGGCAGACAAGAATTTAAACGGTTTAAGCAAAGTTACAAGGGAAAACTTAATGGTTTTTTTAACTTTTAAAACAATTTACCTTCCATGCTTCATTCAGAGCTCAGCTCAGAGACTACCCTTTCACAGTCAATCTGTCCCAGCCATCTCTCAATACACTGCAAACAAGATTAAGCTTTTGTTAGTGTCTCAAAGTCAATCAGGGTCATCTGCAGCAGTCAAGGATTGAAGCTGTTTTTTGATTTACTCCTTATCCTTTGGTGATAAGATTCATTCCTTTTCAACGACATTCCAAATTGGAGAAACTATTTTTCTCTCAAACTTTGGAGATTTCTTCCTTGCCTTTAGAGCCATTGACTTTGAAAAATATTTTACCTATGGAACCTAACTGAAATATTTTCAGTCTTTTAACTACAGCAATGTATATGCCTCATTTATAGCTATTTTATTACACAGATCTATTCAGGTCTCAACTTTCAGGAGATTTCTTCTGTTTCTTTATATTTTATTAATTTCACCCATATTGCTGTTCTTTGTTGCTTTTTTTTCCTTAGGTTGGTTGGGCTGTTTATTTTAAAGGATTGGGGGTTGCCTTTTAGATCTAGAGCTCATCCACTGTGTTTGGTACATTCCTTGAAAAGAATTGTTATAGAGACAGGCTCATAAAGGAGATAACTGAAGCCTGCAAAGATAATGGTTTGCATTTGAAAGGGATATTCAGCTGAAAAATATTTATTCCCTGTCACAGTGAGGGTGACTGTGAAAAACCTCTCAGGTCCCTGACTTCAGGGCAGGGGTTGCAAAAATAAAGGAGTAGGAACGATGGAGTAGCCCAAAGAGAAAATAGTATAAAAGAAAACAGAGGCAGTGCCCAGCAATCAAATGCCCTGTAGGGGTGACTCGGAAGACCAGAAGCAAGGGAGAAGTAACACTTAGGGTGGAACATTCTGGAAACAAAACCATACAGGGAGAACAAGTAACCAATAGGGGAACAGAACTTGGACTGATTAACATAATAGCCTCAAAGGCTTATGGGAAGAGCTCTTGGGCTCGCCCTGAGTTAAATAAACGATCCCCAGAGTTTCAAATTAATGCCTGGGTGTCTTGGGGTAAAGTTCAGCTGACTTAGAACTGTAGCTAGATCAACTCCCACGTTTCCTTTCCTCTGAGCAAATATTCCAGGGATGAGTTTGCATTGCACAAGCACTTCACTGTCTGTCAGGTCTTGAGAAATTAGACAAAATGCTGATTCACTTGTGTGCACCTCTGAGCACTAGCTAGAAACTAACTTATTTCATCACACACTTGTGCCATAGTGGCTTTTGTTCCCTGCTCTGTATCTTAGCACATTTGCAGTTCTGTCGACACTTGGTCTAGGGCCAGTGTGATGCTACCATATCAAACTGAAGAAGAATGTACCTCCTAGCATAGCATCAAGTTCAAAGTGGGCCAACTAAAACACTCATTTCCAAGCTGAAAATTATCTTAAAGTTTCCTCCCTTGCTCACCCTTCATGCATAGGCATTTGTAAAGTGGTCATCCCACACCAAAATGCAGGGACTGCCATGTTAGCATCAGGACAGGAAGGTTCAGTAAAAGAAATGAGGTTTTCATCTGAAGTCCTTCATGAGTGAAATCAAACTTAGGTGATTAACTGGCTGATAAAAGATGTGGTGTGCTTTCTGACCCTGCTAGGAGCTGCTTGCTTGACACTCTGACTTACTCTATTGGCTTTGGCTGGCCATAAAGTTTAAAAAAGCTTTCAGTGTGTGAAGTTAAATATTTTTACTGTGATATTGCAACCTTAAGTTAAGGGCTCAGCTGCTAGATATAAAGAGCAAGAAAGAACCAAAGAAGCATGACAGAAGAAAAACATTCTGTCTGCAAGAAAAAAAGGATGTTAAAGTTTATATCTTGGAAAAGAGTGAATATTAAGTTTTGCTTTTCTGCTCATACATGGAAATTCTCATTCTTGAGATGATGAAAGCCTTAAAAAAGAACTCTTGAATGGTCTGTGAGAGAATTTCTTCATTTGGAGACAACAAAAACTAAACAAAGTATACTGATGTTAACTGTACCCCATATTCTTCCTTCAGGTGCAGTCCCAGCACAATGTAATTAATATAACTCATCACAGACACTCAAAACCTGTGGGGTGAAACCCACTTATAAACAGGACCATAAATACATTCATGAAATACTATGTCTGCCCAAGTGGCTCTGAGTGCCTGCAATAAAAGTTTAAATGCATAACCATGCTTTATCCCACAACAAACCACCAAGCCAGATTTGACTCTTGCCACTTCTTTCTTAGGGCTAACTTCTGTCTTCAAACTGGTTTTAATACGATTGTGGGCTATAGCTGAGCAAAAATGCAGATATGTAGATTACTGTTAACAAAGAGAGGCATTGGTCTACTAGGCCTGAACAGGTGCTGAGTAGTGACAGAATGCTGTTTGTACCTTCCCATGTCTCACAAGAGTTTCCTGGAGCTTTTGTATCTTTTATCTTGTCCTGTTGATGTTTCTGTTTCCTCTGCCATTTTCAGCCATAAATTTTGCAACATCACACATCAAGTTGTAGTAAGTGAAGCCACACATATAGATAAAATATATATATGCTTGCCCACACACAAGCATATAAAGCTGTACAGGACAAGCTGTTTTAAATGAGCATGTACTAATGATTATATCTGGCAGTCTCAGTGTGTCATGCTCTTCGCTCCATCTCCTGGAGATTTTTTCATTCTGCGATTCTTTTCTGAGCATATGTAAACATATTCATGTATATATAGAATTAAACAGCAAGGTATTCGCAGCACATAGGAAAACTTGTGTCTGTGTAGGAGCACAAACTATCTGCTTTGCAGTTCTGCCTTGATGCAAAGCAAAGGCTGTGTATCTCGTGCACTGTTGCCAGATAGGATCTTCCAGAGACTAATTCTGAATGCTGGCAGTAAGATTTGTCAGGTTTTGCAATGTAGGGCACTTTTGACAGAACTGGCTGAATTACTGCACTGCTGCTTCAGATCTGTTACTCCGTCCAAGGTCAGCTTTGAAAGAATGAAAAGGTCCAAACAAATTGAGAGCCAGGCAGAAGTTTGAGCTAGCTCTTCTCCGCTCATGCCAGTGGGACAGTACAACTATTGCATATATAAGGAAGAATACCAAGTGTAAAGACAAGAGCCGAGAAGACACTCCAGAACAAAGCTGTTCTGAAACAAGGAAAACAATCAGTAAGGATTTTAGCTTATGGTTACCTTTAGCTTGCATTTTTTCCAGTTGAAGCAAGCAATTGTACCTAGTCTACAATCAACTCTGCACAAGCAGAAGCCATTTGCAAACATCCTTCCGATGAAGCTGGAAGTACACTGATTGCCATTAAGAGAATCTACTTCAGAAGTCCATTTCTTCTTTGGGCATCTATTACTATCACCAAGTTCTATATTGTCTAATATAAGGGGAGTCCATGGATATAATCCTCCTTCACCTGGAATCTGAAACAATTAAAATGACTGCCTCAAATATTGACAGAGAATGTTGCCAAAGAGAAATTTGATTAACTGCTCAGGGACATCCATCTTTACTCATTACTTGCTGAAATTGCCCTGTCAGTCAGAGCAGCACAAGCTTTTCATGTGGAAGATTTAGAAAAATCAGACTGAGCTGCAATCAAGGGACCTTCTCTGCTCAATTTACACCTGATATTATTTGCAAATCACTTCCTTCAAGTAACAAAACTACTGTCAGAGAAGAGGACAATAACAGGTTGCCAAATCTTTTTACTTCTCCTAATCACTTCAGTAGGAAATAGCAATCTTGAGATATCTTGAAGCCATTTCATAACTAAAAAATGCTGCTAACCAACAATAAAACAAAAGAAAATTCCAAGACAATCAAAAAAGCCAAACCAAACAAAACAAAACAAAAAAGTCAAACCAAAATCCTCCTCATCTGTGACCTCTCATAGAAAGAGTTATACCAAACAATAATACCACTAAGTGGTTATCTTGCCTCTGCACGTACTCATACCTGCAATAACACAGGTATTAAAACATTCCAGAATTAAATCCTCATACCAAATTAAGTTCTTCTATGATTCTTCTGTGTATAATATAGTGAATATAATAAAATCATTCCTGTAATATAATAAAACAACCTTCACAATTGGTGTTTTAAAAATGAGGGGTCAAAAAAAGAAAAAAAGAAAGGTAGAGATTAAAACCCCTTTTATTATCTTCTCTTTTTCAGTTTCTTGAGCATATGACTGGACTAAGCCGCTTCCTTTGCTAATTTTTTTGTGCCAAGTCCCTTGTTGGCAGAGCTTATGAATAACAGCCCAGCCCCTCCACAGGAGAGTACTACTAATGCACTTCTTTACACAATTCCCAGAGCACAGGAAAGGTCACACACTGTATGTAGAACTTTTATTTGAGCTGCAGAAAGTCGACGAGGGTGGTTGGATCAAGATTTTGGATGGAGCATCAGCAGTTGTTCCGTTCTAATCTCTGGAAGTTCCTGTTTAAATTCTGTGTCTGGCTACAGACATCTACAAGGACAGTGCTGTGAGGGAGAACTGAGTCTCACTGCTGTACACACAGGCACAGCTGGAGATGACTTTCCAAAATGCATTTCTGTAAAAGCCAGCTACCAGCATGAACCCATGAGAAGGAGAAAATTTATCTAAGTGGTTCTCTGCTCTATGCCTATTTAGCATGATGCAGATACAGTCTAACTGTTGTTCCAAACACTGCTAGACAGCACAGTTTAAGACATCAGAAACTTGATTAGGCTAGTTGTTTACTAATGAAACCAGTAGCAGAGTTTTAGTGATATCTTATAATAATATTTAAGGCAGTTTCCTAAAACATTCATAAAAGGAGACATCTGATTGAAGCCTGTATACGCTTTGGATGTGGTAATACTCAGTGCAGCCTGCATAAGAGCATACAAAAAGGGCATAATAAAATTTTTTACAGATAGAGATAAACCTTTAAAAAAATTAAATCCAGATAATTCTTCGCTTGACTTTCTCTGGATAGGTCTAAGTGCTTAAAATATCAAATGAGGTTAATTCTTAATGATGATTTTACAGAAAAAAATCAAACACCGTCTGACATTTAGGATTCTGTTCTCTCAGAAATGAATCTTAAATGAGCACTTTAAAATATTTAAAAGCTTACTTTTTCCCTTGACATTGCCTCTTTGCACAAAGACATGAGACAAATAGATACTGAAGAACAAATAAGTCTTTGAAACGTTGCAAACCTCACCTTGCTACTACACTGCTGTAACATTCGCAAAATGTCAAAAGGATCTTCTTGACTCTCCATGTTATACTGCTGCCTTTGAAGAAAATAAATGTTAGTTCAAGGATGCTGTTTGAAAGAGAAAACAGTCCTATTTTTAGTTTCTCCATTAGTAAAATAGTTACATGCTGTGAAAGTCTACATGACAGATATTTACAAAACATAAAGACATGCCTTTCTTATCAAAGCTCTAAGCTAAAAATAGTTTGGGCTGCTCCACCACCCACCCCATTCCCTTGCTCCTAACAAAGTCAATCAAAACATGCACTATTGTAATTAAAGACAGCATCCCTTAGGTTTTGTATTCTTGTGATAAGGGTTCAACCTTTGCCTGTCTGTAGTTTCTCCTGTCCCTTTAACCCCCCCCACAAGCTGCCAGCCCAGATTTAGGGGGAGTATAGGAAGAGGGAACTACAGAATAGGGTAGAGAGAAATGCAAAAGAGGCCCTCTTACCCCAGGATGTATTCCAAGGCCTTTATTCCTTGAAGGGGATCCGGAGAGAGAGAGAGATCACATGGGGGAGAGGGGTTTTTATCACCTTTGGGGTCGGGGTCAGGTTACCTGTCCGATCCTATAGGTCAAAAGACCAGGGGGCAGGTAACCCAGGCCGGTTACAGTTTCTGGGGGAGGGGTTTTGGGGGAAAATACATTCCTAAAGGGATTACAACATCTCACCCTTTTTTGTTTAAAAAGTTAAAGGGAAAACATTGTGTTATCGGGAATGAGGATAACAAGAAATAGGGAAAACAAACATTTTAAAAACATGTTAAAAGTCTCTGTTTCTGTCAGCTGGAGTCTTCATTCAGGAGGTTTTTCTTCTTCTATCCGACGGCGTCTTCTCTTGGAGGCAGTGGCTACCTGCCTTTCATCTCCTTCTGCAGGAGCTGGGTTTCTGGGAACGAAAGGCTTTACCCACTTTCGGGGGATCCATCGAGGACCTGAGGGAGCAGCTACACACGCATAGCCACGACCCCAGGTCACGAGCTCATAAGGACCCTTGGTTTCCAAAGTTTCTGGGTCCTTAATTAGGACTGGAGGACGCTGAGAAGGCTTGAACTGATTACCACTGTTAAAATGACGAGTTACAGGTGGATTCATGTTTTCAAAAGAACAGTTTAGGAAATTGATGGTAAACATGGCTTTGCAGAGCTTCTGTTGTGGAGGCATCCACACAGTTGTGCTGCTCTGTTTAGCCAAAACCTGTTTGAGCGTCTGATGTGCTCGTTCAACCACAGCTTGGCCTGTGGGGGAGTGGGGGATGCCAGTTTTATGTTCCACTCCCCACTGCTGGACAAATTCCAGGAACTCCTTGGATGTGTATGCTGGGCCATTATCAGTTTTGATTTCTTTTGGGATCCCTAGCACTGAGAAAGCTTGCACTAGGTGTTTTTTAGCATGCACAGCTTTCTCTCCTGCGTGGGCAGAGGCAAATACTGCACCTGAATGTGTGTCAATACTCACATGAACATATTTGAGACGACCGAAACTAGGAATGTGTGTGATATCGGTCTGCCACACTTCACAACTGCCAAGGCCTCGGGGATTAACTCCCTCAGTCGGTAGAGCATGGGACTCTTAATCCCAGGGTCGTGGGTTCGTGCCCCACGTTGGGCGCCAATTGTAGTTTCTCCTGTCCCTTTAACCCCCCCC
>CM031858.1:87337152-87754500 GCA_018697195.1 Certhia americana
GGGGGAGGGGTTTTGGGGGAAAATACATTCCTAAAGGGATTACAACACCTGTCCTGGGAAAAAGACTATCTAAAGATGCAGGGCAGCCCTTTTTCTCAAACACAATGGCCAGGTAGAAGTCTGCAAAAAGAAGAGTGGAGTGGCTTTGTCAGAGAAAACTACTGCAGCGCACCAACAGAAATAGCTGACATAGTCAGACATATAGCACCTTGCCTTACAGAAATACCTCGAGTCTCCCCATTCCAATTAATTGACCAGATATATTCATTGGAATCCAATTTAGCTGAATGGGACTGATCCATATTACATTTAAAAGGTGGCAAAACAATACGTTTCACCTAATGTCTTGAGTCAGCTCCAGCCTGTGTGTAGTCCGTAGGCTACTTTACCTTGCATTTGAGGTCAAGAGAACTTAATCAGCTGTAAAAGAATGATCCTTGCATGAGCAAATACAGACTATTTGAAATCACAATGTTTCTGGAAAGAAATCTAAGCAAGGTATTTTTGAGAACTGTTGCATTCTGATATCAAACAGCAAAGCTATTCCAAAGTAGAAAAATAAGCTCTCCCACTTCTAGCACAAACTTTTGGATCTAGATGTGTAAAGGGAACATCTACAGCTGGCTGTAGGTTGTGACAGACTTTGACAAACAATCTCTGGAGACACCAGCCTGAACGTGGGAAGTTAGCAGAAAAGTACCAGAGAGGAGTGGGAAGAAATATATTGATCTCTGCTATCCTCCTTACCACAGCCCAACTTCTCTGGTGTGCAGCACAGCTTTAAGGTGCAATGCATTTTGAGTAATTATAACACTACCAAAAGGCATTCTGAGGAAGGGTGCCCAGTGTTTCTGCTTCTCCTGAAAGCTCCACAGGCTTAACGCCCAAAGACTCCTTAGTTAAGCGAGAAGCTTCTTCATACACCTTTCTACTGCTATATTGCAATTCACAGCTAGAAATCAAGGCAAAGCAAGACTGAGATCTCTGAGGGCAGTATAGAGTAGAACTGCATAATGAGGAAAGAGTCATTACTTCCCATTTCAAGAAACTGTGTGTATCTCTAACAACTTGTTAAGCAAAAATGGATGGAAGAAGTGACCTTTAAGCTGAGCTAGCTAACATTTAAACACAAAAAAAACCCCCCAACATCTCATATTGCTTTTTACTCTCAGCTTATTTGCTTAAAACACATTAAGTTAGTATCTCTCCATTTGAATGAGCAAGATCTGGGCTTTTCACTAAAAATATTTCACACGAAGGCAAACAAAAGATAATCCAGCTAATTCATCTCTTCTCTAAGAACACTAAGCCTCACATTTAAGAAACCAGCTCGTGCAGGTCACGAGCAACAGGAAAACATTTATGAAAGCTCCAGCACACTTGGCTGCTACTGGACTAATGTGGCAGGGAGGGAAAATCAGAGTCCCACAGAGTGTGCAGGGCAACAGGGCCCATGGCATGATTCACTGATATGTTCATCAATGGCACTAGAAGAATGGTGTAGAACCTTCAAGTGACTTGGTGAGCTATGGAGACAGCTTCAAACTACCTGGGTCTTCATGATGAATTTGAGAAAATCTAGAGCAAACGGTAAAGCTTCCATCTTTCAACTGCACTGTCTCCCTGTCAGGTACCTGCACAGTTCAAGAATTCTTGACTTACCAAATCTAGACAGTGAAATTAAAATTTCTGTAATGTTTTGAGTGATTTCAAGTTTCCCACAGGAGAAAAAGAAAATATCTTAATTGGCAAAGTTGGGCTCTTCTCATAAAAATATAATTTTAGTCATAAAGAAAAGTCCAACAGATGATAAGAGGCCCTGAAGAGAAACCAGCATTGAAAAAAATACTTTTGATTACAATGACAACATTTTCCTTTGTTCAGGAATTCACAAAACTTTGTGGATCTAATAAAGTTTCAGTACCTTCACTATCCCATCCAATTTTCAGCTCTGTGAGTTCCGACATCAAATCCAGAATCAAAGAATCCCTGAGGTCATGGCACAAACCAGTCAGTCTTTTTAGCCTGCCTCCTGCACAGTTCAGAAATCCTGCAATAGCCACAGAGCTCTTGGGTCACTTCTCTCACAAAGAACTGGTACAACAAGCATGTTCTTCTTGCCTTGAGTACTGCCAACTGGCTTCTCAGGCAGACCAATACCATCAGACAAGTGCTCATTGGCTGTTTTTTTCCAAAACAAAAGTTTTGAAACATCAGTTTCTGGAAAGTAATCAATTTGGATTGATTCAGAGCAAATAAACCCCACAAGTTCTGAAATGTCAAAATTCCATTTCTTTAACAACATGAAGCAGCCCTGAAACTTGGCAGGAATAAGCTAGTTCATCATGTCTGTACTTGATGGTGTCTGAAAAGAGACAACAAATGTACTGAGAGGGGTACTTCTCTTGAGTTTATGGCTGATCTCTCATTTTTGGACACAGCTGGACATTTGCATATAAGTTTGTGACCATTTCCTTTGCACACTGTCAGGAGAAGTTATTTACATTGTACATAACTTTCGTTGCTTGATGTCATCTCTAGGAAAAAAAAAATCTTTTTTCCATTTCATAATTTCACCAGCAGGTCTTATTAGGACATTCTCCATGATCAGATCAGATTCTCTTTCCCAAGAAGGTGTAGTAAAAGGCAAAATGCTCAACACAAAAGGCAACCAATAATCTACTCACAGAAAACCTCAGAGATTGCCAGACAATCAACAAAAGCATGGTGGATGTCCTGAAGTAATTATATTTTGGTCTTGTATAATCATACAGAGCTGATAAAGGCAGTTCTGGGACTTTTTCACAACAGGGAACTGTAAAGCAAACTTAAATTTAATTTACTGCTGGAGGAGTTTAATATACCAGGGAAAATTCACCCTAGAGAGATTTTTAGAAGTTAAAAAAAAAAAAAACAAAAAACAAAAATCCTGAATTTTCAGGCAGGAACAACAAGGTTTAGATCCATGACTGTCAGATGCAGCAAAGCAACTGATAATATGGATTTGGTGCAAAACATGCAGAAAGTGTTGTCTTCCCCTACATACACAACTCAAATAAGGGTCTATTCAGAGTGCACACTAGCAATAGGCTTCCTGTAAACTTGATGTTATGGGTTGCAGTGCAAAATGTAACCAAAACTCTGTATTCTATCACCATCTGATGAAACTGGGGTGTGTGGGATGGTGTAATTGTCTGTCAATGGCCAACTGTCAAAAACCTGCTGGGGCAGTTTTCTTATCTCTTCCACACCCCAGCCTCCCTCCAGGGAGAGATCTTCTGCTAACAGGCCATTGAGTCTCACTGACAGAATTACATCATCCCACTGGGAAATGCTCCAGCCAGGGGGAGGAGCCAAGCATTCCTACCTGGATAAAAATCTGGGATTTGGAACACCAAAGCAGTCTTTCCCACTGGATTCTCAGAGGAAGACCAGGCCCATCTATCACCACTGGACCTTCAGGAAAGAACACTCTTTCTACAGGAGCATCACTTCAACAGAGCCACATCTGCCACTAGGACTGCAGCCACCATTGAATGGGACTGCCACCAACACCCTGACCCACAGGGTGTCAGGTTGTATCCTGACTCTGTCAGTGGGTTTGTTTTTCCTTGTAATACTGCATGTTTTGGTTTGGTTTATTGTAGTTCTCCTAATAAAGAACTGTTATTCCTATTCCCATATCTTTGCCTGAGAGCCCCTTAATTTCAAAATTATAATTCAGAGGGAGGTGGTTTATGCTCTCCATTCCAAGGGAGGCTCCTGCCTTCCTTAGCAGACACCTGGTGTTTAAACCACAACAGTTAGGGAGAACTGAAGCAGTTAAATGTCTTAGAGATGCAATATTGTTCTCTTTCTCTCTCCTGATTTTTGGTTTCCTGGCTCGCATTTAACATGTCCTCAACTAATCAAAACTTCATTAAGACGTCAAGGAGACAGGTACAGACAGAAATTTCAAGGGAGTACATTTTTGTCCATAAATTATTTAAAATCTACTCATTATGAAGAAGTAAACACAGGGCTGTCACAATTAATCCATCTCTCTTAACATAGGATGATTATCCATTATATTTGGAAACAACTCAGTAGCACTGAAAAGGAGACCCAAGGCAAAAAAGAGCAGAGCATGACCTAATGCCTTTTAATTGCTGAGGCAACAAAGTCTAAATAACTTGGCATTCCTACCAGGTGTCCTGGTGTGGCATTGATTCATTTTTTGGTATAGAGTGGTTCTCTCAGGCCTTGTTGGCTTCCTGTGGACCTGATAGAGAACCAATCAGTGGCCAATTTTCAATATTGACATGTGATTAAACCAATTAAAGGTGTGGATACGCCTTTGTGAACACACATTTTAAGAAGAAAGACCCCAGGAGTAGCTCTGTCTGGTTTCTGGCTTGGAAGAGCTAACAGGGTGCTGGTCAGGCCAGCTCCACCATGGCCCACGGAGCCTGACGGGGCCGGGCTGGCCACCGGCGGCTGCTGGGCAGGAGGAGGGGAGGCCATCAGCCCCCGGCGTGTCACAGCCCAGCCCCAGCCAGGCTGATGAGATCCCGGCCATTCCCCCTCTCCCAGTGTGGCTGCTCCATCGTAAACAGCTCCAGCCTCAGGGGGCTGAGGCCAGGAGCAGCCCTGCAGCCATGCACAGAGCAGCCTGCAGCTGGAATTGAACACGGCAGGGACCAGAGACCAGCCATGTGCCCGGAGTGTCCGCTGCCATTCTGTCCGAGCCCCTCCAGATCCTGGCACAGCCCTGGCACAGCCTGCAATCCACTCACCCTGACTGTTCCAGCCCGGCCACTGCCCTCCCCTCTGCAGGCCCCGGCTGAGATAGGAACTCTCTCAGTGCACAGATGAGACCTGCATAAGACCTTAAATCCTCTCTCAAGTGAGAGAAATTAGAGTGAAGACACACAGAGAAACAACATGAAGAGACCAAGGTCAGTAAAGAAGGAGTCAAATCCCAGATAAGAGGTAAATGAGGAGATGTCTTAGTTTTAGGCTGAAATTCTCTTATAAACTATGGTGACAGACTATGATATAATTAAATATCTCCTTTAAATCATAGAAAAGCATGGAGAGGTGGAATGTTCAAATTGTAGACCTAAGCAAAGGCATCCATGCTGAGTAAGCAAATGTTGAAGTAACTGTGATCCCATAAGAAGTTTGAACACAGAGTAATAAGAGTAATGAGAAATCCATTGCCGTGAGGGAAGATCTGTTCCCAGAGATAAAGATGATTTTAGAGATGAATAAAGAGAACCTTGGCTTTTGAACAGTTCATCCTTAAAACAATACCCCATAAATTGACATGGCCCGGAAGCACAGCTGGGATAAAAGCTATAAAAGATGGGAGAAACTTCATGAATGCAGATTCCTGGGCAGCTGCTGTTCGTAGGAATTAAAACCACAAGAGAACTGTTTTCTTGTGGACAATTCTCCATAGCACAAGAAGAGAGACTTCTCTCCCTAAGTGAACTGAGAAAAGACTGTTCTAGAGGTGGAAAACTGACTGAGAATTCTGGGTGTTGTTTCTATACATTACCAGTGGGAAAGAAAAGAGGGTGTAGAAAGAAGAAAAGGAGTGTTCTAAAAGTTTTATTCTGATTCTTATTATACTTTCAGTTTTGTTAATAAATTCTCTTTATACTTCTCAAAGTTAAAACCTGCTTTGTTTTTTTCTCCTAATCCTATCTCTCAGAAAAAAGTAGACCCACCACATAAATTGGTGCATTGGCCAGGAAATCTCAAATTAGCAAACCTAAGCCACTACACGAAAATCAGTGTTTCTGCCCATTTTCAAACTGCCTCACCAGGAAAAGACACTAAGCTAGCCACAGACAAAAAAGTAAAATAAAGGATAACTATAGAGAAACTGGAAAATCACAGGTACTTTTTTGCTACCTAAAGTAAGGAAAACAAAACTTATTTAACTGTGAGGAAAATGAATCTTGCATTTTGCAAAAGTAACACACTAAAACAATTTAAGAAATAAACCAGGACACCAGAAACTATGATTGTCCTTAATCCTTACTTAAATTTCCTGTAAATTTCCAAAGCTTAAGTACTAGGTTTTCAAAAGTAGATATCCATTAGAACAGTGTACAAAGTGGAAGCTGTGACTCTAGCCTCACAAGTGCCGTTCTGTGTATCTGTGTGCATAAAATTCTGAGCACAAATGGTGTGTGGGTATGCTCATGCATGTACACACAGAGTCATGTACCACACAGCATCATTTGTGTATCTGCTTTGAGATGAGGGTCTGTAGACACTGGTGAAGAAAACAGTTGTGAAGAGCAGATGTCTGCTGGAGGTGACAAAAGGAAAAGCAGCAAAGTAGGTTTGACTGCCTGTCTTTGGCTTTGGATGTTGCATACAGTCAGTGCAACTCAAAAGTGGCTTATGTGACTAAAATCAACTACTACATAGAAATAATACTTAGAAACAAACACTAGACAGTCCTCTGGTAAGTCTTAGGCCTGCACCAGTTTACCTGAGTTCCTTCAAGAGAGAACCACTTTATTTATCCTTTTTTTCCCTTTTGGAATCACATACTAATGAGATCAGAGGCTCTTCCAATCAGAAAGCTTGTCAAATAAAATGATATGGCCTACAAATACATTTGATCACATTGCTATTACAAAATACTATTTTACAGGTGAACAGACTCAGACTAAGCTCAGCATAGCTCCTGAAAGTAAAAACTTCCACATGCTGGTTTTGGCTGGGGTGGAGTTAATTTTCATCAGAGCATCTGATGTGGGGCTGGGTTTTAGATTTGTGCTGAACACAAGGTTGATAATACAGAGATGATTTTATTACTGCTGAGCAGGGTTTACACAGAGCCAGGGCCTTTCTGCTTTTCATACTGCCATGTCAGTGAGGGGGCTGGGGTGCTTGGGAGGAGACACTGCCAGGACAGGTGATCCCAACTAACCAAAGGGATATTCCAGACCATAGAAAATCATGTTCAGTAGGGGGAAGAAGGGGACATTTTGAGTGATGGAGTTTGTCTTTCCAAGTCACTGTTATGTGTGAGGGGGCCCTGCTCCATCGATGGCTGAACACCTGTCTGCCCATGGGAAGCAGTGAATCAATTCCTTGTTTTGCTCTGCTTGTAATGCGCAGCTTTTGCTCTCACTGTTAAACTGTCATTATTTCAACCCAGGAGTTGTTTTGCTTTACCCTTCCAATTTTCTTCACAATCCTGCTGGTTGGACAGTGAGTGAGCAGCTGTGTGGGGCTTGGCTGCTGCCTGGGGTGAAACCATGACAATTCCTCATTTCAAAGAACGGAAGCACTGATGTCTGAAGCAGGCTGACACCCCACTGTGCAGCACTGGCACCAAATTAAAGTTGGGAAGGTGCTTTCACTCTAACCCCTGATTTTTCATCACTTCTGTGCTGCACAAACAGCCTCCTGTGAAACAAAGGATTTGGAAAGAAAACATGACTGAAGCTGCTTTAATCTCACTGGTTAATTCTGATAGAGTAAGCATGAGCTGCCATACTACTTTCTCCTACTTATTTTTTTCTCAAACTTTAAATTATTCTCTCACTCACTTTTGAGCTTTACTCAAAAGAGTGGGATATGCATGTATGCCAGCAAGTCCTAGACTTGTCCTTAAAGGATGGAATAACTAGTGAGGAAAGAAGAGGGAAGGGAGAAGTGAGATTTCACCTAATTTGTTGTCATAGGCAAAGAGCTCCCCATACTCTAACTGAACCACTGCAGTAATGCCAATTCCTTTCTGAAATTCTAAGGAATTTCAAAGCCATGGAACAAAACATAGATGAATGAGCACAAAGATCAGAGCCTGACCAGTCCTGAAGAGCTGCAGCTGGTATTATTTTGAACTGGTCAGAGAACTCAGGCTCAGAGGCATCTATAGCCCAGTCGGCCTCAGGGAGCCACTGAAGCTTCCTGCTTTAAGTGTCAAGTCTATTTACAAAAACAACATTTTAGTACTCACTGCCTTCTTAAAATATTAATGAAGTTCCCTCAAAGAAAAGGCCAGCATTCATTGTAGCTTTCTGTAAAAGTCTGCTTATTCTCCACCTTATGTTAAGCATGACGTAGATATGCTGATGTCTGTGTAAGTACTTGTGATAAAACCTCAAGCAAACAAGTTCAAAAATAGATCAAAACTATTTTTTACAATCTATAAGGTACCTGTAACATACCTTTTAAAAATATACTTAGCTTCTCAATTATGACATGCCACAATGAATGAAGCCCAATGGGCTGAGTCACCAAGTTTGTAAGCAAAGTGTAGGCCAAACCCCAACACAAAGCACAAGTAAAACTTCAGAAGCAAAATACCAGCTAAGTGTTTTTTTCACACTGCCTATTTTAAAGTAACCAAAAAGCAATGGCAGAATAATCTACTCCATCTGCAAGGTCTAACTCCGTAGTTGCACATACCAAACTGACTACGAATTTACTTCTTTGTTATGCCCCCACAGTCAACAGCAATTTAAATACTTTTGGCTGAACTTTATGAAGACTAAGTTACCATGAAAAATATGATCTGATCTGCTAGTGGCATTTTGCAGAGCTATATTAAAAATAAATAAATAAAACCAAAAACCTCCAAAACTTCATTCTTGCCATCCTAACATTTCCCAAGCTTAAAGGGCCGGGGAGTGCTACAGGGGATTTTGAGGCAGCCCAAAGGAGGGAAATTATCCCTCTGGATTCCCCCAGGGCAGCCATTCTAGCTAACAGAATGAAGGAAGGAGCACAAGCCGGGCCACAGAGAAGAGCCAGGAAAGCTCCCCAAGTCCAGAGTGGTGAAAGAACTGAAGTGCATGACATGAAGGGTGAGCCTAAGGTTGCTGAGAAAAGGCAGAGAGAAAACTGGAGATGAGGAAGAGCAATGTTTATATTCAGTGAGTGACACAGGGTTTTGCACAATTTTCAAATATTTCCATTGCATTCCTTAATAATATACTTGTCCCAGGTGGTTCCAATTTCAGCCTTAGTCAGCAAACCCTTGATAACACAAAACACATGCTTATTTTGGATTAGTACCAAAAACATGCAATGGCAACATACTAATCCCCAACAGGTTGCTATTAAAATCAGTACTTCAAGTGGAAAACCTGATTTTTTCTACGCCCTCACAAATTAATTTTCTATTGTTCTCTAAGTCTCTGTGGCCATTTTTACAAAGTCACTTTATTGATCCAAAAAACTACACATTCTAGAAAAAATGAAGGGTACTTCTGGTCCAATTTTCTCCCTTGGTCTTCCCTTCGCAGCCCTGACTGCTCCCTGTATTATTGCCATCAGTTTTTAGTCTGAATCTAGCTCTAGAGTACATTCAATATTTCTATAGAAATATTAGAGACAATACTTCAACCACTTCTTTTATTCAGTAGATCCCACTGCTAACAATGCCATGCACTTTTGACTGCAGTCCTGTGAATTGCACATAAATCTCACATTAGTACCTGCATATCTTGAACTGCAAGAGGAAGCTTTCCCATTCTGCTCTGTTCATCCCCTAATAAAATGAAGTCTTCCTTGCATAGAGAAATACCTGGCTCAGGGTATTAATCTCCCTCACAACTACATTTTGGATCACATGCAGAACATAATGAATTGAATCTAACATAGACATTGGAGGACACATCTCTTCAGCCAGCTGCCCTTTCTGCTCTGTGAGAACTCACCTGGAGGAGGTACATGAAATATGCCCCTTATTCTATCAGTAGTTTAACTTCTGCTAACAGCACAAAGCTATTTGCATATTGCAGTCATAAGCTGTGTCTGAGTTATCTGAAAGACTGCTCAAGCTTTTCTCAGAACCTTGAGCCTTTGAAAGCACTTCTTATTAAAATATCTTCCTAGTTACTGCTATTAATTACTCTAAGCATTGTTTTGATTTATTGTGTCTACTTATTTTCCTACAACTTCTACTTGAAATACAATTGGTCATATTTAAAATGTGTTCTCATTGTTTTAGCATGAAGCACTTCTTCCATTTCTGACTGTGGTGGTTCCATTTGTATAATATTCCAAATTATGAGTTCAGCTCTCCTGGAGTTTTATTTCTGTAAGATTTAGTATTGAGCTAAAAGACCTAAGCATACAGGATTTTCATTTTTTCTAACTATTGACAATAAGACTATATATTTCTTTTCACAGACATAATTTTATAGCTCTAGGGAATACTTCAGGGTGACAAATTACATGAAATTAAAAGTATCCATTTACGTCTGTCTCAAGATCAGTCAAATGTAAATGATTTTTTTTTTAATATTAACTTTATCAGAATAGTAATACCTGTTGGTCTAACCAACCTTAATTAACAGCTCATTATGATGGAAACTTTTTACTTATGGAGAGACATAGTGTGTATAAATATGCCAGTTTTTTTATAATTAGTGTGGGTGAAAGTTTGGGGAATCTATCTTTCTAGGATACATGAATTTCAAATTAATTTTATAAACAGCGTGTTTTCTTAAACCTTCCACTGTATTCTGTGTGCTACTCAACAAATTCTGGAGAAGGCGTGTAGGAAGATCTGTCTCAAAACATGCTGATTATTAAAGATTATCACTACCTGAACCAATGCTGCCTGGGGAAAACAAAGAGGAGCAGTAACCTTGATAAAGCTATTTTTCCCTAACTTATCTGGAGGAAGCTGAAAGAATCATATTTCCACAGAAGCAGAACAAAGGCTCAGGTGTCAGGCTTGGAGACCACAGAGCTTAAAAGAGTTGGGGTTGGAGGGAGGGGGAGGTGGGGGAGGCCAATGCTTGAACAAACAATGGAAAGTTGAGCACCACGGGGAAAAAATGGAGAGGTGACTACCTTCAGCATCAGGTAAGAAAAAAGCTGTCAGCAGACATTCAAACGTGCAAGTCAGACAGGAAGCCACACAAAAAGGAATCTGGATCCTGTAAAATTTGTGCCTAATGTCAGCTACTGTTCCCCAGCAAAAGAGAGGCTGGGGCAGCATTTTTTATTGCTTTATGCACAACTGCACAGTTCTAGCAGTAGCTTGGGAAAGCTACATAGCTTAGAATTTTCATAAAACTTTTTTTTGTCTCCTTTTCCACTTTGTATTGAATTCTGGAGCTGTGGGATACACTGCTGTCTGCACTGGGGGCTGGGGAGTCACCAAGGCAGCTGTATCATGAATCAATTGGCACATATAGACAGTGAACAGAAGGCACTGCGCTTCAGCAGCAAGCCAGAAAAACTGGGAAAAGAGAATGGTAGGGCTTATCCAGGCTTGAAGCAGCAAACATCCTCATCTGTTGTGCTGAGGCCCACCAGGACTTGCTTGCCCCCCTGTACCCTTGGGAATGTTCAGCTGGAACATTTTCCTCTGGGAAATGGCTGGACAGCAAAGCTAGTCAGCAGAGACTAAGATATAACCCCAGTAAACGTATTTAACAGTAAAATAAAAAATTCACATCTAGCAATTCAATTTCTGAACTTGTAATTTCCTCAAAATGTCATTAAACTACTTTGTTATAAAGGGAGTATTTTAAGAGGCAAAAGTGAAGGAATAGAAGGCAGTTCAAAGATTTCATTTTTTTTACAAATATATATCAAGTAACTACCAGTGAGATCCAGGTGCTTAAACCCAGACATGAACCTCAGGATTCAGTGTGGAACACCGTGCAGAAAGAGCTGAACTTCAGCCCTCTCCCTGCAGCAAAAACTGGTCAGGGCTATTCATCCAGGACTGGTAGTGAACTCACAGCACTGAAACACAAGGAGCACCAAGGTGAGCATCCCTCCCTGCAGGCTACAAACACTAGTGAACTCACAGCACTGAAACACAAGGAGCACCAAGGTGAGCATCCCTCCCTGCAGGCTACGAACACCATGACTACCAACAGCTGTGGCACAAAGAACCTTCCTTGGGGACTTCACGCTTACAGGCAGTAGGCACACATTCTGACAGGCAGTAGAAACACTTAATTACAGTGACTTTTCCAATAAGCATCTGGGCAATGTGGAACATAGAGTGTATCTCATGCTGGGAAGCAGTAAATGTTTCTCACTGTCACATGAAACACTTAGAGGCAACCCATAACATAAAACACAGTGTAGCACAGGCACTGGGGAAGCAGAGGTAATGAGGATCAAACCAATTGGTCTCTTTATGCCCAGCAATCATGATGAGGTACTCTGACCTTTAAGGTCAAATAGTTATTTTAATTAACTTAAGTTTGCCCATTTCATCATATTTCTAACACGTAGGGTATCCTAAATCCTGCTCTTGCTTCTTGTGAAGTTTCCAGGAGAATTGCAGGGGTCGAAAGATATGTCCACGTGACACAACCCTCAAAATTCCCAATGTGGGCAGGTATCAGGTGGAATATCAGCTGCTTAGGCACTGTCCCACAACTGCTTGCTGTTGACACCAGTGCCAGTTACTCAGGTCAGCTTGCACAAGGTCCTGTTGCATAGGAATATCATCCCATGTTCCAATCACACAAATATTTAATTACTACCATAGAGAGGTAAGTGCAATGACAACAGGAAGACCAATCTCACCAAAACAACAAAACCAAAATAAAAGTCCGCTACTTTTACACTGTGTCAAAACTCTGAGTGCAAGGCAACACAGTACATGTAAATAAGCATTTAAAAGAAAAATTAGCCATCAATCAGAGTTAGTGCCCAGTTAGGACAGCTAAGTCCCAGGGAGACAAAAATCTCTACCTTTTCACAGCCTAAGCAAAAAACATGGTGGGTGCAAGTTACAGCCGGAAGGCTGACTGTTCTCAGCTGGCTCAAGTTCTGCCAGAAAAACACAGCATCATCCCAATAGTTATGGTGCCATTCAAAGCTGGATCAAATACAGTGGAATGATCTCTGATGTAAACAAAACAGGTCACTTATGCCTCCCTCTCCCAAGACTTTTTATACCCCAAGAAACAAAGGAGGGACCTGCAACCCCCTCCTGTAATAGGCTATGGATGCAGCAATTTTGGCTGAAGTAGACCATGTAACTCTTCTAGGACATAAGTTGTCACAGGTTTTGCACAAGAATAGGCATCTGAAAAGCTAAGGAAAAGGAAACCGAGTATCTTAAAAGTACATCCCAAATTTCATTATGGCCAGGAAGATGTATTCCAAAGCAGAACTGGATTGCAGTGCGTTAAAAAAAATATAGCCCAGCTTTTTTAACCACAACAGATTTCTTTTCTTCACACTTTTATCAACTTGGCATTTTACTTCATTGAAATGCTATAGGTCCTCCACATAAAAATGTGTCTCACAAATGCAATTCTCAACTAAAAAGCATTCTAAGTGTTGCTTGCCTATCAGTTTAGCCCTGTGGGAACACTGAAGAAGGTGCATTGAGGAAGGATTCATATTGAAAAAATTCTCAGAAGTAATTCAGTAATTACAGATCTTTTGGTATACAGTTTCAGAACTTCCCTTAGCTTGGCTCTCTGTCAGGATTTATTAAATCTGGGTACTACATTAGAGTAAACATTTGTCTCCATTTTTTATGTGTTCATCTATACCATAACTGGCATGGTTAACCAAAAACTACTTAAAAATCCCAGGTTGCAGTCCACAAACAAATATTCGACAAACAATGCTAGTCTCTCTCCAGTCTGCTCTTCTTCTGTCCCTCTGAGAGAATTAGCAGGATGACCATCCTCAGGCTGCAACAACAAATTGGTCAAAGAACAACAGGTCTTAAGGATCTCTGGAAAAACCTTGATCCTTTATAGCAGTCCCTACACTCATTGCTTTACCCTTCGATAAACTTAGACCAGTATTTGGATTTTAAATTAAATGTTGCTAGTGAAGTCACAGCCATGGGATGCACAGACAGCTGGCTTGGCATTGTGAGGGCAGCAGGGATCATTCTGTAACTATTAAAAAAGCATTGTCAGAGCAGCATCTCAAATGGCACCTGTTGGTACTTCATGGGCCACAGAACAATTACAAGCAAAAGATGATGAATACTCCATGCAATTTGGGTTGTCTCCAAGGATTTTACTACGACATTTGTCAGGGAAATGCTAGTGCTGGTTGAATTCTGCATTCAGAGAAATGCTGCAAGAAGAAACCTTATGCAAACAAGAGCAGTGCCACCAGCAGACAGGCAGGACTGCAAATAAACTGCTGATGTATTGCTCAGAAGGGGATGGACAACAAGCGTGAGCTCCAAGTATGTCTACTAAAGTCACTGAAAACCATTTTGGACAACAGATTCCCCTCAGTATCTCACAAACCAAAAATGCACTTCCCCATTTGGAATCACCATGTTCTGCTCTCCTGGTTTGCTCTGGCGTTCACACAAGCACAGCAGAGCCATAGAGGAAAAAACGGGCCCATGTTCCTCTGTTCCTTCAATTGGAGTAGGTGTAATAATTTGTCTCACTACTGTCACGTTTTGTTGAAGATAAGTTAATCACCCCCGCTTCTCACAGTTTCCCTAAAAGCCATTCCTTCTTTCCTAAAATTTCCTCTAAGCATTAAGAAAGCATGCAATGGAAAAGACTAGAGAACAGCGGCTACTGAGTTGCAGCAAGGCATCCACCATAGAACTTCACCATGCAGAAACAAATCTGGGATTCTATCTTATAAGCTTCTTTAAAAAAAAAGTTCTCAAAGAAAAAGCTAGGTGAGATCTATTTGATTCTCGGTACCATAAGACACTGATATTTAAAATACTTAATCCCAATTCCTTGGTATGCTGAACTTAAAAAGAATGATAATTAAAAAAAATCATTTAGTCAAGTTCTGTCAACAGCATAAGGGGTCGATTTCAGATATCTAGGGGTTCCTCTTATTATTTGAGCAGTTACATTTTGAGTCCCATGCAGACATCTGGAGAGACTTAACTACTTTCATTAAGAGTCTTTACTTGCACTTGTCCTTCAATTACAAGGGAATAAAGTAAAAGCATATTTTGGGTGGAGGAGAAAGGACTCAGTGGGAAACAATCTTGTGAAAGTGATAAATTAACTATACCTTCTAGGTAAGACATTCCCGTCCCCAGGATTTCTTGGCACTGCATCTAAGTTCAGCCATTTTCTCACAGCTGTGAGTGACTATTGAACCAATGTTTCAGAGCAGGCATGAGCCATATCCCTCATTCTCTGTTGTCACAGTTGCAGTTTGCTGTTCAGGTTCAGCTCTGGGCATGAAGAGATGAATGGCTCTGAAGGCACTACTTAAAGCTCTCTCAGCTGCAGTGCACATGCTTTTATTTGCTGATAAGTAGAAAAGGAGTCCCTCACTGGAGGCCACCAGTTAATTCAATCACAGTCTTCCAGAGCTTCACACAAGCAATAGATGTATTGCCTGCCAAGCTCTTCAAAGCCACAGAGGCTCAGTAGTGAATCTCCAAGGTGTAAAAAACAGGTGCATGAACACTTAATAGACCTTTCAAACAGTTATACAGACCAAGAGGGGGGAAAAAGCAATAGCTTCTATTTTTTTCCTTCACTTAATCTGTCTTACTATGGAAATGAGGCTGAGGCAGTATTTGCCTACGTGTACCTTTTCTTCTAAGTTTCTTGCTCCTTATCATACTCTTTTCTCTACCACCACTAACTTTAGAACCAAACCCAAATATTTCAGCACTGCTGAAAGGTCTCTGAGGTTTCTTCATAAAAAAAAGTCACCCTAAAAGTGGAGAAATATCCTGTAGCCCCACAAGTAAAGGAAACAGAGTAATGAAAACTTGTAGTGTTTAAGACACCAGAAAACCCACAGAGGAAGGAACTCTTATCCATGCTGGCTAGAGTTTATAGCCACAGAACTGAAAAGCAAAAGCTTGTGGTTCTGGCGTTATGAGCGTGTTGAGTTCTGTTTTTCAGTGGCTTACTCTGTGCACACACAGGACAGCACTGCTTCCTCAACGAAGAGGAACACACACATGAGCCTTGACAGTGACCATGTCTGAACCAGGTGCACCAGTCTGACAGATTTTCTGTCTCTTGCACACATTCAGAGCATCCAGGGTATACTAAATTTCCTCCATCTCCTTTGTCTCACTGGGGCCACAAAGTTGCTCTGGGTCCTTCCCCTCCAGGCTCAACAACAAATGCAAGCAGCAAACTCCCACCTGTTAAACTTCAGACCACAAACCACAATCTGAAGCAAAATACAGGAAAGAAAGTACCAAAAACCCCCAAAGCTTCTGCTTTTTAATTAGCTGCCTCCCTGAACAAACAAGGCCAAGGCACAGAGGCTCCAAAGCAGAAAGGAATGGGCAAACAGTGGAAGTACAAACTTATAAAGAGAATTCGCACTAAGGGGAGAACCAGACATAGACAAGGGAACTGCTGGTTCAGCTCAGGAAACATCAGTGACTAATATTCATAAACTATAATGAGGCAGGTGATTTCCAGGGTTCTCCATTGACTTGGTGAACCAAGTTGCTTGACTCCTCCCCTTGTCCTCTATAGGATAAAGATGTCACAGGCAGACAGAATTAGTCACTGTGAGACTATGGACAGTACAGGTTGATGATGCCAGTCATGAATTTTAAGAGCCAGATTGTGGACAGGCATCTCAGCAGAACAGCAGAGAACAACACATTAAGGAGAAATATGACATCTTCAGGTGATAGAGTCACCACAGAATTTTTATTTTGGGCCGCACAGTCAGCTGCGTGATAGATCATGATGACCACCTGACTTGTAACAGCATCTTGTTTGAGGGAATGTGGTTTGGCTAAACCTCAGGAAAGGGACATTGTGAGATGCAGTGCTGAACAGAGGTCTGAATCATGTCTATGCTTCATCAAGAGCCTACAGACATAAAACAAGTCTATCTGTTATGAATTGGTTTGGGTATTTTTCCCCTGGAACAGAGTCATTTGATATATTTTTGCAGCACACCGTAAGTTAGAAGAAATCCATCAGAATTCTTGTGGTGAAAGCTTACTAAAAACATGCCAAAAGAAAATCCCCCAAAACAACCACAAGACCCAAACTGAGGACAGACAACATTCTCAGACCTTGCTAAAAAAAAAGTCTCTCTCAACATTTGCTTTGGCATTCCTACAGTGTTCCATGCCAGACCTGTACTTCCTAGTAATCTGTTAAAATATTTATGTGCTTGCAATATTTTAAATACATTGTTATTCTGGATGTTTTGGGAAGGCTGGAGAGACCAAGAGGGATAAAGGAACTTGTTTCAGCCTGAAGCATAATGACACAATGAGAAGCTCTGGGCTAGCCAGACATCATGGCCTGCCAGAATTCTTGCATCAGAACAGCTAGACTTGTTCAGGCTACTTTAATTGAGACAAACGGGAACTGACTGTCCTGGAAGTTAGTGTTGAGGTGTTGTCTCCACTGTTTTGCTGTGGATTCCACTGTGGTTTTACACCCCATATCCTACTGCAAGTTCCAATCCTTCCCCCAAAAGCACCAAAACTCAAACAATAAATCACCGTTTTACAACCAGAAGTAACTCACTCTGGGCAGGGTCACCACAAGCAGCAGTTACCCAAGCAAAAGTGTTTTGCAGTCCTCGTTATGAACTATAAAGAAACTTTTCCAGGGCAGCACAGCCTTGCCAGAACAGTAGAGATCAACTTCACACCCACTGAGCACTCCCTCAAACACTGATGCTGAAATCCCAGTCAAACATGCCAATGTCTGTTTCCTATCTCGTCTATGCAGGGAAAGGGGTCTCTGGCTGGCTGACAGTTGAAAAAATCCTGATGCCTGCTTTCCAGCCAGATGACAGATGTATAAGAAAGGCTGTCAACTTATTTCTCATAAAGTAATTATAAAAAGTCTGGCATCTTTCAGTTCACACCGAGTATGAGCAACACACTCAACCCCCAAGTCCTTTTTGAAAAAACTGTATAGTGACTTCACCAGTACAAACCTGCCACAGGCCTAGACTAAGACTGCCCAACTATTTTGTATGAGGTCAAATGCATGAAATGTTCTATTTACTGAAATATCTTGCCACAACATTTCACTGCATCAGTCAAATTTTATGCCTCTGCATTTAGGAATGATGGCTACCTACAGAAAGTTGGTATCACTGCACCGTAACCACATTAAATGCTGCACAGAGGTGAGAACATTTCACTTAATAAAAAAACCAAATAATTAAGTAAACAAAAAAGAGTTTTAAGTTGTCCTACAAGGGAAAATAAAGCATTCATACTTCCCTTGGTCAAAGCATAAGCTCACCATTTGATTGTAACTTGTTTGATAGCAATCTGTTCATACTTGTATAAAGGTCCTTGAGGAATCAAAGGGAAAACAGCACAGAGAAAAGAGCAACATAAAGCAAACTTCAGGACATCTGATGAATAGCCAAGCAGCAGAAGAGGTGAAAATGATTAATGGTAGAGTATCAGCTCACAACAGCACAGTAGAAGTAAGATAGCTGGAGTTTAGAAAGCAGAGCCATTAACACATAAGGTGAAATGACCACGCAAACACTGGTGGCTGAAGGACAAGGTAGCAGGAAACAAAACCAAGTTACTATTGCCTGTAATACCAGGTACTAAAAAGTGAGGGCAGCAGGCCAATGTACTGATGAGAAAGAGCAAAGCATGGTAATTATTCCTCCCCTCTCATGAAAAAGCAGCAGGGTTAATTTTATCCAGGAACAAAACCCATATGCCATTGAAGGAGCATTACAGGATCAGCTCAATATCCTAACCTAGCTGTCTAATAAGAACTTCTTTTTTCCCTAAGCACTTGGCAGTGGAAAAAATCCATCACATGGCATCTTGCAAATTATTGGTCTTTCTCAAAACAACTTTAAAAAGGAAAGGAAAAGGCTTTAAAATATGACCTTACAGAAAAAATATTTTAGCTCCTTTAAAAAATTCTCGAGTCTAGATGAATTACCAGACACTCTGGGTAAGTCTAAACTTGGGCTCATATTCTGATCACCAATATGAAATGTGAATCCTGCCCCTATTTTGTCGTTTAAAGAGCACATATTGTGAGTTTTCATGAAGGTCAAACAGCTACTTTTCTTTTGCATAACCAGACAATAAAATCTGATCCAATTAAAATTATATAGCACCCTTCTGGCTCTCATTTAGAAGAAAATATTCTAGATGCAAAACATATGAAAGGGATGTAGCTACGTGTTGCTATGCTGACAGTCAGACCCAATATGATTCACAATGGACTTCAACTTCTTTTAGGTAATGGAGACAGCTAATTGAAATTCAGAGAAGCATAAGGGAAATGGCACTCCTTATCAGTGCAAAGAGTAGAGAAACTGCCCTTTTACACATTAGCTTTATCTCTATTCTGAGTACAATCCTCCATTTAATGTTTTATCTGATGATGCCATACATTTTCCAGACTGCTGCTGGGCTCCTGTGGGATGTTACAGATACCATAGTCCCTGCAGCCAAGGTAAGCTCCCTACAGAATATGCAGGACTTTTAGCGAAGTGACATCAAACCCAGCTAAACTATCTCTTCTGGCACTATTTAAATCATACCTTTCTTGTTACAGGTGTACATACAGCAATCTACCATAAGGTCTATTTTCAACAAATTCTGTCTCTTGCTCTTTTCTACTCTTCCTTAATAAAGAAAAAAGAGTAATACAGATTCTTTAAAAATGTAACTATTGATCATCAACAGCATCCAATTTTGGAACTGTCCTGGTTCTTTGATATATCAAAAGGTTTTTAAATACTCTTATGATAGAGGCATTATAGAATGAGTTGCTTTCAAAGTGGAACCCAGTAGCATATCTTTTCATTTCATGTAATTCTGTCTGGCCAGAATGCTCAGCAGGCCTCTCTGCCCTTTCTGCCAGAGCAGTGCATAGATAGTAGCATTCCTGCTCAGTGGCTAGAATAGCCTGTGACTGATTACATTGTCTGCTCTTAGGCTGTCCTACAACCTTGTTATTTCCCTTAATGGTGAAGGACTTGATTCTCTTTATGACCTCTTCCTCCCTGACTTTCATTCAGCCATTGCCAACTGAGACCATGGTATACAAGATCCACCACTAAAGGAAAAGATCTTGAAAGTTTTTGCTGAGACCTACACTACATACATAAAGTTTTTGCTGAGACCTACAGGTATTTCCTGTTCAGACATCTGTCAGAAACTATTCAAAATATTTTTCCATCTATTGCATGTTCATTTTTACATGAACTCATACAATTGCAACTTTATTTTGTTGTATGTCCCTCATTTCTGCACTAGATTTATTTTAATACAAATAAGATATGCAAAAGCATTATTGAAGCCTTTAAACTGTATGTTAACTAGTCTCAGACACTCTTGCCTTAAAGACATGAACTAAAGAGTTCTTTATAAAAATAATCTTCCTTGCTCTGCAGCTCCTCGTGATTCAGATCCTGAGTACTCAGCCTTCCACATAGAACAAGAAAAAGACAGAAGCTGAAAGGTAAGGTCTAGACCTGTTAGTTTGGGAAGCATCTCATTTGACTTTGCCTCCTACTCCATGTATTCCAAATGCTAAGAAGTGTCCATCTCAGAGTAAAGATGTTCCATTTTACAGGAAGCTGATAGTCAGTGCTATTTTTAAAGGATGATTTTTAGCCTGGGCTAGTGATCTCAACACAACCCTTTTCCAGAAAAGAGTGTGATCTGAACCTGGGCAGGTAAGGGTTCCTGGGGTTTGTGGGGCTATGGAGAGATCAAGCACATTGTGGGTGAGAGCTGAGCAGCAGGATGCCCAAGGACAGGTACCCTGCATTTTGGCAACCTGCCCTGAGGCATCACACAATCTGCTCTCAGGCCTGCTGTGGAGCAAAGATGCTAAAACTCCCCTCTATCCCCAGGTTTTCAGGCAACTGTCTTGTTGATCCAGTAATATCACTTACCATTAACAGACTGAGTCTCTCACATAGGGAGTGCCTAAATTAATTTAGTTCTGTTTATATAACCACTCAATCAGAAAAGTTCTTTCCTGTTTATATTTTATATACTTTAATAATAAACAGATGTTTCTTCAAAGCTGGCAGTTTCTTGCAGTCAGAGAACGTTCAGAAGTTACAGATTACTGTGATGACTACTTGTCAAGCAAGATGCTTTCACTTGGGCCTAATTTAACCATAATCCTACCTAAACCTGGTGTTGCTTCATAATTTTTATAGCTGTAACTTATCTAGAATAGACATTTTGAATCACAAAGTTACAATTATAGTGAAGTCAACTGTATTTCTGTTGATGACAGAAATTATATACAATTTCCTTGCTTGTTTATCTTCTTAAACACTGAGTTTTGAAGGAGAATTTTTCAAAGGCACAAGAACCAGAAAAATCTCCTGCATAAGGAGTTGTTTGAAATCTGGCACTGCACTTTAAATTTGTCCTGTACCCTAGCTCTGCCAGCCTTTGAATGGACTTGGGCTTGTGGTCAATGGGTTTGCTTTTATAAATTCATCAGTTACCATTTTTAGAAATTCCTTGCCTGACAGCTAAGGAGAACAGTTCAATAGTTAACACTTGCTTGTCTATTCAACAAGTGGGAGTCAGCCCTTTCTTCCTCCTCCCTAACCTCAGCCTATTGCTTGGGCCCTTCCTGTGAGGGTGACATTTTTAAAACAGTGCTGCTAGGGGTGTGAGTTGCCAGGGAGACTTCCCAATTCCCTTGATGAGCATGCATACATGCATACAGTTATACTAGAGCTAATGGTTGTAGGACAGCTTATATCTGCTCCAGAATAAAGAGTGACTAAGTCTGTAGGCATAAAATTATGTTAACATAGTTCTATTAACAAAAAACAGGTGTAAAGGAGTCCTTAGCCTCATGGTATTTCAGTTCCCATCTGCAAAATAACGCTGTCTTTGCCCATAACAAGAATTAAAATATTCCATTACAAAGCTTCTCACAAAAATGCTGTCTTCAGGTATTGTCAGAATCGCTCCTCCAATCTACCTCTCTAGATAAAATAGCTGTGTTTGGATGACATCTGAGTAGTTTTGTTTTGAGTTGATCTGGTTTTAAAACATCGCTGTACTTTAGACAGATTACCTTTGAGAATGACCAGTTCCAGAGCAGGCTCACACCACGGCCATACTCTAAACAAAGTATTTAAGACAGAAGAGTAAGATTATTTGCCTTGAGGGAAGGCAATATTTATGCCAGTTTGCTGTCCAAAACAACATATTGAGGAAGTGCAATCCCAAGTGCTCCAGAAATGAGGGCTATACCATGTAATCTGTTGAGATACATCATATTGAGATAGCTGAACTGCTGCAACAATATACCTTTATTCCAATTTCAATGTAAGACATGCTGCTGGCTTTTAAAATGAGATACTTGGAGAGAATACCCTAGATTTCCTCTCCCATTTGGCTTTTCTGCCCACATTTACCCATTATGCCATTTCAAAGTCACCACTTGGCTGATGTTGCCGACAGTCTGCAAATTCCCCATTCTCTTAAGCAAAACTAGTCACAAGTTTTGCATAAATTTTCAGTTACAAGTCTTCCTCCCATCTTATTTGCCTCATGGAGGTCATCCACTGTCCTACAACAGTTCTCTGCTCCATGGTCACATCACACCAGCCACAAAGACCACACTCAGTTCTGGAACTTCCTGATATGGCCACATTCTGTTGTTTTCATTTAAACCTCCCCTTCCAAAGCAAATTCTGTTCTGGTTATCTCTAAGGATTAGTCCCTCAATACAGATGTGGACAGACTAGAGAGAGTCCTGAGAAGGGCCTCAGAGCTGATCAGAGGGGTGGGAATACTGTCATGTAACGAAACTCTTAGGAAACTGGGCTTGTTCATCCTCGAGAAACCAAGGTTTATGGGACACTTCCTCAAAGAGTGTCGCAAAGAAGATAGAGGATCCCTTTTTACAAGGCATTATATGGGAAAAATGAGGGATAATGATAAGATTCCAACTAGATGTCAGAGGAAAATTTTTCATAACAAGAACAATTTCCATTGGAATAATCTCCCTAGGGAATTGGTGAATTCCCCAGCAATAGACACTTTCAAGATTAAGGTGGACATGGTGAAGGGACACCTTTTCTAGACTATGCTTTTGCCAAGAAAGTTTGTCTCAAATGCTGCTCGAGTTCCCTACCAGCATAGTATGCAAAATTCTATGATTTTTTTTTTAATGAAACTAAACCTTATGTTCAAGTAAGTATTTAATATGACTCTTTGATAGTTCCCAACAGGCTCTGCTGAATAGCAGCTGAATCCCCAAAACCAGACCTGTTACTCAGATACTAGGAGTTAAAACCAGAGCCACCTCAACATAATCATCATGACGTGATGAACATTTAGACTCGTCATTGTTTACAGTATGTACAAGTTTCTTCATTTGCTAGAAAATCCCCCATGCAGGAAAGGATTTTGTAGCTTCCCTTTTAATCATTGCATATGCCCATCACCAAGATAATTTGATGTTTAGACAGGTATCAACACAGTCAGTCTCTTCTGCATGAACCCATTTACCCATATATAGACTTGTTTTTTTAATGGACAAAGACTGCCCTGCATGATGGAAAGAAATGTTTGCTACAAATAAAAGAACATAAAAGAACATAAAATCCTCATTCTCCACTTTGCACCGTGTAAGAGAACTATATCAAAGAATCTGTTCAGGCACTCATTCCAGCTATGCTCTTTCTACAGTCTAGGAAAAAAACCTAGTCTGGTAACCTATTAAATCTCTGCCTCACTTACCCTTACAGAAAGTTAAAAACCACATACATTTTTCTTTTCTCAAGCCTGTCATGAGAAAAAGATATTGTGCAAGTTTTCTCAGAGACAATATTATTTACTGAATAGATACACACAGCTTTTAAAGTTCCTACTTATGAATAGAGTTTGCCAAATAGAATAATAAAACTAAAATTTTAGATGTGAAGCAATTGGAAGGCAAGATAGCCGTATCAAAAGAAATGCCAAACAAGGAAAACAAAAATACATTTATTCTCCAAGTGCTTTCACAGCTGCACCCAAGATTTTTTCAGACAACACTGTTGTCATTAAAAGCATCAAATCGCTGAAAACTCAGTTAAGGATGAAAACAGCGAATATCTCACCTGAGAAACCAAGCTGAAACTGCAACACAAACCTCTGCAGAAGCATCCTTTCCACTGGATGTAAGAATGTCAGAGAAAAAATTAGAAGTCACCACTTCAGACTTATATCAGATCACCTTAACCCTAAGGAACCATTTGAATATTTCAACAGGTCAGAGCATTGCTGTTTACACACTACTTAAGCCTCTGCACAAATAGAGACACTATACTTCCCTGTTTAATGCTTCAGAGAATAGTCATCTTTTATGCAAAATTTGAGCTATCCTATCAACAGTCTAATGCTGTATCTGTGAAAAAAAAACATTATACAACTCCTCCTACATTATTCTTTTATAGATGTCTTTGTACTGACTCACCTTCATTAGCAGGTATTCCAAAAGATTTCTCATCTCAAAAAATCCCCTCCTGAAAGTTAGTCTTGCTGCCTGCTAGCCTTGCCTCTAGTGTAAAGGTTTTCCTAAAACCAGCTGCTCCAATTTGCTTTCCTGTTTTGATGCTTCCCTACTGTACTCATTTTTGCCTCACCAAAGAAGAGTTTCAAGTCTACTCTCTGGAAATAGACTCCGTGTTAAATAGGAGTCACAAATACAGAGATTAGAAATAAAAACTTTATCCCAACTTTCCTTAAAAGATCAGCTTTCAAATGACTTGCAAGTGTCACAGGTTTTTGTACTGCTCATTTTAAACCCAGTCATATTTTCAAGACTATTTATAAAAATATTCCTGAGCAGATTGTCCCTATGATAGATGACAGTGATTCTGCTTGCTTTGCAAGAGATGTCTGATGAGTGAAGGCCTGTCTGTGAAAAAAGCATTACAATGATCCATAGATACAAGCAGTACATGCCCAGAAAATCTGATATCCACTGCCAGCAATGCTATGCTGCCACAGAAACTGACCTCCACATCACTGTCTAGGAACATGTACCAACTTAGATGTAGGAAAGATGAACTAGTCCTGCAGAAAGCAGGTTTGCATAAACAACCCATAAAACATTTCAGGAGTTTTGCCCTGATCTTTGAATGTTTTTCTTAGCCCTCTATGTTTTGTATTTTTGTAGTGGATTTCTCATGCACTTTCATGTAAACAATGATTGTTTTGCATTCCTTTCTAGAGGAAGCGAGAATTGATGGACTCTTGGTTTGACCAGTGTGGCTGGAGAGGTGGCAAATTCACCCTCCAATCCCTGGTCACCTTTGGAATGGTATATATATAGAGGTCATACAATAAACTTCCTCTTTTCCTCCTTTCTGTGCAAAGAGATTCGTAGTGAGTGCGTGTGTTCATTTGTGTCGTAGTGTGACACAGGAGGGGCTTTGCTGTGCTAGAAAATCTGGAAGACACATGGTTCTTACAGCTTCCAATGAAACCACTGTAAATAAGAGATCTCCTTTCCAATGTGCTGCTCCCAGGGTAAGCCTAGGCTCACCACTGCAAGGGATAAAAGTCTACTGCACTGCCTAAAGAAGAAGAGACTGTAGCAGGACTTGTCCCTTTTTTCTTGGATAAGAAAACAACTCCAGTGCTTCCTAACCACTGTGCAGGCACTGCCAAGAGTGAAAAATATAGCTGTACTAAATGAAGCCATTTTTAGAAATACAGAACTAAATCAAATAATAATAATACAAAATCCATATCAGAATAAACCACACTCAAAAAATCTCACTTCCTAAACAAAAGCACGATCTGACTTGCCTTGCAATAGGAGACAGAAGCATAAAACATGTCCCTCAAGTGATAGGAAAGAACCTCACAGAAGAAAAAAGAAACACACACCCACAAAACCTCAAATCAAATAAACTACTGCTCACTGAACAACTATATTTAAATTAATAAATTTGAGACTAGTATTGCTGTATACCAGAAAAAAGTAATCTGGAGCAATTTAGGCATAGCGCTTCATAAATGATGAGAATCTTCATAACCATCCAGAAATTTTTTTTATAAAGAGCAGCAGAAAAAGGAAAAGTGCCAGTACGTACACATCCCAAACAATGTTATGTAATATGGTATTGCTAATTAAGCTTACTGTCACAGTAAAGACAGAGCAAAAATCTGCCTCCATCAAGAAAAAAACCTGCGTAGGCTTGGGAAAACAGCATGAAGTCATGTCAGGGGACATATCTGCATACTAGAAAAAGGTTGTTCAGCCAGAGAGGATGTTTGGGCACTGGGACAGGCTCCCCAGGGAAGTGGTCACAGCACCAAGTCTGACAGAGTTCAAGGAGTGTTAGAACAATATTCTTGGGCACATGGTGTAACTCTTGGGGATGGTGCTGTGCAGGCCTGAGTTGACTCAATGATCCCTGAGGGTCCCTTCCAACTCAGTCTGTGATTCTGTGATATGAAAACAGGCATGTTCAGACCCAAGAGGTACAGTGATAGCAGCTTACCAGGAGAATCTTGCTATTAATTCAAATCTTTTACACGATTTCTAATGTACATGAATTGGAGAGTCTCACTTGAATTTGATTGTATTCACCAATGTTTTCTCAGTAGTGCACACAATTCCCCAGGCCCAAGACACACAGAAGGACTCAGGTAAAATTTCCTTCCAGTCAAAGTTCTCTAGAGCCCTAAAATTTTCCAGGCTTCTTTGTGCTAACAATGTGTTACCATGGTTTTGTTTTATGTTTGTCCATCCTTTCTCCCATAAAAACAATTTTTATGCTAGTGATACATAATCCACCATTACCTCTTATTTCACAGGCAGAGCCAGAATTGCTGGCATTAAAAAAGGACTAAAAGTATCCCTCTAAGAACCTTTTCTTTCTGGCTACCTCACTACTTCATGTATCTACACAGACATTATTTAATGACTACATTTTTCATGTAATGTCTCATTATTTCTGCTCAAAAACTGGATGAACTGTAGTCATACTTAAAATTTAACCTTTGGTCTAATTGAATTTCTCTGCTCATTGATTTTCTTTTTAATTATAATATTGCTGATGCCCTTAAGTATTGTATCTGCTGCAACACAGACGACTGTCAATATATATAGCCCCACAATTTGCCCTTCACTTTCTCAGCATGTCCTCTAGGCCCACATTCCTGCACACATGGTTTCAGGTCATGTTAGTGAAATATTTATTTGCATATTTCATTGATTTTTCATACCCAAGGAAAACGTGCCATGGTCACTCATCGATTTTTCCCTTTGGCTATAGTTATGAGAAAACTGATCTTATCATCATCTCTGAATACCCAGACAACTTCAAAGATCGAACAAAAATTTGTCCGTATCTTTTATCTCCAGACTAAAATGGAGCCATAAGTAACACTTACAATGAAACTAAATATCACTATTATAACAAAAACCAAATGCAGGTTTTTCTTAATTACTATTTTAAAAGAAATTCAAATGCACTACTTAAAAGAAAAGTTGATATTATAGAAGGCCTTTACAATTCACAGTTCTGGAAAACACAGAAATGCTCTAATAGGATTCTGCACAGCTTCCTATTTTTACCATTTACCTTAACCTGTCTTCCAGCAAAGACTGCAAAGGAACAGGATCAGTAAATGATATGCATTTTCATGACAAAAAGGAATTTTCCAGATATTTCAATTCATAAACACTGTCTTGAGATTCCTCTGGTCTACAAAACTGGCAAACATAGACATGAGACAGGGTAGGAGTTACCAGCAATATTTATCTACTTACAGGCAGAGAATCCAACAGATGGATGTAAACAAAGCAGAACTTCAATGGGAAGCTTATAGGGAAGAAGACAACAGGAAATGGGACAACACAAAACCATATTTCAACTGAAGCAGGCAAGCCAACATCTCTAAATTCTTTGTCTACAGCCACAACTTCAGTACACTTCTCAGAGCTGTTGACGCAAACAGCATATTTCCCCTGTCCTTCAATAATGTTCAGACTGGAATAAAGCCAGTGTTTTAGAAAGGTCTGTGCTCTCTCCACTGAAGAATACACCATTTCTGGGAAACCTATAATCTGGGGACATTATCTCACCTCTGAGGCTGGATGTGGACATTCACCATCTGCAAGCCCTGGTTCTTCCAGGGAAATAAAATTTCAAGTTTCAAGAACCCCTTGTACATTATCTTTATCCCACTTACCTTTCGGATGCTGCCCAATCTCCTCACAGCCTCTCAAGTGTTGCAGCTCCCCAAAACAGTCAGTGGCACAAGGGACTTTACTGTAACCTCCTACAGAGCGCATGAGCCTCTTCCAATTTCCTTCCTACCACCTAGGCCAGAGCTCCTTAACACAGTCAGAGCAAGCTCTGTTCCCAAGATAAACTGGACACATTTCACTCTACTCCTCATTAACAAATAGGAATTGAACTGTGGTTCCTTTCTGGGAAAGTTCAAGGCATGAGATCTCGCATGACAGCAAAGGGAGTAAGAGAAACACTTCTATTAGAATTTAATGGGTAAATGGGGATGACAGAGAGGACAAACACTCTAGAAAAGTCACTAGCCATTGCTAGCTTTATGACCATAACAACCATCTTATTGTTTGTGATGAACACGTGAATGAAACTGCTGCATAAAGTACTTGAGGATTCCAGTATCTACCCAGCCAAAGACACAACTAAGCTCAGCTATCAGAGAACAACAACAAAACTTAAATATTCAGGTCTTTTGGTATTGACTTTTATCTGAAAGATACAACAGCTTCTCATGTTTGCCACAGACCTACTAATATATTTGCACACCTCAGTAAGATGAAAAAAATCCCCATATGATATCATATGACTTTGTTCATGCCCTCTTTCTACATTCATTAAGATTTATGACATCTGAACTCTAACCACAGTGTGGGCATTTTTATGGTCAACATCATATCTTTCACACTGCCATTTGTTTCACAAAATTGCTTTCATTGTCATGGACTTGAGATTTACAGCTGAAGCTGGCAGAACCATTCCTAAGCACAGTATATCAAGGGGAGAAAAAGGAAAAATAGTTCATAAAGAGAAGCTGACTACTACCTTAATTATTGAGAGACTGCTACATCACAAAAGCAGTGAGGAGATTTCAGAAATTGACAAAGTCACAAAACTCATAATTTCAGAAACATCATCCAATTTAAAACTCACCAAAAGCGGCATTTGACAGTGGGAATTGGAGGTCTTTGTGAGACTGACACTTTTACTCTGCATTTCTCAGTCAGGCTGATCATTCCAGCATTTTCCTTTGTTGCTCATATATATATATATATATATATATATATATATATATATATATATATATATATCTCCAGCTGATGTCAGGCCACCAGCCAGTTGTCTTCATTTCTTTAGGTTTTGACACTCAGGATGCCATTGTTTATGCATCACCTGCCTTTTCCTGTTGATGAAGAAGGATATATTTTTGAGGTTTTATTTGCTGCATTACCTAGTTCATTATCTAAATAGGTTACAAATCAAAGCACACTTCAAAATAGTAACTAAATAATCTACCTACCCTGTTCAGGCTGCCTTGTTCAGGCCATCAGGCCTGAATTTCATACACTTATCACTTAATTTATACACTGACAACAACAGTCTGTGCTATCAGTCAGCCTGGTTATATGGTGAGAATAACATCCAAAGATTTTTTTTTTTCAATTCACACGAGGGCTTGACGTAACCCCATCCATATCACACACTCAGCTAAAAAAAATTTGAAAGCTCACACAAACCCACAATGTTTAGTTATATGCTCAAAATAAAAATGGTTTCTATATCTCATTGGTATTACAAATATTTCTCTAAATAGCTTTGGTGTTACTTCATGGGAAGGCTCATTATTGTAATAAATCACAAAGTATAGAATTTTACAGAATAAAAAAATAAACCAAACTTTGTTTGTGAATGTGCTGTTGCAAACCAGCACAACGCAGCAATATGCTCAATGCTGCACACACACAAACAGAAACAAGTCTGAATTTGTGATTACTGAGCCTCAGCATCAACAAACCTGCCATGATTCTGCTATGCAAACTGGGGATGAACAGAAGATTTGCAAGCACTGTAAATATTCTTGCTTGACTTAGGCTTGACTCTGTAGGAGCACATGGTATTGTGTTTACTAGGACAAATGAAGCCAATTGAAAGTGAAAGGCAGCATCTAAGTAACTACAGTTGTTCTTTTCACTACAGGGCACATGAGAAGATCACAACCTGACCGGTGGGGTCAGCTTTCTAGTCTGGCCACCTGTCACAGGGACAATAAACCTCAGTTTATACAGCTATTTCAATACCTTTGGTGAGATGCTGGCAAGAACAGGGAAAGTTCTGGTTCTGCATGGAAGTCTCTGTACTGTCCTGTGAGAAATGGGAGACTTACACAGAGCCAGCCATTTTTCAGGTGGTCTTTACCTGATATATTTGTAAAGAACAGCCTCTGTGTTGTGCCTCTGCTATTAAATAGAGCAAACATTGCAAGAGCAATAATTTTTATAAAACCTATATATATTTTTATAAATCCTACTCTCTGCAGCATTGAAAGCATTATTAGATGGAGCAAATATGCTTCTATTTGCCAGACAGAGCAGTTCTTCTTTGAATGTTATATTGTATTATACCATAGAGTATATTCTCTACCCTTCACTCATTTGCTTAAATTTCAAAACCAGGCACATTTTTATAATAGGTAAATGCAAATAAGGTGAAGATAGGATTGTTCCAGGAAATTCACTTTTGCATGAGTTCATCCTCACTGCTAACCCTACCCTTGTGACATATGGAAGCTTCCCAACAAAATACAGTCGGTGTCATCTTGTTTTTTGAAATATTGAAGTCAGGTGTAGCAAAATAAAAATGCAATAAGGTTTACTTATGTTTTGAACAGGACCAGAAGCTAGTTAAAAGATAGGAAATTATTAAAGAAATAGTAATTTACAAAGATTAAAAAGAAATTACATGGACTCTTAAGAAGAAAGCTAAGAATTTCAGAGAATGCACCATTCCCAAGGGGCCTACATTTTTACAATAAATTGACAAAACTTGAAGATGCAGTAAGATTATTTCAGCACTGACATCTAAGTTCAGACACTGAGAAGGACTTTTCACGCTCTCATCGTGAATGCTGAAAAGGCAGACTCTACTTCAAAATGGCAAGAAAATGAACAAGGAGATCTAATAGGAGCTATGCTAAGGATACTTAGGCAAAGTTCAAAAGGATGGATAGATCCCTGGAAAAACAAACCTGAAAAACCTAATGCAGGTTTTTCATGTTCTGGCAAGTGCTGCAATAGTTAGTCAGTTAGCATGCCCTCACTACCCCTTTTGAATGTTTATTATTATCAACACAATTTCCTTAGGCTAATCAGGGTCAATGAAGGATGTAAAGGGAATTCACCGTAATTAGAGACTCTTAAAATGCTTAAACACACAGGATGCACTCTGTGGAAGTTTAGCATAGACAGAGTGCTGCACAGCCCTTAGTTACCTTCAGTGGTGTTTTTTACACATAGACAAACAGTTTGTTGTTCTGCAAACTGAGCATACTGCTGCAGTTACTTATCAGTCAGAGCCACTTCAAAGACAGTCTTCTGTTTTGCTGGGAATGAAGCAGTTCTGAAAATACTACTCCTTGCTAAATACCAAGGGAAAGGGCAGGATATTCTTTTGTGGCACATAGGGATGTTCACTATCTCTCAGAAAGTCTGAAGAGCTTTTGACCTTCCAATAAAACATTGTCTGCTTAATACGAAAACTTCATGGCCCTGCTATGTTTTCCTTTCATAAACATGAAATCATCAACTCTTGCTGTTATAACCTTTTGGTAAGTCTGTTCACAGGACACAAGTACTGATGCTTTCTAATTCTGATGGTAGTGGCTGCCTTGTTGCAGGACAAAGTTTTCTGTTCTAAGACAGGGCAGAGCTAAATCCAGGTATGAATAGCACAGGAAAAAAAAAAAAAAAAAAAAAAAAGTTGACAGGAATTTCAAGAGTTTGCATCATTTTACCAGAAAAGTAAGTCTGCAGACAAAACACGTTATGTGCCAGTATTCCTTACACCAATCTATGGGCAATTCAGAGCATTGGGCTCTAAAGCAACCACTTATTTTAAGCAGGCAAAATGGTTACTATGCATTTACTGTAAGTAAAGCTGACCTAAAACTTTGGGAAAACCTGCATTCTGCCAACTGCCAACCAAGCTGGAAACCAGGTTCCTGCAGTGCCCATAACTTTGAGCACCCTGATGGTCTAGGAAGCCAACTCCTAGGGAATGGCTTTGAACAAAAAAATCTTTCTTTCTTTCTGTTGACTGGTTCACTGGGTTTTTCCTCACAAATATTTAAACTACATTAAAAATACTATTTTTTTAAACATTTGATCCAATTTGGTAACAAAATAGTTCCTTGTTCCAAGCTTTCCCATCCCACAAGCTAGGAAGACTCTTTTCCTCCTTATGAAAGTTGCATAGGAGAGAAATTCCTTTTTCTAGCCAGCACCATCTGGATGTAAAGCTTAAAATGTCAAGAGGGCATGAAGGAAACTGCAGCAGGCCAGCTTCCTACACAGGGAAGGCTAATGTTAATTTACATACCCATTAAAATTCAGCATGCTTCAAAAAGATAGAAGAAAATTGAAGGAGATAACATAAATGCAGTAAAAAGTAACAAAAAGTAGAGATAGCCTAAAAGCAGGAAAGAGAAAAAAAAAATACTGCAGACATTGAACAATCTAAGAAAGGAGACTGCTGAAAACTCAGATCCTAATACAAAACTTAGGAAAAAAAAGATCACTTCATAGGAAAAAAAAAAGTAAATATACCTAGACCAGCAGATCTTGAGCTTGTTTGAACAGGGGTTTCATCTAAGAGCAGGACCTATTTCCAGAGCCCAACCCCATGTCAATTACTTAGAAAAAGAAAGATGCTGAATGTGTAAAACTCTCAGTGGACCATCACTGCCCCCAGTGCTCTAGAAGATCTTTCCCAGTTTGACTTTATACATTGAGACAACAGAGCATGGCAAGTGCAGAAGAAGCATTTTTAGAGGCAAGGTGCCCTGAAGCTACTATAACTGGTCCAAGCAAGATTTCCTCAGTTCAGAGGATAGCAAGCAGCAGTCACATCCATTTTCATTATTACCACAGGGAGATAAAAGGCCCAGGGTGTCCTACACCTCACACAAACATACAAGCAGCCTTATAACATGAGAATGCCAGGTTCACAAAGGCAATCTATGTAGGTTTCTCAACATCTGTGTTATTTACACTGACAGCCTTCACAGAACTCCAGAAGCATGTGAAACAGTTTTGTGGTTGTTCTACTGTATTGACCTGTGTTATACAAAGAAAAGGGATCACTGATATGCATCATGGGATGTCAGAAACATAATAAAGCATCTGGAGCTCATGAACATAGATTTTATCCTTTTTACTCTCCTCACTGAAATCAGTCCAGAATGTGAAATGTACGTCGTATGAAAATTGAACTATATCCAGCAAAGAGTAAATTAATCCCTAAAATTTTATGTAAAATCTGCACATCTAGCTAAATAATCACCAGAACTCTAAAGAATAATATATAAACTTGTTGGAAGGACTCTAGTAATATATGCATTCCACCATCAGTGTCCAGAAGCCAAGAATCCCCAAATATAAAAGCTATCTTTTACAGAGACAGAAATCCTAATTGCAGAGGGACAAAGAAAAAAAAAATAGAATAATGTACAAATATCAGCATTTCACACACTGAACCATAGGATACAGCAGAAATATTCCACCCGCCCTTTTCACCAATATCAACAACACAGTCATCTTTAATAAGAAAAGTTTTTGCTGCATCTTGAAAAGATTAGGATGCTGGATAGTGTAATTGAGAGTGGTTTCCCAGCTTCACAATAGGTAGCTTGTTCAATGCTACCTTGCAACCCAAGATACTGCTACTGGACATCTATTGCAAATTCAATGTTTTTTCTACTTTGAAAGTATCATACATAGCAGAACCTCCAGAAACCCATTCTGATAACAAAGTAAAGTTAAAAGAAACTGCTGAACACGTGGATTTCTTCAGGTAGACATATTGGAAGAGTAGCTAGCGCAAGAATAAGGTTGATTGGATCTTTAGCAATCATTTGTTAATCAAGATACACAACATCAGCATCTCCCCCGTGAATTGTGGCCTCATAGCAGCAATAATGGCACAGCTGCTGATGTTCCTTCTCAGGAAAGGATCAAGTCCTACAATAAACCTGAAAACATGAGTATGAAGAAATGTAAGATTGTGTTTGAGAAGAGTTGAAGCTTCAGACGTTCTCTTTGTCAAACCTTCCTTCTTGTTCGCTCTGTTCCCCTTCTCAGCTTGCCTGACTTCCCTTTGCTAGATGCAAATTTAATATTTCACAGTTCCGTTATTAGCTTTAAATTCATACTTTATTCTTAAAGTCAATATTAATGCTTTCCAGCATAAGAAAATTACCATTGATCTGTGTACCACACAGCTTGTGAAAATAGCAGGCTCAGAATCCCTAAGGTTTTGTTCTGTGCTGAGAACTTTACTATGAAAATGAAAAATAAAACCCAAAACCAAAAACAACACCATGCCATGAAATTGCTTCTCCTGGCAAAGATTTGTCACACAGTGGTTTTCACTCAGTGCTCTGATCCAGCACCTTGCAAAATCATGGGATCGATGAGCTCCAAGCAGATAGAAAAGCACAAATACACGGTCACTGACAACACAGGCCTGAATCAGCCCAAGGAGGCACCTGCATTTCACAGCAAGACATCCCGTGACAGCTGGGAACACTGGGCCAGCCAAAGTGAGAGTTGCTGCAGAGATTACAGATGTCACCACTTCTCATCTCTACATATTAGAGAATTTTCAAGGTAAAATAAATTCCAAATGCAACCCTCAGGTAAGCAAAACAAATCCTTTAGAGCAAAGATTGTTCCTGAGGATCACCAAAGTAGTTTAAGAATAGCAGATTCATTTACTTGTTATAGCTTTCAGAGTAACTCTTTTTCAGAGTAAAACAAATAGCATCTTTAGTTAACAAAGAGTTTAAGCAGAAAGCATTCAACTTAAAGCACCAGCATTTAAGGATGAAGCCACAATGAGAACTTAAAACATGTCAGCTCTCAACTCTGCATCTAGACACCAAATCAGAAAGATTCAGACCAAGTCTATACAAGCTGCTTCTTAATTTGGCACCTTGTATGACTTTAGTCTCATATTCCTAAGAAAGCAATATCCTCATGTCCTCATTCTGTCACTCTAGATTTCAATGGTACACAGAGTTTTATCAGCTGGATTCCTGACACACACTCAAAACAGGCAAATAGTTTAAAAAAGGCAAAAAAACCTGTCTGTCTCTTCTACTTCTCCTCTATTATTAAACAAGAGCCCAACAAGCAAAATCCTAAGGATTTCATTTTTTTCATCTTTGCTAGGAGTCATGATCTTTTCAGAATCAATTACAACAGCAGAAAGAAGATGCTCTGTTTCACATAAACACACACTTAAAGACCATGAAGCTGCATTGATTCAATTCTTATCTGGGAAGATGTTGCCACAATTAAGATCAGCAACACAAACAACTCAGAGTCCTTCACTCCCAAACACTACAGTCAGTAGTTTTACTGTGTGGGGTGACCTGTGATCCAGGACAAAGTCTGTAGTGCCTTGGTGGTAGACAGAGCATTACCCTCTTAGCACTCTAAGCCAGCTGTAGAGCTGACTCACTGAACTTCCAGAACATAATTCAATAGTCTCAAAAGCATGTAGCAATTTATAAAAACAGATAGCCAGCCAAGCTTACAGCACTTTCTGTATATACAAATTGAACCTGGTGCTGTTCAAAAAAAATTGAAAGCAGTTTCCATTTATTTTTCTATGTCAATAGAAAGATTTTTGCCAACCTGTGTATTATTTTAATTTAAAGTTCCTGCACAGAGAACACTTACTAAAACAACCTTCAATAATTTTTCAAAAGTGTGTTTTAAAAGGTTTAATCCTTATTTAAGAAAAGTAAGTGAATTCCAGGATATTCAACACTAGACCTACAAATCAAACGGACTTCTTTTTTCAGTAGTTGAAGTGCAAGAATGTGGTGCATAGAAATCAGTTTCAGGATTACCCAAAAGAAATATTTTTCACTTTCAACTGACCTAAAAAATTGAAAATATTTTTGGTTTCTTTTGAAATATGACATTCTATTTCCTTTGAGGTTGTTTTTTCCTGTTCTTTATGTTTACTAGAGCTTCCTATAAAAAAAACATCACTTAGAAAAATCACAGAAACACAGAGTGATTTGTGTTGGAAGGACATAGTTCAAGAAGTGTCAGGGCAACACTGTCAGGCACACAGTGTAACACCTGGGGATAGTCCTGTGCAAGGACAGGAGTCAGGCTCAGTGATCCTTGTGAGTCTCTTCCAAATCAGGATATTCTGTGAACCTCTAGAAATCATCTTGGCCAACCCCCCCTTGAATATCTCCAGAGACAGACTTCACCACCTCATTTCCTCCCTGTTCTTGTCATTTTTACTGAAGATAAGTCTCACCAAAATCTACAGGTGATTTTGCTGACCACATCTTTTGGCAACAAAGGTCCATACCAATTTTTTTGTTTGACTTGGCTGGTCAGCTTGTGCTATCAAGTCATAAATGCTCAATGACAACCTGCCAACCAAATGCAGTGCAAGCCGCATGCACACAGGTAACATCAGCAGTGTGCTAATTTATGCCAGCTATGGACTTAATCTGATGAGATATAAACCAGTCCTAGGAAGGCAGCAGGATTTTTTTTCCTCTCTCCCTCGGCTTGAATTCAAATTGCTTAGTGCAACAAGGAGGAAAGAGATCAGCAGTGAGGGGAGTTCCCCAATAATATTTTAGCCAGAGATGATGTAAATCATCTGAATTTGATGCTGTATTCTGGCAGGGAAATGAAGATTAGAAGGAGAATGCACATGGCACATAGTCTTGAGACTGTCTGTGCAGTTTAGGAATAGCTAGAGCATATTATTCACTGCCTTGCACTTCCTCTGAAAGGACTGCTTTACCCTGCTCATTAAACACATAGTAAATAAAAAGAAATACAAACCAAACCAATGTGTTTTCTTCTGCCCCTAGAAGAAAACAAATAATGCCTGGACTAAGACTTCATATTACAGAGAGCAAGCTGTCTTTACTTTTCATGGTTTTGTAGCTTATGTGGGAATGGTTAGATAAGTAACTTAAAGGGGGTGAGAAGCCCTGATACACAAAGGAAATAAAACCCTGGAAGCATTAGGACAGATGATGGTAATTCACCTGCAATGCTAAAATACTGGTGAGACAAGTAGCTGAGAAGCAGCAGGAGGTAGAAAATAGACAACAGAGGAACTCTGTAAGGAGAAGAACGCAAAGAAACAAATTGAAAAGGAGAAGCAATTGTGTGGGTAAAGATCTTGAGTGCTAGAAGAGCCTGCTGAACATAAGATAATTCAGTGGGACAGGATTGCTCTGTAGTGTGCAAAACCCTTGATCTAAGATCAGAGCCAGTACACTTTGGGACACAAAAGCAACTGAGTTACTAACAACAGAAACATCCACACCTTTCAAAATGCTGTACAGGCCTTCTGAATTTTTGCCAAAATATCACAAGCTTGGTAGGGTCTGTCTTAGAGGCCTCTGAGAAAACAAGATGACCCAGCTGGTGAGCTGATGATCCCATACAGGGAATTGTGTCTATCAGTCACTAACAAACTTCCTTCAGCTCTGGATGCTGAGGGAGCCATCTTTCACAATGAAGTACAAATTATATTTGTCTTATCTGAGCTTAAAAAATCCACATGTTTTACAGTACCAGTCTTTTAATATTGTTTCCTAGGCGAATTTTCTCTTTTGATCCAAGTTCTCACTGCTCTTTCAGCCACCTGCTTTTGAATCCTTTGTACCAGTTGATACAAATATAACTGGTGATAGGGTTTCCACAATTTCTTCTAGAATTCACTGTGGTTCACAGCCCTTTCACAATCCTCAGTTATTTCTGTACAATTAAGATGGTGTGTGTGGATAAAGATGAAATCTGTTTGTCACATCTCTTTCTATGGAATATTCATTGCTCTCAGGACTTAACCCATACACCCCATTTACAAGATGAAACACCTTCTCTCATTTTTTTTCAATAAATATTATGAAAATATATTTGTTTGCTGGGATTTATGCAGAGATATTTGGCAGGATTTTCAGGTCTATCAAAGAGAAATTGAATATGTGGTTCTTCTACACAGAGAATTATCTGAATAAATAATGTATTAGGAGAATTTCACTTCCTATGTCTGATTCATACTCTGGTAAGCGTATATACATTTGCACTGGTGTCAGTCAGGTTGCGGAACACAAACAAAAGCGTTTGAAAAATGTGTTCTTTGTCAGTTTCTTTAATATTTAGGGTAAAAAACTGACCAGTAACACTGATATAGTTAAACAAAAAACACACCTCCTCAGCTATAGGAAAGGGAATAATTTATTTTCTTTGTTGCAGTTTTCATCACGTTTGGGTTTAGTCTTACCTTGTCAAGTTTTAACACAGGAAAGACTTAAAATCAGCTATAAAGCCTTTATCAATTGAATGTCACACAGCACTGCAAAGCACTTTCCAATAGATCTTAATTATGGAAAGCAAGAACTAGAAGCACCAGGAGTAATTGGCTTACCAGTAGTTTTGGACATACTTCTGTCCACCAGGCCACCTGTCTGCAAACATAGACACTGTCAAAACATGCACAAACCTGTTTGGAGACATATCTAATGGGTGCACAGAATTGGGCCTGACATGCACTTGTCTCCATAAGATGAAACAGCAGAGGTAGTTATCTGTATAACTCTGAAGGAGAACTTCATGATACTCTATGAATTTCCTCCCTGCTGGCACATGGAAATACAACCTTGTGTTACTGGTATTGCAGGGAAGGCTTCAGTCTCACAAGGAAGACATACTGTCCTGTCACACTAGATCTACTGTGAAGTCAATGATAACTGACTGCTCATAGTTTGAGAGGAAATAAAAAACAGTTGCGGTTGAGAACACTGTTCCTGTTCCAAAAGACAAGGGAGAAAAAGCAACTTCATTGTAGCACAGATGAAAATGGTGGGAGATGCTTTTTTCTTTAAAAAAAAAAAAATCTCAAACTTTTGAAAAGTACATGCAGCTTTCCATTTAAATTTAGTGATATAAGAAGTCACCATTCAACTTATACTGAATTCTTCTTGTCTACTTCATCTAAAACATACATTGTACAAATAATGTAGCAACTCAGTTTTTTGCAGTGAAAGATATCTCCCTTAAGCCTTTTTTAATTTTTCAGTTGCAAGAGATATAAGATATTTATGCCTTAGGTCTGTAAGAAAGACAAGTGTGGAAGTGAGAGTGGTTGTAAAGACAATCACTTACTCAGGAGCAAAAGGCAATTTTTTTTTGCTGGATGACACAGTAATACTTTTTATGTTCATCAATAATTGCTTCAAAGAGCAAAGGAACCCTCTGTTCCCCATATCCCATTGGTTAGATCCATAGCATGGATAACTGTATTAAATTGCAAATTCAGATTTGACAACAAAGTTTTGAATGACTAAAGACAGCAAAGCACTAGACAGACCTTTAGACTGTAAGACTACCTTCAGATTCCCTGAACAGACGTGCTTATGTTTTCACAGAATATGCTGAGTTGGAAGTGACTTTCAAAGATTGATGGGTCCAGTTCCTGGCCCTTCAAGGGACTGACCCCAAGAGTCACACCATGTGCCTGAGAGCACTGTCCAAACATTTCTGTCAGCCTTGGTGCTGTGACCACTGTCCTGTTCCACTGTCCAACCACCCTCTGGGTGAATAGCCTTTTTCTAATATCGAACCTAAACCTTTCCAGGCACAACTTCAGGCCATTCCCCCAGAGAACATAGCAAAAGAGTAGGCAACAACAACAGCGTGCAAGTTCTCTGGCCAGGCCTCTTTTGAGTTGGTGAACTATCTACAGTCCACAACACCTGAGCAAAATGTGTTGGCAGAAAAACTGAGAGGTAGCTGGAAATGCTTGAACACAGACTAGCCCAAATCTCAGTGTTTCAGAACCTAAGACAGCTTTGAGAAAGTGGCTCACCAGCCAAGACTCATCCTTATAGTCCACTGAGAAGACAGAACTGAACAGGAAATTAGATCTCCAACTCTAGATCTGCTCATTCAGCATTAAGACAAAGCTCAAACATATACCTGCATCTTCCATACACCAATCATGAATGCTTACCACTGCAAAAAGTCAAAAGCTAGAGCTCCACAAAATCTATTTGAATTTCAATTGCATGCAAAACTTATCCAGGTATTCACTGACTGACTTTCTAGTCCTTTTGCAATTGGAAATATTAAATATATTCCATCTGCCTGCTGAAGCACTGGTTCACAAAAACAGTGACAATCAAATTCAGGCTACTACAGGTGATACAACCCTAGATAGCATAAACTTCAGTCCTTACTGCATACACCAAAGATACAACAGATTTGTTACAGGTATCTTTTACGGAACATGCAACAACAGAAATCCTTCAGATGCCAAATGTCTGGTTTTCTCATATTCTGTAATTTGTCACACTGTAAAAGGTTTTGTAATGTTTCAAAAAAGTAGCACTGTCCTGGATTAAAGAGAGATAAATAGCAGCATCTTGCGGAGGTTGTTTGCCAAGAAACTGCCTAAATACACCCCAAAAATGAAAACAAACAAAACTAGAATCAAACCAAATGAAACAACCTCCCCACTCCAAAATACCGACCAAAAACCCCAAGAGACTTTTCTACCTGCAAGACTTTGAGCAAATCTTTGATGTTCAGCTTTCTCTTCTCACATCTGTGAAATAACAGGAATTATCTGACTATATCAAAAGAACGACCATGAGATTTAGCTATAGACTGAGAGAATAGATGTGTTATAGACTGCATTCAGAAAACTAGTATTATTAAACTGATAAAACAACAAAACATTTAGCATCACAATAATTTGACTTCAGATTAAAAAAAATTAAAAATCCCACTGTGGAATATCCACTTTCAAAACAACTCCCATCACAAGTCACTTGCAAATTTCAAAGTAAAATCTCAACCTTTCCTACATTCAATATAAATTCAGAGAAAGCCATACAGAAGAGAAAAAATCACTTTTCACCTGTGGGAGCTCAAGCTGCAGGATTTTAAAATACAGCTGGAGGAGCTACTAGATGATTTCTGGTGCAAGTTTCCCAGAAGAGTACTTTAAACAAGACCTTCAGCAACACCTCTTCTTTCAAGGAAAACAATAGAATTACTCAGATGCCTACATATGTTCTCCACAACTTTAAGGAAAACTGTACTTTTGTCAAGAAATGTCTTAGCTTTTATACTTAGAAAAAAAGTAAAACAACAGTGTCAATGGAAGAATACGAGGAAGTGCTGCCATCTTCAATATAATCTCCCTTCAGCAGCCAAGGCATACTTGCTTTGGGCACAGACGTTTTGAAGCTCAGCCAGCACAAGAGGGTGGGCTTGTAGTCTGAGAAATCCATCCATGCCACCTACCCACTTATAGTCATGACAAATCTGCAGCTAAATAGCTGCCAGCATGAGAGTGGACCAGATAGAGCTTTTGAGCCAGAAACTCACTTGATGTGATGGCTTGCCAATAAGAAAACCTAGAGAACTCCCTTATTCTGCCATTACTCCTGCATTCCTATCAGAAAAGGGAGAACAATATCATTATAATAAAGGAGTCACCAATGAGAACCTGGGGATAAATTTCAATGGGCCAGCACTGATTGGGATTGTTCTTTCACATACTATTATAAGATTTTAGTATAAACTACCATGAAAAAATTATAAGAACCTGCAGGTCTGTTAAGAAATTTCAGTCTTGCTTAGGCCATTGTTTTGTCCATACAGAGCTATCATCATTGTCTCTGTTTACTGATCATGAAGAAATGCAGTGCCTGAAGAGCAGCTGTCTCTCAATTTGCAGTTTTCATGCTCTTTCTGTTTAGGAACCTATTGTTCAAACACATTCACATTTGAAAACACACAACATATGGTAAGAATGACATTTAACAGAATTCTTGTTTTCCTTGCGACCGTGCACGCCAGGCTGGCTGTCATCATTCCTGCACTTCCAGTCTGCCTTCAGCCAAATAAATCACAAAACCCCAGGCCAGTTTCAAGACAACATGAAAGGAAAATGAACCTGTGGCAGTGAGGAGAGGAGACCTAGGGCAGTAAGGCTGTAAGCCTGGCCCTTGCTGACAGAGCTAGAGTGCTTCAGAGTGGCAAAGTCTGAGCAACAGAAATGGAAACAGCAAATAGTTGGGTGCCACAGGAGCCTGAGTTGGGATTGGGTAGTCACTGCCTAATCCCAGACCTGGGGGACATGCAGTCATTACAGGAGGGGCCCAAAAGAGACCTTCAGGAACACCTAAGTAGCACCAGGTGAGAACCCCAACCCAGTCAGGATTGCGAACCTCGTATCTAGACCCCCTATGCTGATATGCTGAAGTCATTTCCTGGACTGATTCTCCCTCCCACAGGACACAGAACTCATGCCCATCATGTCTCTCACCAGCATCAGTTACAGAATAGCTGGTTCCAAGAAAATGGAATGAGCCTGCCTGTGATAGAAATGACACTCCCACTATAGCTGAATCTGTCAACAGTAGGGCTTAGCTCTCCAGACTGATCTAGACTGAATTACTTTTTCAAACTGAACAGCTATCTAAACTGAATTTCCATGTTGTTTTTTTTTCTTCCAAGATAAAACAGGAAAATATGATTCTCACAAAAGTAAATTAGACCAGCCACAGGGGAAGGAAAACTTGTACACTGAGTGATTGCTTTGGCTCCAAGCAAATGCAATCTTTTCCCACTCTTCCTTTCCTCTTGGTTTTTTTTTTTTTGTTTTTTTTTATTTTCTGGCATTAGGCAACAGCTTCATATCTCACCACGCTATTTTGATGGGCTTTGATCTAAGTTATGTTTTGACAATAGAGGATTAAAATACCTGTTGTGTAAAAGAGCACAATCCATGCATATTCATGCCAGCAAACTATCTAGAGAATTCATTTGATTAAATACCCACCAGTTTTGACATAAGAACGAGTACTACCATTAAATCTCTATCAAGAAAGGATAAATCAATACAAAACTCTGTAAGACAATCTAAGTAACCAAGATTTACTCTTCCAGTAATGTAATGCTTTGTTTTCCCTCTTCTAATGACAGATGCCAGACAATTTTGGTTTTTCTTTGAGACTAAGAATCCTAATTTAATTTTATGTTTAAATGGTCATTAATTCCAGATTTTCCATTCACATGAGAGAAGTTATCACAGTAAAAGGGACCCCCAAAAAACTGAGACAGAAAACATAGGTATACAGACACATTTTTAAAGATGACTAGTGCTGCTTTTTTCTAAAGGTCTTTCTTCGCTCTGTTTGCCTTCCTACACAAGTCATTGATTTTTATCTGGTTTTACATTACCACATCCTAAAATATGTTGTGAAACTTCTGAATGCCTGGTTCTTCCTAAAGCCATTCAGATTTTCAAGCAACATGGAGAGGATACTCTAAGAAGGATATATCACCAGCAGTAAGTGTTACTTAAAAACTGTTGGCAAGTTGGTGATATCTTCTTACTCGCTATCACTTAACAGGAAAAGTGAGAAGACATACATTAAACTTTCATGATTTTTGATTTTTAAATATTCAGCCATGTTCCTCTACTTCACTGCAGCTAGTACATTGTGCAACTCCTGAAAAAAACAATGTGAACTTCCATCTCCTTGTGGAGACACTCTCCAGCGCTTACTGCTTCTCCTGTTGTGAGAATGGTAAACTCTTCCAAGGGTCAGCATCCACAGTTTCCCGTTTGGCAGATCACATTGCTCTGTTCCCATCACAAAACTCACAATATACAAACTGTTAGTCTAAACCTGTGCAGTAGGACAGACTTTTTCCTGAAGTGTTTTTTTATGAGCTGCAAATTATACCTTTGGTAAAACTGTACCTTTGAAAACACCAGTAGCCAGGAATAAACCATGAAGATTGTCCTGACAGAGGATGAATAGCCCAAGAGCAATAGGCTGACCCCAACTACTGCAAGATCATTCTTTGCCAAGTGACATCCATGTTATTTTGCAGGTGTGTAACTACTGGCTAGTGTTTTCTTCTTTTGCTTCACTACCATTATTATAATTAAAAAATATAGCTGCTTTTGTATTTTCAGCCTGAGGAAAGTAGTAGTGCTAAGAGACTTGGGAATGACTCTCTACTGCTTGGAAGGAAAATGCTATGTGGCATTCAGAGGCAGAAAGACAATCTGATAGCTATCCATAATTAAACTTTTCTAACCCTGAGTTGTGACAGGTAACATACAATAGCTATGCTCAGCTCATTTCCTTTGGACTTATTTTCACCAAATAAAAGAAACCTGGCTGCAGCATTTACAGTAATGATGATTGTATTTGTCCCTGGTGGGGAAAGGGGGCAAGGTGTGGAAAAAATAACACCCATTTTTCAAAGCTCTTTCTAGGGGCTTTCAACCCCAATACACTATTCAACAAGTACATGAGAATCTTCTCTTCATTCCAGGAAGTGCAGATAAAGTAATCTTGAGGGATTACTGCAGATAGAAGAATCTGTCAGGGAAAAAGCAAGTATAAAAAAATGGTGTTTGAGTAACAAACATAGAAGTTTGTGAGGTATTTTGTCATGAAAAAAAAAGAAATCAAGACTATATTTTCCTTCCATACATTCTCCACCTGCTGTAAATACAGGATAACTAATGGGATTTGGGAGGCAATTTTATTCCCTTGTTTCAGAATAAGACATTTTAAACCCAGTACCCACTCCTTTATCTGCCCCTGTGCACATCCGGCAATCTGATTCTATCTGTGCTCTTTCAATTGAATCATAAGTAGTATTTCCACATCCCCAACAATGTTTTTGATTCTAAAACAGGCAGTTCCAAGCATTTGATAAAAAAAGAAATAAACCCTTGCTACTTTTTCACTCACACCAATATATATAAAATGAGTTCTGGAAAGTACCACACTGACATCCAGACTATCCTGGGTCCTTGAATCATTGTCTGCATTGCTGGAGTGCTGACAGCCGCCCTCACATCAGCTTGCAAGGCAAACAAGCCACTGTAATTGGATATCACCAGGTGAAAGGTCTGCCCCTTCCCTCTAACCACCCCTCACACCACCTCTGCAGGGTAATGAAGCAGAGGATTTGCAGGAAAAGACTCGAGGGGCGACACATTTGCAGTGAAGGGTTCCACGTTTTTGTGAAGCAGCTGTGTCAGCATTTCCAAGTTCTTCAGAAACAACCAGAATCCAAGCAATGCTTGACAGTTGGGTATCAACAGCCCTGAGGATTTTTCCCACCCGCTATTTTGGTAGAAACATGCCTTCCTCGTGTTGTAAGGAACAAACATAAGGATCTAAAATATAACACACTAAACAGACGTACCACCTTACTGCAGAGCAGACACATTCAAGCAAGCAAAGAGACTTGCAAGCATCGGCTTACCATAATTTTTCCTTCATTTGGCTAGAATACAGTCAATTCTGTTAATTGATACTCCTACCACAGTGCCGAACAAACAAATCGGATAAAAGAGTTTGCCAGTATTTTGTCACATTCTGGATTTCCTGGCAATAGTTACTGTCTATGTATCCTGGGGAACCAACAGATGTAAGGTCTAATAAAAGCTGCTTCCCCCAGTTTCTTGTCCAAAAAAAATGCAGGCTTTATTCTGATGTGTATGCACACACAGCAGATTAAAAGAATACCACAATTAACCCTCTGCCCCTGGCTCACACTGGATTTCAAATTCTGAACAGGTTTTTAAGAGTCTCCAGCCCACTCCCCATCTCTCACAGGCTACAGGATCCTAGAAGAGGGGCTCAAAGCGTCATTTCTTTCTGGAAGAGACCAGAAGGATCCATCCATTCTTTAGTTCCTCAAGAAAACCACATGGGAAGAAATTTAGCCCAGGTGGATCCAGACAGCTGGTGCTTAATCAGTCAGTACTCAAAGTTGCTGTGATTGAGCACTACTTCAAAGTAAGCCACACTTGGAACACACACACACTTCAGATACTGAAGAATATCTGAATGGACTACAACAAAAAGCACCAGACCAGGTTTCTTTAAGAACTCTTCGTTAAAACTGAGGAGGTTTATAATCCCACCAAATAACAACAGTGGCCCATAGAACTTGTCCAAGTTTGCTGGTCACCCCACAAAGTCAGAACCAATCCCAGACCCAAACTACTCTTTAGTTTGATGCTTTATTTCCTCAAGAACACCTAGAGATGGTGAGAATTCAAGATAAGCACCCAACAGTGTTTATTTCTTCTAACAAGGTCAGGTATTGATATATCTTGTGAAGGAAGGAGTCAGTCTACTTGCACCAGCTTAATTACTTTCTCCAGAAAGACTGATCTATTCTGCCTTTGGAGCCAACATGTATTTTTCACTCTCAACATTTGTTTAAAATAGTATTCTCTTATGTATATGCATAAAGTGGCAGATATGTAAGTCTTTAAGTAACAGCACAGAGAAAAAACTCAATTGGAAAGTAAAACAACTGAAGGCTAACTTGATGCCTCCATTTGGTCAACAGCTATTCTGCTTAAAAAACAGCTTTGATTCTATCACTGCTCTCTTCTCACACAGCTCTCAATCCAAGTCATTTACATTCCTTTTTACCATAAGACTACCAGGGGTTTCAACTTTGCTTCATGTATTCTCAATTGTGACCCTAGGGAAGTCAGGGTTCATCACTGCAGATGAAATCTAGAAGGCTCCATCAAAAAGTCAGAATTTGGACACAATGATTCTTCATACATGCTGACCCTAAGTTTAATTACAGAGCCATTTCTGTTGACCTATTGAAGCAGAAAAGACTCTAGTTTTACCAGGTGGTGTTTTTAGCCCACTTGGGCCCATGAAACTAAAGAGGGTGAGGGACAGGTGTGATGTATCAACTTGATGTCCAGGACATGCAAAAAATTACTAAATTACTGGAATACTTTTCAATCCTGTTCTCAGATTTTCTCTGCTTCCCAGCTCCCAGGGATTCATCTCTTATTGTATGCTGTGAACATAACTGCAGTGAGCCATTTCATTATAACAAGCTCATTTTGTAACCAACCACAACAGTAACAGCTGTTCATTCCAGAGCCAGCTCAGACGTGCTGCACCCAAGTGGCACACTGAGCACTGGCACTTTAGCTACCCAAATCAAAGGCAATAATAACAAAACTGTATGTTGGGGAGATGCCAAAAAGGGTCTCACCTGATTCTGAGTGGTCCAGGATGGCAACAAACCTTATTGTCCATGACTCTAACAATAAACAAGAGATTTTTTTAGGGCATAATTTCAAATTAAGGTACACAAACAAAAAGTCTGTCCAAACTGTAACAGAAGAGTCCATAAAATACTGTAGAAAATAGAGGGACTGAAAAAGAATTTGGGGAGTGCCTTCCATATACTCAATACTACCCACTATAATATGTTTTAGCTACCCTAGAAGTCTAGCAAGGAAGCTGAAAGGAGTTCCTGATGATTATGTTACAAAACAGGCACTCAAGAAGGAGGCGGCCATAGCCAAGAAACTCAATGCAGTCTTTTGGTCAGTTGCTACTACAGAAGGTATTTGAGAGATCCCACATCTTATGCATTCATCACAGCAGAAAGCACAGTTTAAAGCAAGGACACAGGCAGTATTAGACCAAACAGACAAATTGGAGGTCATTGCATCACCAGGAGTGTATGGCATTCACCTGACAGCTCAGGGGAAATTCAAGTGTGGAACTGCAGAACTTTTGGCTAAGGTTTGTAGATGATAAACAATAAAAGCTGCTTTGCTTCAGGACTGTCAAAGGAGTCCAAAAAGGGCTCTAAAGACCATTACGAGGTCAACTGAAGAGTAATTTCCAGAAAGAGTACAACTGGATAATAAAGCTCTTTCATAAATGATTCTATGAGCCTTTGAGCCTAACAATCACTTTTCAGGATGACGAGTAAGCAGTGGAGTCTTTGTGGAATTAGAGTTGAGAATTTTTCTACTCCATATCTTCACCAGTAACCTTACATCAGTTTGGGAATGCTGCTAAACACTTGAAAGCAGTTGAATGCCATGCTTAAGAAAAGAAACTTTAAAGAGATTTCAGGGAACCAATTGAGCAGACAAAAAACCTGACAGGAGAGAAAACTGCAGTTAAAAGAAGGCACAAGAGGTTATTCTTCCACAGCATAACATTCCTGTATGCTCACTTCGTGAGTACTGCATACAGTTCTCATCTCATGGATGCAGTTGAGTTGGAAACAGAACCACAGAAGGAGCATTGGAAGGAACCTCCATGTCATCGAGTCCAACTCCATGCTCAAGCAGGCTTGACTAGGGAAGGTTGTCCAGGACCATGTGTGGCTGGGTTTTAAATGCGCCACAAATGGAGACACCACAAATTCTCTGGGAAACCTGTTCCAAATGTTCACCACCCTCACGGCAAGAAATAGTTTTCTTGCATCAGATGGAATCTCATCTGTATTAATTTGTACCTGTTGCTTCTCAGCAATTAACCGATGGATGAGAATATCGAGAGGATAAGTGCTTAACCTGGAGTCGCTGCAGGCTGAGAGAGTAGAAGGTGAATGGGGAGTAGCTTCCCTGAGGTTTAATGTCATGAAGATGATGAATGACTTAATGAAAAACTGCTGTTATCGTCTCTGGCTAGCCAAAAGACCAAACCACCATCTAAGGATATGCTTCTACAGCTCTAGCGTCAGTTCACATGTCACCTATGAACCATGGAACAATAATGACTCAAGGTGACAGCAAATTTTGTTGTTTCCCACTTGTCAAAGAAAACATATTACTCCAACTGCCTGCTCTCTCCACTGGTTCCATACTGAATAAATAAGGAAAACATTTTGTGTCTTTGACAGTAACCCACTGGAGTAACTTCTGGCAAGCCAGGGGCAGGCTTTCAGGTGACTGACACTGTGACCCTTCTATCAACACACAAAAAGTTTTTTCCGTAGAAGCAGGGACAGGCTACCTAAACTAGTTTCTGGTCTGAACTATCATTCACTTATTCACTTCAAAAAACAATGACAAGCTAAGTTAATAGAAATGCATTTTAAAAAATAGGAAAGCAAATCTTCAGCCAACAGGGGAAAGAAAATAGTTACTTTTTTAGCAAGGAATTTTATTTAAAGAAAAACTTGCTAGCACTAGTATTGTGAATCTTGTAAATTTTCCTCTCCTTCATTTTCAGTGCTGAAGAAAAATACTGCACTATGTTTGTTTGTTAAATTCTCTGGATTAACATTAACTTTTCTACTAACTTAATCAGTTGCATAACCAAAGGTGTAAATACCTCTAGAACTGGGACATTTCAATAATTCCTGTAAATCTTACTACTTCTTATTTAGGCCAGCCTGATATTGATAACACTTCAGTATTAGAGCTATACAAGTCTGCAAAGTGACTCCAGCTGGGTCACTCCCAAAGTCAGTGCTACCAGCCTTTGCATGCTGTAACAAAAATCTGGACGTGCTGCCTCCTTACATTCAGCCACGCCAGTATTGTATCATTTTGGCAGGGATGGGCTAACAGATGGTAATTCAGCAAAGCTTTTCCATGGAGGTCATTAATAACATCAAGTTCATTTGATACTTCAATCACATCTATCCCTTTGGAAGGACTGCAGCAATCTATGTTTTTTCCCATATGCAAGCAAAATTGAGAGACTACAATCCAGTTCTCTGCTCTTCTGACCCTTGGTTCCTTTGAAACTGAGAAGCTTCCTGATAAGTGAATTCTTGGACTTGCCTCCACATATCAATTAATAAAAGACCCCAAGAACTGTCATCAGAGCAAGAAGAAAACAGCAGAATACCTGGGCTGGACTCATATTCTTTCTAATTGCACAATCTTTTCTAGCAAAATGTAGGAGTGTTAGAGATTAAAATGAAACATTAAGGCTTCTACAATACAAATTTTGTAGAAGTTTGTTCCAAGTCACCAACTTCAGCCTCTCTTTTCCATTCCTAGAATTTCTCACAAATTGCTAACTCTAGTTGCAAATCAGCACTAGTTCACATTTTGTATCAGGAAAACAAACAGATTTAGGCCTGTGTATTTTCTTCAAGTATTCATAAACTTGTCTCCTAAGTACTTCACATATGACACCCAGTTAATAACCCAGTTTTAAAGCAGGTCTGAATAGTACTTAAACAACTAACCAAAAATAAAACTGATCAGATTTTATGGGTAGCTCTGAACAAGAAGGCACTGATCTGTCCAAGACTACATAGAAAGACAGTTGCAGAATTAGAAATACAACCCATCTTTCAGATTCCTGTTCTGATATTATAACTGAAGATTTTTTCTTCTGAAAAACCTTCCCTCTTTCACAGAACTATTTTTTGTTGGTTTTGTGGGGTTTTTGTTTTTGTTTTTTGACACGATATTTCCCTTAGGAATGAAGAAGCTTTCCTGACAAAGCTCCTTTGCAAAAACCTCTTAACTGCTGACAGTAAGCTTTAATGAACTTGCATTTCCCAAACCAATCTGCTTCCAGCATAAAACAGCTCCACTGTCAAATACGCTCTGCTGCCAGTTTATGACAATAGTTATCAAATTACTGTTTATCTGAAAAAATTCAAAGAGTTTCAGCCCAGTCAAGTAAAGAGACATCTTGAACACAGAAAATGCAGAATTACTTGACTGAGCTTGAAAACATACAGTTGGCTTGGAGAACTTGTATTTTACTCCCTTCATTTTGACAGGCACATAGTTTTTCATGTAGGCTTTTGCCCAACAGCCTTGACCCTGCAAGACAAATGCTGCCTCTCCAATCTAGCAGCTGTTAAACTCTGACTATTATCTAGGTACACTGCACAGCAATTCAAGCCTGGAGTTATGTTTTAAGTATTTACTCAAGCTGAGTCTACTTATTAGTTCCATAACTAAGGCTGTTTATTAGTTAAAATGAGAAATAAAGGCCAAGAAGAAAATACACTCCTCTCTTTTTTTTTGGCCACTTAGAACTAAATATGGTCATGTGTCAATTCTTTTCTGATGGTAGCCCAGGATTCTCTGAGCAGATTACAATTTTTCTCCTGAAGGCTTTTCCACCTCACTTGTGTTCAGACCCACCAGGTCAGAGAGTAAAGTGAAACAGCCATGCTGCTCTGTCAGCTTGGTTGTCTCTTCCTGTTGGCCTGCCCTGGACTTTCCAGGCAAGGTCAAACTCTTTATTCTCTCTCTATTTTTGTGCGCTTATCACCTCTATTCTTTTGTTCTCCTTGAGAAATGTGCATTTCCTCCTATATTCCTCTCACTGAAAAGAGAGGGCAAAACAGAATTGCCCTAGTTTTATTCATCGTTCCTTTTCCTCAAAGATAGTGAGGAGCACTGAACTTCTGCAACTATCTCTGGGTTGGTGCCTCTGTGTGAATGAGCTCATCAGCCAAGCAGCATAACAGACATATTTCAGATCAACAGCTTCACACCAATCTACCCCATTTTAAGTTGTGCACATCCAGAATCCCCAGGGTGTCACAGTATTTCCTGACAACATTCCTTGACTTTCACCCACACTCATATATAACCTTGACTTTCCACAAGAGCTCAGTTACGCAGTGCCTTGGAGAGCCAACATCCTGTAACAGGTAACAGTACAAAACTACTCTTTCATCTTGATCCAAAAAACAACTACACAACTAATCTCCATACTCAGATCTAAAATATTTCAGCACCCCTAAAACACTATTTTCACAGAATGAGGTTAGTTCCACTAAAGCCCAATCAGGGGCTCAAAACTCAAGCACTAACAACAGCCTAGGGCCCTCATTGGCTGCTACATAAATGTCTGTGTCCAACATAGTTCTCTCAAACAATGTCACTTATCTTTAAACCAGTCCAGCAGAAATATTGTGTTAACTGTCTTCAAGATCAGTACTATTGCAACAAGTAAGTAACACTAATCTTCATTTGGTTCTCTGTTCACAGAGACTAAGAACTCAATATTAACAGAAAAAAAGGGCCATTTTTCTTCTTTGAGAAGACCTCTGTGGGCCAGGGCTGCACAGAAGTACAGCAGTGAGGGTGAGAGAGAGATCAAGATCAGTCAACCTGTAACTACATGAAGGTACTAAAAATACTCTGACAAGAAGAATGAGGAGGAAGAGGAGAAAAGTCTTCCTATTGTCCTTGGTGGGAAGCAGCTAAGCAGCAGCACAGTGAATTTTGGCAGCCACTGGGCTTCCCAGACAAGAGAACAAACTGTCCAAGCACTGCCAGTCCTGACAGCAAAAGTGTGTCACTCTCCCATTCTCCTTGCAGGTTAAAAAAAATCAACTGCAGCTTGCAAGATACTGAGGTCACAAAAGATCCTGAGACATGACTTTACAGTGGCTGGGACACTCCATCTGAGCCAGAAATAGTGATTGTCGCAGCTGCTTCCTGCAACACAGCACTTCCCCTTCCTTCTGGCCACAAATTGTCTTGGGTTTGGGTTTTTTTCCTAGCCAATTCACCCAAAGGCTGCCAAGAATCCACTGACATGTTTGTAAGAGTTTAACATCTGCCTCTTCTGTCAGGTCTTTTCTGAGAAAGAAGAAACTAGGCAAAACAAATGAGTTTCAGCTTAGTCTCATCAACTAACTGTTAATCAGTGCTTACGTAAATGTAAGAGGGAAAACATTTTAGGAACTAATTTCTCAATACACTTTCAAACATCTTCAAAAGATGTTCCTCTTACTGGTAGCTACTAAAATAAGCATTTAGTTTTATTCCCATTTAAGCAGATCTTAAGGGCATGAATACACCTAATTAAGCTTTCTGGTATTCATAGCATTTGCTTTGCCAAAACAAAGGCAAAAATTATCTTGAAAAAAATCAAAATATTCCTCCTCCAGACTGCCTCATACTGAGATATGTGAGGCATATGAGGTATTCCTCCTTGCAACTGGGAATATCATCAGGACAAATACAATACTTTACAGAGCTGAAAATCCCTGCAGCTCTCCCAACAGAAGCTATCAGGAAGCAGACTATCATTTCTGCTTGACTGCTGTAGAGAAGCAAGGTAAACAGAATACAGTTTACAACCTATTCAAATTGCATCCATTTATTTCAAAATGGAATTTAACCCCAGGGAACCAGGGGAAGCCAGAAGTGCCTCAGAAGGAAGGATAATGGGTCAACCTATAAGACAGAGTTTCACCTGGCTCCCAGACACATCCATGGGTTATGACTGATTCCACGCTTTTCTTCCTCAGAAATACATGTGACATAAAGAGAACACAAAGAAGGGAATAATATCAAATGCCTAAATCCTTCCAAAATTAGATCAGATCAAAGTTAGATCATTCCAGGGTTTTTTGTTATTTTGATTTTGTTGTTGTTTGTTTTGTTGTTGTGTTTGTGGTTTTTTGTCACATGCATCAAATCCATCCAAAGAACTCTTGGCTCAAAAGGCCATTTAATTCTAAAACCTACAGCTCCTCCCAGGTTAGTCTGTTTGTTTCTTCCTTCCCAGAATATGAGAAAGACCACTCTTGTCATCATGACAGAGCTGCACATTGTTTAAACACATTTATGGCAAGAAGCAGGTTCTCTCTTGACTGGCACAGTGAACTATGAAACAATTACTGGAAAGTGATAAAGTGCTATCAAAATAATAGTTTTTTGGTGCTACAGCTGCATTTGATATTTCAGACTATCTGAACCACGCCAGCAGGCTTCAAAGTACAGCAACACAAAGTAACAGTAACTTGCAGTGATGGGTAAAGGATCAAATGCATTCTACTACATAGCTACTCAATGAAAAAAGGCTTGATAGCTAGAAAAGACAACCTGTACTTTCTGTTCTCCAGCATTGATGTCAATTTTTGCTCTCAACAGCACATAAATTCAAACAAACACTGGGAAAACGAAGGGACTCTGGTGATTTGTATCCCATAGTGCCTTATCAAATGTGGCCTGTGATGCAAGCACTTGGAACTGAGGCCACAATCCCAGCTGCACTTTCTGGGGCTACAAGCAGCAAAAGCCAAAGACCACCTCCTCAGTAACAGTACAGGACTCTCGGTGGCTGAAGAGTAAGGGCTTCCAAAACTGTGGTTTTGCTCATAGACTGACCCACAGTGTCCTCAGCTCCACAATCAAACATACTTTACTATACTCCAAAATATACCCAGAATCTAAAAACCTTAGATGTTTTTGGGGGTGCTGATAATTAAAAAAAAAATTACAAAGCTGATCAAATATTCAGGCAGGAGTCAACATCATGTTTCAGTCTATCCGTGATCTCGCAACCACAGAAGCACTCCTAAACAGCTGGCACAGCTGTGGCCCAGGGCATAACATCAGAACAAGCCCTGAGAAAGGGCTTCATAGGCAGTGGAGGTGACTATGCTTTCTGATTTAGGTTAGATTTTTCTATGCCAAGTTAGCAGTACTTAGCAATATATCCATGCTAATCTATGTTATGTTAGCAATTATCAACCACACAGGGAACACAAGGGATGCCTACAGAACTGGAGGTATTTTTAGTTCTCTTTCCAAAAGCTGTTGCAAATGCTTTCTACATTCTCTGAAACACACTTCTCACTGTGTTTAAGAAATAAGAAAACTATCATAAAACCATAGAATAAAATACCTTGGCCTTATGGGCTGAATTACATATTGAGCATGTTGTGGTTTTGGTTCTTTTGTTAGAAAGAAATGCAACATGGAGTCAAACCAAAGTTATACTGCAGTTTCTATAATGAGATTTCCTTTGCTATCAGAAGCAAAGGTCATCATGTTGATATTCCACAAAAGTCTGTAGCTTTCAAGGCATTTTGAATAATGTAAGAATATGTCTGCATTTGCAGAAGCCTCCTCAAAATACCTAATGATATTGTCAGCACAAGGAGGTTAGTCAACATGTCTAACATCTACGCAAAGGTCAAAGCAAATAAAATAACTTGGAGTGCTGAGCCCAAGGGCACACTCTAAAAGATGGTTTGAACACAATCCATCAATATGTACTTTTTCTCTTCTATTACCCACATAATCACTAGCCCCATTTCACCATAAATCTGTTGTTCAGAAGTGTTCAAAAACGTCACAGTATGGGTCATCTAAGTCAATTGCCCAAGAGTGATTTATTAAAATGTTTGGCTAAACAGGTCATCATCCCAATGGCACATAATAAATCAGGAAGCACTTGACAACACGGCTGTTACAATAGGTGTGACTGACAGTGCTGCCAACTATTAAAATTGCCAGGTCTCAGGTTTTTTATACGATGTTGTGTTCTCCTTCCCAAGAGTGTACAAGTCTTTCGCCCAGCACCGAGATAGAAGGAAAAAACCGAGACCCGTCTCCTCTGCTTCTTCAAGGCTGTTTATTTTTCTCTTATCAGCACAATTTCTTCTCTGACCCACAGAGATCTGTTCAGCAGGTCAGCTCACAGGGAAAGGACCCAGCCCCAGAGGTGACGATTATCTTTATACTACAAACTACGTAATCAGTATTTATAATTCTTCACCAATAACTATTATCTATGTTAGAAGGTTAGATTCTATTCTAAGCCAACTATAATGTGCCACCTCACTGCAGAAGATGGAGGCAAGGAAGAAGAAGGAAGAAACCCAAAAGCCATGTGCTTCCTCCATCTTGTCATCACCTGCTTACCATCCTAAAAACCCCATATATCTAAAATTCTCACCCTGTGATAAAACTATGCACTATTCTACTGTTTAATACACACTCTTAAATACCCTACTTCATTTCAGAGCTTAAAAGCCCTTTTTCCATGAACAAAGGTTAAAAACACTGTTTGTCAGAGATTCTAAAATCTCTCAAACATGCAAAGAGAAATTCGTCATATTTCCAGACTCCAACAGCCAGGCATTTCCATAAGAATTCCCTGTTTTCAGTTACTTGCAGCTTTGACAAGCTGTTCATGCCGAAATTTTCCATGCCAGAGTTCAGCATTTTTATTTTGTTTAATAGAAATTTTAGCCAAAACAGCTCACTTCTTGTGAAAGCAGGCCAGGGTGCAGTAAGTTTTATTTCTGTTAAGAAAAAAATCCAAGAATATAATTTGCTAGAAGATCCAGCACTCTGACGCTCTCAAGAAGCCATCTTGACATTCAACAAGGATAGTCTGTATTTACGGCTGTGATCCCAGCTACCCAAACATCACCTTAGATAAGGTCGAGTTGACAGGTGGATACAAAAAAAAAAAAATGTTTCCACTACAGTTTGTTAGGAGTTACAAGCACCATTATGGTACCATCTGCATCCCACATGTGCCTGCTGATCGAGCAGTTCTGTTGCCTTACAGGTATAGCTCCCGGCTGCTTTGGGCCAGCCTGAGCCAAGGGACTGATTAAAGACTGAGCCAGGAAGAGGGAAGCTTCTTCTGTCAGATTTTAAAGAAACAGAAGTACTAAAAGACAGAAAGCAAGAAGGAGATCTGAAATGCTGCCAGCAGAAACACCTATCAGAGGGATCCATAGGCTAGAAAGGCATGGACCCAGGACTGTTGCAGGTGACCTTGCAAGGAGGCTCAGAAGACATTGAGGACTTTAAGGAACCACTTTTTGCTGGCACTTCTGAAGTAAGCTCATCAGGATTGCAGATGCATGATTTAGAGATGAATTTTTTATTATAAATTCAAACAGAAATTTGATTTGCTGGCCCCTCTGCACAGGGATCAACATCATCTGCTCCCTGTACCTCACACCCAGAATGGCAAATAATTCACAAGCAGCACCTTTATGGAATATGCAGTTATTGGTTAAAATAAAATCGTACAGAATCCTTAGAAAGCTGAGGTGTCAAATCAAAAGCTGAGAATGAAAATTTCCACTTAATAATCAAGAATTAAAACGAAAAGTGTATTTAGACTGATCACATTAGAAATCCTAGGCATATCAATCCCAAAGCACCTGGACAAACTAACAATCAGATAAAATACAAGAAAAATACTAATGCATTAGTTCTGCCCTCAGACAGCAACCTCTGAAAAAAAAAGTCTATAATCAACCAGGTCTACTATTGCAGATGAAGAAAAGCTTGGAAGTTTGTTCATAAAGTGTCTCAGTCTCTGCTTGTGGAAGCTGTAAAAGCCCATTAGTGACACTGCTCAAATATGCACTGGCAGCTCCAAACTGCACTGACATGACAACTCCCTTCCCACAACCAACCACCCAGCTATGAAGCTGGTGGTGATGAAGCCCCAGTAATTTTTTAAAAATCTTAAGAGGAACCAACTGCATTCTGCAGAAAAAACTATTACCTCTATGTTTTAAAATATGAATTAGAACCTTCTTAACCCAAATGCTGAATAGCCTTGAAAACTTGTATATGGACTCATCACAAGGATCCAGTGGCAGATTTGAATGAATCATGCCTGAGGATAGACTTCTCCAATACTGTAGTTCTCTCACGCTTCTAGAGCTGGTTGCAAAAGCCTTCATGCTCACAAGCAACACATTTCATAACTGCAGAAAAACATGCTTCTAATATACAGGAAAAAAATATTCTATTACACTTCAGGGACATATAGAACAAATTTGCAACAAAACAGTTTAAACCACCTGTCAAATATTAAGAGGCTGAGGAGCTGCTAAATTCAGAAAATTATTTTGAAAGAACATTCAACATCAACAGAAATGCACAGATTCCAACAATCAAAGTAAAGAAAAAATCTTCAGAGTATTTCTGATGATACCAGCTCTCAAATCTATCTTTAAATTAGGATTTTGAACAAAAACCCACCCTATTCCCTTCCTGTTACAGAAAAGAGTGAACCCATGTTTCTTGTATTCTAGGCACTGGCATACAGTTTCACGGAATGAGAATTTCATTTGCACTGCAAATGAAAAGACTAACTTGTGTTGTACTTGCAGTGATGTATGTTTAAGTGTCAGACAAAAAAAGTTATTGATAGTCAGATATCAAATAAAGAGATGCACAGTTAAACAAACAAACATCTCAGGTACTTACTAAAGTCATGCTTCAACAACTTAAAAACCTGCGGACTTACCTTCATATTTCTCTCCCAAGTGTAACCAAATATAGTCTTGACTTTTCCCTTTAATCACGAAGTCAAGCCAAAACTTCAGTTGCCGATTTTTTGACAATCAATCCAATCCTGATACATGCCCTGATACCATGACACGTGCCCTTCTGTGGAATCCAGTCAGTCAATTTATTCAACACGGGATACTTTATTGGGCTTCTCTGAATCAAGATACTGAGGCAGTTCAGTTCTCTTAAACTGGTTAGGTTATACTTACTTAAAACTACAAATTATCAAAATTCATTCCATGCTTGCTACACTCTATTTGAAATAGCCTCTCACTGAATATGTGTCCAGGAATCTGTCATTAAGACATCCTCCTAGTTGTTAGGAGTCAGACACAACATGTTAATGAAAAACTGTGTGAAAAGATAACACTGAACAAGCCCCACTTCACACTACACTAGAAGGGGCATATTAATCAAGTTCCAGATGGGATTTAAACTGAAAAAGCAATTGCAAGCACTTATCAGCATTGCTCACACCCTTCCTCCTTCTCCTCTCCTCTTTAGATTAGAAGTTGCAAAGAACACATCATGGCAGAGCATAGAAAACAGGACAAGAACTTCAGGCTAATTACAATCTTTTGGTCACCACAGGTCCAAACAGAGTGCACCCAGAGGTAGCCATGCATCTGTTGTTCACTGAAAAAGGAAAGTAATGAACTTCCAGTCTCAGCCTTTTCTAACCTACACTGACCTTTAGAAGGAACCTTGCTACCTGCCAGAGCCTTCCTTTCTAGCATGGCTTGCCTGCATGTGGATCAAAAGCAATCTGTTTAAGGGAAAATAAAACCTCCCTTTTAGGAGCTTTTCTGACATTCTCAAGGGAATAACTCTCTTCTGAAAAATAACTGATTCACTAAAGCAGACATTAAACTACATTATCTGATATCACACATTTACATTCTCAAAGCACTAACAATATTAAAGGCAAGAGAATAAAACACTTTTTAAATCTTTCATTTAAGCACAGTGACCCTGCTGTGATGGTGTATATATGAAAGCTGATGAGTTTTCCCTTTCTTTTCCTCAGGATCTGAGGCTGCCATCTTGACAGGGTCCAATCAAGATACAAGCCCTGCTTCTGAAATGCTACATTTCTCTTTTCCATAGCATATACATGCTCTTGGATAAGTGTTGGTTATTTCCTTGCTCATGGATAAGTGTGGGTTATTTCTTTCTCTGAAGGAGCCATTCTATATTCTTTACACATGTTGCAAAACCATTCATTCTTGTTTTGCACACAGATAACCAACACCCACCTTTCTGAAGGTGTGAATTCACAGTACACAAGTTTTTCTCAGGTAGCCACAGAAACAGGCTTATTTCATACTGAATAATAAAAAATAATATAATAAAAAAACTATTAAAATAATTTAATTTCAGAAGAAAGGCTAGTTCTTGCAGAAGATCCTGTTTGTATTTTCTTCCTTGTGTCTGTCAGGAGCTGACTACCCAGTATACTTTACAGACCTGCAAAAACATTTTACTTTACTTTCATTTTCTTAAAATTCATGTCAAGTCATGCACTAGAATACGAATGAAAAATACACTCATTTGTGCTACTGATGCAAAGGATTTCTCAGGGATTTGAAGACAGGAAAACTGCATTAGTACCTAGCATGTTTTCTTAAGAGCCACATAAGTTTTACAATCATCATCAGTAAGTTAAAATAATAACTAGAAATTATTAGTGCTTTTGTTTTCTTATGGACACGTTAAAACAGATGAGTTTGTCAAATGTTATTTAGCATTAATATTGTTATCAGGACTGCTTAATAATCAAAGATATCCCACTTGATTTCAAACATCCTTGTTGATGCTCAAATGAAAAACTGTTTAGAAAATAAAAACCTCCCAATTCTTTAATGTTACATTTCATATTTGAATAGCTACCTGGAGGCCTCAACCTATTTGCCAGTGACTGTTCTGTTACTCACACAGTACCTAGAAACTGAGTTAGTGTTCAGCAAATCACCCTTTATAGTTTAATGTGTGTGTGTATATGAATAATGCAATAATAAAGGATTAACTGGTTTTGCACTTTTTTTTTGCCATCAATCCTCCACCTTTACTTGAGTTTCAGACATTAAGAAAGACTCCACAATGCTATACACTGCTATTCATTGTGTAGCTGCCCCATTTTCACACACACACACACACACACACAGAGAAAAGACCACCTTACAGCAGAGTCCTGAACTCATGTCAGTAAGATACCAGCATCATCTCAAGTATCACACAAACATCAATAATGACATTTTTCTTTGTGGATTATCTCTAATCTTGCTCTTAGAGTGTTTAGGAAAAAATGGCTGCACACTGCTTTTGCTGTGCCAAGCTGCCCATGAAATTTCTCTGCAGGACCCTCTCTCTCTACGTAACAGGCTTGGAAGGTGCCCCTGGTTCTCATCACAAGCTGCCTTGCACAAACCAATACAAGTTCCTATGAGCTTTTAATTACAAGAATGCTTATTTCTTAGGTAGTATGGATGATCATGGGACATAAAAATAACTTCTACATGGTTTGTTTTTCTTCCTCTTTCCCATCCACCATTTCCAGTGTTGTATTTAAATGTTTCACTGAGAAATCCAAGGGGGGGGGGGGGGGGGGGGGGTGGCAATCCCCTGCCCTAACATATTTCCTGCAGCCTCCAAATAAATTTTACTTTTATTTACACTTCTGATTGCCAAAATAATTATTCTTGTTCTTCCCTCTCATACATTCTGAGGAAGTTGTGGCTCTACAAGGTTGACACCAAATAACTGCTCCAGTGATCTGCGACTTTTGTGACTTGGATTCCATGACGTGCATTGTCACCCTGCTTCTTGCATGTTTTCTCTTTAGCTTTCAATGTTTTGAATTCTTGGAGTCAGTTTTCTCATGCACATTCTTGTAAATAATAATTGTTTTACATTCCTCTCTGGAGGAAGCAGGAATTGATGGACTTTTGGTTTAACCAGTGTGGTCAGAGAGGAGGCAGCCTTGCCTTCCAATCCCTGGACACTTTTGCAATGGTCCCATATTAAACTTACTCTTTTTTCACCCTTCTCTGTGAAGAGAGTTGTTGTGCGTGTGTGGTTCATTTCTTGAACAGCGGCAGCCCATTTTTACCCCTCAGTTTCAGGAAAACAACAGGGAGCAGCTATCTGAAAAGTACCATTCCTGTTTCAGAGTTTTTCAATTATTTAATGTCAGACTCCCTCCTCACTCAGCCAGAAACATGCTGCTAGACTAGATACAGAATACACATGAATTATTTCCAGCTGGAGAGATAAACAAGGAGTGATACTACTGAGCAGGACCTTTCTCCCACGTGCAGTTACAGTGTTTGGAGACTACTCAAATGTCTGAGAGGACACTGGACTGTTTCAGATAGTGATAGACAGACTTACCTGTAGTTCCAGCCAAACATTATTTGGGGACCTTTCTTAAAAATTTTTTTTTAAGCACTAAAGACTTGAATATTAATTAGGCCTAAGAAACCACCAGCCTTATATATGAGGGGAAAACAGCATAATACGGTTTACTCAAGCATCTGGAGGGTTCAGATTGTTTTCCTTATTTGCTGTGTTTCTTATGGTAAAGTTTTTCTGACCTGCTGTAAAAGATACAAACAGCTTTTTACAGAATGCCCCATGCAACTGGGATACAAATCAACTCTTTTTTTATGTCTCTATTATGGAACAATAAAGTATGTGATGCTTCTGACAAAAAAAGTACAAGACAGCATCTCCCCTTAATTATCATCTCCTGCCCTGGGGTATCTTTTGCCATAACTACTTTTTCCAAATTCATCCCGTAAAAGGAAAACTACATCCTTCCAGGATGACAGAAGTCTCACAACAAAAACATCTTTATTCAACTCCAGGGCAGAAGTAGAGTACCTCCCTGTAAAAATGAAATACTGATTAAGCAAACTGTCAACAACCTGATTACATAACATAAAAGATTATCCACACAAGACCAGAAAATCTTGCATTCCTGTACTTTTTCTCAGGCTTTCCCACATAGCTGTCTGCACAACACATTCATTATAAGCCCACCAAAAAAGAGCAAATCTCTATTAACTGAACATGAAGTCATCACTGCAAAATTCCAAAGGTGCAAAACCAAGGCTGAAAACTTGACCCTGCCTCTTTGGATGTGCACATCACAAGGCAGTGACCATGTGAGAGTGCATTAAAAGACAGTCAGAGTAGTAAGCCTGTCGCACATCTCCTTCCTTGGTCCTATAGAATCACTGAACAGCTCCCACTCAGATCTATGGTCCAATTCAACCTATGTGCACTCAGCAATAAGAAACCACAGATGTGCATCATTCCTGTCATTCTGCCATGTCTCAGTTACAATGGACAAAGGAGTTCATCTCTTCTTGCTTTCTAGCTTCTCATGCAGGCATACAGACAATGGCAGTCATTTGCTTTTATAGTCTTGTCTGACACACTCATCTTACCTTTGTGCTCTGAGAATTTTAACTCTAGGATCTCCATCTGTTCCTCCTATTCCTTACTAGGCTAAAAAGCATCTCTGTTTTATTACTGTACCTCTCTGACCTAAATTCTTCCCAACACCTGTTTGCCTTTCTCAGCTCCAAATTTAAAGGACTCCCAATAACTGTTTTCTCTGCCAAAAGTTACACCCTGGCTAAATGAGAAATCACACAAATTTGATAGGCAACAGAAAGAACCAAAATCTTACAGATCTGTCATATAAAACAAATGCAATTCTACTTTTTCAAATTTAGAAGCATGTTTGATGAGCACATTTTTATTTCTTCTACTGTTCACCTCCTCAACCCCAAGCAGCATTTTAAAATATTTGCTTAAGAAAAACCATAGAGGTCAGCCAAAAATAGGCAGGGTGACTTTACAGATGAGTTCATAACACAAATAAAATTAAATTTTCATTTAAAGATAAATAGTTTAGAAAAGCATCAGTCCAAAAGTAAATATTTTGCCTTCACCAATATAGGTAAAAGGTAATGTCTATGTTGGCATTTGGTCATCTCTTCCTTGATCAGCTTTCTACCCTTGGAAGAGTCATGTCAGTGACTCTACCCCTTCAGTTCCTTCATCTGCAGATGCTGTAGTCTTTTTTTCTCCCTCCCTATTTGGTAGCAGTGTATACTAGAACTTCAAGCTGTCAAAGGCTCTGGTTACAGACAGTTACCCTAAGTAACACAGCTGCGACCAGCTTGTTTTCTGAAACATTAAAAAAAAGTTGTCTCAAGTTTTCTTTGATGGAGAATCTGGTAACACAAAGAAGAGAATTTCTAGCCAGACATACTGCATATAATAGCAGCACAAAGAGCCTGATTCTGTAAGCACAAAACACTTCCCAACACACCACTAAATATAACATCAAAGCAATAAAAAATTGCATTGAAGTGCTAAGCACTGAGGCAGCAAATACCTCCCTCACGATCAGTACTCCAGTTCTGTATCATCATTTGACAAAGTCTCAAAACTCAGCACATGTTAATGGGTCATAAATACCCAGCTGCTCAGGGACAGCTTCTTTGCCTTGTGTGCAAGCTGTTTCTACAAATGACCGCAAAAATGTATGAAGGCCTACTAAAACCACTGGGAAATAACAGTGCACAAAGCTATTTGCCATCTACACAGAGGACAGAAGGAGAACAATCCCCAGAGAGAAGCAGTGGAGAAGTGCCTGGCAGTTCTTTGAGGGAGAAGGGAAAAGCTCAGCCTAGTCCTGCAAAGATAAATAAGCAGCAAGGAAAAATGCAGACACGAGGTTAAAGATCCTGCTGGTCTGGAACGTGACTAGCAGCAAGGTGGGGAGGAAAGAAAACGAAAACTTATTTGGGAGAGAACTTCATGTTCTCTCCACGATTAACATTACAGCTCTGCACACACAGCTCCAGAGGTCATTGATTGCTCTCTCCTCACAATGCTTGCTTCAGTAGTATTCTGGGGTCTTAAATGCTTTTCTTTGAAAGATATCACTCCAAGATATACAAAGAAATGACAACTTTGATATTCTTAAAGCATTCAGAACACAACAATAAGGCAGAACCAATACTGAAATTAACTTTAAGCATACTTTCTGTATGCAGTCCTCCAGTTTGGTTTAAGAATATTTGAAAGTCAGTGTTAGAGGGGCTGACTCAGGTTTTTGTCATATAATTGCTAGTGAATTGTTTTAAATAAATGTAATAACGAACTGCAAAGTAAGGCTTCCTACACTCCTTGCTTTTATAAAAAATCTTTACCGCTAACAGAGGCAGCTACAAGTCATACCTTAATAGGAAAGACAAATACTAATACATACATAATGCTTCTAAAAAACCCACTGTTTCCTCAGGTGTTACAGAGGGGGGGAAAAACTCCCAAACAATCCATGAAGATTCATGAACATTTCATTCCTGTAAGACTACAGATGTCAGAGTAAGGAAACTAATTTTGCCCTGCTATCAGAGTCAAAAATCATTTGAATATCACAAAAAATAGTGAATATAACTCTTCCATTGTTAATATCTTTCTGCTTCCTCTATAATGGATCATGGGGACACATCAGCTTTAAAAAAATTCAATTCTTCTTTTTTTCCTCTATTAGAAAATGTAAATCTGTTTACTAAAACCTTGTACTGAAACTCCATTTAGTAAGTTGCCAGGAGAGCAGGAACTGAGTTAACAAATGTAATAACAAATTTAAGAATTAAATACTTGTAATTAAAAGTAGAAAAGAAGTCACATAAATAATTCCTAAAAACTGGGGTTTTTTTAGAAAAAACAACTTCTGAGTTTTTCTGCTTAAACATCTTCCTCTCAGACTGACATATAAACACCTCATCCCAAAACATCAGGTTATGCCTCTCATACCAATGCCTTCTGCAGTTTTAGCACTACCATACCTCAGGTTACAGTAAGATGGAATGCAACCAAGATCAGCCTCTGACAAGGACAATTGTGCTTGATCAGTCCAAAATAGCTCTGTAAGTTCATTAATAACACTGAATAAAAGAATAGTAGATGACATTTGGTGACACAAGATGAATTGAGTTTATCCTTGGCCATTGCAGCTGGCAAAACAATAAAAATACAAATAGTAAGCTATTCAGGTATAGGAGATGGCATAACATGAATATGGTCATCCCCACCACAATGTGGTTGTCATGCCTGAGGTATAGTCAATTTAGATAGCTAAACGGCTTAAAATGTTACCCATTGACAAAGACTGGGATTTCACTCTTTGCTAAATCAAAGAACTGTGAAATGTACTCAACAACATATTTGTGTGACTAATGAATGTGTTGGAAATGGGAACTCTATTCACTCATGCCACAGAAAACAAAGGGACAAATAAAATCAAAAGGTTCCTTAGTCATTCTCAGCATTATGAGGAAGCCACAGAAGTGACAAACACTGAAGGCAGCAAGTCTGACATTTCATACAGATGGTTACAGCGACTGGAATTACGTCCTCAGAGAGCAACACGAGATACATAAGGAGCTGACAGCAGAGCACCCTACACAACCTGCAGTAGGTACAGGAGTCTAAATTCTCCTAAGTGTAACTACAAACTAGACAACAGTAAGGTTCTTTAGGTGTCAGAGCAGGTAAGATAGTGCAAGATGAGACAGCAACAAATACTCCTAGTTTATCCATCTAAAAAGGCCTGGCAAAACAAAACATTATCATTTTCCTGTTGTTGCATGACAAGTACATGACCAAATATTTGCTTCTAAGAGTGCAAATAAAATAATCTTTTTTATGGCAAACCCTGCCACTAAAGGTACATTACCTTCAGTTACTAAAATCAGCAACTCTACACTAATTTTGTCCTCCAAAAGGCTCCCCCACATTTAAACAGATCTATAGATACAGATAAATATCCTTTAGCCAGTATAGCACCTCTGTATATTCAGTAGGTTCAGTCTGACTTTTCTCATCTTGCACTTTGGAGCAAAAAACCAAAGCTTATTCAAGAATGCTGGTGGGTACGAAGAAAATACACCTCCTTGACATGAGAGTCAAAGCTTTTCATTTCAGCACTCAGGTGAATATATTCAGCTGAGAACCAGGGAATGCTAAATACTGAGGCCCTCATAGACATTATTCCTGTATTAACTGTACTACACTAGAAGTACAGATATTGGCATTAACAGGGACTAGGCTTGCCCAGGCACCAGAGACCATGAAATCTTATCAGTTCCCTGCTTTATCTAAGGCAATTAGCTTTGTTGACAGGCAAAGTTTATTAGCTCAAAGTAATGCTGTGCTTACAACACCAAATTGCTTCTAAGACTTCACATGTTACATCTGCAGAGAACTGATGAGCCACATGAATATAAATCTACTGGGGAAGCACAACGCTACAAGATTTAGACTGACCTCAGAGGATGCTCACAATTATATCTTCAAAGTAACCACACACCAAGAATGCAAACAGGCTTAGAACAAGACAAAAAATGGAGCTGGCTTTCAACAAAGATATGGCAAGGAGCTACCCTCAGACAGACAGTCTCCACATAAAAAAAATATATCTTTTTCTTTCAGTTTTACTTTTCAGGCAGCAAAGTCATTATATGCATATACACACAACTCAATAGGCATAGATTAAGGGAGCTAAATATTCAAACCTGATATATATCTAACGTTTGCATCTTTCTAAAGAGTGTGCAGGTTTCTCTGTTCTCTAAAGGTAAGAGAAATGCATGAATTTTTCTTTCTCTACTCCATGATTTCTACCAGTCAGTGGAATTCAAAAGTGGCTTGAACAGACATGTGGTTCTTGTAACTGTGTATGTTAAACTGTATTAATGAGAAGACCTTCCATTGATTTACTGTAGCTTACCATATATCACAGAATGATCACATTGCATGTGAGGCTTTGCACACAACAGCAGCAAACAGGATTCAAAGTGTCTACAAGAGCACAGGGAGAGAAAAGGGAAAGAAAAAAGGGAGAGAAAAACGAAGTCAGAAGTTGTCACTCCCTTCCTTTGTTAGCTAGTTGCCAATACTAACTTCAAATAAACATATTTTACATACTTACAAAGGATCAGCACATAACAGATTGTATCCTTTTAATTATTTTTTTTGCTATTATAAAAATAAGAATTATGACTAAAGAGCATTTCCTTGATGCCTCATACTGCATTCTAGAGACAGGAGTGTGAGGTGGCACTACCTATGAGGTCAGCAGGGAAGAGCCTCAAGCATTTCTTGAGCTTTAGTAAGCCTTAAATGATTTAATGCCATATGTTGCTCAGAAAACTGTTTTTGAATTGCTGCAATGAGTACCTTTTTATAGCCCAGATTTAGATGAGAAAAGTATTAGGTGGCTCAGAAGGTTAAATAAATCTTGTTTACTGCTTCTATGCATATGCGACCATCTTGTCACACCACCCCTCTTGCTTCTTTTCCTTGACCTTCAGCTGCTCTGTGACATTCTTCTGCGCTTCAGGCATCCTCCTACTTCTGAAGGTGGAACATGAAACCTTGGAAATAAAACTAAGGACAAAGGAGTCCTACATCTTAGTGTATTTTTGCAGCTTTCTTTAAAATATATGTAAAGCAGAAAGAAAAGCCAGCCACCTTTATGATTTGAAAAGCATCACACCTGACCCAAAGCATCAAGAAGGAATCATTTTTCCTCTGATTAAAGTCAAGGATCTTAAAGTCAAGAAAATAAAAATGGAACACTTCTTCCATGCAAGAACCCTGAAAACATTTTTGCTACTACTCCGATTATTTTCTGATTTAGAAAAAATGCTGCTATTGGCCACTCCCCACTTCAATTGTAATTCATAGTCTCTAAATTTTTTGTAACACATCTGTACTAGTTCAGAAATATCAGACCTGGAAACAAGGCATGCAATATGTGATTTGTGCTATAGCAGACATTGGAATTGTGGCAGCTGTCCTGTCTGTTGTAGAGGGCTTTGCCTGCATTTATATTGCATTATTACCTTCTGTCATGAGAATCTGGTTGAATGTCTTATCCAGGCTCTAACACATCTTCAGTTGCTCCCCAAAGAACAACCTTAACAACACATTTCACAACATCTGTCAGCCTCATAGACTGGAATGACCATGTTTTCAACACTCAGCCTTGCAATTACATCTGCTGGAAACAGCTGTCTGAACTGAAAGGCATTGCTTGTTTTCTGAAGAGCACCTTAGGACTTTTCAAATCGTCTCAAGAGAGCAGAGGACTCCTGATGATGATGATGATGATATCCATCCTCCTGGCCATTGCAAAGCTTTCCTCCCATTGCCAGTGTCCTAGTGGACAAACTAGTGAGATATTTCCTTAACAGCCTGCCAGCATAACCTCTGCAGATTAAACATACACAGGCACAGGTAACAAATAACAAGAATTTGCATACACAGAAACCTTGAATGCAAAATCACATTCCTGTAATACCAGACAAAAAACCCTACCCCTCTCCTACCCAGGGAACACCTGTATAAGTACAGTAATTTCCTGTACTAGGTTTTTGCTGCTCTTTGAATGCAAGTTGTACTACATAGAGACTTCAGGAGGAGACACAGAGAATGCTCCCACATCCACCCATGCCATGAGTTAAGCTAATAAGGGAAACAAAAAAGTAAGCTGCAGGACTGTGGTACACCATGGGATACAAAGCCTCACCAGGAAGCCCAGTCAATGGCTAATAAAGCAAAGGAAACTTGGCTAATAAGAAAGTATCATGATAGCAATTCCAGTAGAAAAAAATCTTTTGGCCTAGATACTTTCATTTTCACTTTATTCCCTTCAAAAGACAATTCTGGTTTAGGTATTTTTCCTGAGTAAAAAAATCAGTTCAAAGTTTACTGACAAACTCCAAGAAAAATTTCAAGAGTGCTGCTATTTTTCACTGAGATCCACTGTTAGCAATAGATACATGAACTTCCAATTTGATGAACTCCACATTCTGGCTACGATGCTCCAAATTCTAAAGCACTAGCATAGAATAGGGTACTAATGTTACCTTTAAAATTGATTCTAAAAACCAATGTTGCACATGTGTCAATGGCTCATCTGTCAAGGGATAAGATAGAAAAAGTAAAACCTGCAATTCACTCTATAAAACATTCTTAAATTTGATAGGGTAGGAATAGAGGTTTTTCTGCACAATCTATAGAACTAGAAACTGGGTGAATTTTCCTGACAATATTCAAAGAACAGCCAAATCCTGAAGTGAGAAACTTGGTTTCATGTCCTGGTTTAGGGCAAGTTAGGGAGAAAACCTCGCAAGGGATTCCCTAAGAAAAGAAATTTAAGCAGCCCCTCCCTTAACTGGTTTGGGAAAAAGAGTTCCTTGGAAGGAAGTGGAAAAAGGGAACTATAGATAAATTGACAAAGGTTATCTCCTTTTGGGGGGGATAAAGGGGTAAATATACTTATGATGCTTTTTTTGGAACCATTTGTTCTAATCCTTTTGAGAGCTGATCACACAATGAAGGGCTCACATGATCTGAGAGCTAAGCCAACACATTCTTTGACTTCCAACAGAAGATCTGCTAAGACTAACAGACTAAGTAAACCAGCCTCCTGATGCCAACAGTAGAAGGCTTGAACACAAATCATTCCCTAAAAATCAATACAGACACAAAATATAACAGCTATTCCAGGAAATGTCACGACAGCTATGGATGGTACACCCACCTCCAGGCTTTGAGAAACTTCCAACCACCTGGCAAGCAGTCGGGGGTACAGCAAGATACTCGGCTACTAAAATGAGTTTATAGATACTGGGCCAGCCAGCATGATGAGGGTATAACTGCTGAGTCCACTGGCATGAAGAACTCAAAATCCAGCCTCACCCACTGGAGCTGCTTTTCTGTTGCTACAGGATCAATTTCATAGTATGTCTGCTTCTGCTCAGCTCCAAGAACCAAGGAGTAAGGCAAATCCCTCATCTTCAGTTAAAATTCTATGGAGGTGGCACTACCCACATAGCTAGGAGAACAACTTCCCAACTTTGAGTCTCACACTCACCCCACACAAGCTTGAAAGAATTCATTATGGTGCCTTAGAGACTTGAGAGAGCAGACAGTTAAATGAGAAGGACAGAAACATATATGCTCTCATCTACTAAAGTTTTAAGCCATTCCTTAATAAACAAACATGTAATAGCAGTTCTTGATTGTAATTAGATGTCTAGCCATCACACAGAAAGGGGAAAAGCCAGATCTATATATATTGCTCTTGGGAATTTGCAGGAACATTAAGTTGGGAACATTACCTGCACATGCACTCAGCCTGCTCCTCTCAAGGGCCTTGCAATGCACATGCATGACACCAACCAGCAACTTCTCAGTGACACTAGGTTTAACTTGCTCAAAATTATGATACTAACATTCACACATTAACAAGGAGCTCTTATTTCCTTCTGTTTGAAATAATTACATAAACAGCACTGAACTTCATACTGATAAGTAAATGTTCAAACCCACAACAGAGATGCATTTCATGATTCAAGAGAGAACAAAAAGGCAAGTGAGAATAACCTGATGTTATGCAAAACTTATGATTTCAGCCCAGTATACTGGGCTCAAGGTTTTCAAATACTTGCAGCCACCAACACTATGTTGACAGAAGTCTCCATTACAATAGTCATTAGGTTCTTATTGTTTCCAAGGACAAAACTTACAACCAACTTTTGATACTCAAAGATTCCCAGAAATGGCTAAAACCATCTTCCCACAGTAATCTCCAGAGTACTAAAACTCATTCTACCTCAAAAAAAAAAAAAAAAAAAAAAAAAAAAAAAAAAACAGAAGCACTTTGTTTTAGATACCCTGACAATCACATCAGGACAGTAGTACTGCATGACTTATCTGAGAAAGCTTGAGATGAGCCATTGGTCTAAAGCTCAAAACAATCCTCCAAGACCATCTCGGAAGGGAGGGAGGGACTAGGGTGTCACATCTATGCTGCAGTTGGTGCACAACTGACTCAGATACTGAAGTTCTCAAGTTAGCTACATCAGGGGTATCCATCTGGCACTGCTTAGCCACATCCCAAGACAATCCAGAGCCTTTATCATCTTAGGGCACCAAGGACTGCTTACATTAGGCAAAAAGTCCTGATGAATTATGCCTCCACACATCCATCTATTTAGGGGATAGATACAATCCTATCTGTATTGTGTTACTCTGCTCTCATGTACAATCTCTTTGTAGCAAAGCCTTACTTCACAGAATTAGGAGTATTTTCTCCCTTACCACAGACTTGCCAAAGAGTTTGGGGAAGGTGTCCTAGTGCACTCAGAGTTTCTTACACACCCCTTAACCCTTCTTCATGCATAACAAGACACCTTCACCCATTAAACTTTGCTATGCATTTCTGCACATGAACAATCTTTAAATAAGCAGCTTCTCAGGTTGATCATTACCTTTCCTATCAGTTCTCCTTTTCCCCATCAAGTAATAAGAAATTCTGAGACATTTTTTTTTTCTTTCAGATCGGCTCAATATCAAGCAGAATAGAGCAGAGGAAAAACCATGCGTATTACGAAATTTTGCAAAGTCTGAAGAATTCCAGTTTAAGGAGGAACTTATCAGAAGTTCATCCGAGTAATATAAGTTATTGGGGGAATAGTGAGGCTTTCACTAGGAAAATCAGTGGAATTAGTTGGTTGTTTATTTGGTCAGGGATTTTTTAATCTTTTGCTGTATTCCTGAGAGGGAACCATACCAACTGGGGACAAGAGAGACAGAGTTGGTAAATATTGTAACAATTAACTTTGCATTTATTTGATTACTTGTGGTGTCTTTTTTTCCTGTGGGTACAGAGGAAACAGACAAGGATAAAGGATGGCTCATTTGCTTCTTCTCATTGCCCTTCATATCCTCCTCTCTCTCACTCAGGCTGCTGAGCTACTGCCCCAGATGCAACAGCAGTGTGGTTCAATAGATAGCATAAACAAAGGATGTGCAGGCAGTACTCTGTAGCAGCAACATCAGAGCTCCCTGTTCCCACCTCTCCCCACAGGCTAGGAATGCATCAGACCTCTAACTTGCATTGCTTTTACTGGTCTGGCAACTTGTCTGTTGCCTTGCCTCCTGTAGCCATTAGAACAACACAGGACTTACTGAATAATCAGAGAACCAAAAAAAAAATAAAAATCTGGGAATTTACCCAAGCCTAACCCCCTGCCTCAGGGAAGACCACTAGACAAACCACTCAAGACAGTTTTCCCTCACCCCTTCTTATCAGCCTCCAACGAGGCAGCTACACCTTTCCTAGGCAACCTAATCCATCACTGAGCTCTCTTTTTGGTTAGTTTTCTCACCTAAGCCTAGGCAAATCCCTTGTGCTATAACGTGGTTCCATTATTTCTTGCAGTTCCCTGCACAGACAGAGGACAAACAGTCCTTTCCTCTTATGGTCATTTTCATATTCCAGTCTTCTCCTGATTAAGTTTGGCCTTCAGAGCAAAATCTGTCAGGCCTCCCTTGCTAACTATGCTCTGGATTCTCCATGTTTTTCTTGGGGCTCAGAGTCCCAAACAGGACATCACACTAAACAGAAAATGTAACAATGCTAACTGTTACCATTATTCATGCCTTACATATATCCCTCCTATTGCTGATTCTGCTTGCCAGTAAGAACATCATGGTTTGGCAGCAGTCATGAAAATATATGCTTCTTTAAAAAGAGCCTGTTCTTGCCCATGGGAAATCAGAGGGAAGAACAAGCAAGTTAAAGGATAAGACCTGTGTTACACCACCCAAGTTCAGAGACTGAAGAAGCAGACCTTAAACTTAGAGAAAGTTATTACTGCTACATTCTTGTTCTTTGGTAGCTGCAAACAGAGTCAGCAGGCTGAGCACCTTAACTTTACGCTTCAGCCTCTTGCCTTGCTATACCAAGCAAGAACATTGTTTATGCTTCTCTTGCTACTTCTAAAGACAAAGCAGCTTAGCCATGAAAGCCCAGTGCCAAGTCCCACATCTCTTCTCAAGCATGGCCAAAATAAGTGAAGTGCCCTGATATCAGCAGTTCAAAGTTTCTTAGCTTCTCCCAGCTTGCTGGCAATTGTTGGCAGCAGTGAAGTTACAAGTGGAATAGTCACCTTAAGTTACTGCACAGGGAGACCATTTACCACTTCTGGAACACAAACCATCAAGGTTTTATGCTAAGGCAAACAGTCTACTAAATGTTTTGCCTGTTCTGTACCTCCTGATCCACAGCACTGTACAGTAATGCTAAAACTAAAGTCTTACATATAATGAGAAAGAATATCTCATGGATAATAAGGAATAATACCTGAATGGCTTTACAGAACTGTAACACCTCCACTTGCAGTTCCCTCCCTCAGCTAGGAGAAGGGTTGCCGACATGCCTTTCCTTTCAGTTATGCTTTCAGCCTTCATAAAGTAGAATCATGAAATATTCTGAGTTGGAAGAGACACATCAGGTTCATCAATCCAAGTAGTACCCTGTCTGTGCCCCAGGAAGTCTGGGACACCAACCCCCTCTCATCTTTTCTCAGGCCTGCTGACCATGAGCACCTCCTTTCCCCAGCTGAGCCCTTGATGATTCCAGAGACAAGTGGAATCATCAAGGGCTCAGCTGGGGAAAGGAGGTGCTCAGGCAAGGCACTGGCCAACCTTCTTAGCCACAATTTGAGAGTTAAGGCTCTCAGACGCTGACTTACTAACACTCTCTTCCAGGTTTCTGAAAATCCAGAATATTAGTAGAAGGCCAAGTAGATCTAGGGCTAGTTTGGGAATGTTTGTCCACACTCTAGAAGAGTCTCTACTAGGACTTAGATTAATTTCTATGCCATATATTGCACTCTAGAGCTCATGTTTATTCCTGAATATGTGAGGCCCAAACCACCTTTCCTGTACATCTCAAAGAATAGCAGAACAAATACTTAAATGTAGAAATACTACACTTTCACAGATCCATTAAACAAAAGTGAAAGCACATGAATAATTTAATAAGGGACTCAAAGGAAAAAAAATTACTTTTGAAGTGCTTTCCTGTAACCTTAAATACTGCAGAAACAGAAGAGTTTGCTGCCATGTGCCCAGACCTGGGAGTTCAACTAGTTGAACTAGTTGAACAACTACTGGAGTTGGCCTGTCCAGACTCCAGTATAATTAGCAACTAGCAACCTCTTCACAGATATCGTCCCAATATTTTCAGGTATCTTTTGCCTTCTTTTTAATTTCCTGTCCTTAACTGCTTTTGTTCACTATTAAATAGCAGTTATGATTTACTCTGGAAGCAACTGAGTATCTGTGCTATCAGTGGAATACCTTTATATATTACATATTACTATGCATTACTGTTTCCTCCAAAGGAGCATCTGTTAACCAAGACACAAATTCTTGTGAATAAATGCTGATGGATGTTTGGAGTGTGTATGTGTGCCCTGGATAGAGACACATGCATGTTTGCATGTGTGTTTCTGCATAAGCAGATAAATAGACACAATGTATATATCACAAAAACGTAAATGGGAATAAGCTAGAAAAATGTATCAAGGAAAGAAGTATCAATGCTATGAAACACAGAGCTGATACTGCTGTAAACAAAAATAATATTGGGCTTTTATTATCACTGGTAAACCAGGATTTAACAGTCTCTGTTAATAAGCCACAAAATCTGTGTGAACCCTTGTCATGCCACTTAGTCCATGACATGTCCATGAACTAAGTCCTACATCATATCCCAAGCAAAGAGCACCACATCCATTTTAACAAAGCTTCCTGATTTCTGTGTGTTTTCAGTGAAATGTCTGCAGAGAAAAATCCCTACAGGGTGGAGCTTGGGAGACTCGGCAGGAAGCCTGGCTTGTAGTCCATTTTCCCTGCAGTCAACAAGATTAAAGCACTTGCACAGAAGCAACTCTTAGTTGCTTCAGCAGCTGCTACTCCCTAAAATATTACAGGCCTAGAATAAGGTATTGTTTACTGTTCAGGGGATGAATTTATGAAAAAGCCTTCTCAGACATTGAGAGAAGCCCACTGTGGTGAGGAAAGCATTTTGTTCAAGCAGAACAGGACAACACAAACTTTACTGGCTGTCCCAGTACAGTTCTGATTTTTTTGATATAAGGTTTAAAAACTTATCTGTTATTTTTCATCTATTCTTAGTTCACTTGTATGGTGAGAGCATGCACTGGCCTTTACTTTGCCATGGGAGAAGACAAGTTTACCTTGTTTGAAATAACTTTTACCTACCCTCTAGGCACCTAAAAGCACCAAAATACACAGCCTGAGTTTTAATGGAGCTAAAGTGAAATTGGATTTAAATTTTAAATTATGTTTTAAGCTGAATCCCGTTAAATAAATCCTTCACTGCAGGGAAACTTTTTTCATGAGAAACCTTTCAAGAGAAGAGGTATTCAGTACATGTGCAAGAAAAAAAATGATACATAGAAAACAGTTTAGTGGGAATACAAACAAAAAATATTACAAATACCAAGAGGAGATTATGTTTAATTTGAATTGTATGATGAATAGGCTTTCCAGATTTTAAACCATTCAAAGGCTAATTTCATGGTTTTTTTGCCTGATTAAAAAAAAAATGTAGTAAAACACTTAAAAATTCTGAAGTGCATAAGCTTCCTGCAGATTTGACATAGCACAGAAGAGGTTCATTATGTGTGTTTTGTACCTCTAAATCAATATTCCACTGAGTATTTTAGAAAGTGAAATAAGGAAACAAAACATTGAAAAAAGAAATGGTAAATACTATCACACAAATTTTGCCTTTTGGATTCACATCACTTCCATTATAGAAATGATAGACATCATTTTGATTTTAACACATTTGTATAAACAAAGAGAAATCATAAGCAAAAAACCCCCCCATTATTGTTACAACATGGGTCAGGTTTCAGTGATCTTTTCAATTAAGTTTTAGCAAATTTTTCTCAAGTACTGAAAGACTGTTGGCTCTATAAGGTCAATTGCAGTGAAGTTTTTAAGGTCAGTTCTGCTCCTTTAGAATTAGTCCTAATTTTCACCCACCGAAAAATCATCAAGAAGAAAACCATTTCCAAACACTTAAGTATATTTATTACTCTCATTTCCACCCTGACTAGAATAAACCAATTCACTGCATATTCTAACAAGGGTGCTGTTATCAGCAATCCACTTCAACCGAATGTCCTATGCTGGCAACCTTCCCACAAACAACAGTGAATTTCCATAAAATCCAAAAGATTGCTGTGGCCACCTTTTTAGCACAAGGACACAGCCTATGAAAGGTACCAGCTGCAGAATGCATTGCCTAAGTGCCAAATCTGCGTGCAACTTTATGTCCAGGCTTCGCTTGCCAAACACACGTGAGTTTATTTCCTCTGATTCATCAAACACAGTAAGTGCTAACAATGAACGCAGAATCATAGACTTGTTTGGGTTGGAACAGACCTTTGGGACAGTTGAGGGCTTCCTACTCCCAGCACAGCCGGTGGATTCCAACTCCAGCCCCAGCAGACTCCCCCCGACCAGCCGACCTGCTCTTTTGTAACACCCCTCCTGATTGGATGGGCAAGTCTTCTATCTCCACTCTTTGATAATTAGCACAGCTGTAATTCATCAGGGGCAGGGTTGATTATAATCCTTTCACCTACATAGGACCATTGAGTCCAACTATTAACCCAGCACTGGCAAGTTCACTTCTAAACCATGTCACCAAGTGTCCCACCTACACTTCCCTGGGCAACCTGTGCCAAAGCTTGGTAACCCTTTCCATGAAGAATTTTTTTCCTACTATCCTAGCTAAACCCTCCTTGTCACAACTTGAGGGTATGTTCTCTTGACCTATCTCTTGTTATTTTGGAGGAGAGAGCAACCTCCACCTGGCTACAGACTCCTTTCAGGGAGCTGTAGGGAGTGATAAGTCCTGGAGTCCCTGAGCCTCCTTCTCTCCAGGGTAAACAGGCCCAGCTCAGCCAATCCTCAGCAGAATTGTGCTCCAGACCCTTCACCAGATCCATTGGCCTTCACTTCAAAGTTTTTTGTTGTATTGAGGGACCCAAAGCTGAACATAGGATTCCAGGTGCAGCCTTATCCAGGTGCTGGTTATAGGTCCATGAAAAGCACCCTGGTCCTGCTGGCCACACTATTTCTGATACAGGCCAGGATGCCACTGGCCCTCTTGACCACCTGGGCATTTCCTTTTTTATGAGGAAATGAGGATTATGAAGACTCACTTCTGTTCCCTGTCCCTGTCCTCCATCTCAGGAGGGCAGGACCCAGGGAACAACTTGTCTTAGGGTAAGGCAAAGAAGGTATTAAGTTCCTCAGCTTTTGTCACTATGTTTCCCACCACATCCAGTAAAGGATGGAGATTCTCTTTAGATCTCATTTTGCTGTTGATGTGTTTACAGAAACATTTTTATTGTCTTTTGCAGCAGTAGCCAGATTCTTGTCCTAGTAGGGCTTTAGCTCTTCTAATTTTCTCCCTACATTACTTCACAACATCCTTGTATTCTTTCTGGGTTCCTGCCCCTTCTTCGGAGAATTATAAACTCTCCTTTTTTTCCTGAGGTTCAGTCAGAAAGAGCACCCAGTTCTTGTCTGCTGCAAGAAGTGTCTTTCTGTCTGGTTGGTTGGCTTGATCTCAGAACCTTCACTGTGTCACGAGTTGAGAAGAATTAGTTTGACTTGTAAGAAAAAAAATAATTAGGCAGGTCAGTTCAGAAAACAAAATTATCAAATTCTACTTCAGTGGGATTGAAGGTAATTATCTCTTCAAGATCTGAACTGGTGTGCCCTAATGCATTCAAACAAACCCACTTGAGAACCAAGAAAGAAAACTTCACATTTCTTTATCAGAATAATTCAAAAACGCTTGAGGTCAGTGACATCTGAAAATGAGGGAAACAAAATTGCATACATACCTTGCACCTCTAAACATCTCCTATCTTATAGACCAAAGGCTTTTGCTAATTATGCACTAAGCATAATGCCTTTATAAGTCAGCAGGGTAAACAGCTAAATAATTCATGTTAGCATGAGCCCAGCCCTCCCAGTCACTGGCAATGTTACACAACTAAAAGAAGGCAGGAGGGACACTGCTTGAAAACACAGTGTGATTCTGGGATTCAACCTCAAACAAAACAGGGAAGTGGAAAGCCACTTCAAAATTAATCTCACAACAAGTGTTCCTGGCAAAAATTATTTCTACTGTACGTCATGGCAATAGAGCCAGGGAAAAAGTAAATGAAAATGTGCAAATTGTTTGTTCCTGTATTAGGTATGACAGAATAAAATATTGCACCTTTAATACACATTATCTTTTGAGAATAATTATTCAAGCTTTAATCAGATCTCCTTCCAGTCACATCCAGGCTATGAAGTGTTTTATGTGCAATTATCATAAATTTAAAAGCTAGACAGTTCAATAGGACTTTCAAAATTTTAAGTTTGCTGTATTTCATGTCGCATTATTACTAACTACTGTGTGAGTGCTACAAACAGAAATGTTGTATTCACAATCAGCAGCATTATAAGGCAAGTGAAACACAAAAACCAGACAGAGATTTTGAAGATGGAAAGGGACTGTAACAACATCTGGTCTTAATCATATTCCATTACATGACAAAAATCAAAGTATTTTAGGGTATTAAACAACCCCAATTTGACAATATGATTGAAAGGCAATACACATTCAACTATAAATAAAGCAGCAGATACTTGCAGAACTTACTAAATTATAAATAAATGCTACAATAAACTAAAAGTAAAATTAGAGAGGGTGTGTGAGTCATCAAGAAAGCCACCTCTTTAAACTAATGAATTTCACTAAAGGTCATCAAAATGAGTGAGGCAGAAAGCAAGGCAAAAGTTGATAAAAATAAATAAGGAATCCAAAATAAAGAGTGACAGTGCCCAGCTTCAATACAATCATCATTGCTTGTGTGAAACAATTGAATCACAAAAGGAAAAATTTTTTAAAAAAATTTTAAACTAATGGCAAACTCTTTTATACCTTAATCAGAATGGTGTTTTGGAGGAAAAGATGCAAAAGAATAGAAAAAAATTTAGGGAGTGCAATTACAGAAGCAAAACCTACATTGGCTCCCATTCATTCACAAACACTACATGCAGGCCATGTGTCGTTCTGATGATTTGCTGCCATCTAGAAACAGAGCTTCATCTATGCAATCACTACTTGCCTGGCCAAAGACTTCAATTTCCAAGCAAATCAACCCATCTCCTTTCATTAGTCCTAATGTCTTTAGTTAATAAAGTGGAAATGATCAACATATTTTTAAAAAACGTCATCAAAATAAATGTAGGTGTAAGTTAGGTTCATCTAGAATAGCATGTCAGTAACAATCCCTAAGCTCTCCACAATGTTCATGACTGACTTGATTGCTTAAGTGTGTCTTGCAGCTACTGTATGATTTTGCTGCACCTCCTCATATTTCAGAGTCTTGTACATCCCTGCTCAGGCACATAGCTTGTTTGGACTGCTGAACAATTACCCAACTCACACGTGCAATTTCAAAGTGAAAAAGAACTTATTTCATAGGTAATCACCACATATAGGAAATGTAGAAAGGAATGTCTGTATAGAAAGTAGCCCCAAAGCCCCCAAAGGCAAGTAAATAATCCAATGGATTAGCACACTCTTACTTTTTTTTTCTTGAAAGCAAAACTTAGATTGTACATTAGCAGTGGGGTTTTCAGCACAACACGAAAGAAATAACAAGGTGCTTTGAGGGTTGTGCTGTATCAGCAAACCAAAGATAATTTTCTCCCCTTACTGTATGTAGAGTGCCCTTCCTTTTAACGTGAGTCATTTTAAGGGAATGGATTGGGTTTGCTCTCTGCTGCCAAAGCAGAGTAATTCCAGTGCAACTATTTCTCATTTGTGGTGTTTTGTGGGGGTTAGAAACAGGCTTTTAATGTTTATTAAGCAATGAAGAATGACATTACTTGGAGACAGTTCTGTGACATAAATCACCCAATTTATGATCTAGAAGCCAGGCTGTTCCAAACCAGAAATTATCTCTGTTCTTGGTCACAGCCATGAGAGTCTTACAAGCACAGCACTTCACTCTGTTAAGTATTTTCTTTAATCCATCCTTACTTGAAGGAAACGGTAAATTTGTCCAGAAACAAGAAGTAACTGCATTCAGCTTCTTCTGAGGCAGAAAGAGGGGTTCACTCCATCTAACACAGGCAGGTAAAAGACATGTAAGCATGAGCTCTTTCCAAGCCACACCTTAAAGTCAAAGTAGATAAAAAGGCATCAAAAGAAGGAATTTAATTTCATCCTGAAACTACTTTGTAACGCAGCCTAGAGAAACAACTCTCTGGAGCTGCCAGTTTCTCTCCATTGGCAGTAAATGCAGGTTAGGGTAGCTAGTGGCTTAGTTGCCGTGTAGTTTTCAGGTATCTAAAAGCAGAAGACATAAATACCACCAAAAGTGTCCGAAAGCCATCAAATTTCTGAGAACAACCACTGAACCACCTTACTTTATAAAGATCAGACAGTGATGGTACCACCCAGAAACAAAGAGCCTGCACAGAAGGATTATTCCTGCAAGTGCTACTACTTCACAGTATCTCTAAAGATTTCCCTCAAAAGGTTTCCATCAAAAGATTTCCATTTTCTTCCAAAAGATTTCCATCTTCTAACTATTTTTTCCAACTCTGCTTCAAGGTCTTCACTATGATGATAACAGCCAGTTGCTCAAAGCAAATTACATTGATTTTATCATGATGAAAGTCAATTTTTGTAAGGCTGTTTCTTTTAAAATGTTTTTACATAAAGTGCTTCAGAGTCTAGGTGAAAGAGGAAAAATAAGAATGCTCAGCTGTAAACATTCAAGCAATGTCTGGTGCTTGAAGATAGAAACTTCAACATTTATTAAGACTTCTCTTTAACCTTATCACTGGAATTTGTTTTCTTATTCATTAGAGAACAAATCTAAATATACCTTAGTTTCAAAGGGAAGATTTGTAAGAAAATAAAATCTTTAAGTTGGACTTTACTTAAACCTTTATCTTTAACTTAACTTTTCTTACTATAAAGATTATTTTTCTTTATTCATAATGTCCTCTAATGAGTTTCAAAATACTTCAAACCCAGTAACAGACATAAGGAATGTGAGACATCAGTATTGTATATAATTCCTTTGAAATGTTTATTTTCCTGTTGGTCCTCCACAGCATATTCACGAGTTACACAAGTTCATATCACTTGATCTGCTTAACTGTACACTGTCCTTCCTCTGCCAACTGCAACCCACATGAGATACAAAACAGAGCCAAATCCAAACAATTTCAATTTCAGAGAAAGAAAGCAGGGCATCTAATGCTAATAGGGGATATTGAGAGCAAACCATTTCTAATTTTACCACAAAGTTTTAATGGGAAGAAGCAGACCCTTGATAATGTCTACTGCATTTTTTCTACCTAGAAAATTTTGTCTTCTACCTGTACCACTAGCATTCTTCAGGGAGACAAATTAAGTAACAAGGCTGATTAAACAGTGTTTCCAGGTCTTATGATGGCTTTTGGGTATTTTTAAATCATCCTCCCTATTAGCTTCTGTACTGTGGCTATTACCTGAGAATCACATTTCACTTCAGAGCTACAGAGGCCTGGAAAATGTGGTTTTAAAGCTTGTATATGTTTGTTAATATAATTTTCTTCATAATCCTCAAGACACTGGTTAGATTTTTTTTTATAGACTTGCAGCAAAAAATAAAGCTATCTGTCTAAAATCACATCACAAATCTGTACAAAGTCCCAAAGGCACCATACCAGTGCTCTAAAAGGAAAACCACTCCAAGATAGGGAACTCAATCTGAATATTAGCAAGAAGTTGAAATACCAGTCAAAGTATCAACAGAAAGAGAAGACTCTATTCTGGATGAAGAGTACCCACAACAGCTCTCATCCCTGGCACCTGGATCAATTTATAATTGCCACTTCAGAGAGCATATATTAGGACACCACAATTATTATGGCTATACCCAGGCAATAAAAAAAAAAAAAAATAAATTGAAAAAGCTAAAGCAAATTAGGCATAATGTTGCTAAGCTGCCTCACCAATAGCAAATGCTTCCCAGAGGGATCAATGACAACTGACTGACTGTATTTCTTTATAAATTCCCTTTTCATCCTTATTTTCTTTTCCACTGTTTGCAAAAAGAACTTGTAAGAAACAACTTTAAAAATCCCTAACAAATAGACAGAGATATTCAACCACTTAATATCTATCGTGCATTTCTACAGTGATGCACAAGCATTTTGTCCTATGTTTAAATAGCTAAATACAGAAATGTGAAAACAGAGCTTCACAGTCCCAGGTCTTCCTTTTACTTGCATTCCAACAGTGACCACCAAGCACTGCCTATAAAACATGCCTCCAATGGCCACTACCTTTTGAGAGGCAGAATGAATACTCAAGAGAGCTGGAAAGAGGCATCAAGATTTAAAGAGAAGACCACAGTTTGAGCATCACTAAGACATGTCCTTCACAGCTGTAATCAGTCAGCTGGACTTGTATTTGCCACTGGTTACATGTGCCCTTAAGCAGAATTTCATAGGTCTTGACCCCCTGATCAGGAAACAAAAAAAAATTGTTTCATTGTATCTATTTAATCTCAGAAACTGCGTTTTTTTACTAAAGTGAAAGGACAGGCCACAGAATACACCCATGACAGATGGCAGCCTATGTGCTTTGATGTAGGAGAGAAAGTAGCAACACCAACAATATATACATGGTGCAATTTTACAGAGACTGCATAAAAATCTCAAAGTCCTTTCTGCCATAACAAAAGAACAATTCACGTGCAAGAGAGCAGGAATCAACCCTTCCCTTCAAGCAGGGATTATTGCTGCTGGTTGATACTGAAGGCAGAATAGGGCACTTCGTTAGGTCCTGGCACTGGTAGACCCTTTAGAATATTCAAGTCCATAGATCACATTTAGATAATCTTTTATTCTTATGTTTAGATATTCTTTTACAGCTCACTTGGCAAGTTCTGCTGATCTCTATGTGATGCAGAAAACTTCCTGGAATATTTAACTGATCCAAAAGCCCTGGAACTCAAACTTGCTACATGCATGTTTAAAAGTTTAAAATGGCCATTTGTTGTAAAAGTTTCGACAATTGCGCTGTCAAAACAGCTACTGAAACCAGCCAACATCAGTCCCTAATACACATTTATCCTCTTATAAGCAGAAGAAACCCAGTAGGGACTGGGAAATTAAATTAGACCATGTACCATTCCTTCATTAAATGGTTTCTGAAGTGGTCAACTGAGTAAGGTAAATAAGAACAATAACCAAACCACCTTTTCCAAAAAAGCAACCGACAGAAATGGAGATAGTGCTCTCAGCACATAAAAATTCTTCCTCAAAGCAATTACTGTGTCAGATAAGGTTGCTGAGGGTACATGCTACTGAACATAACAAGAATGGATTACCAGCAATTATGCAGCACACTTGATTGTAGATACCAGAGGTATCAAGTTGATAAAAAAGTCACTCAGAATATGGTTTCTCCTAAAACATCAGGAATATTTTTACTTTTAAATGAATCCATATTGAGGCAAGTCCCTTTAAATACCATGACTCAACCCACAAACTCTAAACAGCCAAACTGATCCAAGACTACAGCAGTCCCAGAAGGACCAGCCCTGTTCTACCCCAAGGCTGAGGCATGTGCTCCCAACAAACTAACACCAGGACTTCAGTTTTCGGGGTCTCTGCTCAGAAGTTAATCTGACTGAAAACTAAAATTTTAATTTTTTATTTAGTTTTGGGGTTTTTGGTAGGGCTAATTTTTCAACAGCATCTACTCTCTCTAGCAGGCAGTATTACTGCCAGCTCAGTTTCACTGACAGCCAGACCAGAAACTCCACTGGGTTCCAGAGGAGCCACATAAGGAGTTACCTATACCTGTTATAACTTCATGACAGCTAAGGAGAAAGGTGGGAATGGGCACTTACCTTTGGCTGAGATGAATTTTACTGTGGAAATTGCCTTTTATTTCCATTTGCTATAAAAATATGAGAATGAGCAGCTCAAAGGTGCTTGTTTAACTTTGAAAACCTGCTTTCTCTAGTTTAGCAAATGAACAGTGGGATGGTATGTCTCTTTTCTCACAGAATTCTGCTTTGTTCTGCTTCCCTATTACATTTCAAATACTTTCAGGTTGGATCTATCTGTCCCTATCTTTTTTAGGTGCCCACACTGGGCAGAAGTTAAACGTCTGAACAATTGAAGTCAGATACACAAGTTTAAGCTGTTCACCCTCCAACTGCTTTTACAGAAAATGGAGTCATTACTAAGAGGAAAAAACCTCAAAATGTATTCAAGCAGCAACATGTTTCTAAAACAAAGGTTGTCATAATGCAAATAAATACCCCCCCCAAAAAAATCAAAGTTACTACTTGGTTCTGATATGTAGGAATCAAAAAGTACTCTCTCCAGAGGCTGGGGAGGGAAAGTCCACAAATGCAAATTGTGATGTAGGCATTTGGTGGGAATTTTTCTAAGGGATGAATGCAGAAGATAAAATGTTTAACAGATTGGGGGACAAATTAAAGCATTAAAATATAAATATTGAAATAATAAATATTAGCAGCAAAAATACTCCCCCTAGCTATGGAAAGTAAAATAAAACCAAACTTGTTAGCCAAATTATGACTGAGCAAGGTCAGATAAAAACAAGCTGTGTTGAATGGAATGGTAGATTCACACAGCTCAGATACAGATCAGGCAGTTAAACAACTGGAAATTATCAGTGAAATTTTCAAGAGCACTTTTGAAGCAGACAAGAGTTCTTCAGTCTTCTACATGCACTTCTGAAACGAATATGATGCAGCAAATTTAGCTAGAGACAGGAGAAGCACAGGCCAAAGATTATTTGGTATAATAAAGACAATACACAAGGCAGCCTACTATTTCTTTAGAGTAGGAAGGCTTTTGTGAGATGTGCTTAAGGAATTGCTGCAGGACCTGAATTAACTTAGTATCAGGGAGTTTTCCATCAATATACCCTCTCCAAGTACTACAAAGCAAACTTTAGGGATTTTTTTTAATGTGTTCTTCTGACACACCAAAGGAAAGAAAAACCCCATAGAACTGAAACTGAGCAAGCATGAGGCTGCAGAAAATAAAAAAATAAATCACACAATCTCCTCCTAGAATTTGGAAAATCTCTAGAAACTGCTGATGACTGGAAATAAGAGCAATATAGTTATTGTGAGTCTGTAGTGCTGCACTGTTTAGCGAAGACAGAACCACTGGAAGATGAAGAGAATCCTGAAGGCCAGAGGAATACTGCAGCTGTGATAGTGTTGGAGCAGCAAGGTTTTCCTTTGGAGCTCAGAGCCAGAGTAACATCTCTGATCAAATTTCCCCTTGACTAGCCATAATTAGATTCTCAGTCAGAGAGCTGACTGAGGACAGAAGATGCTGACAAGGAGAAAAATGTTTTGGAAACTTGGACAGAACACCTATACACATCCACAATCTGAAGGATGAATCTGATAAAGGGTTTGGGTGAGTGTGGAATGGAGGCTGCAACCACCAAATTCTAATGCCTGTGCCTGGCTCCTAAAGGCGGGGTGGGATCAGGATGCAGTCTGACAATGGGACTTTACAGCAATCTAAAATCACAACTCTAGATATCCTACCCAGTCTCACAAAATAATTAGTGAACCTGTGACTGCAGTCACATAAAAATTCATTCCCACCACCATCTCGTTTGATTTCCAAACAAAAGGAAGGCAATGCTACTACCCACACATCATTATCACTAATTGCACAGACAGAAAGCAGAAAGGAAAAACCTACCAGGACAGAAATCCAGGAAACAGAAAACTTGACCACTCTCTAAGCCAAGGGTGACTCCAGCACAGGAAACATCATTACCAGTCAGGGCTACAGTCCTGAGTGCAGAAGGCAGATCCAGATGTTGAACAGACTCCAGTGGCAGCCCCAGGTATGGTGAGGAACCAAACCAGGTGCGAGGTCTGTCCAGGGGTACACCCCAAGGCAAAAGATGAAGCAGAGACTAATACCACTCAAGGCAAGAGCAGAATCCTCCAAGGCAGCTGCCTCCATCTCATGCCTCCTCCTCCTCTTTTTTCCTGCCTGTGGGTCAAGGGCAGTAATATGCAGCTCCTCAGGAGAGCCAGAGCCAGCCCTCAGCACCCCATGTCACCACTTCCCTGCCCACAGGGTCACAGCATGCCGGCAATCACACATGCCGGGAATCGTGTCCAGCACAGTGAAGGATCCACAGGGGCTGGAGAAGAGTGGCCAGGCACACCCCAGGTGCAGGGCTCCATGAGCAAATCTACTCTGCCACAGCAGCTGGACAGCCTGAGGAGAAGGAGCTCCAGCAGCAGGAGGCAGAGGAGCAGCTTGCCTCCCTGACATGGTTTTGGTGGCTCAATGACCAATTCAGGCAGCTGAGTGCCAGGGACAGGATGGCATGGCATGGGACATGTTTACACAGGAAAGCATCCAGGTGGATTTGGAATATCTGCAGAGAGGGAAATTCTATGACCTCCTGGGGCAGTCCCCTCCAGAGCTCTACCACCTTCAGTGTAAAGAACTTCTTCCTCAAGGCTTGAAGAGGAACTCCTACAGAACCCCCCCCCTCTCTCTTGTCACCTGCCAGGTGAACTCATTTCTCATCCTTGGGCAGCCAGAGCTGGCAGGCCTGGAGGGGCTGGAGGCCATCCTGAGCATGCAGAAGGTACTGGAGTGACTTGAAGCCCATGTCCCAGTGAGTCAGGAACCTTGGCTGAGGAGCAGGACTGGAAACACAATAATGACAAAGACCTGTCTCAAAGAACTGTCCCGAGGGATGTGGAAAGGCAACCTAAAATCTCCTGTGTCCTTGGAGATGTGGGAAAAAAGGCTGGTTCGAATGGAGCTCTGAACAACCTGTGAAAGGTGTCCCTGCCCCTGCAAGGGGGTTCAGAACTAGATGATCTTTAAAGTCCCTTCCAACCCAAACACTTCTATGGTTCTGTGATGTACAACAACATTTCCACTCTTCTTGTTTATTTTTCTATTTCAAGGAGATATCCATGTTTTATAAAATTACTTATTTTCTAGAAATAACTAAAGCTTGGATTTGTTTTATAGTATTTATAAATATTTATATGCAATATGTATAGATTTCTGTATAGATTTCTGTTTTTCTCCTTGTCTTTTTTCCTTTTGGATTTTTTGGGTTTTTTGTTGTTTTCTTTTTAGAAAAACTCATGTGTTTATCAAGGGATCTATTCTTGTCTTTATGTATATGATATACGTAACCAATTTTTGGAAAGAAATGTAGCATCCCAAAAGAAAACTAAAGACCTAAAGGAATCTGGTGGATGATCGGTATACACATGCTCCAAACCAGAAACATACAAATTGTGATCAATAAAACACCATCTCTCAAAAACACATAAATAAGAAAACTCTACTGAGTGGAAAAAAAAAAAAAAAAAGTTTTCTTAATGGGCTTTAGTGAAGGGAAATTAATTTAGAAATCAGTTTCTGAGTTTCTGGTTTGTGGATTAAGATTGGAGCTGTCACATTCCAGAGAGGTTTCATATTTTATCCTTAGAACTTTTCAGCAGTACAGCATTTTATGTAAAGTGTCTCCAGGCCTCCTTCCCTCCTTTCCTTTAATGCATTTTAGTGTTTTTCTCTGTTGGTTCTGTTCTCATTCCATCATTGTTCCTCAGACCTTTCATGTACCAGCAATGGTGAGGCTACTTGCTTCCACCACTGATTTGCATATATGAAGAATATCTACAGAGTCACCCTTTCTCTGAATCCCACAAGCAGACGTTTTTTGCATGGATACAATCAAAACTAGAGTTGGAGACTTCACAAATCAAGTTTAAATCTACTCATGTATCTTCCAACATATTTATTTTTTTTAGTGGAGTCAGAAATTGTAAAGAGGTCCCTCCTGAAAAATCAGTATGTCAGCAAAATACATGTATATTCATGTTTTTTTCTCTGTTAAATATTCAAAAATCTGCCTGAAGGACGGACTGCACAGTATTATTTACCTGATATACTCCAATTAAATTAATCAAGGCTGATTTTCAATCAGACAGATGAGATAAATAATGAACATGGGGGTTTAAAACTGGAGAGCAGCACCTAGGCTTGGTCAGCAGCATCACAGACAAGCATTTACCATTTCTCCTGAAGGATTGCATCCCATGGGAAGAGCAGTGTTGGAGCCAGTGAGTATGAGGAGGGAGCATCAGACAAAGTATTAAGCATTCAGCACAAACCCCTACCTCTCATGCTCCCTGAACCATTCAGGGTAGAAGGGAGAGGAGTCAGAAATCCATGGTTGAAATTGAACCTGTGAGAAAAAAAAAGGAGAGGCTGGGTTTTTAATATTTTCAGGGTTTTTTTTTCACTATTCAAATCTGGTTTAGTGGGAATTAATTAAAGGAATTTCCCCCAAGTTGAGTCTGTTTTGCCTCTGACTATAATTGGTAAGCAGTCTCCCTGTCTTTATCTTGACCCATTAATTTTCTTATCCCTTTTTTCCCCCCAACACACTGAGGATGGGGCAGTGAGAGATAAGATGGATGGGCATTTGGCTGCCAGCCAACGCTATCTCACTATAACATCAAAATTCAACTGCCTCCTTATTGCCTAATGCTTTTTGAATTTACCAGACCTCTTCCCTAAATACTACAGTTTGTGCAAAGAGCTGAAAGGAGCTAGCTTACCCAAAATGATAAGCGAAATGATGCCTCCCTTGGGAAATGGAAAATTAAGAAAAATAAATTTCAATAATTGAAATAATTATGTAATAGCATCTAATGTATTAATTAGAATGAAATTAGGCAACAGGATTAGGAGTTGTGAACAAAGATTCTCTTCTCAACCTAAAGTCCCAAATCCTTTCCTACAAATGAGTTATAGCTGCATGTTGAGTAAAAAAGAAAAGAAAATTGAGCAAGTATCTTCTTTGGAGAAGTGAGAGAAAGGTGTCACAGTGGACTACCTTTAATGATTTCCTTCTTAAAACAGTAAGCCAGCAAATAGAAGACCTGAGATCAATGCTTAACTGAGACTTACAGGATTCAAGTTAATATTTTCTGCCTCCTCAAGACCTACCTTGCACACTTGCTAATTATGTCTAAATGGGGGAACCTTTCTGGCTACTCTGGGCCAAAGTGCAGAGGAGAGGGTGATAATCAGCCTGTTAAGTCTTGCTGGTGGTCATGAGTTCTGCTTCTCCTTCTGTAAAGTCACTGAAGCAAACAAAAGCATAATCCAAATCACAGAAAAGGCTCCAATCACTACAGTAATGCTCTTTGTGCTCTCTCTCTCTCTCTCTTTTGATCAAAGAAATGTTCAATTTTTATACTAGCCCTGTTTACTGGAAGGCAGCCTGATTCAGTCTAGGAAAACAGCTACCACTCAACACTTTCTCTGCTCTCATAGGTGAGTAACAAAAGGTAAAACTCCTTCAGGCTGAGAAAGGAATTTATCCTGGTCACACATGCTCTCAGTATGTGTTCTAGCCAATTAGGATGTAACATAAAAGATGTGTAGCTGGACCATTACACCATTTTTGCAGCTTTGGAAAGGATCTGTTTCTTATGAAAGATGCTCTGTAAGCAAGCATTAGCTGAAATCTATTTGATCTGATTAAACTCCTGAAAGCTGAAAGAATGGCTGCCTCCTTTCTGAACCTTTTTCAGAGTCAGGGGATTTTGGTGCTAAGAGAACTAGCTTGGGGAGAGCAAAGTTCAAAACCAAATCTAGGTCCCCAAAACTGCCCCATCAACAGGGGCAGTAGGGAATCTGTAGGGAAAGATGCTTAAACTTCTAGCTCTGATGGGCTGTATTTCTGAAAGGAATTTTCCCTTATGATTTGTGCTTCTCCAGCACTGAACTGGATGATCCTGCTCAGTTTTCAAGCTGAAAAAAACATAGCTCCATCTCCTCGCCTAGTTTATCAACCAACTTGCTTGTCATTTTATCCAAGCATAGTGATTGCTTATCCGTTTTCTGTCATGGACTAACCTTTCCTCCAGGCACTTTGACTTCCAAAGTTCTTTTAAAAAATGCATAATTTTCATTCTGAAATTAAATTTCACCACAGGAGCATTGATGATAAGCAGTACGCACACCTGCATGCAAAAAATCCCAGGGTTAAATGAACAGCTCTTTTATGCAAAGGAAAGGGTGAGCAATGGAAACTTGGAAGGTCGAAATAATGAATCAGAAACTTCACTGGCAGGCCAGGCCCCAGCCTTTCCCTCAACATCTGGAAGTTGCTGCTAAGGCCAGAAGGAACAGTTATTCAAAACACTTCTCTCCTAATTCTATCCCACTGACCAGGCTTGAAAGATTTAAATTGCATGTGGGTCTACCCCTTGACATTGAAGACGTACAAACTTTTAAAGTGTTCTACTACCTATCCCACAGAAGCAATCACTGCTCTGACTCTGAACAAGAAGACCCTTGTCTGCAGGATGTTCTTAATGATGCAGCAGGATCAAGGATATCACAGTAACACTAGTCTCCTCCTTTCACCCTCCACTTCAATTAAAACTCTCTCACTTCAGCTTATCAACCACTAAAACATCTTTTTTCTTAGTGACCCAGGCTTTTAAGCATGCAGAATTTCCAGGGACTTTAAATAATTGTCTCAAAATTGTAGGAAAGTAGCATTCCTTAGGTATTTCCAGCAGGTCTTGACTTTCAAAACAGCATTCTCTGCCCATACCCACACAGCACATCTTCCCTCCCACTCCCTACTATCTCCTGAAACATCTCAGTGGCATAAGCAAAGAATGTGCCATATAAACTCCTAGATCTCTCCCCTGATGCCACCAAGGATATCTGGGGATCTGTGTTCAACAATACTTGCACAATAGCAGGCAGTCCAGGACAGAACATCCAACATGTCTACTGACTTTCAAAGCAGCTTCATCCCACCACTTTGGCCTGTGGAAGAATAGAGAGCTCTCCGCTTAGGTTAGTAATAAAATCCCAGACTTCTACAAACTTCACTTCTTCAATCAAATAAAGTTTTAACAAGAGTTCTCCAAATATTTTGATTTACCAGAATCCCATCTAGCCCACTCCCACTGCTCTACAAGATGCTCCTTCACCTATTTTCATCTGAAAATCCCATTTATTCTTGTCCACACTCACCATCAAATCTCAATGCTGAGTTCCCCATAATTTTTTGCTATTTCTATTTTGAAGAAATGTTGCAGCCAAGCCAATGTATGCTGAGGCTCTTTTTGCCTATGTATTTGTCATGATATCACTTGGAACAGCTGTTATTCTCTGCATAAGAATTTAGTTTAAATGCTAAATACCCAATGGGTTCACATGTGTCCATGGTCTAGCAAACTAAAGCCAAGGTGATTGTGAACTAAACTGCAAATTAATGATCAGAGCTGGGGTGAATGATGATGTTTCCAGCTTTACCTCACTTCAAAACAGTAAAAATATCTGGAGTGCCTGGGTAGTGTGAAACACCAAGAAAACCGTGGCACAGACACTTACAGTGTCTGTACACAAAGCCACCTTGAGTTCAAGCCAGTTTGAGCTGGGCATTGACCCTCTTAGACCTGGACTATCTCCACAAGACAGAGGGTTGTCTCTGCCCCAGGCAGCTTAGCTTCTTTACATTCTAGCAAGACCCATTAGTCTGTGAATGGCAGTGGATGAGGCCCTTAGCTAACAGGCGAACAAGACAGCCCAGCAGGAAGAAAGATGAGCTCTCTTTTATGCTACTAGGCAAGTAATTGTGGTAAATAATCGGTTAACCTGGGCAGTAACTCACAAGAATTTTGGGTGGCTTCTGACAGCTGAAGAGAAATATCTTGTCTTTTTGTTTTTGTTTTTTTTCCCCCTGGGCTTCCTCTTTTTAATAAATAATTCACTGCTTGGACAGTATTCAGCAGAAATTAGTCTTTAATTAGAATTTAACAAAATACATTCCTTAAGCTGGCTGGCTGGACTTCCAGCAGTCTTCTAAACAGTCTCATTATCCTTCCTTAATGAAGTAAACAACACATCTACAATCTTCAGGAGCAATTTAATATTTTTGCTTTTACTACTAAAGGCACCTTTCTGTTCATTTCCTAGCACAGAATCAATGCCTGCACCATGAAGACAATGCAACTCTCCTGTAAGAAAGTTAGTTGTGCCTGTGATGAATTACTTTTGGGTCTTAATGATTCTCAGCATGGGGTGTCTTTTCCTCCTGCTTCACTTCCCAGAACATGTGAGTAATTGTTTTCCTTTCAACTGATGTCAAATATCACTGGTTTGGATCCTAATTAAAGCACTTAATTGTTGAGCTGACTTTGTATCGTGCTAAGGTGGGACAAGATACTGTTTACGTATATTATTTCTCTCTTTCTTTTCCTATCTTATCTTTCAGGAAGAGCTTTCTCATTGCATTCATTTAACAAGGTCGTTTTCCTACTAGAGGTTGAGTTTCTCTTTCTATCACATGTGTTTTTCAGTCATTCCAAATAAAATGCCTCTAATCTACTATCTGGCACGTCTCAATCCTCTGTTCAAATCACTTCAAAAAGGATTCCAAGCAGAATACTCAATTAGGAAGACATGACTGAAAAAAAAAAAAAAAAAGAAAGTTTAATGATTTAAAGACCATGGCGACTTCAGCTAGGCTATCCTCAGTTCTGCTTTCATGAGCTCAAATTCAATCAAAGCTGTTCTGGCTGTCATCTATTCATTAGCAAACACCCCCACCTCCCCACACAAAAATTCCCACAAACAAACAAAACCCAACCAACAGCAAGACCAAAACAAATAAAACCAGATTAAAAAAAAAATTCACACAAAAAAGAAACAAGAGGAGGGGAAGTAAAAGGCAAGATGTCTGATCATTGATCTAGAAGAACATCTCCTGTAGAAGCAGCAGATCCACATGTAAGAAATGACAATGACGTGCAGAAGGGGACTTAACATTGATTAGTGCTTATGGGACAAATGAGAGTTAATACCTCACTTTTCACCACAGTGGCTCCTCTAAATCAGCACAAATTAATTGCTCAATAGTCCCTGTCCTAGCACATGAGTCACTGCATGGATTCCAGCTGTGCTTAAGAATACAGGGGACAGAAACAAGTAACGAAAATTAAAACAGATGGACCCCACCTCACAAATTGTTTCTATTTTGTAACCAGCAGCCTCAGAAGATGTAGCACACAGACAACCTGGCTTATCATACAGTTGACTTTCATCTTGCAAGGTGGTTATGATTATCCTCCAGATTATACCCTGGCAAGAAATTGGAACGCAGAGCTGTACACCTACAGGGCTTCTGGCAGCAGTTTGCAATGGGATCATTAGGGAGAATAAAAGCACACAAAACTGGAAAAAGAGAACTTTCTCCCATGACTAACTACATATTTTATAAATGCTCATCTATCATAAGTAGCTATAAATATTACTACCCAAAAAGAAAACCAGAAAGGTTCAATATAAATAAGAAAAAACCCTTTTCAATATGTTGGCAATTAGAGGACACACTGAGTCACAAAATTTTAATATGGGGGTAAGGAAAAATTCATTAAATGCCTGAGACAGAAAAATCATCAAGGCTGTGCTATGCTTCTGAGGTTTCATGAACAAGGTGGAAAAAATCTTAGCTAAAATAAAGTACCACCAGGGCCTCCCGCCAAATATAACAAACAGTGAAGGCATCAGTGGAAAAATCACTCCTCAACAACAGGATATGTGCAAAACGTCCAGGGCATGATACCAAAAAGGCTGCAGGAGATCAGGAAAACCGCAGGAAGTAAGACAATCTACCTTGCTAGAAGATGTTAAAATATCAGCCTTGACAGAAACTGAAGGAGAACAATCATCATTAAGGCCACATGGAATTGCCTGACACCAGCTTTCCCCCCTTTTTTTTTTCTTACCTAGCTTACCTTGCTTCTGCATTTTAATCCCACTGGTTATTAAAATGTTATTTAAGACATTGAAAGGATAAGGGTTAGAGGGTACAACATGGGTACCTATGCCAAGTCCAAAACTCCAATGTGTTGCCAGAAGGGCTGTGGGGAGCATGGTGGGGAACAGTGAAGGTGTAATAGATAGTGAGAAGGTACACGTGTATGCCATAAGCATTACCAGTCTTCACTACAGCTCCGGATTATGTAGGCTCACATGAGCTCACAAAGAGTTTACATCGAGGAGAGGAACTAAGCACTGAAGGAGGAACTAGATAATTAGGTTACAGCAAGCAAGGATTTCCCGGAAATCCCTGATTTTAGCACTACACTGGTAGATCATAATATATGTGTTATGACAGAAGCAGTTTATAACCTTAGGAACCTATGGATATGATGGATGGATGAAAGCAAAAAGAACCTGTGACAAAATAAATTCCAAGCCTCCATTTTGCTGTGATAATGGTGTGATGGATTTGATTTAAATAAAAACAAAAAAACAAACCAAACCAAACCAAACAAACAAACAAACAAAACCCACAAAAAAAACCATCCAAACCGACAAAAATAAAAAAAAAAAACCAAAAAACAAAAAACCAAGCAGACAACAAGAAGAAGAAGAAGACAGAACCTCAAAAAATTAACCAAACATTTTTAAATGCTGCATGACTTTTCCAGGGGTTTGTGTATATGGATGTAAAACAGCTACATCACTAAAAATTATAAGAGACAAAATTAAGAATTTGAAGGCTCTGGCTCTCATCAAAGAAGTCATTTGGGATCATACATGTTTCTACCAGAATATTACTCATGTTGCAGATAATTTTGTAATTTCTATCTTAAAGTACAACAGCCAGTCACTGAGTGGAACTATTCCCCAGCATCTTCAGGCTGTAGCATACAACACAGCTTACTATGTATTCGTACTCTTTTGCTATACAGATTTTGCTCATTTGGGCTTTTTAACCCAAAAAGTGTTATTTGGAAGAGGAGAGCAAAATGGTTTTAAAGTGCTCCTTCTGAATGTGGGATATAGATTTGGCTGGGAGAGGAGAAGAAATACAGTCTGAGGTCAGTTTCCATAGTGACTTTAAGAAATCTCAGCACAGACAAAAACTTGTTCAGAGTGATTCTGGTTTTGCCTCCCAGCAAGGTTTTGTGCTTTCCACATTAGTGACACTCTGAAATCAGTCATGCCTGCAGAGATAAGCCTTTATCCTGTTAAGATCTAGGGTACTTCTATTAAAGCACATAATTTGAAATATTCATTTGACTTTTCTAGTTGCAAATTTTAGTTTTGGCTTCTTTCTCCATTTTGCTGCAGACCAAGGAAAGAAAAGTCTCATCTTGGGTTGCAAAATTCTTCTGATTTCTCTAGTCCTTATATTCAGAGGGGAGAAGTCACACTGTAATGATAAAAATGTAGGAAGCCAGCTATGCTAGAAATAAATTAGAATTCATGCTCATCCTCTCTGGAACAACCTGATGGCTTCTCTTCTCCTTCATTAGCAGGAGGAGGTTGAGAGGGGAATGTAAGTATGCAACAGTATGATTTAAACAGCAAATCTGAAGAGGAGGGAATGCGATAACCACAAGTAATGATTACCAAATGTGACTATATGGAAAATACCAGCATACAGTCATTTTCATGCATTTCCCTTAAGGAAACCAATATAAAATTAGATGTTCAAAGATTTTGCAGTCACAGGAAACAAAATGCCTCTCGGTTTGGTCACTCTGAACAAGTATCACACGACAGCAAAAGTATTCCGGCATTAGCTTTCAACTTTCACTCTGTCTGCACCTGGAAAAATAACAGCAGACTTCCATCTTACTTAAGAAACCAAGACATACAGCACTGGATATCTAAGGAACAGAACTACACATCTACCTAATGAGAACTTATCCCTAAGGAAAAGGGCACATTTCTAGATTATATTTTATTGTGAATGCAGGGCATCTCTGATCCATTTCAGTGTATGATAAGTTGTTTTCTGGGAATACAGAAGGTTGCTTTCAAATGGAGAAAAATGAGTTTGCACACAGCTCTTAGCATAAAATGGTGAAGGCCAGTGAAGAACATATCCTGAAGAAATACTTGGAAGTCTATTGAGAAGGCAACCCACTCAGGCTCTTCACAACCTTCGACTTGTTCTCTGTAGGGAGCTCAGATGACTGCTGGCAAGTACCTCAGAAGGCCACACAGCCAAGTCTCACAGCTGGAAGCCATAGGCTTCCTACAAGGCCATTGGAATTTGACCCTAAACTTGCTAAGTGCTGCACAAAAGGCCATCAGCTCTCTGCCCTGCATATGAGCCACAGGGGCTTCTCATTTTGGGAAGAGAAGAATAAAATTAAATTTTAAAATGTGATCTGCCACAAGGCTTTTGAGGAAACAGCTTATCTGATGTGAAAATCAGAATTAAAAGGGCAGCCCTTGTATGCCCTCCAGTTGCATATGTTCACTGAGAGGGCAGATTTGTAACTTATGAAAGGAATAGAAAGAGCTTTCTAAGGTATTGTCAGTGTATTCCCATCTGTCACTAGTTTCAACACCAGTGATCTAAGCCTAGCCAAAGGAAGAGCTACTTCACCAGAGATATTTTTATACACTTTTCAGATATGAGAATGGATCATTTCCCATTGGAAGGAGGGATACTTCTTTCAGAAATGTCATGGATGCAGTAAATTGAAACCTCTACTGTAAGAGTTGAATAGCTCCATTCTGCTCTCTCCCCATTCCCTCCCTCCCCCATACATATACACACACACACACATGATTGAGATTAGATAGATGGATAGATGGATAGATGGATAGATGGATGGATAGATAGATAGATAGATCATATGCATATATGTTGTTTTATTGTAGAATAGCTGCAGTTGCTTTAGCCTCACAGTTCTGGACAACCGGCGGGATCATTCTCTGTATTTTACAGGCAAGCTAAGCATCTGCCCAGTCTGTGACAGGGCTGAGAACTGAACTCTGCACATAAAAGTATCTTTTCCTTGTTGAGGAAAAGCCCAGAACATTCATTTTTCTAACAGTGAAGAATGAGTGTTTCACTGATGTAATTTTGATAGATCAATCTATGCCATGAATCCTATTAAGTTTCAGATCCAGGCCAGGACAAATCATGTCCTCTCTACAACTGCCAGGGTGACAGGAGTCTCAGGCATTTTAGCAGCAGAGGACCTTTGGTAACTCCAAACTCTTCTCTTCACACTGTGATACACTCACTGATCCCACTCTGAACTCACTAAGCATGTTCAAATAATGGCAACACTGTTGGAAAACAATTCACAGACCCAACAGCATAGCTCAAATATCCTGCAAGCATCTTGGCTGAAGCTAAGAGCTGCATGCTTATTTGGGCAGAAACATGTGACAGCACTTTTCTTGGTAGGAAAGTCTCTGGTCCTTTCCTATGTATGAAATGCCAAGGAAGAACAACAAAGCTGACAGAAAAGTTACAAGGCTAGTACCTACTACAGTCAAAGAAGAGAGACTTTTAGAAGTGCCATTTGGAGGTGAGGGCAGACACTGATGAAATGGAAAAATTTAAAAACAGGTAGCAGCCCCAGGATATCAAGAGAAGCCATCCCTCAGAGTAACGATTTAGACCTAGTACCAGTACCAAATCTCTCAGATCTTTGGCTCAAAAAACTACAGCCTTGATGTCTTTCCAAGCTTTATTCACCTAAAAGACATGGGATGTTTTTTTTTAGGAAAACAGACCCTTGTTATTTTTTTGGAAAACCGAGCCTAAATGTAAGGACACAAGATGGTAGTAGGGACATCTTTCTAAGTGGTGACTAAGGGATGCACTGCATCCTCAAAGGATCTCCTTGGCCCTGGATCTTGGAGTGTAGATACCTAGCCCTGTGGTCATTTCTCATCCCATGACCAGGCACAGCTGCTCAGCAGAACACAGACCTAAGAGCAACTAGCACAGGGCTGATCTACAGCACTCCTGCTGACCTTGCTTCAAGGACAAAACAAGACCAGGGCTGACTGTGGGATGCTGATACTTGTGCACAGTACCTGATTTGTCCAAACCACAGGGTATGGGAGAGGCTTACAGCCTAGTGGTAGGACAGTTCAGGAAACAGTTTTTTATTAATAAACTGATGTATCTGACATTCTCTGACACCCATACAGAGAGGCAGGACTGTGAAACCAATGCAGAGTATCCATAATGTTCAAGGCCTGTTATTCACCAAAAGGAAGTAATTTCCTCCCTTTTTTTTCTTTTTAAACCAACTGCATTTATTTCAGCATGGACATAAAATTAATTTCAGTTCTGTTTGACACTTACTGTCAGCATAGGGTCAGTCCTTTGTGCATTGGATTTTCACACAGTTTAGGGAAATGCTTGAATTTGTTTATTTTAAAAAGAGAAAATATTTTTCCCCTATCAGGCACAGTATTTTTTACAGCTTATTTATACAAGATGTTAACGATGGGTGAGATTTAAGCTGACAATGTCTCCTTAAGTTAAGGCTAGTTAATTCTACAGTCTAATAAATTTCAACATTCTTATAAATATATGAACTTCTCCTTCACGCCAGGCCTAGCTTGACTTTGACAGTCTTTTAGAGAAGGTTATCAGGTCCCTTTATAAAGCTGGCATAAGAATGGAGAGAGATCCAAAAGCTGGAAGGGAATCTCACTAGTGTGATGAAGAGGAGGTGCTTTCCACCTGGCATCAGTATGATTGTCTCCTTTCTTGCCAATACATTGGCAGTAACACTAGTAAAATATTATTCTTTAAATAGAGATAGTTCAGCTGGTACACAGGAAAGCAATGCTAAAAGAGTAAATTAGAAAGTGGCTTAAGAGCAAGTGAAAATATGACTGATTAGGCACACCAAATTACTAAGTTCAGTTATCGTTTAAATGTGCTTGAAGAAGAGGGAATGCCTTTTTGTCTCTTGAATGTTAACAGACTCTCTTAGTCTTTTGCCATCATCATTAGGAACTATTGCATTCATCCTTCATCCACGGATCCCTCACAGAGGGAGAATCAAGGACAGATAGGTCAAGCAAGGTCAGCATCAGTAGCATAAGCAGCCCAAGTACCTTGTCTCCCCACTCTGTTGTTCATCTGCCTGGTACAGTTCATGCCTCAGGTAAGAGCAAAGAGGGGCCTGAATTCGTTACAGGGCAGATTGCCTTTCTTCACATCCAGTCACGCACAGCAAAAAACTGCTACTGCCTGTTTCTTCTTGCCAGGTCAGTATTGAGATGCTATCTTTCGTTATTTGGGCATAAACTGTTCAGGTGACAGTGCCCTTTGGCTGAGTCCTAATGTTTTTGCATTCAAACCTGTCATTTCAGTCAAAATCTTGTGTGCAGCTGCCTACATCATAATGAATGAATTATTTCAACTTTCCAAAAATAAGTATTCACATCCTTTAAAAACATCTAAGCTATTTGCACTGCCAAGGTCTTTCCCTGTCTCCTTGACATCTCTTCCTTCATTGGGATGTAACATGAAATTTTCTGTTCCTTAGAAAAAACTGGAAAGAGCTAAAGTGCAAGGAGAGGAAGGAGAGTTGCTTCTTGCTGCTTTAAAGGAGTGTCCCCCAAGTGTCTGTAATTTGTCCTCACATCTGTCCTTGCTCTTTGCTTCCAGTCCCCTCTGGCTTTAGCCAAGCTCAGCTGGAGAGCTTCCAGTCATTTACAGGAATGAAAAGTTTAAAAATAAAATAGGAGCTTTGATCAAGAAAGAAGTTCAGCTAGGAAGGAAAAAGGGAAACACAAGCACTGACAGCTCAGGCAAAAACCAAGGCGAAAGCAGGTTCATTATGAGCTGACAGACATTTCTATGTCTGCTTGCAAAGCCAAAACCTTCCCTGCTGCTCTTTCTTCTTCAAAATGGTCTGCATTAACAATGAATATAATGTTCTGTTTTCACCTCTGGCTTTCCCCCATGTGCCAGCATTCTTTACTTTTTCAATTGCAAAAGGTTATTTTGCAGAAGACGTCAACTGTACTGACCCCTGTGCTTGTGCATGCGCACGTATGTGTATCCACACATGCACCCACAATCATCAGTTCCTGGATTCCTATTTATTCATAGCTAATTCTCCCTCCCCCTACTTTATTTATTTATGTCTTAACTTGAAATGTCCATGTCAGCTTCTGTTAATGGAGAGATCTCTTCATTACTTTTCTATGATAAAGAAGGCAATAAAGTTGACATGAAAAGTACCAGGCTCTACCCAAATTTTTCATTGTAGACACAGCCTAGCACATTTTGTATAATATGGCAAAGTCCTCCCCCCAAATCCTAAATGTCCAAAGCAACTTCCACATAAACACCTTGCTCACTTTAGTGAAAAAGATTGAAAAAGCCTGCTCCATACATGCAAGTCTGCACTGTTTGTGACCTCCAAAAATGTCATTGCCACTGCGTTTTAAGGGTGTGCCTTAGAATGCAGAGAGGATGAAGAACAGGGCAGTTCTGCAGAGTACATTTCCAGTAGCTGGGGTAGTTATACTGCGTTTGTGACACAGGGGAGCCAGCTGGTTGCTGGCAGAAAAGTGATAAATGTCTGCAGAACAGGCCTGATGGAGAAACCTTTGAGCATCAAGTAACAGCACTCTGGTCAGTATATGTTGTTAACAACAAAAGTAGAACCAGACTATTGCAACCCTAATACTCCTAGTTTCTTATCTTAAACCAAAAAGCTGTAAATGAACTCTGGGTACTCCCTCTTCAGCCCTTACTTTGTTGCTTTTTTTTTAAGACAACAAAATAAACTAACTGTCACATTAATTAAAAACACAAGGGAACCAGAGGAAGATTATCTTCAAAGTTATAAAACTACAGGGCTTATTTGACTAATTCTTTTGTTTATTACACCTTCAGATCATGTTTTGATATTGAAAGAAAAAAGCACACATAATCCAAAATGAATACACTCTCTGCTCTTCAGAGTCCCAGTGCTGAGGCACTGAAAAAGTGGCCTTTCTTCAAACTCAAATACATGTTTTGACATGTGATGAATTTTTGCTTGGCTTTGTTTTTTACTTTATCATGAGAAGCCTATTAAGAAGAAAGAAAAATTACACCAAAAAGATCAATTAAAGTAACAGCAGGTGCTGGAAACCCAGGTGTTTTTTTTAGTAATATCACGTTTCCATTTTGACAATTACCTTTATACCCAAAAGTGATTTTATTTTTTTATTATATATGTAAATTGGATCAATAAAAATTGCATGTGTCTACTCTGTACTATGTATTTTGAAAAAGATTTTAAATATGTAGAGGTATAATCTACGCATATAGTTCAATATTGATTATTTTAAAATTACTGCATGCATACATATGGATGAAGAGACGTGTTATGTGCACAGAATTCTGTGTTTTAAAATCAGAAATGACTACTAGGTAATATACTTCAACCTGCCATGCAATAAAAGCTTGTGAAGCTGCTTCAGCCCAGACATTTTTATTTTGCTACAGTATGTCTTTTAGCAAGACATCACGTTCTTTGTGGAAAACTTCAAGGGCTTGTTGGTTTATCCCAAAAGTTAACCACTCTCCCTATTAAAATAATGTCCATTGTCCCCTAAACTCAACTGTTTCTCTTTCAAATAGATTTTGTGTGGCTTTAACTCCCAGCTGTTTCTTCTTGTTGTGCTTCTTTCCGCAAGATAAAAGAGCTTTTTAAGAACCCAGCATTTTCTTCTCATAAAAGTACTTGCAAAATTCACTCCTCTAGTCACCTTTCTGTGCAATGAAGCTAAACAAATGGAGTTCTGTAAGTCCTTCGCTGGAAGATGTATCTTACTGTTTCCCAGTCATGCTTTGCAACCCAATCTCCACTTTTTCAATGTCATTCTCAAAGTGTATGCAGGAGATCCAAGCATGCCAAAACAATCTTCTGAATATAAAGCCATTATAGCCCTCCACAAGTCAATAAACTCCCACCTATCTTAAAATTAACAAAACTGAGGCAGTGAAAAGGATTGGCTTGACTTTTCAAAGAGCAAGTATTAGAATCAGGACAGAAGTACAAAAATAATTTGGTCACAGACCTGATTCTCATGCCTTATATATGACTAAATCTCTTGCCTCTACTACAGCAGCTCCTAGGTAATGTGCTACAGTGTCTCTTTCCAGTATGTTTAAATAGGGCCAGCATCAGATTCTGGGGGAACAAAATGTTAGAGAGAAGCACTACAGAAAGGCACCTGGGGGTCCTGGTCAATGGCAAGTTGACCATGAGTCAGCAGTGCCCTGGCAGCCAGGAGGGACAGGCATGTCCTGGGTGCACCAGGCACAGCATTGCCAGCAGGACAAGGGAGGGGACTGTCCCACTCTGCTCTGCACTGCGGCAGCCTCACCTCAAGTGCTGGGGCAATTCTGGGGCCACAATATGAAAAACACATTAAACTATTAGAGAGTATCCAAAGGAGGGCAACAAAGATGGTGAAGGGCCTTGAGGGGAAGCCTTATGAGGAGTGACAGAGGTAATTTGGTCTGTTTAGCCTGAAGAAGATTAGATTGAGGGGAGACCTCATTGTCTTCAACATCCTTACGAGGGGGAGTGGAGGGGCAGGAACCAATATCTTCACTCTTGTGACCAGGGACAGGACTCCAGGGAATGGCATGAAGCTGAGTCAAGGGAGGTTTGGGCTGGATATCAGGGAAAGGTTTTTCACCTAGAGGGTGACTCTTGGGGGATGGCCCTGTGCTGGTCTCAGAGTTGCACTTAATCTTTGTGGGTCCCTTCCAACTCAGGAAGTTTTCATGATTTCATGGGCTTCATTATGGAGAATAGTAGAGAAATAACAAAACTTGAAAGTGAATTGCTTTCTCTCCTCCTTGCTAAGTTGCCCAACAGAAAATTGAGAGGCTGGGTACAATGGGCTGGAGTTCAGGAACAGTTAAGCCAGGTGGTTAATAACAGGAGCTCATTCCAGCCTCCAGCAGGTACCAGCCCTCTGCTTTGCATGTGCTGCTGAGATCCTCAGCACCTCCACCTTCATGCTCCCCCAAGCAACACAAGACACACCAACCTGCCTCATTCATCTTCTTGCCTACACCCCATCAGTTTCAGTTATCTTTATCTCATCAAGATACAACCTCAAAATGCAGTAAGAACAGGTCACTTTCAAGGAGATTTAAATGTCAGTTACTCAAATTTCACCCTTGCCTAGATTTACACAGAGTACAGAGGAAGTTTTCCTAATTTAAAAAATAAATCTGAACTTCCTAAAATTCAAATGTCAGAAAAATACCAGTTGGAAGGATGAGATTGTGAATGGGAAAACTCCAGCCTAACTAATCATCCATTGCAGATAAAAGTGAAGTTGTCATAAAACACCTCACGGGGTGTCATTAGATTCAACTTGGTTGTGTCTATTTTAGGGCTAAGGTTTCAAGGAACCTGCACTCATATAGACAGTAGCTTGTAACCCTGTTTACTGCTTGCATGTTACCATCCAAGGCCTGGGGACATGCACATTCTTTTTCTATTCACACTGGATGGAATCCACAGGAGACTGAAAAGCTGCTGGAGGAAGCTCTCCCCCAACTGAGGGACAGCACCAAGCACCTGCACAGAGTTATGGAGAACAGCACGAGTGCCCTGGTGCAGGAATAGCCAGTATCCACCCACAGCACTGTTGCTCTCCATCTATCAAAGAGGAATGCTCACACTGAACAGAAATTAGTTGGTAGCTATGTATGTGTGTGTCAGTTATAATCTATTAATTCCTATTAATCTATTAATTCCTCAAGATGAACAGTCAAATACTGAGGGTTTGTTCAGTGTTTGGTTAGTTTTTAAAAGAAAACCAACTCTTGGCCAAATTCTCATTCAATAAACAACAAAACAAGTATGTACATAACATTCTCACTACCTCTCTGCTGTAGGCACTCACAGCCTGAATTGGTAGTAGTGGTTGTAGTGCAGGCATTGCTCCTACAGCTTAACAACCATCCAGCTCCACGAAGAACTGATATTCAATTTTGCTTTAGCCCACCCTGTCGGATTCTTTACTCATAGCTAGAGTAATTGCTGCTCCAAATTGAAAATGAATCTTATCTTCCCAAGATATCTATTCTACCCTTTTCTCCCAAACCCCCACATCTCTCTGGCACACAGACAATATGGTTGAACTCTGCAATTCAAAAAAAGCTTATGAAATGGGCTCTAGGGTTTGTTTTGTGGAAGTGGATCAAAAGGGTGGAGTAAAAGACATTTAGAAAATTGTTAGCTTCCACTTCCTTTCAGAAGTCACAGGGCCGTAAAAAATAATCTTGAGACCTCACTACTTACCCAGTGATAGGACCAGTGCTCCAGGACAATGATATACATCTTTGCAAGGCAGGACAAGCCACAGGAAATCTACCTTCTGCCAAAGGACATGTAATAAATATATTTTTACAGGGTTTCAGAGTAGGAAGTAAAGCACAAAGAAGAAAGTGTCAATGCAACATGCTGTTCAGCTCTGGGAAGCAAAAGGCAACCAGCTAAAAAGATAATATCTCTACAATAATGATGTGCTGGAGTGCCCTGCTCTCTGTTGAAAGAATACCCACTTAAGAGCTCACCCCGGGTGTTCTGCCCTCATCAGTACTTGTTTACAGGGTTCAGTAATCATAATGTTTAATGGAAGAAAACAACATTTTTCAGAAATGTTTGAAATTATTTCCCCAAAGAACTGTTTCCAGTCTGGGGAGGATGCTATGTATGGCTGCCCAGCGTGCACTACAGACCTACATAAAGGCCTCTGACCCCTCTGCTCATGGCACCTACACAAATGGGGTAGTGGGGCTCGAATCTACCTCTGCCACAGTGCCTCACACATTTTCCCACTCTGAGAAACAGCATATTGCCCAAAGACACTTCAGGCATATTGGAGACTAAAATGGGACTCCATCTAATGACTTTTGCCCTACTGCTTTCGGAACAAATAGACCACACCTACAGACTTGTATATGCTGTAAGTCTGTGTGCAGGCACTGCTCCAGCCACCTCTCTACACCTTGCCAGAAAGTGAAGCTGCTGTTTAGGGAATAGTGTTGGAAAATGTGCTGGCTACCAGAATCCCTAACATTGGAATCAAGGTTTAGTGATTCATTCTCTACATGAGAGAGAAACCCCAACCTGTTACCATAGTTATGTTAGCTGGAGTGACAGAAACCTGGGACTGCTAGGCATGGAACACTTGCTGTGTTCTCCTAAAACCATGGCCTGTGACACAATGAAAGTTGATCCATGTTTGAATAAGGATTAGAGAAATAACCTTTCCTCTTGCATTCCATGTTCAACTTCAACATTCTTTGATATGTTACTGGTGGTGTCCCAAGAGCACAGCTAATCACCTCAGAGCCAACAGTGTGTGTTTTACCTGCCAGTAAGGGTTAAATTCTTTTACCTGCCAGTAAGGGCTAAATTCTATTTCCATTTTGGTCAAGTGGTGGCATGTAAATGCAATACATTTCTGTCTCAAAACTAACTCATCATTGCACTTTGCAGTAGTTAGCACACTAGGTGAAGAGACCAGACCTACATGGCCCACGAAGATTAAACTAATTTCAGTTTCTAAGAAATTTCCTTAAACTTCCACCTCTCACATGCTTAAGCATGCTTGCACATTTATGTATGACAGTCACTTTTTCTAGTTAATCTTCTTCCACAGCTCTATCAAAAGGACATCTCTTACCAGTACTACACCTACACTGTTAGATAAAAAGGGACTAATAGTGTGTGAAAGAATTATCATTAGTGCAAGAAGGGTATCATATTTTGATTTTTTAGACAATTTCACACACGGAGCAGCACAATAGCTGGCAGCTAAATCTATCCAGGAGTGCTACTTGAGGGCTTTCAGTTAAATAAAGAGGTCCTCAAGAGTTTTGAAGGTCTCCCCCAGCAGCATCAGAGAGGTACTGATGAGATCTGAGCAGCCAGAACCAAAAAAGAAAGGCCGAAAGAGGACACAACAGTCAGAAAATACATCAGCCAGTAAAGAAATATACTGGTGTTGTAGGTTCACCTTACCTGCAAAATCACTGCAGACAGTATTTTAAAAAACCACAGAGCCACCTGACCCATGTCAAGTGCTGTTTCTTCCAAAAGATTGTCAAAAGACAGGAAGACAGGTCACAGCATTGCACATATATTCATCTTTCTTTCCAGAAAGTTTGATTTAATAGGAAAAAAAAAAAACAAAACCAAATAACTAACCAAACCCAAAAAACCCCACATATTTTAGATTGTAAAGAAAATTTCTAAGAACTGCCACATTTTAACCAAATTTATTTCTATGGTCCTTAACCATAAATTAGACTATTGACCATTGTAGCAATGATTTTTATCTAGCCCAAAACATTCCTGGAAGACAGGAATACATGGTGGTGGCTTTGTATTTAGTTTTTAATCTATCAATTAAGCTACAAGGTGTCTGTGAAAACTCAGAAGTTACATTTTGACTTACAGGTACAAATTGCTTAAACACGTCACAACAGTTCCAGTACATTCATAAGTGCTCTCAGGTAGACATCATTTAGAGATGAAGTTAATTCTCTAATTTTCCTTCAGCCAAAAGCAAGAAAGTGGGAAAAAGCAGCATGTCTTCATGGATGATTGGTGAGTGGCTATCTAAGGGTTGTTGTAGTTGAATTGCAAAAGCTTAGACTTGAATTTACACATGATAATTGAGAAAGTAAACAATATTGATTGTAGTATCTTCTAGTATCTTCTTTCCATGGAAGGCCAGAGAGAAGCAAGACTTGAAATGTTCTAACCAAATTACCCTTGAGACATGACTTTACCATCATTATTCTGTCATGATAGTGGGAAAATCAGAGTCACCCCAAGGCATATTATAGAAAAAGCTAGTCATGCAATACAGATATTTCTATCAACTCTAGTTACAGCACTCATGCACACAATTTTTTACAGCCACATTATCTCATCAACCCCCCAATCCACACCAGAATTGTCCAAAAAATTTTAGCAACCGTACAAAAACATCTACAGAGAGCATGTTCAAAAATTGATGCCTCACCTGTCAAATTTGCCAAGCCTCAGAAATATATACTTATTCACATGCCTTAAAATATGTATAATAAGTCAGTAATCAGTGTCCCTCATTCTGACCTTGGAAGGAAGCCAGTAGTGTCACAGAGCATTATTTTTAAGGCAATTAAGCCTTATATAGATGTGCGTAAGCAACTTTCTTGTGAAGCAAGTATTTTTGTCTTCTTCTTTTTCTCTTTGGAAAAAACCCAGAAAATTTAAGACAAACTTCTCAGAGAAAGTTGAAACAGTCTTCCCTGATCATGCCAAATCTTTTGTCTAAATTAAATAGTGTCCTAATCTAAATCAAGGGTGAAGAAATAAATAAACAGCTTTTGAGTTATCCACCATGTAAGAAGATATACAAGAGCAATGTTTGTGAAGGTGAAATTGAGATGAATTTATTTAGTGTTCCTGAAACCTTTTGATAATGATTCTCACAGAAGCTTTATTTAGAAAACTCAGTCAGTCAAACCTCCTCTCATTAGCTCAGAGCATGGTAAAAAAAGCAGGAGACTAACAGAAACCAAACAAGTAAAACTGAACTTGAGCCAAGTCATAGCAAAGCACAGCAGGGTGCTTGCAGGCACAAGAAGGAGTTCATATACTTATTAGTGACTCACAAAGAACACCAAAATACATTTCTTGGTGACATTAATGTTTTCTAGTTGCTAAACACTGTAAGAAGTTTTGGGAAAAAATAATCCCCCATGTTAAATAAAAGAATGGAGACACAAAATGGCAGAAAAACTTGCTTTCTTGTACATTTATAGTAAAGGGAGCACTAACAAAGAACATGCATTCTTCTCACATGTGTTAGTACACTTGGAATCATATGGCAATATTCAAGAGTTGACTGAGATAGCAGTGGTAGGTCAAGAAGAACATATCAGTAAGAACTGTGGGAAAAATTTGCAGCAGCTGAGCACAAGCCCAGCCTGAAAGCCACTGGGATGCTTGGCTTGGATAAATGCACAGTTGGATAAATGAAATACCAGAAACAGCAATGTGAGCAAGGAAAGGGTTGTAACAAAATGTGTTTGGAGGGTTTGTCATCTCCTCACTAGGAGAATGAGGTAAAACATGGGAGTAAATGGCAAAGGTGAACAAGTACTGCTTTTAACACTTACGGGCTGACTGAATTAGAACAGGACCATACCTACTTGGTACACACAGGACAAGGGCAATGAACAGTCTGAGGAAGTATGGCAGGAGAAAATGAAGCCTCTGACTGAGCACTGTAAGGATTGAACATCAGGAATGGTGCTTGCATTGGGAGCTGCTGGTGTTGTGTTCAACAGGAAATGTGTTGTGAGAAACACATTAGGGCTCTACAAACTTTCAAGACAAAAAAAAAGCCAAGCAAGAGAAAAGCAAGTCACTACTATCCGGAGTCCCAAGAAATGCCACCAAGTCAGGTAAATTATAAATTATACTGTGCACAACTTTCAGAGGAAACAGCAGTTATTTAGAAAAAAATATAAAAAAACCAACCCAAAACAAAAAACACCCAGACAACTAGAGTACCCTGCAGAGTTGCCATACAAAGGGACATGTCTGAAGAATCAGGTGACAGCCCAAGATAAAAAAAATAGAGCACCCTCAGACTCTAAAAGGTCTCAAAAAAAAACAACAGCCTGATCTTTTGACTTTGTAATCAAAGAGAAAAAAGGAAAGCCTAAACGTTTCAAGAAAAAGCATACAAGCCATGCACAAACTGGCTGTAATATGATTTATTTAAGAACTGCTCCCTATAATATCTGATTTTATTAATTTCAATGTTGTTCATAAATTCTCATTATTTTCACTTCTAATCATACTTTCAAAACTTTTTTCTTTTTTTTCAGTTGGTGATTAAAAAAAAAAAGCCAACCGCTGTGACATAACAATCACAAGAATGGGGAACAATGCCTGCCATAGGAATGGAAGAAGTGTAATTGCTTGAGCTATATTTTACCTTATTGACGTTTTACTTTTACCTTCCATCTGTTACATTCTACTTCCATGACTATCTCTATTTCTGTCAACTCTATTACAGGGCTTTTGTACATACCAGATATTTTTTATTATAAGGTCACAAAATCAATCTGCTTGTGTGACCTCAAAAAAACAGATTCACAAACCCTCAAAGGTTTCACTCATCCCAAGCTACTGCTGCCTTTTAAAAGGTGTACAAAATGTCATCTCAAAGCATTCCTCAAGGCATCGAAGCCCTGTGCAAAAATGAAAAATCGAGGAACTAACCCCTTGCAATTGTGGATACAACCCTGCAGGCAAGCACAAACCCTAACTCACACAACCTTTTCTTCTTCCACTCCTGTCAGCATCTTTTGTATATTCCAAGTTGGATTGAGTGCTTGTTAATGAATCCACAATACCTTTTCTCTCCTCTTTTTCCCACCATCGACACAGCAGCATCCAGTCCTCTGTGCTTACTGAAATGCACTTAAATAGAAGAATTGCAAAAGGCAAGTTCTTTTTTATCAAGAGACTTTCTAGTAATGGTCAGTTATGCTGTTGTCAAAGATATGAAATACCTGCCTCCCTAAGAAGATTGGCATATATCTCTACCCAGACTATTCATGCTTAACTCCTGTTTGAAGGTTGACATTTATTCTTTCCCTCCCTCTCAAAACATATCAAAGGTAACTGATTTAAAACCCATGATCAGTCTTCCTCTTTTCTCTACCCTCCTCCTGAAATATTCAGGAACCTGAAAGTTGAGAGATTTGCCATACTGAAACTTTCTGTATACAAAAACTGGTTTATACTTTACTCAAAATCATCTGCATATCACATATATATCATTATATATATATTATATATATATTATATATATCATTATATATTTCATTAAAAATGAAACATTCTATTCTGAAGGATATAAACTATCCCACAAACTTTGCCTCTGTTCTTCAGTTCTAAAGGTAAATCAAAATTTGTCTTGAATCACAAAATCCACCTCTTTTTCATTTTTCCACCTCTAAATTCTTTATTTGTGTCTTACCCTGTATCTGTTTCCTCTTTTCCAGTCTCCACACCTCTCTCATCTGGCCGACATGCTGAAGATAATCACAAATTGTCCCCTGTCACTGCTGCCGTGTCACTTAATCCCTTAACTCCATTATCAGAGTGACTCTACAATACGCTGGGCCTTAACTACTCATTCAAAGCTCTCCAGTTACACCAGCAGTGTACCAAAACCCACCTTTCAGAAATCGTCTTACTCCACTGCATTCACGTTTTACTTTCCCCTTTCAGCCACAATTCCCTGGGGTCTTCCCAGATGCGCTGTTGGGCATTGCTCCCACCAAGCTCCAGTTTCCTCAGATCCTACACAGTCAGACTCTTTTAAGTCATCTTTATCTGAATAGGGGCCCTCACAGCACCTGGCACATCAGTAGGTTTGGAATGCAAAGCAAAGGGGAGGGGTGTGGAACTAAACTAAAGAGCCCATGTTCAGGGAACTGAGTATCAGCAAATGAGTACTGAAGGGGGGTGAACTAAAGGAATGCTTCCAGTGACATCATCCTCCCCCTCCCCAAATGGATCATCACCTTGTTCCAACAGCACAGGGAAGACTGCACAGGCCTCAGGGGCAGCGCTCATCTTGCATCTGAAAAATGTGAAGCACGTCTGGACTACAGTAGAAGATGAGAGGGGACAGAAAAAAAGATGTATTTTTATTTGGCTCTAATTTAAGTATCATTAGATCAAATTAAAACACAGATCCAAATAAACATGATAAGTTGAGAAGTCACTCTTTCTCATAAGAAAGTCTGCCACTGATCACTTGTCTTCCCCTCCTTGCTAGGACCTCTCTCCTCAGCACATGTTTCAAACATGCTTGTTATCCCAGTATCCTGGCATGAACACAGTATGCAACGAACCTGATCCCCATGGCTGATGTGGAAGAATCTGGGCTGCTGAACAAGTAAACCTGAGGCAAGGTCCATCCATAATACCTAATTTTTGCCACACAGCATCAGAGCAGTGGCAGACTGGACCTTCAGACTGGAAAGGTCTGGGGCTGCTGGTGGCACAGACCTGCGGTCTCTGGGCACGTTACTCTCCTGCAGAGCAGCACCCTTGCAGCCCCCAGCCACAGAGCCAGAGCCCCTCTGGCAAGCAGCCTTTGCAGCCCTGAGTTCATACACGGGCTAACATGGCCTGCTTGCCCTCCCAGATGAGCTCAGGAAGCTCACACACGAGCAGAAGCAGCAGCTCTTCTCCTGTCAAGGGCAGAATCACCCCAAGAGCAGCAGCACTTCCAGGCTCCAGGGGAAGTAGCCGAACACTTTAGATGTGGCAGCACAAAACGTCAGAAACACAGCTGATCACAGAGGTTGCTGTTTGGCTAAATATTCTCTTTATTCACATTCACTGCTGTGCAAAATCAGTTCTCCCTGCCTTAAGCTCTTTTATCAAGTGTTTCCCTAAGGAAATATTTCTTGTTATCCAAATCAATATCCACTGAAGTGGATTTAAGAACCTTAAAGGCCTGGATGCCTGCTATTAACATCAACTTAGCTAGTCTGTTAAACACAGGCTTTCAGTGGTGAGTCATTTGCTATAGTCTATGTGCCATGGGCAGTGAATTGTTTTTTCACCAGAATATTCTGTACCAGCTTCTAGAAGGCATCACTGGATTGTCACTGCTTGTGGCAGTGATTGTTTTATTAGAAAATAAAATGTTTTCCTGAAAACACTAGGTTTCTTCCTCCTATCCTATATCATCACCCTGAGACCTCTATCTGCTTGTGAGATGTTGCCATGAGCAAATCATGCCCACTGCCGATTGGACGATCACGAAGAATTAAGAAGAGAAAAGAAAGTCACAAATGCTTTACATAAGGTAAATATCACATTTCTTCACATTTCAAATAAAGAAATACCTCACAGTTTTATGAAAATGTGCAGTTATTTTCTTGGGAAGCTTCTGCTCATGTGACAAACTGTATTTGTGTCTGCATTTTCTCAAAAAGTGAACAACTATGTATACTTATGTAATAACAACCAACATGACTCATACCTACCTCTTAAATGGTTTTTCATCATGTGCATTCTCTTTCAACCCATTCATGCATCTTTCTTCACTGCTGAGAAGGCCTAGTCACAGAGGGCTTGACCTCCTGAAAGGAAAACACTCCTGGCTGCTACTGATTGCTCACAGTTGCAGGTGCTCAGCATTTCCCAGAACTGAGATCCTAAAGCTGTCAGCTTGAATTGATTCCAAGGAAAATATTTTCAAATTCAGATCTTATTTCCACCTTCATATACACCTCTTCCTTCACAATGTATAGGAAATCAAGGCTGTAAGACAGTAATTAACCTCACTTCACCTATTTATTCTGAGAAACTAAGTGGTCTGTCAAGATGAACATATTTAAATTGATGGACTCCTATCTGGTTTTAATCTTTTAAGACTTGCTAAGTTGTTTTTAAATGATAGATGAATTATTTACTTCAATCTTTTCCTTTCAGATGAGTACATGTATAGGAGAAACTGAAGTTTCAAAACTAAGGAGTCTGATAATCCATCCTACATGAAACATTCCAAATGTGGAATGTGTTCATTGTGTGTCACAGGTGCTGATGCAATAGAGTCTCTAACTTGGTTAAAAGTTCCAGAATTTCATGTCCTTATGTCCCATTACCTAAATCTCTCAAACTTGTACTTATTTCCTTATTTAAATCTTAGTGAATGTTTTAAAATCAAACGTGAAATAGTAATTGCACCATATCTAATTAGGGAAAATGCACCATCTTCTTTTACACTAAGAAAAAAGATGTCTTTAAAAAAGAAAATCTAGTGTATTTACATAGTACAACTGTACTTTGCACTTGCATAAAAAACAACCTCAGAAGAAAGTTTAATTCTTCATGAAAGTCATATTTAACAGTAATTTTTCTTACACATCAACTTGTAAAAAATAAATTCAATCTACTCAGAAAAGTGTGACATGGAATGTTTTCAGATACTTTTTTTGGTTTTCTTTCTTGGTGTGGTTTTGGTTTTGGGTTTTGGGGGGTTTTTTTGGGTTTTTGGGGTTTTTTTTACTACAGTACTGCTTTTGCACAATTTTTCAGACTGAAGAACTTTATGGTTGACGTTTCATCAGGCAGCATGTGACTCTGGTATTTCCACAATAGCAAACTACATTCTTATGCTCTAAAAATCTCAGCTCTTCATGACACTGATTCAGAGGGATGGTTACAAATAACCAGTGGGAGGCACTAGCTGTGTTCACCGAAATGGAAAAATCTGCAGATGTTTGATAAACACACAGATGTAATTATCACTTCAGATTTTGCAGCTAAAGCTAAATAAATTCTTTACTGTCTCTGCAATGCAGGCACAAATATACAACAACTTTGTTTTATTTTGCACACAGCCCTCCAGCTGCTTGCTCATCCAATACAGAAAATTACTTCCATCATCATTTTGGATAAACATAATTCATATTGATAAAATGTTTTTTTATTTATTTCACTGCAAAGAATGAAATAAAAAAAAATTATCTGACAACTGTCTTTCTTAGGTCTCTTGCAGCAGGAAAGGCAAGAGGAAACCAAGACAAATTAACATGCAATTCAATTGGGCTCCTCTTTCTCCTGCACCTCAGAACACCCCCTTACAGAAGGACAGGCTGAAATCCATCTTTTCTGAAGCATGGTTGAGGCCTCAAGATTATCACACACAAAGGACATATGTTATCAGCTCCAAGGCAGATCTCACAGGAGGTACCACACAGTTTCTAGATAACAGTATCTTGCCTTCGTGGGCTACACTGAAAGCAGCATTTAAAGAAGTCAGACTTTTGAAACTTTCACACTTTTAAAATATAACTCTTACAAAGTAAATCCAGTGGTTTCTTAACTTTTCCTGTTACAACAGAGATTAAAATGTCAAGTTCTTAGCATAAAACATTTATATTTCTGTGCTTTACTATGCATGAAAAAATTATTTTTCTCCATATCTTTTCCAGAGGTGACACCTCAGGGCTTGAACATGCAACTAAGTTGCCTGGGTCTTATGAGCACTAAAAATAGCTGATGGACTCTTGGGTTTCATAAAAATATTTTTGATGATGGTTTTCTTTCACGCCTGCACCAAGAACCTCGAGAATGTTCAATTCTTTTTTCCCCAGCCAGAGATTTTGAAGAACTGGTCATGAGCTCTCTCTTCTGATGTTTCATTAATTGTTTATTATTTCTTATCTCTAATATTTTTCTCCTGACCAGCAGAACTCTGCACTGCAGGTCAGTTCCAGGCACTCTCTCAAGCACAATCGCCACCTTCAGGGCAGTGTGAATCTTTTATATTAAAAACTACATAAGCAATATTTATAATAATTTTCCAATAACTATTATTCATGTTAGAAAGTCAAACTCTAAGCCAACCATACCATGCCACCTTCACTGCAGAACATGGGGCAGATGAGGAAGAAGGAGGAAGCCCAAAAACCACATGGACTTCTTCGTCTTGTCTTCACCTGCCTACCGTCCTAAAAACCCCATATATCTAAAATTCTCACCCTGTGATACACTACACATTATTCTAGTATCTGATACACATTCTTAAAAGTTCTTGCCTCTTTCCAGAGCCTAAAAACCCCTTTTTCCATGTACAAAGGTTAAAACAGTGTTTGTCAGATGTTTTAAAATCCCTTAAGCATACAAAGAAATATTTCTCAGAATTCTCAATTCCCACAATGGATGTGCTCTAATACCAGGGAAAAGACAAAGGTAAGGCAGTTATGCTGAGACACATTTTATTAAATCAAGGTGCCTTGTATTTTCCCTGGGCTAAGAGCACAAACAGGAAGAACTGTTCAGTCCTGAGCCTGGATGTTGGCCTTGGCAGTACAACTATCAGAGAGCTCCAGGTTAACTGGAATGAGAGACTGAGGGCAATGGCAAATATCTCTGCCCCTGCACCCTCTGCCTAAAACCTCATCATCAACTGCAGCATGTCCCTGCAGCTTAAAGTAATTGCTGGAGACATAAGTAGGAATCTGTAGCCTGTGTCTACTGCAAAGGGCCTCACTACCTACCTGCAGAACTTCCCCTCCTCCTGCAAAGCTCAAGCCCAGGCCAGGGCTCTGCTCAGGGCTGGGAAAAGCAAAGGCTGAAGACCACTGTTGTCTCAAGGGGATCTTTCTTCAAGGATTCATATAAATACACAGCCAGTGTTGTCTTTTATATTTCCATATCATAAATCCAATTGAATCACATTTAGACATGTACAATCATCCTCTGACTTATTTCTGGATTCCCTGCTTGTCTTCCTCAGGATGCAGCTAAGTTCTCTAAAGGCAACCAGGTACTCACAATGAGATTTTTTCTGTTCTATTTCAAAAATACCTACAAGCAGTGAGTGCCTGCTCTCCTTTCTTTTGGCCAAAGACAGATGGTGTAAAACAAATGAGTAAAAAGTTACAGCAACACCTGAAAAGCCAGTGAAAACTTCAACAGCAAAGCACCCTTTCCTTGACAGACTTTGGAATGAAACTGGTAGCAGTGTCATTTTCTATGAAAAATGTATACTTGAGGTAGAATGTTCAGCTGCCAAGGGAGTATTTATGAAAAGTTGTATAAGAGTTGCCTGAACAGCTGCCAGCTCTATTATGTATGAAAAAGCCATAGCTGAGTTTTTAAAAATATTTCAAGGCAAGAAATAAAAAGTTAAGCAAATGTATGCCAGCACTATCTGTTAAATGCTAAGGCTTTTCAGTGACCTTTGCTTTCAGATGTTAATTGTGCATCAGACATCACAGCCTTCCAAGTTTCTGCTAAGACAAAGCCAATCAACAGGATGCTTTCCCCAAGAGAAAAAAAGCCTTACTGTACAACAGTGTAAGTCACTTGACAACACTGCATACAAAATTCTGAAATAATCCACTGGAAGTAGCAGTTTCTCCAGATCTGTTGGCTTAAGAGTTAGCCAGTAATTGCACCTGATACTAAGCTGTTCCCAGGATGAAACTATTTGCTGACTCTGATGATCATTGGATTATTATTATTTATCAAGTGTCAACGAGATAAAACTGTAATATATGCAAATACCACACATCTCTCCCAAGGTACTTACAGTACATATTAGAAAGATAATGCAATTTATCACACCACAGCGAGTAATTAGATAAATTTTCTGCAGATCAGCATCTCTTCCCTGGGAGTCACTTTTTTAGTGATGCAGTTAGACCAGGTTTGCAAATCACACTTCTCCTGAACCAAAGGAACTACCTTTGTTTTCTAAGGTAACTGCTGAGTGCCTCTTTTACAACAGCATTTGGATTATAGAGGTATATTGAGTATATAGCAGAAATTGAAATTTCTACTTGGTAAAGTACTACTGCAACAAAGACTACATTCTAATCCATTTTCTTTTCCAAATAATCTATTTCTAAGCTAAGGATAGGATCAGTAACAATGTCTTTATGCAAAAACACTCCTATTTACAAAGTTTAAAGCGTATTTGTTGCTTTGCTGATCTAGTATCTTTTCCCTTCCAAGGATGCTGATCTGCCAGAAGCATTGTTCTTTTAAGAAAAAAACACACCACAGCTGTGAACTCAGGAACAATTTGCCAAGAAAGTGATTATATCGACTGGCAGTAATGACTGTGCATGTTAAACACAAGCCTTAAGAGAACTCTTATGACATCACTTGTATCTGTTTTTATTTACTGAAGTCTGTGCCTATTTCTCAAATACACATTTCTATAACCAAACATATTACACTCTTTCCTATCAACCATTGCATTCATCACCTGCTGTGCCTACAAATTTACTTAAAAGTAACACGTGTAACTATTAATATCTAACTTGTAATTATTGTTTTTAACTGTTTACCTAAATGTCTATTTAAGCTATTGTTCCAGGCTGGTCTGAAAAGGAAGGCAGTCTGTAATGAACTTGTGGGTTCACAATAGGTAGGTGTTACTTCCTACTGCTCACCACATTCCAGACCAGCATATTTTAACTTTTTGTTAACTTGACCACACAGTCCGAATCAAATTTGTCAAGGTAGAGAAAAGGAAGCATGAGACCTGAAACTTCCTTCTTTCTCCAGTCACAAAGTACCTGAAGATCAACAGACCCAGAGTAACCCCTAGAGTTTTCCTTACCAGAAAGGATTTTTCAGAGCAGAATCAATGAGAGTTTTGACTTGCTGCTTCATGAAATGTGAAACAAGAAGCATGCTGAGAAATATTCTTCCACATCTTTTGGCTGTTGTTGAAGACAAGATGAAATTTATGCTTTAATGTGGTGTGCCCCACAACATGCCAGCAGTAACTTTTTCTCTGCTGGAATTCTTTGACTATTCTCCCATATCCTCTGAACCTGGAACAACCCAAAATTTTCCATAAGTAATTCGCCTCTTAGAAGTTTGTTAATGGATTTTTTTTTTTCCCCAACAGGGAAATGTCAATTCCCAGCAAGTATTTCAGATAACTGGTGAGGAATATTCCAGTGAAATGTATGGATTCAATGCAAATATTGCCTAGCTGTACTCTGAGATCTGCTTACTGAACATTTATGAAAAAGATGTTTTACATTCATGTTCTCTGATGCCTCTGTTGGCACTGCTGGGACAACACTTTTTGGCTTAGGACTGAAAGCTTGAAACCTCTTCCTAAATGGTAGAGGTGGACAAGAGCAGGGTATAATTCCTTGATGGACAAGAGCAGGGTATAATTCTTTTCTTAGCAAGCAGCAAAAACAAAGAGGGTGGCATCCAGCCTGTTTTTTGCCCAACTGCCATGTGTTTGAAAACCTGCCTGAGAGGGTTCAATACTCTTTTCTGCCTAAGGCACTGAAACATTACTCTTCCCTTCTAACTGCTTTCCCCATCTAGAGCTGGGAAGGTGGTTTCTTTGCTCAGTTAAATCTGTTCTGCTGCACACTGAATACTTAAAAACCTATTAAAATGGAGTGAACAGCAGCCTCTAAACTATGTATAAAAATAAATTCACCTATATAACATGAAGTTGTTACCGTAGCAGCATCAAGGAATTAGCATCCCATTCCATACAGGCTGCTTTCACAAAGAGAAGTAAGCTGATCTTGCATTCCCAATTAGTGTTAAAACCACCAAGCTAACTTAAAAAATCCCATATATAATGCTTATGTTGGCCCTGCTTTACAGTACAGCATCAGTCAGTTCTCTCTTGTGCCAAGAACCCAAATTCAAACATACAAAATAGGTCAGCTGAGAGTATGTGCAGCTCCTAGAAGCACAGGAACCACACCTAGTTACATGTTTGGGAGAGCTCAGGTGTCTGTCTGTTCCTGAACTGCTCAGTTCTGCCAAACTGTGCCAGGATTCATCTAAAACAGTTTTCGTGGAACACAATAATAAAACATAATAAATATTAATAATAAAATAATAATAGAAAAAGCAATCCTACAAACTTTAGTTTCCTTGAGGATTAAAACGAACTCAATCACAGCAATTGTGATACTGGGCATACAAATCCCAATTCCCTTTCCCCCACTTTGAGTCTCTGAGGGGATGTAGAGCAACACTCAAATAACAGCTTCCCTTGCTTGTCTATATTTTATGCTAGTTGGCACAGAGAAGAAATGGGTTGCCTGGAAAGAAAAAGAGGAATGAAACCCAAAAGATAATTAACACTCTCATTGTTCAGAATGACAGTCCAAGACTTTAACAGTGACAGAGCCTGAGGAAACTCTGACACAGCAACACTGCCAGAATCATCAGCAGATCCATGATTGCTTTTTAGCCTTTCAGCAGGAAAAGGCAGCTGTAAATCCTCAGCAGGGAAAAGACAGCTGTAAATCCAGTCTGCAGTGGGAAACAAGAAGATTCAATAGTTTACAACTGGTGTGAACTTTAAACAAGCCAACAGAAGTTATAAGAGTGTCCACAGAGCCAAAAGATAGCTTCAGATAAGACAGATTTCAGGTCCAGGAGCGGGTTGCCCACTTTGCACAGGCTGTTCCTGCTTCAAAGGACAGAATGCCACCAGCAAACAGGGGGCAGCCACCTGACCTCACCCCACAGGCAGCCTCACCCCTCCAGGATTTCACTTCCTTTGGACCCCACCTGAGGCACTGGCTCTTCTAGTCACACACAGAGGGCTCTTTCCCCTGGCGACCCATCTCCCCACATCACTCAGCTTCACCTTTACAAAAACCCATGTTGGCTCCTGGTGAGGCAACATCCCAAAGCCTGTTTCAGATAAAGCAGCTTCAGTGGTAGCAGACACGTGATGTAGTCTGTAAACAGGTAGGACACACAGGGAAACAAAATCCTGATCTCTTCTACTGCTGTGCCACTGGCTTTCTCCATCTTCAAAGTGAACTCTGAAGAGTGGGATTTTTCAAAATCACTTAGTACATGGGTTTAACTCTGGTGCCTCTGAAGTATCTGATTAAACTCCTGCTGTTGGTAATGAAAGCAGTGACATCAATACTGTTTATCCCACCAAGAATTTCCCACTACCTCATTTTATCTGTGAATAATAAACACTTAACAACAGTCTCCTGCTTCTCAGTAGGCTGACATCTGCTGTTAACAAGTTACCCAAATACCCTAATCTGTAAAGAATTAAAGAAAAGAGAACTGTCTGGCAGTAGGAATATCCATTTTTTTCCACTAAGGACTTCATGTATCAACAAAAATGTTCCACTAGATTTTGCTTTGAGTTTTTTTTGATTATGAGGGGGAAAATGGTTTTAAAGATAAAACTTAGTCATAAGCAAACAGTACATGAAAAGGGTCTGTCTCTTTACAAAAATTGCACCACTGCCTCAGTATCACTTAACTGTGATAAAGAGGCTGCCACCATCAACGGTTTACACAGTTCATCTTCTGAACTGGATTTCATTAGGATTAAAAACCAAAGCCAATAGAAAAAACAGTGCAGTGGGACTTTCCTGTACTTCTACCAGCTCAGCAAATCTACAAGGTCATTCCTGTGTACCCTACAGCACTATGGATTAGATTGCTCCTTTACTAAGGAGCAATTAATACTTGGAGGATAAGTAGTAACTACATGCCATTCCAGAAAACATCTGACTTTGAGGAAAATGAAGCACCTAAGAAAACCAGAAAACTTGACAGCATTTTCCAGCAACTCAAACAGCAAATGTTGCTGTTAAGAGAGATCAAGGCAAGGCATCATTTTTTTGAAAATGACAGAAAATACAGAATGTTTTTTTCATTCAATATCACAGGTATTTATTTGAAAAACATGAAAGCCTACAAGCTAACATCAAAGTAAAACCATACAGAGCTGAAAAATTTATCTGGCTTCAGCATGACTCATGAAACCATTTCCATTCCTAAATCCCCAGCAAAAATGTCCTTGTGCAGTCACCATTTTTGTGTTATAATGAAAAGATACATTAAATTACAGAGTATGCATGAAAGTAACTATCTTGAAATTTCAGATGCTGATCTCACAGCTGCCAAGACAGCAGGCCTTGCTTATCTCTTCAGACAACTATGGATGCCTTAAATACCAGATGGAATTTTACTGAATGAACCATTCCATATTCCAAGCATTCACAGAATTTTGTGATAAAGCAATTCTTCTAGGCCTTATTTTCCAGCCTACAAAACAGAGGCCATAGGACTTTGTTAATTCAGAAACCCAGTTGTCCTAGACAGTGCAATGAATGATCCTAAATCCTCAAGGATGATTAATACCTTCATCAGTGAGAATTTTCCATTGATTTATTAGTGTTAAAACATGTGCCTTAACTCGAGTTCAAATTTGTTTTGAATCAACTTCCAGCTACCTGTTTTTTTCCTACTTGAAAGGAAGCCCCTTTGATTTTTCAATTTGCTTTTCCCTAGACTTTGATCAATCCAACATCAGTTACCTCTTTCTTTGCTAAACCACAAAATGAAGTGGTTTTAATCTCACATTAGAAGGAAAAATTGTCAGGACTGAATCACCTTTTTCTGTTTTCAAAGTTTTTTTACAGTCCAACACCCTTTCCAGGTGTAGCCTCAGGACAAGCCTGAGTATTTTCTCAGTTCCATTATTGCCATAGACATACATGGCGCTATCATTTTCCACATCCAAGGATCATATTTCACAGAATCACAGAATCAATTAGGTTGGACAAGATCCCTGATATCACTGAGTCCAATCTCTGGTCCAACATCAGCATATCCACTAGGCCATGGCACCGAGAGCCGTGTCCAGACTTTCCTCAAACACCTGCAGGAATGGTGACTCCACCACCTCCCTGGGAAGTCCACTCCAGTATCTAATCAACTCTTCTGTGAAGCAATTCTTCTTAAGCTTCAACTTAAACCTCCCGTGGTGCAGCTTAAGACTCTGTCCTCTTGTCCTGTTCTTTCCTGCTGGGAGAAGAAGCCAATGCCCACCTGGCTACCCCCTCCTTTCAGGTGGTTGTCGAGAGCAGTAAGTTCTCCTCCTCTCCAGGCTAAACAGACCCAGCTCTCTCAGCTGCTCTGGGCCTGGCCATCCAGCCTGTTCCTAACCCTGCATAGTTTCCCACCTGGCCAAGCCATGGGCTGCCAGCTTTTCCAGAAGAGTGATGTTGGAGACAGTGTCAAAGGCTTTGCTGAAGTCAGATAGACACATCCACAGCCTGTGCCTCATCCACCACATGGGTCACCTGGTCATAAAAGGAGATCAGGTTGGCCAGGCAGGACATGCCTTTCCTGAACCTGTGCTGGCTGGATCTCAGCTCTTGGTTGTCCTGTACATGCTGTGTGATCACACTCAAGGTCATCTGTTACATAACTTTGCTGGGCAACAAGGGCAGGCTGGTGTCTTTGTTCTACGGCCATGGTGAATTTCTTACAGCTAGGAGAACTAAAACTCAGCATTATTTTCTTCAAATATTTATTCCTGAGAGATAAAGAGAACAGCAACATTAGAAAATGCACAGGAAAATTAGATGTTCTCGTACAGATACTGAGAAAATTCTGTTTAGCTGCTTAGTAGCTACCACTACAAGGCAGTTCATTCTGGCTAGAAAATTAAATAAATTGGAAGCTTTTGTCACCACAGGACATTAATTTGCTCTCATAAAAGAGCAGAAGTACATTGAAGGCAAGCTTTTAAATGCTTGTAAACCAGTGGTGATGGTAAGCAGAGTTCAAATTAGCTGACACTTTCCCAGATAAATATGGCGAGGAAAACATATTGGACTCAATCAATTTGCAGTAATTGATTCAATGACAAAATAAAATTTCTCTTTAAGGCAAAAAGAAAAAAAATAGTTTAAATCTTCATGAAGAAATTGGCTTTACAGTGTACTCGCAGCTTATGTTTGTCAGGATGCATCAAAAAATGGGAGCAGAAAAACCACCACTGACAGTCTGGCTACACCTACCTACTAACTGTGTTTCATAAAGCAAAGAAATAACTTATTACATGTCAGTTACAGACCACCGAGAAGTACAAGAAAAGGTTTGGCATTCCCAGGGCATAAGCTGCTGAATTGCGCTGTCACTGACTCACTTCTTGAAAGTCTCCAGCAAAACCAGCATTTGACAAAAGCCAGTAGCCTTTGCTCTACACAGAACAGAATTATTTTGGAAAAGCTCTGTAGAAGATTAACTTTAAAAAAAACCCCAAAACCTAAACTAAAGAAAATCTGACATTGCTGCCTCCTGAAGGGGATATACTCTGGTTTTAGGATTTCCATTCAGACATCTGAGCAGGATGCTGTGACTTTTACCAGGTTGATTTGAAATGAGTAAGATTGAAATGTGTTGACCAAGAAAAAGTTCTGGCACATCTCAGGGAAAGATGACCTTTTCAGGACCTTTCTTTGACAGGAATCTAAGCAACCACTTTCTTTGATAAAAATCAGATCTAGATTCCCTTTCTGAAATGCACAACTGGTTGTTTGTTTTTTTTTGGTTTTTTTTTGGAAATGCATCACATTTAACCAAAATCTTGCAACAAAAGTCCACACCACAAAGAGGTGGTTAGCCTTGCATTTACTCACTCCAAGACTGATATCCCCATTGTCACAAAAAAACCTGTAGCCACCTTTAAAACAAGAAACATAAAATAATGAAGTTATCATTTAACTGTCAATCAATTTTATTCAATTGGTTTTTTTCTTTTTTTTTGGCTTCTAACTATATGGATACTTACAGAACCTGTGTCATCTTGACATTTACCATGTAAAGCCTCCAAATCACTGGTCCAGTGCCAAAATCCCTGGAATGATTCTGGTTGGTGGGACTGCTATTTCCCAAGTTTGCTATCATTAATTTGAGTTCTAAAGCTAATGAGAGTAGGTCTTGAAAATACCTCTAGTTTGATAAACCTACCTGGATATACTCCCTTGAATATTAATTATCAACATATTCATCATTACAAGTCATTGACTGCAGTTTTAGAAAAGATTAATTATTTAAACTGTGACAGGGCTGTTACTTCCGTTGGTAGAAGAGAATTATATGGAAATGCTTCTTTGCCATAGTGCTCATTGTTAATCTGGTAATCATTAACCTGTTTGTACCTTTGGTCACAGATTAATTTCTAACTCGGCATATCAAATGCTCCCAGTCTTTCAATCCACAACCCCAGATGGGGGGAAGCAAATTTAACTCACCAGCATAAGGACGAATGTCCCAAGAAACTGCAGAACTGGTGAATGGCCTTGAGGGGAAGCTGAATGAGAAGCAGCTGAGGTCACTTGGTCTGTTCAGCCTGGAGGAGACTGAAGGGAGACCTCACTGCAGTCTGCAACTTGCTCCTGAGGGGAAGAGGAGGGGCAGGCACTGATCTCTGCTCTGTGGTGATCAGTGACAGCACCCAAGGGAATGACCTGAAGCTGTGTCAGGGGATGTTTAGGTTGGGTACTAGAAAAAGGTTCTTCACACAGAGGATGTCTGAGCATTGGAACAGGCTCTCCAGGGGAATAGTTACAGCACCAAGCCAGATAAAGTTCAAGAAGTATTTGGACATTGCTCTCAGGCACAGGGTGTGACTCTTGGGGTGTCCTGTGCAGGGCCAGGAGTTGGACTCGATGATCCTGATGGGTCCCTTCCAACTTAGCATATTATATAATTCTAAGTTCAAACAAGCCAAAATTTACCAAAGTGTACCTTTGTAAACATGATGAATTACATTCACGACCCTGACAATGAAATTGTTTTCTCTAGAAAACTGAGAAACACAAGGTGCAAAGCTTTCAACCTGACTTCTCTCCAGTTCTCTGAATCCAAGTGGGCAGTCAGCAGTGCTTTAAAAAGGATGTGCTAAGTCATGCAAAGCTTCTAAATTAAACATTTTTTTCTCCCATAAAACAAAATGAGAGTTTAAGTCAGGCCAGACACGACTATGTGTGATTTTCCCTAAAACTTGTCAGACAACTTCAGCTGAAAGATACTTATCGACAAATTATGAAAGCACCGGAAGTTCTCTAAGTTTTAGCATAATGGTCTCTTCTGCTGTTTGTCTTCTAAAGTAAAGAAAAGCAGATGTTTGCCCAAGATAATCTTGGCTTATTTTTTTATTAATAAAAAGATCAGATTCTAGTAAGAAAGGCAAAATCAAAGCAAAGAGCCTAGTTATCTAAAGCATAAAGATTTGATTCCATCTGTGAATCAAGAATGCTGGTGTGTGCACAGCTGTAAGTCTACAAGGGAAAAAAAGAAAGAAAATACTAGAAGACCATCCCACATGGCTAGTGGTGCAAAAAAACCACCCCACACAGATATTGGTACATACTTTGAGCCCCTTTCACCTGCATGTGTTGCACGTACCCTCAGTGTTAAAAACCAAGTTAGGCTGAAAGATCAGGTGGAGATTTTTATGGTTATTATTACAACACCAAGAATGGTACAGAAACAGTGGAGGAGTCTAGTGTGACTAACCTGCCTCTTCCTTGAACTATCTTGCATCTACCAGCTTTACCTGCAAGGTAAAACTTCACATGCAAGGGTGAATGCTCAGGACTTTAGGGAACCATATCCTCAAAGTAAGTTGTCAGAGCCCAGCACAGCACAGGTAATGGCAGCATTAATACTCTAATTTCAAAGATTACCCCATATAAAACAAAACCAAAACAAGGAACTAATTTCAATGATGTGAAACATGAACTTCCTTGTAAAAAATAGTTTGCAGAGAGTAATTTTTGGTTTAGAAAAGTAGAAGAAAGCTTTTAATAGTTTGATAATAAAGCTATGCCTACTGACACAAACATCCTTCAGACAAAAGTACGGAAGTTGAATTTCTCTTGTATTTGGTATTACACACTATAATTCAGTGGCAGCACGAAATTTTATACACAGCATGAGATACTATCTCAGTGCCTTTTTGAACAGCTTTCAGTTTTCTTTGTTATCATTCACCATGTGTTTGGATGTCAACTAGATGTATTTGAATGTCTAGGGTATATTTTTCTCAAAATGCCAATTGCTATTTTCTAAGTGGTAAAGCCAAAAGACTGCAATCTTTTAAATTTTATCTCTGGTCAAATTCAAAAGCACATTCTTTGCTTGTTATCTGCCTGATAACTCCTTCATTTTCTTTACCCATCCACTTCCAAAATGTTAATGAACTATATCGGACATGTAACTCCTGAACTATTTTGAAGAGTTGAGACTGAGTGAATAGGTCGGTGCTACATCAGTATAAAGCTTTATCTGAGATGGGTGTTGAACAGAACTCCTTATTTTCTTTAATAAAAACACTATTATGTGCAGAATAAAATGATTAAAAAATCCATACAAGAGCTAAGGAGTTCTCACAGCAGTAGATGTGCTTTGGCTTGCCTGATAACAGACGCACTTGGTTTGGTTCAAACTTAAAAGGAAATGTGAGATTTTGGAAAACTTGCCTCAATTAATAAAAAAAAAAATAATAATTTAAAAAATTAAAATAATCATAATTATGTTACTAACATCAATTGTTACCCTCCCCCCACTGTATGTGCACTAAGCAGGTTTGACCCCTTCAGAGAACTAAGGAGGTACCAGCTAAAACTGACTCTCCTGTTGGAAATACTCCAAGGCAACTGCTCCCAGAAAAGTCAGACGGATGGAAACTGGAACATCGGCCATATCTCATTTTAAATGTAGAAGTCATGCAGGGAAGATTTGCTCACTTTTGCTTTACAGTCAATAGAATGAGCTAAAACTCTGCTAAGGCACTAAACAACCATTTCCAGTTCAGAGAGCAGGCCATAATGGAAGTCATTTGAATTACCTACAGGTGCCAAATGGGAGCTTTTGTAGGGTCTGGATGTGTGGCTGTGGTACTGCAGGCAGTGCAGCAAACTGCCAGGTGCCAGCTGAGCCATGGTTACTTTGGAGGCCATGTCATTCCCCTTCCCATGGAAAATGTAAGGAAAAGTCAAGTATGGCTGCTCTCAGTGACATCAGTTACACACAGGGACTGCAGATCCAGCTTTGCCTCCAGCATACCTGTGATTTCACCAGATTAACTGCTGCCTTTGTAGCTGATTCCAAAGAGCCCATCATTCACATCAAACTCAGTTCTCTTTATCGTAATGGCATTTTATTTCAAAATATATTAACCATTCTGTGCTTACAAAGGACTGCTGTGTGAATACAATATCAAGTTAAAAGCTTCGTAAACCTGCTACAAAACCCATTTTTATTAGGATGAGGACTGGTGCATACAATCAAAATTATTTACTTTAAATACCTCTGCAGTCTACACAAGTAGTTCTCAACTTTAACTTACACATTTTATTGGGCCACAGATGATCATAGGGGTTATATTGTCAGTATTATACATGCAAAAACAGGTACTGTACCAAACCCAATTATGATAATATCAGTTCTGAACACAGTTCCATTCTGAAGATGGATCACATGTACAGACAAAATTAGTGTCAACAGCTAATAGAAGTTATTGCTCCAAATCCCCACAGGGCCTGGTAGGAACACACACTTTAGAACAACCTGTGCTCTGTAATGCAAAACATCTGCTGTTAGGTTTGAGTAGGGTGGAGCTAGTCTTACGATAGGATGTCAGAAGTTTCTTTTGATTTGGTAAAATTTCCCAAGGTGGAAAAAAGCCCCTAACCCTCCCATGCCTTTTGACCAAAACATGAAATGCTAGCTAGCATATATATATATATATATATATATATATATATAAGCACTTAACTGATATAAAAAGTTGGTTTCCAACCATCCAACCATCACTGAAGCACAGAAAATCTGTTTTTAAAGGCAACAATCTGAACAAATTGAATGCTTGCTGAATATACTCATGATGACAGATGACAAGCTGAAAACACCAATCTACACAGACAGCAGGTTATGAACAACACAAAGTAGTTTTTATTGGTACTTGAGAAAGATTCAGGTTTAGGCTGAGACTGGCAGGAAGAGTAGTAAATACTGGGATTTGTTTTTCCAACCTTATGGCCTTGATGCCAGTTCTTAAGCTTAAGAACTTTTGTCACATGGCTACTTTTTGGCTTTGTGATGTTTCTTACATTTAATCTACACAAAACCATGTAATGTTTCTTTAACTTTAGGTCTTCATTGGATCACTGTACATGACACTCTAGTGGGTAAAAGTGAGGCTAGGAGAAGAAATCAACTTTTTGCTTTAAAAACATCACTCTAAAAATTCATATATATATATATGCTAGAGCACTCACTATGCTTTATTAGCTCACAGATTCAGCCAGCTGCAAGCAAATCTGCCCTGCTTCTCACTCAAACCCGGCCTTGGTGTCACCAAATAGTATTTACATTAAAAAAATTATCTTCAACTCAATGCAACATGAATTATATTTGTCCAAGTCCACCCATATGCAGAGCAGATCAAGGATGCATTCACTTCCAAGTACCACTTCCTTCCTGAATTGAGCACACTATTTCAGTATGGACATTCAAAGCATGCCTTCAGGTCCTAGAATCAATTCCCAAAAGGGGATGGAAGCAATACTCTCATGTACTAAGCCATATTCCAAACAAGATACCAGAGGAGGTGTGGATGAGTTTAAGAGTCTAGGGAACGGAAGATGTATTTCATGTCCTATTAATTTTGGCAGCTTTTAGGAGGAAGTGTGTAAATACCTCCAGGAACAGCAATCTCTCAGCAATGCATTACTAGCAGCTTTTCTCTACTTTATATGAACTACAATAGAACAGTGGTAGTCACTACCAGGATTTGCTTGGCTCTTCCTCAATCTGTATCAAGTAAACATGAATTGTAGAAAATGTTGCTTGTTTACATTATATACAGGCACTATTTTGTTCACAGGTATCTTAAAAAAAAAGGGCAGAATTTCAGTTAAAGTCTGAACAGGACAAAGACTCCCAATATTTATATAACACTGCATATATCAACATATATACATTTACAAACCCAGAATCCCTGAATATGTTTATGACTTCTGGCATTGTTTCTTGTTTCAAAACACCAAATTAATTTTCCACATTTTTTTTTTTTTCTCTTTCCAGTTTTATCTCTTAAAAGCGATTTTGGAAAATTTTACCATAAAGCATTAAGGTACCTTAAAACTGACAGACAGTACCAGGTAGGAGATCAAGTTTCCCAAACATTTGTTAAGTTTTAAATGATTCTAGTTTTGTACAAATAGGATAATAAGGAAATTTTCAAAGTTGGCTTCAGCAAGACATGTAGGAAATAATACCAAGAAGAAACCCTTTGGAATAGAAATCAATACAGACTTTATAAAGATGATGCATCCATGGATTTAAGAGATGTCAGCTGGCACTCAATAAGGTTTATCTGGCAAATCAATTTTCTCTTGTAAAATTGCAAACTTCAAGGTAAGCAACTGCATCTCTAGAAGAATGCTACCTCTTGCTACTAAGCCTAATGAATGCTACCTCCAATCCCAATACCTTCAAAGGAAATCATAGCTGTTTCCAGAGGTAGCATCCATTACGGTGGCACTATCTACAGTGACAAATTTAAGTCAATATAATATAGTCATAATGTTTGAATAAAGGCAGCTGTGGAAACACCCACTACCAACAATGCAAAGCTATGGAATCTCAGTGGAATAATGGTGTTTTTCCCTCCTCAGTGTATTAGGTCCACAGAAAAGGCAACACTGCAGTATTCTTAGTACTAGGGATCAGCAGCACAGCAATTCAGCTGCTGCTTTTACTGGAGAGCAATTTCATCCAGTTTTGGTTTTGCAGGCTTTCTGAAAAACAATGTTTAACATTGCAGCCATACACCTATTTCAAAAGTTATGCTGATACCCACAATGGATAATACTGGAGACAGCATCTAATTTTCCCTGAAAAATGCTTTTTTCTTATTTTAATCAAACAGATTATGGATTTCCTATTCCAATAATCACTGAAAAAATACACGTCCAGTATATCCTCCTCCCCTGTGCTTTTAAGAGAAGCCACATGGAGCTTAATATCAAGCAAGTCTAAGTGTACCACGGATAACCTGCACACACAGAGAGCACTATGTATGGAAAGATCACGTGGGTATCAACTTAACTTCTGAAAAATGTGCATAATATGTATTATTATAATGTTAAACTGGTATTTTTTAAGCAGCCTTTCAAAATAAGTCATTTCTGCTCCTAATGAGTCACGGTGCACCTGTGCTGAAAGCCACCATACTGCAGAAAGGCTGGCAGAATGAATGTGTGCCAGATTCTTGCCCACTGCAGTTTGTTCCTTCATGAATCCAATTAAGCCAGTATGTACAGTGACCTGAAGCTGACATGCTGGGCTGTGAACTGGCACACAGTAACCTCTGCCAGCTCTGCTACAGCAGTGTTCAGCCACAGTACAGGAAGGAAAGGCTAACGCAAGACTTGAGTGGCAGAAACAGCACCAGCCCTTTGGCACCACACCGAATTGCAACGATTTTTCCTCATTTCCCCAAGGAGAATGATAAAAAACAGCACAGCTGAATTTCACAATACCGTAAGACCACATTGTCTTGCCTTACTACGAGCATTCCCTTCTGAACTCTAAATTATTAAACACTAAATGTACTAAACACACTTAGTAAGTACCTGCTCCTGGAATGACTGTTTACAGTAAAGCTAAAGGCCATCAACTTCTTGCCCACAGCATTACAGAAAAGATGGTTTCTCCTAAGAAAACTGCACTGCAGATAGTGGTGCGGCTTTTTTGGTTGGTTGGTTGTTGTTGTTGGATCTTGGAGGGGAGAGTAGATTCAGTTGGTTTTTTTGAAAGCTACAATCCATGTTCTAAAAACTTTTCCCATCATACTGCTGGTTGTTCTTGCAGATGAGGCAATATAACCATGAACTGGCACTTTTCAAAGACCAGAAGTCAAAATAAGTTTGATTATTTTCACATTAATGTGAGACTGATCTAAACTAAACTGTTCTTACAAATACTGAGTCTGCTCAGAAAATAATATAGATTGCTGAACACCCAATAACAAGGTCTTCTATTTCTGCTGGTAATTAGACACTTGCAAAACACAAAACCAAAATAATCAAAGTATGCCCTTTCATAAGGTGGTATTTTGTGGTTTTTTGTGGTGGTTTTGTGGTTTTTTCCCAAACATATTGAAAAATCACCGAATATTTCTTATTCCAAGAAGGTATTATTGGAAGTTTTGTTCCTTATTTTTCTTTTCTTTTTGGCAGTATGTTACTGCACCATAACTGAACCATACATTGGTTCCTCAATCAGGTACAGCACACAACATGAGCTCCTGAAGCTACATTCACTAAGTAAGGATGTACTACGGATGGTTCTTCATAGCAAGTCTAAGCTGAGTTTGGAACAGAAAGCATCAAGATGAAGCCTCATTTCAAAGGAGGACAAACTAAACAAGACTCCATCAAATGTGAAATCTCTATATAAAATGATTTCACGTTGGAAAAGCCATGTATCTTCTCGGGCGATTTTACTCATTTGCATTGCTGAAATTAACAGTGTCTCAATCATGGGTTTAATCTTCACAGCAGAGACCCTTCTTTGATCTAAGGTGATCAGTTGAATGGGAAGAAGAAAACTTAAAACCAAACAAAATAATGCTTTTTAATGACTCTTTAAAATTATTAAGTCAAGCTTGACAGGAGCATGAAAGATTGTCTCAGCAAATAGGATAGCAAATGTGGACCATAAACATTTCTGGACCAGTAAGCAAAGAGGCGCTTTAAATGCTGTCTACAAGAAGCTACAAAAAGAACACAACAATTCAGTGCAAAACTGTGAAATAACAAAAAAAGTAATACAATAAAGAAGTTGCCTAAATATCATGGTGGTCTTCCAGCTGGTTAGAAAGTTGCAGGAGTATTTTAGGAAAGTCTCAGGTTTGCCCACATCCTCCACCCTATCCAGCAAGAATTATAAAAATGTGTTTCATTTAAGCTTTTTCATAAGCCACAACACCAAGGAGATAAAACAGCTACTTGATTCAAGCAACACATTCTTCTTATTCAGTTAGTTGAAAGTGATGTGTAGATCTTTCAGAATTTAAAATATTAAACGGGATGTTTCCATATTTTGATAAACCTGAGTCAAGCTACTAAATTAAGCCCAAGTCTGTCCCTCAAACACATATCTGCAAGAGTGCACAAACAGCACTCAACCCCTCTCACTTAAAACATAGAATTTCATCAGTAAAACTGTAGCAGCTTATTTTAAGAATCTGAGGAGCAGACTATTTGTGCCTTGTTAGGCAGCCTGTTTATTGCGAACCTGTAGCAGGGCTTCCTTCTTTAGTCAGCGTACTTTCCAATATTGTACATTTGTACATCCAATACATTTTCCATGGCAATGTATTTTTCAAAACAATGTAAAAATCCATACAATATCATGGAAAGAACCTTCCAAATCTGTCAGCACTCCTAGAACTTAAGCAGAACAAACACCTCAGTTACTGCAAGCTGTTTGTGCAGTCATCTTAGATATCCTTATCCCTAGGTAAGATCCCTTTGTTTCAACCATTGAATTACTATCAACAAGAAATACAAGGCATGCCTGTATTGTGTACAACTCATTATCAATCAAACTCCAAAACCAATTCAAGTTACTGGAAACTGAATGGTGGTTCTTTGGTTAAGCAAGTACATCTGCTACTTGGTAACTAGGGCCTCACAGGATTTGTGGAAAAGCTGTGCAAGTATGAAATATTTACCAAAAAACCCCAATTCCCATTTACAAAAAGGATCCATTTATAAAGATCCATTGTGTCAAAATGTTTTGACAATCAATACAAAAGGCCTTAAATGTCACCAAAGCTGCATTTTAAGTAAAATTACATATGGAAGAAAAACAGTAGAGGATCTGATGCTGTGACCTAGGCAATACGTAATTTCAGAAATTCAAAATCTTGGTTTATTACTAAGATATAGCTTAAAATATTAAGATATATTCTGTAACCTCGGTAAGATATTTGGCCAGATGCTTACAGGGTAAAGAAGTCCCAACTAAACTAAACTAAAATCCATGCTCTCTCCCCTTTCTTCCTGGCAGTAAAATTTGTTGAAAAAGTGAATTGAATTCAGCCACAGCACTTGAAAACCAACAATTAAACAATCCCCAATTAAGCTTCTTCCAATTACTGGAAGAAGATGCGACCATCCTACATTACTACTGTCTGAAAACACTTAAGGCCTTTGATTCAATTTCGTTGACAAGATGACTCCACTGGGAGGGTGGATAAACAGCAAAATATTATCAGATTTCTCTGAAAATGGGGGCAAGACCTAAACTATTTAAACAAGTCCTCTTGTGTCAGCAAGAGGAAAACCGACATTTAACAGTTTGCATTTCTATTAACCTCAGGAAGGTATTAAAAAGTCTCCATCAACATTAAATTTCAGCGTATGTAAGAGAATAATATTTAAGTGTTATTATGAGTTAGAGATAATGAAGCTTATGAAGAAACACCTTGAGGAGGAGCAAACTATTATATTATACTTTAATTTCACAAGGAGTGGTTTGCCCTTCTTTTGCCACCAGATTGCCTAAAAATAAATATTTTTGAATTACAGCTTTATTTAAAGCTAATACAGTTTAATAAGACAAATAACCCAATAAATAAAAGCCGAGTTAGTAATTTCAGCAGATAAGATAATGACTCCAGTGGATGTACCTGTCCTCTTAACTATTCTTTTGATAAGACAAAAGGTCTTCAAAGTCTTCAACAAGGCAGCTGACTGTGTGTTGGTATGCAAAGCCATGGGCAAGTAGACACTCTCTCTCAAAGAGGCATAGTGCACAATAATGTAAGGCCAGCAGATGTTCCAGTGCTTTCTCCTAAAACCCAGTCTCTGCTTCCCTGCAAGCTGCCCCAGGCACAGCTGGGAAGGGACAGAAGGCCATGGCTGTTGTGAACCCAAGACAGAAGACAGCGATTCCCTCATGTTGCAGAGGTGTAGCCCAGCACCTCCATCACTCTGCAGACATTTTCATCTCCTCGGGACTCTCTCTAGGTGACCTGGGAAGTGTGGGGAGGAAAAGCAAAGCGAAAAATAAGACACAGATCTGCCTAGTCATTCCAAATAATTGTTTCCTATAAAATAAAGGAGAACCAAACACACATGAAGATTTTTTTGTGTACCTGGAAGCTCTCTGTTATACAGGGCAACTGGAATGCAACTTTTACAAGCCAGAGACTACAGACAGTTCCAATTAACAATTTTTCTCCTAAATTACCCAGATGAAGGAAGACAGTACTATTCACGTGAATAAGGCAAATAATTATTTCTGACAAGCAGAGAATCCTCTTCAAGATATATTTATAATGAGCTAACCTATATAGTTTAACAAGACAGTAGAAACATTAAAATAGCTACTCTTGTTAATACTGTTGCAATGTGATTTACAATTCTAAGTAGTGATTCAATTACGAGTTTATTCCTAACTGTATTATTACTGTTATCCCATTCCTACCGATACAGTTTAAAGATATATTTCTATATTCCATAATTTTGTAACTTCATTAATGACATTACTAAGGACCATACTTTTGAGGGAAAAATGGCATATAATGATATCACTTTTTTTAAAATCTAGGTATGTCTATATTTTGAAGTATTGTAGATTAGGACATAAAAATGAAGTATTTTGGGGCAGGCCCCTTTTTAAGGGTTATGAACTCTTAGATATCCATGAACAGGAGTTTAAAAACTATGTTCAGTCATCTCCTAGCACAACAGCAACCTATAAATTATAGGACACAAAGGTATTATCAGCGAATTTTCTAAACAAGCCTTCTGTAAGAGGCTGAGAGACATTAAACAAACACTTCCAGTATACATGTTCCAGCGAGTGTTTTACTTAGCCATACCTTTTATTTCTAGAATATGGGGCAGCTGAATCCTCTTCAAATACTACAATACTCATGCAGATGTGAGTGCACACTCTTACATAAACCCCAGGCACACATTCCTTACACACCTGTGCATACGTACACTGATGTGTGTGAAAACATAATTCATACAAATAAAACATTTACAGCTCACCGGTAAATCTGTAATGGCCACGTTGCTTGTGATGGAGTGGGCACAGAATTTGTTGGACTCACCAACATGGCACTATATATATTGGAAGCAACCACAAGTATACAAAGTAGAATTGGTCCTATGATGGCCCCTTCCAGTCCCAGGTAATATGCTCCACCAGCTACTGCAAGGCCTGTCAGATAAGGGTGACCACCTCTGCCACAAGAACAAGAAAAGTAAATTAAAAGCATTATCAATTACAAAATGTGAATTAACAGTGAAGTTTTATTAAGCTTAGGAAATGACACAGCCAGCTATAGCTACCCATATTTACACTATAAACTGCTGCACAAAGGTTCCTGGCTATTCTGCGCTGTATTTGCACAACAGATCGTAGCATGGAACCCTGGTAAGATCCACAGAGGAGTAGTTACTTTACAGACATCTGCTGAAGAATGTCTGAAGGACTTAATGGCAAACACACTTCCATTTTGAGAATGGAGAGATGTACACAGACTGCTCATGCTTTATGGTCAAGAATTGTCAAAGTTCAACACATTTAGCAACATGTACTATGAGGACCCTTGAGTAAACCCATTCAGTTACATGATGATAGTGACTTGCAGTGCATCTTTCAAAGAACAATTAGCATACAGACTTTAAAGAAATAGCCATGTCTTCTAATTTTGTTGTAAAAAAGCCTCTCATATTGAGTGTTTGTTATTATCTTTTAATGTTTTCAGATGAAAAACAAAAGCGGATTTTGATGAACATATTAATATTTATTGGAAAGTTAGGGCCAACAGAATTTTTTGATAAGAGCTCTTATGGAAGGAACTAAACCATGCCATTTTTATTTTCTGTGTCTCAGATTCACATTTTGCACCTGTGTTTAGCTGCAAAATGTCAATCCTACCAACAGCATTTATACAAAACCTGCTCATCATTCTTCATTCTTTATACCTAAAATAATGATGGCAATATGGAATTGTAGAATAAAACTACAGTTGAAACCTAGCATGCAATTCTCAGGAAGTTCCTCTAAATTCTAAGTGTAGTACATAGAAAGTACCAGCTTAGTCAGTTCAGAGCTCCAGCAGTTCCTGAGGTTTCTACCATGGTCCTGATTTCTACTCAACTTCCAAATTTTAAGCCTTTGCCTTCAACACAAATGTGCGCAAAATGAGGCCATGAAACGTGACCTATTAAATCATACACATCATTATCATGTCTCACCCAGATCATAAACCTACTGGCAGGACCAGATTGCTCTCCTGAGGGGACAAACACAGCCTCAAGTTTTATGTTCTTCCAACAACAGACATCTTTAATTTCTAAGCCTTTAAAAACTTCGGTTTTTTCCAGCATTTGCATCAGCTTAAACATTCTTCTGCCTACTTTTCTAAATTAAACAACAGAACACCTGATGAAATAGGACTATAGTACAAAGCTAATTAATTTAGAAAACCCTGCATAATCTAATTATAGCTATTTCAAATAGGTTTAATCTAATCCCCAAAACATCACGATGCTTATTGTTCAATTTATTGGGAAGATTACAATTTTCCTCCACTGTCAGAAAATCTATTCCTCTCCCATATATTTTCTGAACAGTAAAGAGAGTTTGCATCCTCTACAGTAGAAAAAAAACGTATTCTAGGAAGCAGAAGAATTATTGGCTGTTTAAACAGCTACTAGCCTTAAATTTATCTATGATTTATTGTTGGGAAAAAAAATGTAATTTGATTACACTTCACTTGTTAGCTTTAATTAATTCAAAATAACTAGAGCTACAGTCCATGAAAATTAGTATTAATATTGGGCATATTATCATTAGGTACTCTCTGTTCAGTGTAATTATATTTAGTAAACAAAAATACTAATTTCTAACAACACAGAACTGAATCACTTTATGTCCTTATTGTACATTAACTCTATGTTTTTGGACCCTAAACAGCTCATGGTTTTATCCACTCTGCAGTCTCATCTGGCACTAGGAGAGGAAAAAGGAAATGCTACACACCTTTACTCAATAATTAGATAATAGATAACATAAACTAATTCTAACAATCCCTATTGAAACAGTTCATTTTGCTGATGTTGAGTTCAAGACCTCTGCAGTGTCTAAGTTCACAGAAAAGAGGACTGGGAAAATGAAGACAGTTAGGCCAGTAAAACTGCTTACTATGAGGTTATTCCTGTGGTTGAAGACACTTTTTTGCATGCTTCAGTAAAATGAGTTTAATTAAAGGCATCAGTGATTGTCAATCATTTTTACAATGTTAATTTTAAAAAGTGTTCAATGTACTTACCCTGATATATCTGAATAAATTGCTGTATCTACAAAATAGGTTGGCAAGAGGTGAAAAACCAAGAGCAAAAGGGCTTTGCATCCCTGTCCTTGCACAAGCCACAAATCTAGGACTGCAGGGATTGCTGCCCAGTATGTCCCCAGAAATGGCACTGCTCCAAGGATTGCTGCTAATGCTAGAGCAGAGAGAAGCAGAAATGAAAAAAAGATCAAAGAAACATATTTCACAAATATATTTACAGTTATGTTCTGACACTTTTGCCACACCAGTAAGTCCCACTTCCATCAACTGTTATAAATAAAGCATTGAAGAAGTGCCACATGAGGCTCTTGGTGTTTTATTGCTGTGGTTTAGGAAAAAAGAAAATTACACCATTCCCCATACACAAGAGCTCCAGCAACTGACAGTTATAAGGAGTTAAAAGCCATCAATTTAGAAAAACTTGAAGTTATACCAATTATGTACATTTCTTACAGTGTAAGAAAGCAAACAAATCCAAATATCACTCTAACTTACTGCATCTCCTGCAGTCATCCATAATAGTAAGAAAGCAGGCAAACATGAGATTTATGACTTATATATTTCCATATGTAAGCCTGTGCACACAGGTGCACAACCTTCTGCTTGTACCAGAGACCTGTTGTAATCTAAAGCAATACAGATCTGCTGACGCTATAATTTAATGCAGCAATAGACAGAACACAAAGCACAATTAAGTGGTGTTTTATTTTTGTTTTTTTTTTTTCTTTTGGTCTCATTAACCAGGAAGCAAAAACTTTTCAGATTTTGCATGTAGTTTCAAAAAATAAGACTGCTTACTTTCTAAGTAGGTGTAGTGACAATCAATGCATTTAAGGTAGTTGCACTTCATAATTCAGCCATTTCCCATTATATTGGGGTTGTCGCTTTGCAGCTTCCCCTTATGCTTCCTTGTACACAAACATTTTGCAATTACTATGATTATCATCATTCTTTTTAGAGAAAGGACAAAAAGGAACAGGGAAGAAGTTTTTTCTCTAAGAAACTGTCCTGCCGTTTCCAAAACTAAGATTAAATAATTAAAGAAAATCAGAGGCTGGTAATACAGTCAGACAATGGTACTAAAAATAAGAAGCATTCCTCTATCAAGCATTTCCATGCTACTACATCTTCCTGCATTTAGGCATCTTGAGAAATCTGCACCTGCCAACTGTGAAAGAAACAAAAGCCAAGACAGGTAAAATAAAGTTAATACCTGAAAACACTTGGACTCAATACAAGGGAGAAGGAATTGGATCCAGCAAACGAAACAGAAAGAAGAGGTAAAACAGCTGCCAGGGAATGGGTTGTGAAAACAGAAAAAGGCAAGGCTCAGAGGTAAGACAGCAATCAGCGCCTTCCCTCCACTCTACCCACAGCCATATTCTCCAAGACCAGACCTAAGCTTGTCAGCAATACTTAATATTTCTGATTTTGTACAACAAATAATTACATAATATTATTTTTATATATAATTGCTCAAATTCTTACCAGACGGTATGAAGACTATGTTAATCCCAAATATAGTGTGAGTCAGCCAAGTGTAGAGTCCATAGAACCCAGCCATTTTGAGGGAAGCATCAAACACACCTCTAAAATGATCAAAGAAATTCTGTTAATTTTTATTAGCAAGAAGATTCCAAGAACTATGAAGATACACACACAGGTTGCTTTGAATAACTGAAAAGCCACAGTGCCATAAATAACCCATCTCAAAATGCAACACTGAACCCTTTATACCTCTGTTCCCTCTGAGAAGAATAAATATTCACCACATATATAGTTAAAAGCACAAAAAACAATGGGTTCCAGGGATAAAGTCCTTGAAAGAAACTGCTCAAGTATCAGAACACATTCTCTAACAAAAATAACCTTTTTTCTATGAGAAGCTGTACCATTTTACAGACGAACTACTTTTTCTTTCCTCTTTTCCATTTCTGTCATTCATTTTCTTTTTCTGCTTACATTTCTATACCTTCTCTTTTTCACCCCAGCTTTTTGGTTGCTTTCTAGGTTACATTACTGAAAAAGATAGTAAATCTGGTAACATAATTCAACCCTGCTGAATCTACATCCAAGGTTCTCCTCTCTTAAGTGTGATCGTGGCTTCAGAAGACAGCAGACAGGCAGCTAAGTGCTGTGACAATTTTACAGCACTAGGGCAGGCACACATGTGGAGTATCCCATAACTGAACTGGAAACCCACGCCTTAGATCTACAGTAACAAAACCCATAACCTCAAACGCTAAATCTCATTATTGTATTATGTCAGTTTTCCACCCATATTTGAGAAAGGAAGCTCCCCATAATCACTATCTTAGCTTGTAAAAGTAACTGAAAATACCCCGGAGCTCCACAACACAGAACAGTCTTAACAGTTACATCACTGCAGAAGTGGTGGCACATAGACTCTCATAGCAAAGATAAATGTGAAGTGTCCTGATGTTAATTTCCCATTCATAACTCATCGTGACTGTGTCTTGGCAGTTTTGGGAACTCCAGCAGGAGGGCAAAGAGGACAGGAAGACATACAACAGGAATCTTTGAGCCAGAGGATGCGTGGGAAGATTGTCATCACACTTTAAAGAGGAACAGAGTCTGCATAGAAAAACAGCCCTTTCTGGATCTAAAGTCTGTAACAGCACAGTTTCCCTCCTCCAGTGAGTCCATAAAGCCTTGTAGCAAATATACCTTCTGCAATATTAAACTACTAGGTAGAATGTTTTCTGAATTACCAGAAAGAATTCCAAGACTCACAGTTTTTGCTTCTTTGGCCACTGTCCTCATTACTATTTCTGTAGGCAGTGTGAATATTTTTGTCCTCGTCTCCTACCTAAGGGCTCACTTTTAGATGACTACATGACTTCAGAAACAAAATTATCCTATTTGAAAGTGATTCACTGAAAGCTGTGAGTGCATAATAAACCTCACACATCAACACTACTGTTCAAAATGTGAGATTCTCCTAACAGACTAACCAGAAACAATTGTTATCAACCATTTTCACCTTCAAAAGAGGAAAGGCAAAATAAAGAAAAAACCCAAGCTTTAAAGAATGACCTGACATAACAAGTATAATCTTTGACAGGCAAGAATTATATCACGCATAAAAAAAGGCAGGGAACATTTACAAATAAGTGGTGGCCTCAGTAAAAAAAGGCCTCAATACTTCTCAGCTTAGATGAACATTTATTACATTAAAATGGAAGGCAGGACCAAAATCTGCAAATTTTGTAGACTGACATATTCATTTGTATTTGAGTTACAAGAAAAGAAGTTTCAGACATAAAAAAAAACATTTGAAAGGAGGCAAGAAAATCCCAAAACCTAATGCCACAGTAGCAATGCTGAACATGAGTTTGCATTAAAAAAATGCAAGATACTCTCATACTTTAGCAACTCAAAAGTCTTAATTTTCTGCATTTTCTGTTACATTTCACTCATGTCTACTCTTTCTGAGGATATCATAAGAGCACAATAGTTTTCAAAGAACCTGTGCAGTAATCTTCAAGCAAATATTTTTCTCATCCAACAGGAACTGTGGCACAAATACATCAAAGTTATCAACAATATTTTTTAACAGTTCTTGAGTATGTCCTTATTTTTCCCAAAAAGACGTTTTCTATACTGTAGTAAAATTAAATAGAGCTTAACAATTTCTAGATGTATGCACTGAAATTACATTTCAGTGTACAAGAGATGAGACAAGCCTCCAGCTTGAGAAAAGTATCTAAAGTATCAACTTCACTCGAAATTAAAATATCCATCTACAAGCAGTCATTTTAGATTTTCCCAAAGAGACTACAAAAGAAGGGAAGACAGTGCTATTATGAAAACCAAAAGAGAAACAGCAACCGAGGAAAAAACCCAAAACAAAACATTGAAGGCTTCTAAATATAACAATAAGCTGCTTTCTTAGTCTCGGCTCAAGAACTTTGCAGTTAGATGCATTGGTTGAACAATAGAAATTCTAGTCCGGGATGAACAGGTAGTCCTGGTCTGATGTCATTCTGGAAACTGGCACATAATATATTTCAATGGCCAAAGAGTGCATACCTCTGATAGACTGTTGAACAGCACAGCATCCTCTGGCTCCGTGCTTCTAACACTCACAACTAATACACTGAGAGGAGAAGCCATCACAGTGCCGGGAAGTTGGGAAGCACCAGTGGTCAGGCAGGAAGCCAGAGGAGGCTGCACCTAGTCTCATTCTCCTCCTCTCCTTCCCCTTGGTTTGTGTCTGCCTCAACTGAAGTCATGATATGTCATAATAAAGGCACGGGGATACTACTTTGTGGCAGGTGTGGAATAGGAGAACCTTAATCTCTCTGAAAACTCCTATTTGTAATTTTTTGGTAACTGTCACAAAAACTAAAAATTGCACCTTAAAGTCTGGAAATTCATATCTATTTTGCTTCATGGTTAAGGCAGCAAAAAAAAAAAAAAAAAAAAAAAATTCTGAAAACACTCACCAGAATCTTATCAGCAATTTGCTTCAGCTACTCTGCAGCTAAGATACCAAACCTTAAAGACAATGTGGGTGCGCTAGTGCCAGTGCTGCACAAATTTATTACCATCTGTAAAATGCAGACCTTCCTGGTGTAATTATGACAGTAAGTAAGTTTCATCTCTTAATACATTATTGGCACACATACAGTTTCCTTTTATATACAAGAGTAATTGTATGATTGAGAAATCAGAAAATCCAATTGCTGTTCACGTCTCACTTTGGCACTGTATCTAGAAGAACCACTTTACCTGCAAGAGCTGTCATCTGCAAATGTGTAATTTATGAGCACTTCATGCCAATTTGGCATAAGGCATACTCAGACATACATATTCCATTTTACTGAGCTTTGAAAAGCATGTAAAATTAAAACACAGAGGACATGGGTCGTGCTTTACATTATTCAGATCAAAAATGAAGAAACTTCTGTGAAATGCTTCTGCACAGCTGGCCTACTTTTTTTTTTTTTGGTAAAAGTTTCTTTTACTAAGTTCTGTCCCTAAGCTAGGGAATTTGCTTGTAGACTCCACAAGGGAAAGGGCCACATTTTCAGTTTATGGGTTTTGTGGATTTTTTTTTTCTCTTTTACTGATTGGCCATAAAAACTCCAGAGCATCCCTTTTATTACTACTGTACTTTATATCAAACGTATACCACCTGAATTCTGGTTCCCTTCACAGAGCCTGCAGGTAAAGTCTGTTCACTGCTAATTGACACAATGAGATTTCAAAAATTTCAACTTAATGCTGCAGCAACCCCAGCTGAAAAGAGCCCTTAGCTCAGATAATGGATTTTTTGACCTTGGAGTTAATTTGATTTTCTAGATCTTTCTGTTCCCAGAGCACTGGAGGAAAGATGAGCATATGGGCTGAAATAATGAGAATTTGAGTTACCAGAAAGATTAGAGTAAGCATACCAGAAGTTCAGAAGAGGGATTTTCTGGCCATTATGCTAAATTTATATGAACAGGTATATGAACCCTGGCTTGTGATTGGGCATAAGAGTAAAAAGTAGACAAAAGTAGTATTCATCCTTGGAAAAGTTTGCAAGAAGTAGCGTTTCTCTAAATTCCCTACAAAATGCTTTACAATTCACACTACAGTTTACAATCCAATTAAAATGCAAGCTTGGTAACAAGAACACCCTCAGCCAAAGATACTGTTAAAAAAGGACAATTTCACTCTTTTGTCATCTTCCTCACACCACTGATGTTTGGTATTTTCCCATATTCTCTAAGCAGACACTAAAAGGATTGTACTACATCTTTGTTGTAAACCTTTCTGTACAGAGAACTGACTAATTCAAAAGGATGCTTTAAGAGACCTCAGTTATTCAGTTTGACAATACAACCATTGCATTTTAAAAGAGAGTTCAAAGTGTAAGTGAAATGCATTCAAAACTTCACAGCACGGTTTCACAATTTATCCTCAGATCAGGTTAGCTCAGAAGTGTCCCAGGAAAGGAACTTTTCCATTCCCCTGTTCCAAAGTTTCACTTCTGTCCCAGATGATCCTTCCTCTATCTATCTGCCAGCACAGTCTTCATCATGTGCCATGACACTTTCTACAATGAATGCAGCTTTTTCATTTTCACAATGAGTTCATGACAATGGTTAAATGATGGGTTAATTTTAACAAAACAGCTCGGGTCTCTACTCCCCCTCCAACTCATAAGCAGTGGCCTAAATAGTTGCATTCCCACCAGGAAAGAAGCCAGTACACTCATGGCTGGAGAACAAGAACACATCAGTGCTATCTTACCCCAGCTGAAACTGACACTCACTGTCACCATAACTTCAAAACCAAAGAACTCTTGGTGGTGTGTGAACTTTCTTCACAAACCACCAAGATCTGTTGCAAAAGACAAGTTGTCAGTGACAGCTATTATCTTTAAAAAGACCAATGTATTCTCCTTCTACAATGATCGCCCAAACTTCAAGTGATCACCAGGTGAACATTGAAGAATGAAATGACTCAAAGAAGTCCTTTTGAAAAAAAACTCTTAAGCTGTTCTTTGACTCACTTTAAGGGTTCTGTTCTTTTAGGGATAAAAAATGACCCTCTTTATATTTCAATTTCAAATTTAACATGAAAGTAAGCTAAGTGCACTAAGATAGATTCCAGCTATGAATAAAGCTGAAGTGGCAGAAAGCGATTCTTGACAGAGTAAGATCATCTCAGGAGCAATATAAATATGCAAATTACTTTCATAGTTGACTCCATGACAAGATTTCAATGGTTTTGCTGCTGAAATTAATTTCTCCTCATGAATGATACAACTGAACAAAACAGCTCCAACATATGCAGGCTAGTAATGACACTAATCAGATAAAGTGATACAGTCTTCTATCAAAGCATCGTTCCTCCAGATGGCATAACATGCAAATATTGCATATACCTCCCAAGGCAGGACAAGGCTCCAACGACTTTATCAAAACTTCATTAAAGAGTGGCAACCAGCCTGAAGGACACAGTGGCACAAAGACTTTCTTCCCTAACAGAGAAATGTCTACATTCCATGAAAAATAGCAATTAACCTGTAAGAAATTATACATCAGATTATTTGTTTAAAATGCCTTTGTATTTGTATTAATTTTTTAATTACTACTTTGGCCTGTAATTGTAAGGTTACAATTATTTTTCTGAGAAGCACATTTGAAAGGACCAGTTATTTCTGAATCACCCATTTCTAACATTTTCAGATTTTTATCACGACTAGACGATGTTTACTAAGTGCAATACCATACTGGTCTTAAAATTGATCTTGGAACATAATATACAATAACTTGTTCAGACCAAAGATCTGTCTAGCCATCATCTCACCTCCAGAAGTGTCCAGAAGCAGATGCTAAGGGAACAAAAGAAATAGACAAACCTCTTCAAAAATCCTCCCAAGCATTCTTCCAACCTCTACTTCCACCTCAGGGGATATTATGAACCACATGCAGGCTATTAATTAATTAATTTTCAATTAATATATCTTCTTAGTCCTGCTGTTCAATCCTGCAAGTTGCTGCAACTCCACTGCTCTTTTGCAAGAACATGCCCTACTGCCTGCTGCATGAACCAATGCATTTTTTGGAAGTGCCTGGTCACTTTTTGGTGATGCCACGATTTTATCCTAGAAGAGACAGTATAGCTCAGTCATCCTTTTTACACTGGTTCTGATTTTATAAAGGATGTGTTACATCCTTTTTTCCAGGCTGAAGAGTCCTAACAAGCTCAGTCACTCCTCACAGAGAAACTGATGCATGCCTTCATTTCTCTAACCAGTCTTGTTGCACTCCTAGCTTTTTGAGATACAGGAACCAGAATGGTACACTAACTCAGGGTACAGGAAAATCAGAGTTGCATACAATGGGAGTACTATTCTGTGTTTCTGTTGTCTAGCTCTGTGGTAACAACTCTTAATGTTTGATATGCCTGGCAGATGTTTTTAAAGTACTACCAAGCACTGAGCTAGCCTGTGTACCAGGAAATATAGCTCCCAAGTGGTAAGAGCCAGCACAGCAGTAATTGGTTTATGTGTGAAGTTAGGTGGCTCTCCCCTACATGTATCACTTTCATCTACACTACATTTCATCAGTCATTTTATTTCCCAGTCACTGCTGTCTTCTAACTGAGTTTGTCTAGAATCCTGCCGCATCCACAACTTCTCTGGGAAACCTGTTCCAGTGTCTCACCACTCTCACAGTAAAGAATTTCTTCCTTATATCTAATTTAAACCTACCCTCTTCCTGTATATAGACAATATCCCTTATCCTCGAAAGTCTCAGGAAAGTGATACTGTAAAAAGCCTTTATTAAATTTTGGTAGAACATAGCAGACAGATGAACTTATTAAGGGTCTTGCTTGCCCACACATCAATAAACATGACAAATGAGGCAGAATTTCCTTCTGTGAAAACTCCACTGTTTCTTTACAACTAAATGATATTCACCAGGTACTGGTATGACCTTAAGTTCTTACTAAGCCTTACAGTACCAATATCTATCCAGCTTACAAGTTTGTATTTCCTGGGTTTCCTGGAACACTTTTTTTTTCACTTTGCCTTTGAGATTTCTGTAGTGAGTTATCATCTGTCACTCCCAACAATTTGCTATTGCTCATTTAATCTTTTTTCTCCTAGAAGCTCTTGTACAGTCACTGCAATTTCTGAGAGATTCTGCTTTAGCTCATCCATAAGAAGGGTTTTACAATGTGACTTCCTCCACTTACCTTCACTGCAACAAGCAAAACAGCATCAATTTACCTCCCCCCTGGAATGACCTGCAGCAGCCTTGTGGGTGCTGAGTACCCCTTGTCATCCCTCAGCTTGTTGCTCCAGTCACATTTGAAAAATTATACTTTGGCTTAAGAGCATTTTTTAGAGCTTTGAGTAAATGAGTCTAACTCAGCACCGCCCTCATGCTTTAGGCCTATTTCTATCTACTGAAGTTTATGATCCTTTCATTTATTTAGCAAAAATTTCAGATGATAAGTTTCTCATTTCCATGGCCTTTAATATTTTGCTGTTCAGACATGCACTCTCTTCCCTTCAGCTTTAGCTGTTAGCATGCGCTGGCATTAATATTTATTGTCCTTCACACCACTTGTAAGGACGTGAATTCTCTAAGACTGCCATTTTAGCTTGAAAAGTTCATGAATGAGAGCAACTGCTGGCTTAAGTCAATACTGCTTGAGATCCATTGCAGTCTTATATTAAGAAACTCCTAGACAGTTCAGATTATTCCTATTATAAAATTATTAAACACAATCATAAAGAAGCAAGTATTTTCATTGCTTATGTTGTTGGAGACAAGAAGCAATGGATTGACCTTGTAACTCCAAAGACTGAAAAACTAAAGCTGTGATGTTAAACCTTTGAAATATCAGGAAATCCTGAAGTTTTATATAAGACTTCATGCTGTCTTCTTACACTACAATAGATCTGTATTTTAGATAGCAGAAATCTAACCAAGGTTATAACATATCCTGCAACATTACACAACACATAAAAAAAATCAGATATGTAAATATAAAACCCTGCAACATTATACTAAAAGTAATTCTAGTACTATACTTTTATTCTTAGAAATACCTCATGGAATATTTTTTCCCTATATATTTAAGTAAGTCTTTCAGCAACATTTTTCTTTCCATCCCTTCTAGTCAGCCCACCTTGGAAGCAAAGAGAAAAACTAACTGGCTGATCTAAATTCCAGATGTAATTTAAGCATCACTGTCTTTACTGGTAGTTTTTGTCATTACCAATAAACCTTTCATTCAAATAGGTTTTTATATATAAATAACTTTTTAAAAGTTGGTGCTGTAGTAAAGAAAACTTGTGTGTATGTACATATATATATATATATATATATATATATAAAAAAGCCTAAGTGAAACACATAATTTAAGGGACTAATATCTAAGATGCAGTATAGTTACATTACTCTTAAAAGATTGCAGGGAAATCTGCTTATGTGTTTGAATGTGCTCCCACGCGCACATGCACTAACCCACACCCTCTGCATGTTTACAGATATTTTCAGTCTTAAAAACCACCAGACAGCCATAGAATTACACACTAGAAATATGCAAGGAGATGAACTGCTGTTAGAACATACAGAACATGCCATCTGGAATATGAAAGAAGCCAATGGCAAAATATCCACACTGTCCCTCATAAAGCAAGGAGTCTTCAGTAGCCTCCTAATGTGTTTGATACTAGCCTGCAGGGCAGAGAGAACAGAACTGTATGTTTCAGCATCAGGTTATGCACTTAGATAATCTTGTGAATTAGGGGTAGTAAACTAAAATTCAGATTAAATTTACAGACTGTGACATGCTTCACCAAAATTGAATGTGTATAATAATGAACATTTTTTCATAGTTTCAGGTAAATTCAGGAGTAAAGATTAAATATGAGCAAATAAATTATTTTCTGAAATTTTCTTTGAAGATCTATTTTTCTTTGAAATATCCTTTGAAAAACTGAAATCATGTGTACATAAAGCAATTCACAGACAGCTTTTGTGTTTAAGGACACGTATTTTCTATATAAAAGGAATTACAGGTGAAGACAAATCCTAGGGTGGTTCTTTTTGCAAATATGAGAATATTTAAGACTAAAAAAGTGGTATGAGCAAGTCATGTGTTTATTGCTACTAAAATAGGCAGCTTAAAAACACTAATATCTACCCCACTATGATAATCAGGTTATGGTTGCTGTCAGTTTGGCTCAGCATATGTATGGAAACAATGTGGCATCTCTCATATATTTACAGACCACATTCTACTCTTTTTTCCAATAACTCAACTGAAGCTTTCCTTTCTTCAATGCAATTAAAAATAAAATACAAGTGTCTGTTATTCCCAGTTTTAGACAAGGCAATTATTTCATTAGAGAATCATACAATCATTTGGGAGAAAAGACCTCCAAGATCATCAAGTCTAACCTTTCACATATCATCACCTTGTAAAGTAAACCACAGCACTAAATAGCACATCTGGTTTTTTCTTAAGTACTTCTAGGAATGGTGAGTACACCACCTCCCTGAACACTTCACTACAATGCTTGACAATGCTTTCTGTGAAGAAATTCTTCCTAATGTCCAACTTGAATCTTCCCTGGTGCCGCTTAAAGCTATTTCCTCTCATGCCTTGGAGAAGAGGCCAACCCCCACCTGGCCTCCTTTCAGGGAGTTGTAGAGAGCAATAAGGTCCCACCAAGACTCCTTTTCTCCAGGCTAAACATACCCAGCTCCCTCAGCTGCTCCACACAGGACTTGTGCTTCTGAACCTTCAGCAGCCTCGTTGCCCTTCTCTGGATGCTCTCCAGCCTCTCCATGTCCTTCTTAATTTGAGGGGCCCAGAACTGGACACAGCCCTTAAGGTGTGGCCTCAGCAGGGCCCAGTACAAGGGGACAATCACTGCCCTGGTCCCAGTGGCCACACTGTTGCTGATACAAGACAGGATGCCATTGCCTTCATGATTAGACAGAATCATTAAGACAATTGCTCAATTCCATTCCCATCTCATTCTCATGACATACATCTTAAGTAAAGCTTGAGAACTTTCAGTAAGGTCCTATTAATGCATTCCCATGACAAAAGATTTCAGCAAGGAGTAACTCTGGCTATTAAAGAACATTCACTGCATGCAAAAAATCTGTCAAAACATAATCAGTTAACAGTTATCTTTGAAAAATTAATCTGAAAGAAATCATTAATGTTGCAGTAAAATAAACAAGATCACACATTTTGCTTTTTCTAAGCATTAGCTTAACATGCTGGAAGATTATTGTTTTCTGTGGGAATTGTATCATTGTCTCATTTTCTCCATATTCACTGCCAGGACGCCACAGCAGACCAATTAGATGTTTAAATAGCTGAGATTTCGTTTGTTTGTATGCTAGTTCTTAACAGATCTCTTTAGATGTTATTAAATAGAAGCTGAAATTTCATTAATACCTATTTCATTCATCAAGACACTATAGGGTTTTTTTTCACATCAAATCTTTCTTTTGACTTTACAGCCAATTCAGCTAAGGATAACTATTTCCTCTTTAGAAATATGTAATATTTTAAGTAATTTTTCTATAACCAATGAAACATCTGATCAAATTTGAGGTGTGCATGGCAAATGAAGAAAATGAAGCAAATAATGATAACCCCTCTCAAATTGAAAACAAACAGTACTCATCTTCCTGGCATTACAGAACAAATTTCCACTGACACATGTTCCAAGGCATCACTCAAAACACTGTTCTGGGTTTAAGACCATTTCACAACGTTAATTATGCCCCACCAAAACTGAAAGCTGCAGTAACTTTAAGCCACAGCCATACCCGTGTGCATGCACTCATGTGAAAGTATCGCACACACTAAATTGCACCGAGGCCGTGAGAACATGCAACTTAGTAATGTGCAATATCTCCACCAGAGCAAGCAGAATGGGAGCTTCAGGGAAGAAGGGTATGGTGCATTCAGGAAGAGAACAACATGCTGCTCAGGGAAAGGAAAATGGTTCAGGCAAAGGTGTGCATGCTGCTACTTGGAAACCTGTGATTTGGAGAATTACCGCTTCTTCCATTCAGGACAAAAACAAAAAAACAAAACAAAACAAAACAATCCAGACAAGAGCACCCCCTCCCTATTTCAGGGGTAAAGAATATAAATTTCCTACTTAAGCAGTAAAGTAGGTGACTCATGAACCAACTTCATTTTACAGAACCCTTCTGAGCAAAGCAAATTATCACACTGTTATGGGCAGATAATGAGTCCCCTTAACCTTCAAAACACTACAATGAAAAAATACACTAACTACTATTGAGAATTAAAATTATCTAAATATAGTCAACTGGTCTCCAAGTAGTCCTCATGTTTCTGAAGCAAATCATCTTCCTGAACCTGACAGAGTGGGGTCAAAAAAATTCCTGCAGCTGAACCTACCATGGCATAATCTTTCTGCCACAGTTGCCAGGCCCCTCCCTGTTTCCCTTTCTTCATTCCTATGGCTGACTTTAAGTGGTTTCAGTGAAAGTAAATCATGTATTTACTATATTCACGGGCAAATAACCACTACTGTCAGTCAAGGGAGAGTCTCACACATCACAAAATATTACCTTTGTAATTCATCACATTTTTGTCCTGATACCCATTTATGCAAAATGGAAAACAGGCAAAAAAATGACAAAACAAAAAAAAAAACAGAAAAAAAAGAAAGAAAAGAAAAAAGTGGGAAAAGACAGAACTGTGGAGGGATGAAATGCAAAAGGACAAATGAAGAGTATATGAAGAAAGAGTAATGAAATGTGGCACACCAAGAAAGTTAGAATCAGACTGAAAAAGACCTGAGATTGCAAACCAAAGAAAAACAGATACACCAACTGGGCTTGAAGGACCAAAACTACTAGATAACAGAAGCTTTTACTGCTGAGGCACTAGCAGTATTTAGGAGTATTATAACTTTCCTATATTTTTATTTCCCACCTCATTTAGAGGCAATGGCACATGAAATTCCAGCATGGAATTTTGAATTAGTTGGTTGATTTGAAAGAGAACCAGTATTTCATACATCAGACAAAAATCCCTGTGGTCACATATGCCATTGGTAGTAATCTTCCTCCAAGGTTTTTTACTGTGTTTTAGGGAATCATCACATAACTACTGATCTTTCCTCTTCCCTGCAGATTACATGCTGCCTTCCACACAACGCAAACAATGAGGAGAAGCAAACGCAATATATGACAACAAAGTACACTCACGTGTTTAGTCTAAAATCATAGGAGTATTTTCATGATGAAAGTTACTCAAAATTGGGAAAACTGGTCTGTGACCAATTTGCAAATTTGCAAGTGTTTGTTCCATAGTCCAAACACTGCCAGGTCCTATCTGGAGGGCTGCTTGGCAGCAGTCAAAGGCACTTATCTGGGGTAAAGGCAAATGCCCACCTTATTGTCACATTCACAACATGGGAAAAGACCAAACACACAGCAGATCATCCTTTAGGATGTCATTTGCCTTCCAGTCCCAGGAGAGATAGAAAAGGATTCTTTTGTTGACTGTCAAGGGTTTCATGGCCTTCTTTCCCACTGCCCCTTATGAAAAGGTGCCATTGCTTCAGCACTGAGGCCTGAAAGATTGAGGAGAGGATGACCTTCTTTCCATCGAGCTGCTGCCTTCCCCATGTGGCAAGGGACATTCCCATCAGCTGTCCTGCCTTCTACAGATGGGAAGGGACATCCATAACCATGCAAAAGGTGACCTGTCCAATCACCACCCAAGCCCTCACTCCAGATCATCATCAGCAAGAGCCCCATCACTGCTGAGTCACACTATTATCAGCAGCATCCCCAGAGTCGGAATTTGTCCTGCTGAGCACACAGCAGAACTCCTACAGACACCCCCTTCTCCTGCCCATGCTCACCCAGATGGTTACTGTGGGAAGCTGTCACAAGCCTTGCTGAAGTCAGAGCACGTGGCAGTCACTGCCTTTCCCTGGTCCCACTGGACAGTCACCTCCTCAAAGCAAGGCTTTTCCCAGCACATTTTGTCCTTGGTAGAGCTGCGCTGGCTGGTGCCTCCAAGTGATCTTCTGTGTTCCACAGCTCTGCCTCTGTACCACTAGGTTTGCCAAACAAACTCTTGGCTCAGGCATAGCATGATGCTCTTGTCAAATCCCTGCTCAATCCCACCACCTGATACATGCTGGCATTTTGTCTCTGGCATCCTGGGTGAATAAATTTCCTGTCGAAGGCCAGAAGGGCAATCAATTCCTTCCATGGTTTGCAACAGGCAGTTCTTGGATTACACTTAGCTTCTTCAAAACTCTCATAGTGTTGCCACAGCTGCACCCATTTTTCCCCACTACTCAAGTTCAAATTTATAATCTGTGGTATTTTCATAGAAACACTGAGATTTAACACTTGGCTCAAAGCAGCCTGGAAAGCTGCTTTTACCCCTGTACAGCTCAAAAATCTATTTGTGTGAACAGAGAACTGTCACTGTATTTGCAAACTCATCATCAAAGGAGTTAGTAAAGTATTTATAAAATTTACAGTTATTTATAGTCCATAAAATAAGAAACATAGCACAGTTCCAATGAGAGAAACTGAAATGGGAAAACATCTTTGTTTAAAAGCTTGCTGGGTAGCATCTTTAAATTAAGGGATTTCTTGAGCTACAGAAACAAGTTGACAACTGCCCTCCTTTCCCCCTTGCTCTTATCCTCTGAAATAAGTGGCAAAGCACACAAGGTGTGTAATCAAGACTTCCTTGATTACATTCAAGTTTCCTAGTGCTTTTCACAAAAACGTTTTAAGTAAAAGAGCACAGAAGTGACTGACAACGCAGAGGATCATTATTTTTATGTCATTTGGTTATGAGCAACAGATTAGGTCTATCTCTTGCCTGGAGGATCCCTGCCCTCTAAACAGGACTAGTTAGATACTGTCTTAGCTTTGTGCATGTAATATGTTCTGCTGAAGAGCGGTGGGAGATGGAACACAGCTGGTGACTTTTCAGATTTATTAAACTAATCTTTTTGGTCAACTTGAAAGCATAGATATTTTGAGGGTAAATTCATATTGTGTAATGCTGTCATAGTCTTATGATGAAAGCAACTACAGATGTTTCATTATTTGACAATTCATAACACAAATGGAGCCTCTTCCATCCTACCACCAAGCACTAACATCCATTTTGCATGCCGTTTACAGGTGAGGTGACGCAGCCTTTTTTAGGCTCCAACCCCTGTACAGCAACAACTCATCTCCAAAAAGAAATAACAGTTACTACTTTGGGACAAAAGAAAGGGCTTGAAGTAGTAATTGTTTTTCATATGGCAACTGACTGGGCATGCATAAATTCATGATAAATTCTTACTACACTCATCATATTTACATACTGAAGATCACAATAAGCTTTGAGTGGAATGCAAGCTAACTGAGAATCATCAGGATAAATCCTTAGGTACAACTGAGAAGTGAGGAACTTCTGAAAATTTCAGAAGAATCATTCCAAAGAATTCAAATAAGGCACCAAGTACAGGCTACTCCAGTCAAATATGAATGACTGATTCAGGCTACCTCAGTGAATACACAGACAGAGGTCCCTTGTGTATGACAAGCTGCTTCCCATTCCCCATTCTCCAGACATGTCTTTTTCTCATCATATTTGCAGTTACTGATGCATGGTGGCTCTGTCCTACTCATTTTCCTGTGGCTTCTCTAAAATTATTTTCTTTCTTTCTTTCCTCCATTCCAATTCTGAGAAATACCTCGGGTGACATGTGTCACATACCTGTAAACTTACAACTGCATTTAATACAATCCTCCTCACATATTATCCATGCCCAGATAAACCATATCCTACTTTTTCAAACTGTTCCCCTCTACCATGGGCTAAAGAGAACAATTTGTGAGACAAGTATCAGTTTCTAAATCCACTCACACTATTCAGAAAAGGTAGAACTGAGATACTAACCATGTGATCAATGAAAACTCAATAGCAGTCACTCAAAAGAAAGGCTATTAATGTTTTGGCAGAATTCCAGATCTGTTGCTTTCTACCTGAAGTGCCCCTTCATTTCAAATGACTAGAGCAGTTAGCATTCCTGTTCAAGATCCCATGCAACATAATATAACCTTGCCATTGTTAAAATGGCAAACATTTAGCAATGAGTTTGGAAAGCAGCCTTTAATACCTCCCCAGCTTAAAGCCTACTCAAGTACTGTATTGTATGCACAAGATGACACAGAAAGCAGTGGTTTAAGAGGCAATTTCTACACAGAATTCAGCATCTGAAATGTGTTCACTTTGCCCAGGCCATCAACTTTTTTGAAAATGTACAGTATGACATAAACACCTTATTTTAAATCAAGTTTATTACATTACCAGTGTTTCAAGCTGCTAACAGGTGAAAGCTAATGATTTCATTCATCTGTGATGAATGAACTTTACTGCACCACCCCAAAACCAGCTTTACTGTGAAATCTTTGTGAACCATATTTAAAAGCATAAAAAAATTCTCCTTTAATTACTGAACTACTTTAGAGCCAACACACAAAAATGGTGATTAAGCACGAAACACCGTGGATGCACTCTGTAGGTGCAGCACTGTAGTGTTCCAAGTGCGGTAAGGAGAGCACTCCTCTGGTGTTCCCCTTGATAGAATTTGGCTTATGGAGATTATGAAGTATATTTCCTTCAGGTGAAACTGAACCGGAAAATATACTCCAAAAGCATATATAACACATTCCAGGTACAAATGGGAACCTATCTCCAATATTAGACAAAATACTCAAACTAAGTAATTCTGAAACGTGTACAGCACTGATGTCAGGACCTCCATTTCTACTGTTTTGCCGCATGCATCTGCTCCTACTGAGCTACACCAGCTGTTACTGCCAAAACAACTGCAAACACTGCTTCCTGATGAGTTAGGGATGTCATGGGTGTAGCAGTTTTACAAAACACTGGGATCCATGACAGCACAGACCTCTGAAAATCTTTGAGCCAAGTCCAATCAAATTGCTTCATTAACAGTCAAAGGGGAAAAAAACATCAATGCTAGGTTCCTAAAATCTTTTTTGCAACTCATCTTTGAAACACAAGCTGTTGCAATTGTTTATTATTAGCAGCTGACATTTAAAGAAGAATTTTCAACAAAGGTCAAGAAATCAGCAATATACCTTATTGCTTCCTCCACAGATTGGCCAACTATATTTGAGGAGGGTCCTGGCTGAGACAAAGGTGTCAGGCTTATCACCCATTTTACTGGCTTGTAATACTCATCACTGGAGCTCAACAGGTAGAACAGCGTGGTCAGAAAAATTACCTGCAAAACAAATTGAAGTTTTAATTTACAAGGTAATAAATACTTCACAGAATTAGAGTATGCAGCTGTGCTTCAGATACTGAATTTTACTGGAAAGGAACAAGACACTCTTCCACTAGCCTGGATTTAGGGAAAAAAAGACCTGAAAGAATTATTTTGTCTCCTTTTCAAAAAGAACATAACATTTGCAGCAAGATATTATAAAACTTCTGTCTCCATTCAGCCTCTTTCCAACGTCACATCTAGACCAAACAACTAGAACGCTGATCAACATTCCAGTTGTGGGGGCTCCTTAGTTCTTTTTCAGCATGTTTAACAGATCAAAAAATTGCTGAATATTTACATCTATTCTCAAAACAAGCAAACAAAACTGCCAAATAAATTTGGGCTGTCTCAAGACTCATTATGCAGCTGGGTATCAGATATGAATTACACAAAAATTCACAACCATAAATTTTATGTTAAACTGGCAATTCTAATTGAATATTCCTCCTGTGAGTTTGATGATGAGTCTCAGCATCACCAAGTGATGGCAGTTTCACTGTTTTAGTTAGAAGACAAAAAAATTACAATCAGATTGGATTAGCGTCTTCCATGTTGCAGTCAACTATGTTTTTCTTCTATTCCTGTTAGTAAGCTCAGCAACTTCTTGGATAAGAATAAATTATAGAACTGTGTCCATCTTGAAACAGAATACCTCAAACAAGAAAAATCCATTCTGTATGCTCCAAATGTAAACTATGGCTTACATTTGCGTCATGTACAAGACTCAGATATTTTTTCTTTCCTCACAAGATTAGGAAGAATTCTTTCACTTTCCTAGCTTCCAGCCTATTTGTATTCTAGAATAAACCACATCTTAATCTTTTTTTATGAGCCAAACAGCCTGATCTTCATAAGTCTCTTACTTTCAAGCATTTTATCCAGTTTGCAAACACTTCATGTTCTTTTCCTTCATTCCCTCTGAAGATGCTCAGAAAACAAACTGCAGACAGCATTGCAATATTACCAATCTCAAAATGACATCTGTATCTGTTCCTAATTTCTTTATACTCAGTAAAATGCTACTACCACTTTCCCCTTACTCTGCCCTCCCAGACTTTAACTTGAAAGTCACATTCAACTATTGACCTATAATGACCCCCGTCCAAAATGTCATGTGTTGGTTTAGGCTATTTTCCATCTCCCCAGGTGTTTAGCTTCTGCCTTGGGGGATAAACCAACCTAGCCAATAAAACAAGTCATTATATTAGCAGATATTTATAGAATGCTGTTAACATTCATTCTGAGCTTAAAAAAAATAGTATCAGTAATTAAGTCTTGCTTTAATGAGAAATAGTCTAGTGACAGTAGTAGTATCTGCTATGTTTTGTTACAGCTTCGAGTAAGAGAATCTTACAACTTAAATCAGATTTTAACATCCTTTGTAATTCTGCAATTGTGTTTATTTTTCTTCCTTGGTGGGCTCTGCCATTTCTAAGCTACTATAATATTTCCTGATTTCACTAGAAAATTCTATACTGAAGCAGGCACCCAGATGATGTGGTGTACTCCTTCCACTGAGCTCAGCATACAGATCCCTCTGCACGTGCATTTTTCAACAGAGAGCAACATATTGTTCTAAGCACAGTAAGTATAATACCTGCTTATCCTGACTGTTCCTTCCCAGTGTTTACAGAAGAAACTTGCTTTCTTAAGGAGACACAAGACAGACATACCCACCTGAAGGGTAAAAGCAAAGCGATGGCTGGGAATGAACGGCAGTGGAATAAAACGGTGTTAAGCTAAGAAAATACAAGCCAAGAAAATATACAAACCCTACTCAATTTCTGCTAAAAGAGGATTGATGTAACCACAGTACTATACAAAATTAACTGAATTATAGAATATCTGCCTTTTAGGATAGTAACATATGTCTTTTAGCACAATAGGTGTAGAAATGCAAAAAGAAGCTGTTGCCACAGAATATAATAATGTATTATCAAATGGCTTGCTGACTCCTCCAAAAGGTAGAATAACCTCAATACTACATTCAGCAGCAAAATACATGTACTGTCTTACAGCAACTGAAGGCTAAAAGCTTTCAGACCTCTTCTACAGGCTATCTGAGATACCTAAATTGTTTCTTTAAGCAACAATTCAAGATTCTGCCAATGACTATGAGGAAGAATTCACCAAGGACAAAACAGTAAGATCTTTCAATAGTTAAATAACTGAGGGATTACTATTTCATGCTGCAGAATTTGTCCTGTAGCTAAAAACATTAAATACTCTGAGGAGGGATAGACTGAATTCAAGAAGAAAACTCTAGGTAAATACTCTCTACCAAAATGATAATTCAGCATTTCCAAAGGTATCAAGAAACACACAATCTAATTGCTTGAGCATCAGGTCCACCGAATCTGTAAATATTTTTGTATCTGCTTTCCATACTAAATTTTCTGCTGAAAGCTTCAGGATTTTTGTTTGTTGGGAGTTTTTTGCTTGTTTTGGGTTTTCTGGTTGTTTGTTTAGTTGTGTGTTTAACAGCATCCAAAATCCGCACATTCCCTGCAGGACTGTAGATGCCCATCACCCAGATGGAGGTTTTTCTCTTCCAATCTTTGTAACAGAATATGAGCAGAGTGAGTGAGTGTGTGTACATGTGAGGATACACATGTACCTAATTATACACCCAAAGGCACATATGTACATCCATGTGCACATGTGTACAGACAGGAACTTGCATTCAGAAGTGAAATACAAGTGACACTTCTGTAACTAATGATCAGTTTTCAAAAGTCTGTTGAAGATCTGAGCACAGTCTTACTGGATCATGGATGGATCTGTTACAGAGATTGACATTTCTACTTAACATTTTGATGGAAGACATATTTTTCAAAATGGAGGTTTTGAACAAAGTGTCCATTATTTCCATGCTTTAAAGAACACATTTCTAAACCTAAAACAAAATTCAGCATTTTAAATTCTGTTCAAGATGACTAAAACTGGACTGAAATGTAATCAGTAGAAAACCTAATCACTTTGAGCATTATCTTGTTGAAATATTTAAGTTACTTTGCGCCACCCCAAACTAGTAAAACCTTTTCTGCAGCAACTAGGAAACCTGAAAAATGAAAAAAATATAAATATAGTTCAAGCATCTAATCTTTAAAAGAATTCCAATACAGCAAGATCCCAACTACCTCTGTTAAACCAGCTGACTGCACAGTGCCCCAGCAAGAGGCAGGACCCTGCTGTCAGACAAAAAGCCAGGATCACAGTAACAGCATGCAATGAACTTGATATAAGTCATAAGGCATCTAAAGATAACTTTTGTATCTGAGCCTGAGTGACTTGACATCACTGGCAATTAGTTCCAAAGCTTGCAATTTTTTTGTTTTTTATTTATTATATAAATAAATATTTTTATTTATTTTTGTAACTTTCTGGACACAGTTTTAAATATGCCGTCTTGGACGAAGTTGTGGACTAAAGAAGAAAAAAAAAATACTCTCATGCAATCTCTTTTTTATGGACGATAACTAGAGAACAGAATTGGTGATTTCCCTTCAAAAATTTTTTCCATCTCTTGAAAGTAAGGGCTTGTATAGGGATATGCTTATGTAGATATGCCATAAGATTTCAGCAGTTTTGTAGGACATTACAAGCTATAGCTTAGTTACCTTCAAGGCCCGAAACAAGAATTTTCCACTAATAGAACGACAGGAAGACTTACTACCTCTTAATCTTGCCCTCCATGTAGAATACCTCCAACAGATAACTAATTTGCAAATTCTCAAAAGAATTCTGGTATTAGTAAGTTTAGAAGAAGTTTTCAATGCTTCAGGTTTGAGTTTTCATTATTACAATATGTGCAATTAGGTTACTCCAGTAAAACGGACCACGTAATAAATCAATGACATACTACTTACCACTGAAAGCACAAAATTGAGAAGAGCTGTCCCACTGTGGAAAAGGATTGTCACTAATGCTGTAACTGTCGTAAACAAGAGGCTCACATTGCGACTCATCACTATCCAGAGAGACTCCAGAATCTGAAAAAGGAGGGAGAAGACAGAGTTAGACATTGGATGCTATTAGCAAGGACAGAGAATTACTTCCTGAGTGATTCACCTCCATCAAAACATACAAAGTTTAAAAAAAAAAAATAAATCATCTTCCCTCACTCCTACATTACAGCAGGTTCTATCAAATGAAATGTCCACTTTACCAAAGGTAAGTTTCTATGTAGCTGATTATAAGGTTTTGGAATTTTTCTCTCAGTATTCAAAATTATTCTATAAAATTGAAACCTAGCTAGACGTGGTGACACTTGCTTATTGTGATTAATATTGCTGTCAAGTAGATCTTGTCTTGGGAGAAAATATGCACCTTTTCAAAAGCAGAAATGTTAAGACACAAAGAAAAGGAGTAAGTAACATCACAAGGTAGAAATAAATCTGACACTCCCAACCAAATAATAAAATTACCACTTCAATAAATTTGTTTTTAAAAGCTTCTACGGTAATGAAACATGTTTTTAATAATATTTGTTGAGAAATGCAAAAGTTGTGATTTTGAGTAAGGCTGCATCAGTTAGTCAAGTAATTATTAAAAATAAATAAAACAGTATTAGATAATCTATTAAAAATTGTACTGGCTTGGGGAACTGATTGCTTAAGGCTACATATAGTAAATACGAGTTTTGATGTATCAAAAGAAGGCACATAGAGGTATCCAAACTGCAATGCACACTAGTATCAAACAAATACTTCATCCAGAACAATTACACTAAGAATGTATAAGCCAAAGTGATTCTAACATATAAAAGAAGGAACATCACAAAGAAATCTTCTTTCAGACTAACTAATGTAACTGGAAAAAACTGTAAAAGCTCTGACATGAAAGCCCTTCAGATTCAAAACCATAAGTGAAGACTTCAAAACTAGCAACTGTCAGTCTTGGTTTAACAAATAGCAATTAGACTGAATTAAAATATAACAAACAAACCAAAAGCCCCCTAAACCAAAAAAACACTCCTCCTCAGTCGCTAGCATTTGTAGAGCAAACAAAGGAGTATAAGACATGGGATCACCTCTCCATTAGAAGTGAGTGAATCATATTAAACATAATTTATTAAGCATGAACATGAGAGGGAATAAGTGCTGGAGGAAATGACAGGGAATTACAACAAAGAAAGACCTACTTATTTCATGCTTCCTACTATTTAATGGGAATTATGAATATTAAAGCTCACCTTCTGTACAGATGTTATTAGTGAATTCTCTTGAGAATTCAAGTGAGGTTAGGAAGTGAAGAGGACACTGCTGAAAAATGTTCTCCCACTGGTACCTGTTCCTTTGCTTCTTCTATGGACTACAAATTCATTCTGGGGAAGCAGCAGTGCTACAAACTCATGCAGCCCCCAGGTAACATCATCATGTGCACATCATGTTATGAGGACTGTAGACATAGAGGACAGTGCAGAGGTCTTACAGTTGGCAATCAGGAAGGATGGTGCTATCATTGCTAATAGGCCTTATTAATAAAGCAGGCCTTTAATTGCATGCAAGTTTCCCCTCCCAGATGTTTAAGCTTGTTACTGGAACTTTGTGTGTGAACAGGAGCTTCTGTGCCACAGGTCTTCTGTTGTAATGTGGAGTTTAATCACAGAACAGCAGCAAAGGCCTTGAAAATAGGGACACTGGTTGAAAACAAAGGCCCCTAAAACATAAACAATTTCTTCAAGTAAGAAGGCATTAAAGATGCACAACTTCATGAGCTAGAAAGATTGCTTTTCCTTCAAGAAAATGAGGTAGGAACTAAGAAAGGGGGGAAAAACTACAACAGGCTAACAACAGGACAAGACACCTGTCATGATGTGAAGAAGTAATACTTTTCCCACTGCATACAGTCCAGGGCAGAGGTCAAGGGGTCGGAGTTGTCCAGAATAAAAACACCTCACAAAAGGACAAGCTCCTTAATTTGAGGAAAGATGATGTCCATTAAATTCCAGCTTTGCATACCTAAGAGCTCTTGAGCCAGTTCATTTCGACTCCAGTGACTCAGACCATTAAGCACAGCCTCTATTGGTGCCAACTACACAGCACCATCATGATGATTTTTCAGCCTCACAGCTTATGTAGGACATGATTGCTAAGGACTGACCACTTTCAATAAATAAAGATAATGATTAGAAGACGGTAAAGCAAACCAATGGCATGATGTATGTTGTTAATGAAAATTGGTCTAGTAAAGTTTTGCTCTAAAGAGTAAAAGTAGCTTGATTTAAGAGCCTTTTAACTAGTAATCACAGCAATTGTTAAAACTCTCACTTGCAATACATAAGCTGAGCTGATACCAGTGAGAGTTCACAAGGAGAGGAGCTTGTTCCATCTGCCAGAAGAGAGCACAGAATTAGTGGGACTGGGAAAGTTTTCTTCAAAATAAGATGTTTCTCCAGTATAGGCAGGACTTATTCAACACTTTCCCTAAAAGCTTTAGCCTGAGGGCTGATAACCAGGAGTTTACAACGGCAGGCAGTTTGAATGTCGGCATCAGGTTGTTCAATTAACATCAGGAATGGTTTTCCTATGTGAACATCCTTGTTTGGTGGAGTCATTGACTGGAACTGTTGAACTAGTTATCACCTAGCATCTGCTTTAGAGTAAGTGCAGATATACCAAAGCTGTAGAAAGGCACTATCTTATGAAGGCAACTGCATCTTTTAGGGCTCGTCTCCAGCTACAGAGTAATTCCTCCTTTCGCATATGTATCATTAAAATTTCAAGATACAGGCTTTTCATAGCTAAGGTGAGAAGACAGACATAGTAGACATTAATCATTACTGAATACAGTATCAGAACATGCTCAAATACTTCCCTACCACTCACAAAATCAAATTACATGCAGCTGCACCTGAGAGTTTATAATGCTGTTTGATTCCCAGAGCCTACTGCATCTGAGCTGATGAGCTCACCAACCACACATAAAGAATTGTTAACAACTTGCCAACAGTTCTCCAAATCACAACAAAGTGTGAATATTTATGCAATAATGTTACATTACTTTTAGTTACCTTTTTACTACTAAATAACAGAAAACCACACCTCTTTCCCCAAACCACTGCTCTGTAAACAGATATATGGGATCAGTGTTTAAAAGAGCTATAAAGCTGTACAGAATTCTCTTATGCATCACACTGTGCTGTGCTGTGCCACCATCAGCATCAGTTACTGTGCCTTTCCAATCTGTAACAGACAAGAAAGCAAAATTGCGCACAATGTTTTCAGGCATCTAGTGTGTCTTCTTGGCCACTTTTAAACTGGTCAACACCTGAAAAAGAGGGCTAAAAGGCACTTGACCAAAACCATAATTTGCTGAGAACTTCAAGCCAGACAGAACTATGTACCTAACTCAATTCTCTATAAAGGGAATAAAACTGGACACAAAGATGTAAATAAAATCCAACGTGATAGTTGATATACTACTGAAAAATGGACTGAATTAGCAATAGACTTATGAGATTACTTGAAGAAATTTCTGGAGCCAGAGAAAAATATTAGGGTATGTAGTAACTCAGTGAAATATTTGAGAAGCTGACTTGATTTAAAATGCACAGATTAGTCATGCAAAAAGCATGGAAAGGGAAACCTAACTAAGCTGAATCTTGGTGTGTATATCTCTGTAGAAGGTCTTCTGTCTTCCTGTCTGGGAGACCTCTGAATGAGATACCACCTGCTGGTGGAATGATGAGTATTCTTGTGCAAGGAGCCAAAAGATCAAATTAAGAAGACATTAGCAATGTCTCATGTAACATCAAGGGAGCTCTGAGTCATTATTCACAGATTTAGCCAGCAGTGATTCATTTTCTCAATGCTACAAGCATACAAGAAATGGAGAGAAAGGGTTATGAATGGAAAAGCTGATGAGTGAGGAAAGAATGAGTCTTTTTTACTTTTCAGAATTTAAATCTTAATAAGTCCAGCTACATGCTACCTATTTCATCCATCTGATAAACTACCTTAGAGTGGAGTATGGGGTGCAAAATACAAGACAAAGTGAGGCTCCACTCCTGCTCTCTCTGACAAGAATTAGATGAAATAAACCCCACTTCATAAACACATCACTGATTATATTATGCTGGTTTTTAACACTACTGCTTCTAATACCGGAAAAAGGCAGCAGTGCTGCTAACTCCAAAGCTTTTAGAAAAAAAAGCAAACTGATGACTTGGAAAAGCTTATCTTCATATTAAATCTTCAGGCAATTTACATGTTTATATAGTAAATTACTTTAAAATAATTAAGGTCTGTCTACATCAAACTAAAGCTAAGCATAACTGCAATAATGAACAGCACATTTTGAGGAAGGTACAGAAATCTTCCAAGCTTTACCTGATACTCAAAGTTGCGAAGTTGAACCCATGCATGTTGTTACAAATTAAATGAACACCAGCAATTCCCCAGCACACCTACATAAGTGATTTAATTACATGCTTTCAACTCTAAAATGAAAATTTCTTCCATTATGGGAAAAGCCTGAAGTGAAACACTAGCATCTGTCTTCTCTTAACATTTTTCTTACAGCAAACGCTCCTTCTTGTATTAAGGTGGAAGAACATTTCCTACGACTTCCATCAATGGAGAAGAGCTTATCTGCTTGTGGCTGTAATATGACATTGTCAAATAGCTGTATTTTCAGAGAAAACTGTCATCTGTTCTATTCTGAAATACTTCAGAAAGGCAAGACAGTTATTTTTCGGTAAACTTAAACTATGCATAAATATTTGTTACATGCAAGTAGTGTAATCATACACACTTACTCTTTTCCAAAACCAGGAAATCTCATTAGAGCTGTATATCCACTTCTTTACACAGTTCTTCTTTACAGCTATCTCATTGTCTTTAAATTATCAGTGTGTTAAAATAACTGACAACACAGCTCTGGCACTGTACTGTGGCTTGCTACATTCTTAAGAACTGCAAGTGAGCATTGATTTCAAGTGTTCAGCCTCACTCTACCCATAAACAACACACTCAACCAAAAAAATTAAAAAAGATAGAACAGTATGGGTTGGAAGGGACCTTAAAGATCATCTGGTCCAAACACCCCTGCCATAGGCAGGGTCGCTTTTCCTGAGACCACGTTGCTCAAAGCCCCATCTAAACTGGTCTAAATACCACCAAAAGCTCCCTAAAATATGAAAAAAGCAAACAAAAAAACCCCCAAACTAAAGAATCTAAGCAAAAGAAAAATTAAATTCCCAGAACACATACTCCCAAAAGAACTCATATAATTTAAAATATTAACCCTTCCTAATTCAGTATGCCACTCTAATAACTCATTGTTCCACTTCAAATTACCAGGAGGAAGTTTTTTATGCTCTGGTAAGAACATAAATCCTGAATACAGAAAGGCTGCTTTGTATCTTAGGCTAGGTAAGAAACTTGCTTAAACACAACAGACTTAAGCAAAAGCTATTCTTATTTTCATAATCTCCATGTTTTAATCACCTAAAGAACAGAGACTGTATTTTCATCAACTACAATTTAAAGTATTAGTGTAATATTTATGCAATGCACTGTAAATGAGCAAGCCAGGAAAGAAAATGCTGCCTAGTAAGGATGTAAAATCAGGATTTAGAGCTTTATACTAAGCTGACTGGTTTAGTCTGCTATTAAGGATATGAGTATATGGAGAAAAAGACAGGTGTTTCCCCACAGCTGATGAGTAATGAGTTCCTGGAAATAAACAGGAAAGCAAGCCAATTGCTGGCACTTTTTTCTTGAATTTCTAAACCAGGTTTTAGAATTAAAGCAAGCATGTTAGCCAGATGAAAATTTTAATATTAATGTTTTTAATTCTTAAATATTTATTCTTTTTACACTTTTCTTCCCTCTCTCTAGCCTACTTAGAAAAAGCACATTTTACATCATGGTTTCTGTGCACTGCAGTGCAATACTGCAAATAACACACACTCTTATCAGGTAGTTTCGCCTCCTTCTGTGCCTCTTGCCTAGAAGGAAACTCCACATTGATTTTAAACCACGATGTGCTGTGCATTTTTAAATCCTCTGCCTCAAGCATGCATGGCCAACTTTGAGAAAGTATTAAGCAAATTTTATAATTAACTGAAAAAAGGTTTACTGCAATAAAGTTGCTCTCAACTCTTTCTTGTCTCACATCTTCTTCTATAGTAGAAGCTGTAAAAATTTAAGCAGCAATTGGGGAAGGACAGAAAAAGCACACATGCCTATCAGCCTAAACCAAGAACTGCTTGGAGGCAAATATTACCTTTCACTGCATCCACAGATCTGCTATAGTGCCAGTTAGGTATAAATAGTAGTCTTCCAAATTCTCGTAATGACAACAGCTCAAGTCAAAAATGAACTATATTGGGGATTGACTCTGTATTAAGCATGTTGGATTTAACATGATTTTTTAGTGAAACACTTCAATTTGGATTGCTTTCAATGCTTCCTCTTTCTCTCTTCGTAAGTTGAAATGTTTTTTCAGTAATTCATGCTCTGTAAAACATTAATTTCATTCTCCATGTAACCTCCATGAAAGAAGAGAAAAATAAGCTGCTGGCAACCCAACAAATAATAATAATTAGAGGAAAAAAAAAAAAAAGATAACCCCCCTGCTTTTATTGTTTGGTTTTGTTTTCACAACTTCTTAGTCAATAGCTTCTTCAGTTATAACCAAAACCAACTGGTTTCTTCTTTAAAGAGAAAGACTTCATAAAATAACACACTGAAAACCTGCTTGCAGGTGACGCAGGCAACAATCTGCCTCAAGCAGATGTCTGGGAAGCTGGTATCCATGAATATGATGAAAGCACAAGAGCTTCTGTATCAAAAACATTTCTGTTTGTTTTACAGTTATGTTATAAATAGGCCTGCAATAATTGCTCAGATAATTGTAAATAACACCAACAATGTTTCCATAATTTTCCATTTACTTGAATCCGTAACCTTAGTGGTACTCCAAGGAGAAACTGCTATGAATTAAAACTTAGACCAATTTCATAGCAAGTGCAAGAATACGTACCGAGAGAAATGTTTCAATATTATCGTGAACAAATGATGCAACATCTTGCCAGTCCAGAATATCTCCAAGCCAGCTGTTTTGACGGTTTATGTGCCACTTGTGCCCTTTGTGTCTTCCAGAATGTGTTACATTCTTAAAAACAAAGAGAACAGACAAATAAAATTTAGAGATATGAGAAAGTAAAAAGCTAATACTTTAGACTGATGTTTTCTTAATGAGAAATAGATCCAACATGCATCTAAATACTTAGAGCTGCTTTAACTGGCATCCCCAAAAACACCTGGAACTGTACACTGGAAAAATTAAAATCTGACAAAAATCTGTAGTTAATTATCCCATTTAATTATACATGTGTATGTTATATTGATTCACCTCTGTTAAAAATGAACTTTATTGCTTGACTGATACAATGGTATCTATTTTGCTCTTAATGAAAGCACACAAGAAAGAGGTAATGATTTCAGTTATTGCCCACATATTTTGCTGTTTGTAACATACAAATTTTCCCAGTATAGCCCATAAAGAAAATGCAAGCAGAAGTCCAAGCAAGTAGTTTTCTCACTACTGGTTTCCACCTCTCCACAGGTTAACGTTCGATCACACAACACCTAAAAGCTAAACTGCATGCAGGAGGATTTCTTCTGACTACACACCATTGTAAACTGCAACATAACAAGACAAGAGGACGTGGCCATAAAAACAACAGCTAACTCATTAAGTGGCTCCTCCCTATATAAAGTTACCTATTGCCCAGTGAGTATTGCCCTGATTACCATCTTGAATGTAGGACTATGACAAGTGTTTCAGAGAAGAATGCCAAAATTCTCTGTAAGCAAGCTCAAGCAAACCCGCTGACTACAACATCCCAGTCTCTAATAGAAGGAGACTTTTCAAGTTCTTAACTCTGATTTTTACAATAAACATTACACTACTTGTTAAAACTTCCCGCACACTTTATCCTTAGCAGCCTGCATTCAAAATGATAGTATCTTTTTTTGCCACACATGTCAAATAACACTCCAAATATGGTCCCTGCACTGATTTACCTAAGAGCATTACATTTTCTGCTTATTACCAATTCTCTCTAGATGCAATGTTACACTTTGTGATGCACAATTAGCAACCTTCTATAATAATCCAATGCCAACAAAGAGAGCTTTCTTCTGAGCTAGCAATTTACTTAGTAGAAACATATGAGTAGTCAGAAATCTCCCTCCAACAGGCCTTCTGTATTTGAAAACTGTATGGAGACCTATCATCTGTTCATCTGGTTCTATACAAAAACTGTAATTTCTTCAATGCAGAGATCTTGGAACTTTAGAGGTACTTGAAGAATAACTGCATAAATAAAAATGTTAATATAATCGCAGTAATTTAAATACACAGAAGTATTTCAGGAATATGACTTCTCGATTTGGTATTTCCATTGCATACTGGCTAATGAATTTCTTTTTCCTTTAAAAAGCAAACATTGGCAGCATAACAATGATTAACTTTTAGAAGTTTTTCAGGATTCAGTGTAGACAACCCATTATAAGACGGCTGTAAAAATGCATTGTAAGAAACTTAATGAGGACAATTGCTTTCTCATAATTTCAAATTAATAAAAGTTACACAAATCATGCAGAAGACCAGCTGCCTTTTCCCACAACCTCAACAATACAAAAATTCAGCAGAAACTGCTAAACTATAAAATTAGTTTATAAAACTAATTATAAAAAGTGAGAAAACTGTAAAATGGCACACACAAAAACACACTTAACTACTTAAGTGTAGGACACAGATCTGGCTATAATAAAACTGTGACTCTAGAGTGATGTGTCTTACACAATTGACACTTTTACCTTGAAATTTTTTTACCTTCTTTTTACCAGCCTTTACTCAACCTTCCAACTTTCTCCTAATCTCTTCCTTAGAAATGCATAATTAGCATAACTATCTCAGAGTACCAAGTGATAGTTTATGTAATACCATTTAAATAAGTTACCTACCTTCACAAACCAAGAATGATAAAGTCTGTCCCAGAGCTCCAGCACTTGTTTTTCAATCACAGCAGTGTTATTCACTTTTTCTCCTAAAATCTTATGGAGCTAAAACACATAAAAATCTTTTATTATACAAGAAAGAACAAAGCAGGCATCCACTGATGAACTTAAAACTTGATGAATAACATATGATTGTCTGTAAAGGCACATTTCAAACCCAAGTTATTAGAAAAATTAGTATCACTATGAAATACACACTTCAGACAACATGGTTCACAATACAAAGACTTTGCTAAAAAACATTCTGCTGCACCAATGCCTTCTTTCTGCACTGAAAATCAAATGCAGTCTCTAAAATGCTTAATCCAAAACCCTTGATCATATCTTTAGAGTAAATATTTCAAATAATTTGAGATGTGTGCTAGATATCAAATATATCAATAAGAATATTGGCAAATTCTTCTGAAAAAAAGTTAGGTTAACTATACAAATTATGACTAAAAGAAAGTCCAGTGTACCACACCCAGCCCACCCTGAAATTAGGTGAGAGGGAGGGGCAGCGGTCACAATAAAAGTCTACATTGTCTGTAATAGGGCAGCTAAAGTCAGTTAAAAAAAAAAATTCAATTTTATTTGATGCATTTTCACTGGGAATCATTAGAATGATGACAGATTCTTCAGTTCTTAAAAAGAAACTATCCTCTGAACAGAAAAGACTACTGAAATCACTGCCATTCTTCCTTCAAAAGTCCCAAACTAGAGTGGAAGGAATAGACCTATCAACAAAATGGTTCAACACACTGGAAAGAACTACTGACAAATGTATTTTAATTTTTTTTACTTTTATGAAATACAAGAACTGAAAAAAACCCCAAAGAACTGGAGTTTCGGACAGCTCACTCTTACCTTGTGTGTGATCCATTCTCGGCCATACTGGTATACGTTGTTAGCTGCGGAATTGAGCGCCTTCTGAATGACCTGGGCTTCTGGGAGCCAGCTGAGGGGGGGATTTTAAAGAGGGAAAACCCAGTTAACTGATATATGTTATAACCATCGCAGTACACCCAAAACACATTGTAAATTAACATTCCGAAACAACAAATCATTATGGCTAAATACATATAAAATTATTACAACTTGAATGTTTCCTTCTACATATCAAGGAATAGATTTTCCCCTAAGCAAAGCACAATTAAATCTAGGGCACAACATTGCATTTAAAATCCTCCAAGGTTCCTGAAATCTTAATTAAATTGATATCTCAACTGTCTCAAAAAAGATCTGCTCTTCAATCTATATATGTGCTATTCACATGACATTCTTTTTTTCTCCCCAGCTTCCTGTAAAATACTGAACGAAGCAGTCTAATCTAGCTGCAAACACAACTTTTTGAATTATAAGCTGAATGAAAATTGTTAACATAGCTTCCACGAAAAAGCAAAGAGCTGACAAAAGGTTTGGACATCAGTTATTTCCAAGTCCTCTCCAAACCACCTGCCTGTGAATTTCTTCAAGGACTTACATCAGTTTCAACAATGTACCCTACTGAGGTACCAGCATTTCACCACTAGTCTCAGGGCACACAGTCTCTGATTTTCTTTTTACATCCTGATTCAATGGCACTTGTTGGAGCCCTTCCAAAACAAAATGAAAGCATTCAGGAAATAAGATTGCTGTATTTGTTCACCTGACTGAAGATCAACATGCAAACTCTTCTGTTTGTATAATGTTTCAGAAATGTTCTGGGTTGGAATTCCAGGATATTTCAGTCACTCTCTTCTAAACATAATATGAGCATCAAGCTCTGAAAGCTGGTAAAGCCTCATGGATTTGGCAAGAGATATTCTTACTCTTAATGAACTAAAATACAGCATTATGGATACTTCAAATGTGGATGCAAACACTGGAAGTAAAAAGTTACACCAGAATTCTGCAAATTATTTAACTACTACAGTAGTTTCATTATGTTAATAAGCTTCTGACTGTCAAATTTCCATCTTCATTAGTCCCACTTATTTCCATCTTACAGCAAAACAGAAAGACCAAACAACACAAGAGATGCCATGAAGGAATAAAACCAAGCACTTTAAGTGCCTTCTGTTCTCATGATTGTGATTACTTTAGTAGTGCCAAAGCGTGTAATACTACAGTGGTTATTAACTATATCCTTTTAGTTCGATATTTTAAAAATTGTTTTCTCTTATAATACAACATCTACTTTTTTTCAATCATCTTAAACTACTATCACTTTTATTTAGAATGTACCCTTGAAAGAGTCAACCGTTCTTATTCAGGAGAGATCTTTTTTTTTGCTGGCATTAAACTGTTATTTCACATTTGCCCCAAGGTCTGTTTAGCTGAAGCAGAATGAAAGCCACCTGGAACATGCCCCTCTTAAAATCCCACTTTTCAGTCTCCCCTGTTCCCCCCCGCTCTGATGTTCATGCAATGACTTTTGCTCACCAGTGTGCTCATGTTTTTCTCTAGATGCATTTCTCTCAAAACCTTCTCTCTCCCTTACTACTTGTCTTGGTGCTTACTTTAGTTGTTACACAGACTAAACCTCCCAAACTTCCCACTGCACACACTAAACACAGCTACTTGTAACAGGAACGGCCCTGCCCAGCTCATTCACACCAAACTCTCCCATCCACCATTCTTTCCACCCTTGAACTTCTTCAGTTCACTCCAGGAACAATGTCTTCAACACTCATGCTTTCAAATGTACTCCACATCCATCTCTCTACATTTAAAAAATATTTAGCTCTATCTTTCTAGAGAGAGCATTCTTTGGCAGCACTTGTCTTTCACAGAAAAAGGGAAAAAATACAGATCACTTTATTCTCTGCACTATACAAGCTTCTTCTCCACAACTGTAGCTAGAAAAGTTCATCCAGCCGTCCTTCACCACCAAAATCCAACCAGTCCTCAAATGAGACACCACACTGACAGTCCTCCAGAGTGATGCATAAACATCCCTGCTGTCTGAGAACTTAGCTTTTACATCTGCCTGCGAGAGACACCCACATTTCTGTTCACCTAGGGAATTTTTTAATTAAGAACTATGCATAAGAGCACCTGGAAGCTTGTTCATCCACCCTATACTATTCGCTTAACTTCAGCTTTCTTACTTTGCCCATTCTGGGTGACTGGCTACTGTCTCATTGATCAAGCTGCTTGTGACTTGAATCATGTGAACACTTTCTTGATGTACCTAAATTAAAGAGAGAGAGCAGAAACGTTATGCAATATAAACTACAACTCTTCCTAGATTCAGAAATATTTTTTTTTGTTTGGTTTGGTTTTTTGTTTGTTTTTGGGGGGGGGGGGTTTGGGGGGGGGGGGGGGGTATTGGGAGGAAGAGGGTGGGACACCAGACGGAAAGTGATAAGGGGGGCAGTGACCAGTTTGTACATTTAAAAAATAATTCTTCCAGTGCAAACAAACTGCTACAAAGAAAGAAGTTCCATTAACCCAAGAAACACCTAGTCAATACAATAATAAATTTTGGTCACTAGCAGTAGCAAATGGAAATTTAAACCTTATCACTTAAGTGGAAAAAAAATTCAACAATAACTGCAGTGCTGTCAGGAGAAGCACCAAAATACAAAGCAAAGCTTCATATACACTTTTGTAAGCCATGGATCAAAGAAGTGTAAAAATGAATACTTAGCTCTAATATGACCAACCCTGCTATGAAGTGCCTGACCAAATAAATTCTTCAAAAAGAATACCAAAATACACCTTTTATAAAGATATTAATAGTCCTTTTGAATATAAGGGAGCTTTAGGCAGGAATGTTTGCACAACTTCTAAAGTCTTCAATTTTAAGTACTCAACATTACATATGCATACATTTTGAAAAAGGAGATTGATATCAGAACACATTGATCTTTGTTCCATAACTGTATTCAAGTCAAACATTCAATCTCCATTGACTGTTTCAAGTATGAACACAGCTACATTAAGGAAAAAGGAAAATAAAGTACATGAGTGACCTCTTCTGGTGAACAAAAAAATCCCCAACCAAACTCAACATAAACCAAAAACCAATTTCAGAGAATACCTGATCATGAATCTCAGTACATTTAACTCAGAAAGGGATACCATGAGGTTATTACAGGTAATTAGACAAACAAATAGACAAACAGACCTTAATTATTTTGCAAATGTTTCTATGTAAGGTAAATTAAAGAGAAAAAATTCTAAGTGGTTCTTCTGTTGACAAGGAAAGTGTCAACAGGATGCAAAACAAATCTGTTCCTGTAATGCAGTAATTTTTTACTGTATGTCCAAATGTCTATATATTACCCTTGTCATACAGGTAAAAAACCACAGATATACAAAGAAATATAAACACTGAGATTTTGATATATATTTATATATTTTATAGTCTTGGAATGGTGACAAGTTCAACTACAGATCAATTATTTCCTAAACATTTAGAAAAATGCTTTAAGCTATACAGTCTCATATAAGTATCAGTAACCTTCATCAGCAACAAAAATAAGCTCTATGATTATATTCATTAGCACACTGTACCTTTGCAGTAAGGAGAAGAGCTAGCAGAAGGGTTCCTATCACCAGCAAAAATATTATGAAAATGCTGATTATTTTATCTAGCATTTTCTCCAACCACACGATAATCTGTTCAGAAAAAAAAAAAAAAAAAGAAAGAATACATTATAGTACATAAATCAATCTTTACTGAAAGCAATGCTGTATGTTATGCGACAGTATTGTTATTTTTATTTACAATCACAGTACAAAATCAGGCTCTAATCAAACAGCATTTATGCCCAAGCTTGGAAATGAACAATTAACAAGCGATGTTAGCATGATTAAGGTCATGGTATGACATGTGATTTTGCAAAATACATGTACACATTACCACACAACACGGCAAGCTCTCTGCAAAGCAAGCAATAATTCAACAATTACTTACTAGAGAAGTACCTAAAGAAGACATTCACGTCAACTAGAACCCAGAAATTTGTCTTTGTTTCTTGGCTTTCAGCAACTTGGAAACTTACAGATACTGTCTGCATAGGACTTCAAAGCTATTAAGGAATACTTTAAAGCACAACCGTAACTTTCAGATTTGAATAGCTAAAAGCCATCTAAATAACAAATGAGGTATAGTAATAAAATTTTTAAAGCTGCCTCATCACCTTCTGAACTGAAATGGGACAGGTGGAGTTCTACACTATTGAGCATCAGGCCAATTATTCAGCACCAACTATTTCTATCCACTTCCAGTCTCAGAAGGATGCTCAGCATTAAGCATGCATCAGCTAAACTGATACAGGAAACAGGTACATTTGTTGTTCTTTCACTTTACAAAAAGGCCCATTCTATACATGTCCATAAGCAAATGATGATACCACATTTGAGTAGAGAAATTCTGATAATGTAATTCAAAACAGTGAAACTGCTCAGTCACATGACTTTGCAGAGTGCTCTGGAACAGTGCAAGCTGAGCTTCATCTCATACACAAATTGATTGTTTACAAAAAAAGCTGTGAAAGCACATGCAAGCATGACCAAATACATTTTTCTAGCTCCTATGGTTCAAATACCAGGTCTATTTCTACTCCATTTAGCATTATTACAGGAAAAAGCAACAGCACAATTGTAAAATTTGTGATTTAGGACAACTGAGGTCAAAGACAATGTGTAGTAAGTAAAGTACTTTTGAGTACAATTTATATATTCAACAATTAAGTTGGTAACTTTTTAGTTAGAGATTTTATAAAACTGTTAATATGCATGCTAATGGTTTACATTAGTTCTTTCTTCAGTATTTACCCTATCCCTACACATGAAATTGACCCTGGAACAACGAACTTCTCAGACTGCTGTGTGATGATTGAATTGGTCAACACAGAAGTTACATCTCCTATCTGAAAAAAGTAAAGATTTTTTTTTCTGTGTGTTCATCCAATAGCATCTGAGTAGTTTATGTACGTGAAGTAATTATTTGTAAACGCCAAGTTTTTACAACAAGCTCCTTGTTTGATCTAAATTAATGCAAGTTCTTGTAACAAAGCCTGCACTACATTAAGAACAGCAGAAAGGAACTCAGAAAACATGGGGGAGCACGAAAAATCTTTTGTCTTAGGTCTTTTTAGCCTAAGTTTGGTTTTCAGCACTGCTAAAATATTTCAGCCATCAGAAATGCATTGCCAGTGCAAGGGAGGTGACCTGCCTGCAGCAGTACTGCAGCTCTCAGAAAAAATTTGAGTAGCCCCTCCATAGGGCATATATATGTATAGAGAGAGAGAGGTTGCCCCTTTGGAAATAAGACTGAAACGGGATTTGCTATGTCCCTCCAAGCTTCACGTAAATATAATGATTATGCAAGATAAGCAAGAAATGAAAGTCCTTGTTTCAAAGGACAGAATTAAAAAATATCACCAAGAAAAACACCTCTGGATAGGCAGGGGAAGAAAATTTTATAACGTGGACTTCAAAATGAAGCTATTAAAAATTAAAGCTGCCCTTGTCATTTACTTTCTAAGTCAGAGTTGAAAGAAATCCAGTAGTCTTACATATAGCACCTTAATCAGATTCACTGAATCCCACGTAATTGAAAATAACTGTCAGAGAGTTCCAAAAATGCTAGGCTCAATGATTGTGAGGGGTATCCAATAGGTGAAATCTCAGAGGAGGTGAGGCTGAATGCTTTACATGCTTTACCATGTAGCAAGTACTGGAAGGCCAATCTCCAAAAGACCAGGATGAAGACTCTCTGAGATGGTACATGACCAAGAAGATATCTTTCTCAGACACTCATCCTGAGGGTTCAAATATGCCTGGACTGCCATTAAGATGCAGCTGCAGCACATGTAAATCCTGGATTACCTTTAATCTAGTTTTTAGTCATGTCAGCACTGACGATGTACTGCCAGCAGCCGCCTCAGCCATGCAAGCCCACCTTGTGTCTATTAACTCGGGCAGGTAGCCCAAGGAAGCCTGAGGAAAGCCAGGTTAGGCAAGCCTACAGGAACTGAAATTACATCTCTCAACACAGACTTAAGGGGATCCGAGTTATGTAAGTGGCACAGACGTATTACAGCAGAAAACTGAATTGGACTGAGTATCATACAAGTAAAGCAGATGGACAACATTCACTTAAGGCTATATTTACTCTTTTTTCTTCTTTTAAAATGTACTTCCTTCCCCTACATTAACCCACAGCAGTTCCTTAGCAATCCCTCACCTTTTCACACTCATGTTTAATAATTCATGGGTGCATAAGCTACTTACTGCAGGGAAGCTGCACTGTTAAATGTCTGTGTGGTTGGACTTATCACCAATTCAGGTCCAGACGTCACTCTTACCCCAACCCTGCCCCACCTTCCTTTACACCCCTCCTGTAAACCATGGGCATGCACACAGAGACAAACATGTACTGACTAAACGCGCTCATTAGCCAGAGGTCATGAAGATTTATATTTGGTTCCAAGCTTCTAATCTAAAGGTTAGTTAACAGTGGAAAGCTGAGGCTGCCACAACATCTGAGATTATGCAAAGGTAAAGGAAAGGCTCTTAAGCTACAGAAGGTCACACTTGTAAAACCAAACTGAAACGTTACTGATTTGTGATAGACTGTCCAAAAAAACAATCTTTAATTGTCACAGTTTTGAAAGGAAAGGTTATCATCAAGGTTTTTATTTTGATTTAGCTCACTGTGGAAAGCTTTTTCATGACTGAGTTACATTCTATTAGAAAGCTCCTCAGTGATTTGCAAGTACTTCATCTTTCAATTTTTGGATGATGACACAAACCATATTACACTAAGCTGTAACAGAACTACAGTCCACACTTAAAAATCCGAAATCCTACTATCTAGACAGGTTCTCCATGTTATGCACTATGATACATCCTCTGAATTAATATTTGCAGGTTTCATACTGCATAGCCTTCAGAGCAGTAGCTTTTCCTAGTATGTTTAATTTACTACACTACCCAAACAGTGAAACACCCCAGGCATCTACTTCATTTTTGATTACATCTACATAAAATTACCTACATGGTCTTTTATTTTTTTTCTGTAAACAGCTCTGCTATTTATGAGGACTTTCTTCCAACACATTCCTTAGACTTCTCTTTTCCCTTTAGTTAGTTAATATTTGAAGATACCATCTCATTAATATCATCTGCAGAGAATAAGGGCAAGACTGGAACCAGAACACATCCCAAGGTTATGCTGAAAGAGTCAGATGAGTAGTTAAGATAGAAAAGGTAGAGAACAGTCTGCATGAGGTCTCACGTCTACCTACACCAGTATCCCTCCAAAAGCAGCAGAAAAATTTAGCAATTCCTTCTACAGATTCCTGACATAGACAATGTTATTAAGAACAAATTATGACTGAATCTATTCTGTGTTTTGGACTATATAAACCATGAACAGGAATCAAAATGCCAAGGTTTATTGCTAGTAGTCATAATCAACCATCATTTCAAACTCTGCCATATCCATATGATTTTCAATTTTCTGCTGGATTATCAAAGGTTTATCTTTGTGGTCTCTGAATTACTTCCCTTCAAAAACAGGCAAAAAGGAGAAAGGCACAAAAGAAATCACCTTGCAACTGCAACCAGTGTTCGGTAGTACAAACGCCTTTCGTTTTTTGTCTCTGGTAGAGTGTGACACTTCTAGAAAATTTTTTTTAAAAAATCACCAAAACACTACACACAACCAAATGAACCCACTGGTTGCATATTTTTTTTCACTATTTTTTAGATTTTGATTATAATAGTATTATACATTTTATACTTGTATTTTTATAATATACTTTATATTTATATTATACTTCTGCACATTCATGCGTGGAAGTCAACACGGTATGTAGTATTATAGGACTTTCAGGATTCTTACTTATGAAATTGCAAAGTAAACCAACAGTTTTCAAAGATAACTCCAAGGAACTAAAAAAAACACACTCTTAAGACACTAAATCCACAGGGTTTTGCCAAGTAATGTCAATTTTAAAACTAAAAACAAAATCCAGACATTTTAGCATTTATAGCTATTACAGTTAAATTGTTTTTGCAACCTATCAGTATTAAGGAAAAAAAAACATATCTACTCATATGAATTTTCAACGAAAATGACAAATAACAGAAAAAAAACAGTTGAGACTATACTTTCTCTTGTGGCTCACCAAACTCTGCCCTTCACCTGAACTTTGCTAACAAACCAGTATCTAATTAAAAAAAAAATCATGACAGATTACAGTTGTACATATTTACTAACCACAAGTCACTCATGTAAGATAAACATTTCAAAGTTAGGAAATAAAACTGTAATTTTAAAACAGAAGTACAGTCAAGGGCAAAAAAAACTTTAAAAATGTCCCTCTTCATTGGCAATTATAACTGAATCATAAAAACACACCACATACTTGAAAAAGCCACACAATAGGGAAAAAAAATTTAGGTATAACAACTACTTTTTTTTTTTTTTTTTTTTTTTTTTTAACTAGCCTTTTTCTTCCCTTCAGACTTGTTAAGATTCAGCAGTTATGAGGCCATGCAAAACCTCATTTGGTATGTACTCACTCCTGGTACTGGTACATACTATGCATGTGTACACAGCCAAGTTTGGCACTTTAAAAGTAAAAGATTGACAGTCCTCAGTGAAACCAGTCCATGCACTATTTGCAAGCACTTCTAGCTTCACAACAGTGCTTCACACCCTTGCCACTCCCCAGATAATTCAGTTAAATGATGCTTTCTCTGAGCAGAGAACAGCTCTCCAGACTGGGAGAGAACTGGTTTTGTTAGGTGTACAAGTGGGAAACAGGTGGAGACAAACTATTCTTAAATAAATGTGCCCCTAAATCACTCTACCCCTTGAAAGGCTAATGCAATACTCTGCTATGCTAAACATTTAACTATGTGCATTCAGTGGAGTAGAAGAGATTGGACAGAATTATATGACCTTCAGTAGCTTATATCAAGAGCTGGAAAAGAGGCATTTGAGAGAGAAATCTATATGAAGCAAGGCATGTTAAGGAGTGTTCATGCTGCAAAATAATAAAAAAAAAAATATAAAAAAAATCAAACTCCCCAGAACCACAGAATCCATTAGCTGGAATCACAATTTTTCTGTTTATTTACCTTCTTATTAAGCCAGTGCCACAGCTTGTCAGTGGCAGGCGGAGATGGAAGAAAAGGGAAAAAAACACAACACAGTGGAAAATTATTGAAAAATGCAGTAATAGGGGAAAAAAAGCAATGAGAGGCAGGCAAAGTCATCCACAGAATGAAAATGAAATTGTTCTAGACACAAAGGTAAATTGCAATAGGAAGAAAAGATCATAACAAATTCTAATGTAGGAACCTGGGTTTTACTACTAACATGCACTTTTGAAACAGAGGGGTATAACAAATATGAACAACTTTAATGGTATTAACAGAGCTATCAGCACAATCTGGGCAATTCCAGTTTAATTATACTGAGAGATACCATCAGATTTCAGAGCAGGACTTGACTCTGAGGAGGGTATTTCAGCAAAACACCAAATTTTAACATGAGGTACTCATTTACGACATTAACACTCACATTCAGGCATTCAAATACTCCCATTCTATGCATTTCAAAACACTCCTATTATGTCAATTACTGTCGAACAGATTTCATATGGTTTTTGGGTACCACATTCATATTAAAGCATTCATATTCAATGGCACAATATCAAATACATAATGAAGTCTACATACACACAATAGCAAATTGTAGATCATACAAATGTACAGATTCCACATGATTCTCCTTGCACTTCTTAATAGTCATTTTCTCCTTTTGCACTGAAGTTATTTTTCTTTACTGATGCTCATATACATGATAAAGTATACCTGTTTCAGGACCTAGTTTATGTAGGAATGTACTCTTAATTCTAACCATTATTAAGTAATTAATAGCATAACCACAAGAGTGAAGAGCTTTAATGTTGTTATTTATCTATGTTAGAGATCAAGATCATGTAAATGAAATTTGTTTCTCCCTCAAAACAAGACCATTGAATTCTTAGTAAATCTAGCATGTTCAACAGTTGCCAGAAATTACATTAGCTCCCAACAGAAACAAAAGGTAAGAATATTTCAAATTTATAAGAATCTCATAATGTTGATTAAGTTAGAAGCAGATTTACAAAGAAACATGAACATTAGGAAATATGAAAATAAAATATAACACAAAGCACCCATGTTTACTAGCTTTTACTACTTGTTGAAGGAGTCATAGTCAGAAAAATCAATTATAAAACTTCAGAAGCTCAAACTCACACTGTAGAATTTGTTTCTACTTTACCTCTTCATCTATGGAATAATTTATCTGTGAAAAAGGGCAAGTTGTTTTCTGATTCAATTACATACTTTTAACTTTACTTCTGTGCTTTAAAACCTACGTACTATGTACATGTACTATCTGTATATGAGGTTCTTTTTGGAAAAAACGTAGATCTCATGGCTGTATTGCTCCACTTTGCAATTCCATACAAAATACAACAAAAGAGCCCTAAGATTTTAGCAGAATGTGAAAGTAAGTCCTTGGTATTTTTCTATAATTTCAGCCTCTAGGAATTGGATGATAAATTTAGTAATTAGGAAATAACATTATATGTCCAACGTAACAATATTTTTTATTAATGTTTAAGACAATACCTGGGAGGCCCTACCTGCCTACTAGCTTACCAATACTGATGTTTAAGTAGTTCTACAAAGGTAATCAACCTACATTTGAAAATAGGCTACAGCTTAATTCTAATCTTCAAGTCATACAAAATTAATAAGTCTATAGCCACCTTTCCACTATTTTATTGGAAAACTATTCATCTAAGATCTTACATGTGTATGAAAGTATTTTCTATAATAATATAAGTACTGGCAGAGATTCTGCTTGTTTTCTATGCTTGATTACGTGCTGAACTTGCTTCCTGAAGAAATAGAGGTTGACTTTATCCAAAATTCAAACCTAAACAATCCACAAATAAAATTCTAGTGCACTATAGCTAGAAGAAGCATATAACAACTACATGATTCACTCAACTACATCAGAAAAGCATGCATGTAAAATATAAGTCCAACAAATAAAAGTCTAGTGCCTGCAGCTGAGCCACTGCCAATGCTGCTAAAACTGCATCATCATACTGTAAGACAACAGTCTTCTTTAAAATTAAAAAAAAAAAAAAAAAAGTAAAGCAAATTATTAATTCTCTACTGTTGATAAGAATACACGATACCCTATCTATTAAGTTTAGGATGGTTTGGTGGCTGACAACAGAAACCTCCCTACTCTCTCCTCCAGAAAGTCTCTCACATCTCAACCATTGTCTGTTGACTCCCCATGAGGCAAATGCTCAGCCACAGACTAAGAATACAGTAACAACTTTTTCTTAGTCCATATTTAAAGGAGACACATTCAGACAGAGCCTGACCTACTCCTTATAAAAACAATAACATACCATGTCCTTTGTTTTCTTTTGACCAGAGTTTCTCTTCATTTCAAGCTTCTCTACTCTTCTAGGATAACCCGGGGTAAATGAGAATTGTGAAAGAAGAGAAGCAGTTCTTTTCTTGATGGTTTTGTTTAAAAAAACAGATCTAATCAGTAAAGCTCAGATTTGCATGTGTGAGTAGTACTCACCCATTTCTCACAATGGGTTATTTTCCAGACCATCTAAACTAGCCTCCTAAAATTTGTATGGGAAAAAGACACGTCACTCTAAGATATATTCCTTATTCTCACTACAAATTTCACTAAAATCTGGAACTATATCCTAACTGGGCATACCATGTTTGCCAGCCCAAGTAGTACTACAAAGCATTTGTGTGAAACAGACCTTGTCAATGGCTTGTTGTACTTTGCTATGAGCCTCAATCTATCCTGATGCTAAGATTCAGTTTCCGATCAACTTAGCATACCAACAAAAAAACCAAACTAAACAAGAAAAAACCCTAAGCAGATCCAGCTTCCATGAAAATAAATTAAAAACAAAATATTAAAAATTAAACTTCTAATGAAATGATCCCTTCGTCTTGGTTTCTCAAACACACTCATGAAAGGCAAGCTGTAACAATTTACATCCCAAATTTCTATTTTGTATTTGTGTATTTTTTTACTTCTCTTCAACAGTGCCTATCTGTACCCAAAACATTTGGTAATCCAACTTAAAAAATCTTGCAAGGATGTAATTTTCATTCATCTTGTTCCCTGTCTCTACAAAAAATGTAGCTGCCAATAGTCTATATGGCATTGCTTCCCAAATTCTGAGATACTATGTATCCACCATCCTACAATAGACAGATTTAAGCACAGCCAGTAGAATTTAAAAGATATGGAAGTATTAGTGTGATAAGCATTGTAGGACTACATAAAATCCCAGCCACCCATAAATGCTGGCTGAAACAGAATTAGAATAGGCACAAATGAGGACAACAGAATCATGCAGATTATCAAGTGCCCTTCTTGTAACATCTGGGAAAGCTTAAAGTGCTTCAATACACAGAGCACAGGCTCAGGAGGAATACAGCTGAATAACTAAAAAATGGAAGGGTGAAGGGAGATGGGGAAATGAGTTGGCTAACACTGTTATTTTGCTTAGATAAAAACAACATGTAAATAAACTGACCTTAAGTACTTTTAAGCTGAAGAGCGAGAAGTTCTGCGGCACATTAAAGCCCTACCTTCTTTAAGGAGAAAAGACTTGCTAGAATTAGGAAGGATACTGTAGCATACAGTTATGCAAGGATACAAAATTTGACAACTCAAGAAACAACAACACATTCAATGTAGTGTCTAGAGTCTTACTTACAGAACAAAATCTTTTTATGACAAGCTTTGGATAATGCAAGCTTTTATCCCCACGTCAGTAATTTTCACTACCTTTGGAAGACTGCTTTATTGTGCTTATAACTGTATTTTGAAAGATTTTTCCTCTTTCAAATTCTTCTTCAATGAACCCTGTGAAAGGATTACTTTTTTCCTAAAGCCATTTTAATGCTTTTGTTGACTTTTTATCATCTATTCACCCATTAGATCCAGGCTTAAGATCCTCCCTCTCCTGTAGGAATTCAGAGCTATAAACTGCAAGACCAATCTGCCAAGGTACAGATGCTCTGACAAATGTACTTACAGCGTTCAGCTCTTCAGTTATAGAAGTCCTAAAGTAATGGCTTTTTCCAGAGCAGCGAATACTTCAACAACACAGTTACAGAAAGCACATTCTTACACAGTATTACAAACAAAATCATCTATCCATTTATGTGAAAACTTACAATCCTTAATGAAAGAAACTTTGTATTTTGAGCTTTCCAACTATACAATTTGCAATGCAAATGTAGGCATATTTTCCATGGGGAAGATGGGAGTGGAACACAGAAGCCTTATTGTATGGCATTTTCCAAATACTTTATCTCACATATTTCTTCACCTACAGAGGGAAGACTCATTTCTGCTACTGTGTGCAACAACTTTCCTTCCACACAGTACAGACAGGTATGTCTAAACTAACTTCAGCCCTACTTAACAAACACAATGGTCTACTTTTCAATTAAATTTTCACATAAGAAGTAGGAACATCTTATCCTTCAGACTAAAGCTCATTAGGTTTAAATTCAAAATCTTTGTAACCAGGTAAGGTGATTAAACCATGAGAACTTTGCCTTATTCAGATAAGGAATCTTATAAAGCTGATTCAACATACAACTTCTGTCAAGGCTGGCATGCAACAACTTAACAAATTTAAATGTGCACTTAAATGTGAATAGTGATAGAAGAGACATATTTTAAAATACACCATACAACAGATACAGTTTTACATGAAAGACATATCCATTAGTGACAGACATTTATTTTAGAATTAAAGTATCTCAGAATTCGGTAAACAGAGAATAAAACAAACTTTCAAGTTGCTTAAGGAAGTAAGTAGAAATACCTTACTGTCAAGCTTTAGCATAACACTTCCAAGTCCTCTGATGGGGCGTGGAGCAAGAGCTTCCTGACGTTCCTTCACAAAGTTTTCAACAAGTTGCCACCAACTTTTGCAGTGGTTTGCCATGAAACTCAAAACTCCAAAGTGAACCACGAATTTTTTAAGTGCCCAAACTGTAACCACAAGAAGGAAATTAATTATCAGAGATTTCAGAGGAGCACCACAAGACTACTTATCTATTCTATTCTGGAAGACTGATGAAAAAGAAAAGACTCCTGAGTTTTATTTCCCATTAAAAACTTTTGGGATTTTCCAGTGTTTTTGTACAACTCTCCTTGCTGGCTTTGCATCTGTGCTTATCCACATGGAACTTAGAAAACAGCAGAACAAAAGTGACTGCAAACTACCCAATAATGCAGCTAACAGACTTGAGCAAGGACTGGGACAAGAAGGTGCCACTCCATGATGCCAGTATAGTGGATTTCTTACATATTCACACACACACCATGCCAAATGACTCCACATAAAGTATCACAACCAGAACTTAACAGCACTTCACACAGAAAAGAAAATTTTCAGCCTAAATTCTTACAGTTTAGGCCTTCTAAGTTGTTAAAGTATATCTTTTCAAGAACTGACACCACATCATGTGGAATTTCACATTAAAGAAGCATCCATTTAAATCTTCTTTTGAAATATTACTGATCAATTTTGCTTTTAAATGTTAAAAAAGCTATTTGAGATTAGCATTTTATCTTGGCAATACACGATACTAAACTTCCTATCACTACAATGTAAGATTTAATGTAATAAATATTTTTTTTTAAATTGTGACTAGTCTCCAAACCAGATATATTACTTACTGCCATATACAAGCTCCACAACAGTTGGCAGTACACCACTTCATCATCAAAAATTCACATTGTGTTTCTACTTGGAGACGTGCATAATGGCATACATAGCCAAAAACGTTAACTTTTACGGCCTACAGGGCATTTGTCCAAGTTACACAAGAGCCTATTCTCTGCAAGCCACACGAGTAAGAGCTGACGCTCTTGTACTTGTTTTGGAGACCCAGTGCAACAATTTGCAGGCATTTAGTTCACTTACCCTCTGGCACCACCATGTGGCAAATACGGGATTTATGATCTTGAAGAAACAGCATAAACCAATTATTTCTCTAATAAAATGAGTGGCAAACATTCAAAAAAGGAGAAAATATGGTGCGAGTGCCAGTACTGAACTTACAGGCTTTAGTTTTAGCCCATGGTCACAACACAAAGTCCTGCTCAGCAAAGCCAGACAGGCTTGCATTTTACAGGGTGAACAACATACCTCAAGTAGCATTCTAATCTTCCACTATTATTTAAGAATAAGCGTTTGCACAGTGTATTCTAAAATAAATGACTGTACCATCACTTCAAAGAAGGTGCTAAAGTCAATCAAACAGCCGGAATTATATCAAGTTAAGGAGACACAAGAGAGGAAAAGCTGAAGGAGTGTTATTAGAAAGCAGTGAGCAAAACAAGAAGAAGTCTGCATAATAACAAGTTCCAAATATCTGCAGGAAGCAGAAAATTACCTGAAGACAATTAAAAAAAAAAAAAAAAAAAGATACAACAGAACAAGTAAGGAAACAAAGGAAAGAACTTAAAAAGAGACAATACCAGGATTTCCATGCTCAAGTCTCTGAACAAAATGCTGCAAGTGTTCCACAATGTCATTCATTGCTTAGCTTTTCAATTCATAGCAGTTCTTTCACCTTTTTATTTTATGGTATAATTATGATATAATTTTCCCACCCTCTACACTAAGCAATTTTAAAAGACCATTTCATTCCAACTGAAGTATAAACGCATTCAAGAAAAAATGTTAATGGTACCAAGAAGTTTCTAAGAATCTAAATGCTACTTTGTATGAGTCCTCTTTACCAACATAAAGAACTCTGGTAAAATTAACACCTTTCTATTTAAGTTTTTGGGGAGGTTTTGGGTTTTGTTTAACATACTACAATTATCCTCTTTAAGGTCTCAGAAGTGTCTCAAGTTATCATTAGTGAATTTAAACTTCAATCATTGCAAGGAAACTTGCTTTATTAGCCATCCTATTTTCCTAGTATTTCTTATGTTACCTCTCTTTTAGACATGCACCTTGTCATCACTCAATCTTCTGACATTTAATGTAATCCACTGTTCTAAATTTGGCTCTGTTCATCACTATACTGCCTATGTGTAATATTTTTCTGATAATTCAGTTATACGCCATGAAAAAGCACTTCATGGCCCAGTGTCACTGCTAAGGCAACAAGTCACAAATATTCCCAAAAGTAATTTCTCTTTTGGCGTGAGTTTATTGTTTGGGTAGTTATTTTAGTACTAATGACTGTCAGGAGCAGTATTCATCTGTTTCATTTATAGATGTGCACTTTAATCTAGACTTGTGAGGCTCAAGCTTAAAACCATTCACTGCTGTCTAACTGCTGAACTGCTGCTTCCCTTTTTGCTCACACGTAGATGTTTCTGAACAGTGGTTAAGTTACTCTTTGTCTTTTTAGTGAATTAGCCACATAAACTCTGCTTCTAGTAAGTCCAAAATTTATTTCCTAATTCCTATTTCACTTGTGATTACCATCTCCTATGACACCAAAACTGGGAAGTTCCTTCTGTAGTAACTATACTGGAATGAAACAAAGGTCAAAACCCTCTTTGGTGTTACCCTACATTCAGCTATTTATATGTCCCTGCCATCATGTTACCCTTTAGCTGCTGCTACAGTGCCACAGCCAAAGGTGCAGCTGTTCCTTTCTCCATGCCTTGGAGTTCACAGCCCCTCAAATCTGTATGACCCCAAGTCACAATTTCCAGATGGTTTACAGTAGCTTTGCGTACTGTGCACAGAGCTCAAGGTTTTGGTAGCAAGGTGGCCTCTGGGGTGGCCTCCATGGGAAGAAACCAGGGGTTGTCTTGTGCCAGACCCAGTTCCAGGTGGCTCCACAATGGTGGATCCATCACTGGGCAAAACTGAGCCCATCAGGCACAGGTGTGGTGCCTCAGTGGAAATGTATCTAAGGGTGGGCAGAAACCCCTGGGCAGGGAGAAGAGGAAGGAACGCACAAAAAGTGACTACAGAAGAAAAAGGAACAGAAAGATGAAGAGTGGTAATGAAAAAGGGAAGTAGAAGTGCTCTGCAGTTCAGCAGACACATCACTCAGAGGGGCCATGGCCTACAGAGGATCCATGCTGGAGCAGGTACACCTCTTGAAGGGACCATGGCCTAGGAATAAGGAAAATCCTGAGCCCATAACTCCCTAAAGAGAATGCAGCTCATGGGTAAGCCGACATGGAAACACTGGAAGAATGATTAGTTTTGAGGGTGTGTGGCCACTAGCTGGGGTCAACCCACCACATTTAGTAAGAAAGAAAATAGCTACATTCAAGTGTTAAATGCATTTTGAAATGCTAAAAATTAGCATTTTAACTGAAGTTTAGAGAAAATCCCAGCAAACTAGAAAGCTCACTTTGTTTACAGTAGGGGGATTGGAAGAAATGCCTTCCAACTCATAGAAGCTCACACATACTCAAGAGTTCCCATATTCCCTTTTCACTCCCCCCCAAAAGAGTGGAGGAAAAAAGTGGCATCCAGTTTTAAAACAGGATCTTTCGATAGCTATCATGACTACTCCAATTCTTGCCTGATATATAGGAGAACAGATGCATGTAGATGTGAGGCAAAGAAGCTAATTAACCTCAGAGCTAAAATTGGAACCAAATTTATCTTGTGACTTGTCCACAGTGCCTAGCAACCCATTTTTTACAGAAATTAAAAGTTAACATGAGCTCTACTTCACTACTGAATAGCAGCTAAAATATTCTTCCTTTATAGGTGCAACAATATGAAAGAATTGACATCAGGAGGAAGAAAAACTAATTGGTCTAAACCAGAAGTATACTTACTCAATGTAAGGTATGACACTAAATTATTTCAGTTAACTACAACAGTCAATGAACAAAGCAATTTAACAGTTGTTAAAGTTGTCCACTACATGGTAATAGACAATGTACAATCAACTCCCCTTCTTGAAGCTACAGTTCATCTTGCCTCAACGAGTCTTGAAAGAGCTTTTATTTAAAACTCATATGAGCCAACAAGCTTTTCCTCCTATTTTATTTAACATGATGCCAAACATTTCTACTAATTAAATTATTACCTGCAAAAGGCACTGGCAATAGCTGCACAATCCAGAAGTTTAGCCAGATCTGAACAATGACAATGGCCCACACAAGAGTAACAAAGTAAATATCACTAGTTTTCTTTTTTCTAAGAAAAGATCCAATCTCAGGTCTTTGTCTGTTCCCAGAAGATGATGAAGTGGAGGCACTGAAAGATGATGAAGCTCGTGGAGGTGGAGGCTGATCACCTTCTACTGTTGCTCCTAAAACAAACACATGCAAACAAAGAAGTAGAAATTATCACATTAATATTCACCACAAAATAGAGTATGTTCCCTATTTCCAAATTACCTCTTTTTTTTTTTTTTTTTTTTTTTTTTTTTTTGAAGGTGGGAGTGAAGGAAAGGACAGCAGCAGAAGGCTGTGTTTTTCTTGTTTGTTTTGAGGTTGTTCTTTTTCTTTTAATTTCTCTAAAAGACTGAGACAGCCTTGGCACTGATCTGCATTTTGAAAAGCTAGAACAAGGCTGTGTAAACTCTCCACATCCTGCATCACCATGCCAAGCAGTGCCGAAAAGAGAGATGAAAAGTTGCTACAGTCCTTAAGAGGGCTCCTGTCACTGCAGGTAAATTTCAAGCCAAATATGTTTTATCAAAGAACCATAAGACCATGAAAAATACAGAACATATTTAACTTCTAGAAGTCTTAAAATAAATCTTCCACTGTTCTTTACTTCAAGCACTCAAAAAAGGATTCTTAGATTTGCTCAACACCCATTTAAACAGAACAAAAAATATAGAGTATCCATTGAAGAGAAAGCTTGTATCTTACAACTGCCTCACTACTGCTTTTCCAGATCACTCACAAAGCAAACATAGCAGCATTCACACTGTCATCCTAAATTCCTTGCTCTGTGTAATAAATATTAGTAATATCAAGCACAAGTTAGCAGATAACAAATTTTGTCAGTCTGTCACTCATAAGTTAGCAAACAAGAAATTAAATTCAAAATGTAAACTGATGTATTAAAGACCCTATACATAAACAAAAGTCTTTTCATGCAAAAATATTATGTTCAAATGAAAGTTATTGGATGCAGAACATAGAAATTTAGAAATAAAACTATTTATTTATTTAATCTTTCACTTTCTGGATGACACCAAATCCAGCTTCAGCTGCTTCATGTAAAATCTCTCCCTGAAAACACCAGTATTAACTTTTACTGAGGCTCTGAGCTGTTGTTGAAATGCACACATTTCCCACACATCACTACTTGAAAAAAGTCTGCAGCCATAGTGGAGGAATGCACACACAGGAAAACCTGAAAAGTTACTCTGTGCTGAAGCATTAAAGGCAATTTAATATGTTGGTACATACCACACAGCTGGTAAACGATGAACACAACTCTTTCACTGGACTTGTGCCACAGACACATTTCCCACGAAGAAAAACTGAATAAAAACTGCACTACAACATACTACGTGCACAGCAAACAACTGGTGTTCCACACACGCGTTTTTAGCTGCAGTGTGTCACTAAAGCCATTTCTAGCCCAAACCATGACCACTAAAATCTTCAAAAAGGCAAGATGCATTTGTCATTCAGTAGCAGTAAGTGACAAACTGCATCCTCACACAGAGGATGAACACTCCTCTTTTGTAGCAGAAAACTTCACTGCTGTTCTGCAGGTAAGTGGAACTTCTTGTACAGCTTAGGAAGACATCCCCCACCACACCAAGACAAAAATGCAAATCGATTGATTCACCCAGCTGGAATTGACACTAGCATGATGACAGAAACGTCAGCTGATTGTTGGCTATGTATTTGGTGGAACTTCAGAATATTTACGAAGGAATTATGGCATGCAACCTGAAAGAAGGAACTCTGTAAGCAGCAGAAGATTCAGGCAGGGAGATTCTTGGCAAATCAGTATCTCAGTGATGACGGCCAGCCTTACTAGACAAACTACAAACAATTTTTTGTAAGGGGACAGAAAAAGTTACCTGTAAACAGAAATTTTCCTAAAAAGACTAAGTATTCTTGTCAGAGAAGAGGGTCTGTGATTTCCCTTTACTTCTCAGTCTATATGCAATGAAGCAGAAGAGTACTAACAGAAATAAATGGAGGCAATAAAGCAACACAAATTTGAAAGCAGTATACCCATAACAAAGAACTTTCCCCTTCAATTTATTAACACTTCTTACTGTTTTGTTCCAAAATTAGTATAATAAACATAAGAAGTAACAATACAACAAGCAGAAATTCAAATATTTATCAAACAAAAGGAAGCACTAAAAGTCAAAACAGAATAATTAGCTGAAGTCTATGCCCAAAAACTTCTTAGTAGAGTCACCTTTAGGAAATAAAAAAGAACATTCCTTCTTTTAATAACGAAAAGTTTGATTGACATATTTTTACAGTGAAGAAACATTTAATTAAACAACAGCAACAGTAATGTTAAAAGCAGTAACAATTAAACAGCCTTATTTCTTACAGTTTCCCTGTAAGCAGACTGTACACAGAACAACCAAAGAGATGGGGAAAGAGATGAGGGGGTAAAAAAGGAGAGAAAAAAAAAATAAAGAAAAAGGGAAGAAACAGAGAAAAAAAGGACAAAAAAAAAAAAGAAGAAAAAAGGGCGGGAAAAGGAAAAAAAAAAAGGAAAAACTTCTAGGGGATCCCAAGGCAAGAAGGCTTTTTCAGAACACAGTTCTCCAGCACCTTTAGCAAAACTAAATTATCACTACCAGTGACACAGTAGTCTCCTCATGACAAACACAGGCCTGCATCAGAACTGCAGAATCATTTAGATGATTCTCATAAACTAGTTCACAGAGCTGATCCACTCAGAAAAGAACCAAAATTGCCAATGAAAAAAGCCACCTTCTACTGGCAAGATACGCTCTGCAAACCAAGGCATGAGTGCCTTGGCAACACAAAGAGAAATAAAAGAACAGTCAGTACAGTGATTTTGAGTAACTTCAGTTTCTGTAAGTTAGTATGCTTCATGATATTTTGAGAGATGAAACCTGAAAAACACCTTTCTATCTTCCAACTCATGAAAGTATGACAGTCTAAACAGCTAGCACAATACACAGGAAAAAATTCTAGCAAAATCAGAATGAATGGTATTTCTTTGAACAATAAAAAAAAAAAAAAAGAGAAAATTTTCCAGGCTGTCTTATTAAGACCTGTTCTTTTCATTACACAATATGTTCTCTGCCACATCAATTTCTTGCTGTTACAGAAATTTGAATTATTCTCATCTCCAGGGAGAAGACAAAGAAAGAGTAACTTAAAAAGAAAGGCAGGTGTCTGTATCTCTATGCAGGGCAAAAGTTAGGAAAACAGTAATTTTATTACTATTAAGGAAGAAGTCCTCAGAACATCAGGATGAAGGTACTTCTTCATGAAAAACCACATCTTTCTAAAATTTCACATAAAAAATATTTCTTATGCTCTTCTCTAAGAAAACGAAGAAGTGAGGACAAAAGGGAACCTGAGAGTCATGACTTCATTTAAGGATTTTAGTACCTATCATATTTAAAGCAAACAAGACAAAAGATTCTTGTTTACAGAGTACTGCAGTGATATCTGCTTTAGAAATTACAGACTTCTTTGCTGTATACGCTGGAAACTCTTGGAAGACCAGGAAGGACCACTTAGACCACATGAACTGGTATCATTGAACTCCTTGCCTCCAGTACTAAATAGCAGTACTCAACAATAAAATACAGAAAGACATGAGTGTTCAGAAAAAAATGTAAAATCAACAAAGCTTATACCCCTTAATGGTCTTTAAATATACAATTTTAAGCCTGGCTGTTCTGTAATGGTTTTAAAACAGTGTCAGGAAAATCAAAAAAGCTGTAAGTTCTTAAGCCAGTAGGTAAAACTTTTTGCTGTATATGAATAATGTTTCATCATCATTCACAAAAGATTGAAACCAAAGATGGCCAAAATTATGCATAATATATCACAGAACAGAATGCTAATTTTTACCATATTGTTGGACAATTATTTTAACTGTTGTCAGAAGTTAAAAGAAAATTCCTTTTTTTTTTTTTCTGCTGTGAAGGAAAACAACAGAATTCACAAGACAAAAAAAAAACCTCATCTGGTTAGCTGTTTCAAGAGAAGTCAAAAAAACACAAACGATATAAAAGACAACTCTGAAAAACTACTGTAGTTATCTCTTCTTGAAAACAGAAAGAAAACTCTCTTAAAGAAATAAAAAAATAAGAACTGGTAAGTTAAAAAAATAGCAACAAAAGAACACAACCACTTACATAGCCCATTTGTGGGTGTCTGCTACTTTTCCAGCTTTCAAAATTCAGCTCAAAAAAAATTTCTCACCTCTAAAATTAAAGATTAGACACAGAAATACAGGAGAACTGTCACCACAATGCTCTGATCTCAAATTTCAGGACATAATTCCATAGGCTTCTATGTTTATATTGATGATAGTCATGTAAAATGTAGAAAAAAAATAAGAGTAAGTTGTCTAAAGCTGCCATTTTTAGATTTAAGTTTTGGAAGTTCACAATTTGTGAGTTGAATGATCTGTCTGGTTTGGCTTGCAGCAAATGGATGACACTTCACGTTTTCCAGGGATCTCAGTAATAGGTTAATTTTCTAGCATCACACTTCATCAAAGGCCTACCGAAAAAATGATGGCAAAGTTCAAAATCAATGATTAATATCTAAACACTTTGTCTGAACGCTTTCAAGCCAATTGTGTTATTCCAAGTGAAAGTATCATGTGACTCAAGCTACAAATTCAAGTTAATTCACTATAGGAAGGACTTTGAGCATGACATATTTAAAATGGTGGGGTTCTTTCTCACTGCAATGTACACAAAAATTCCTACAGTCTGACATACAACTATATAACTTGTAACTGCCAACAAATCAAGGAAAATTAAGGCTAGGAAAATTAAAATAATTAACAATGAAAAACAGGAAAAAATCACACCTTCATTCTAAAAAAACCACAAAACAATAATAAATTCTTCTAGTCAGGCCTTCAACAGCCATATACACTATCCGTTGCTAGACAGCTTTTATACTAGCATCTTCTTGACATTTTTTTAAAACAGATAAACTTGATTCACAATTTGGACACTATTTTGGACAAAATGAAGAGGTTATGGACTATTTCAAAATTTTATTCTGAATTCCCTCCAGTTTCATGCCTTTAGAGCAAATTCAAATGTTTCTTACAGAGTATTCAGTCACCTGAGGGTTGGGAGGACTGTTCATTATTGGACTCATCTTCTGTCATCGAAATTGCCATGGCAATTGTTGAAGCAGCAATGGAAATCATCTGACCAGGAAGCTCTGCCCCTGTAAAATATATACATGTATGTAAGTAACAAAAAGCTTAAGTCTTAAAATATTTTATTGTGTGTTAGATATCCACTGGAGCTGTCAGACAGCAGAAATTATATAGATAGACACTGTTAGTATTTAGTATGTATTATATGTAGTCAATTCGATCACACAGGAATGAGTGGTATTAATTTTAGTATTACACCTGCAGCCAGAACTCAAAACCAGTTATTTGCTCAGTGCTTTTTTTGATGAACTGCTACCAACCAAGACATTCACAGTTGCTGGCAGTCTGATTATTAAAAACAAATTTTATACCAGTTAATCAGCTTTACTAACCAACTAAAACAGCCAGACAGGAAAAAGGTTTCCTTCATCAGGAAATATGATGCTTTTGCTTTTTTCAAAACTGACTTGCAACAGGAAAAAAACTACTCTTCACAAAATCAAAACACAAAACTTATTTTTAAGAAACTATTTTAAAAACAAATGACTGGATACTGGAAACTCGCTGGATGGAGTTGTCTTAGTTTCTCTCATACTCAGTATTATGGGAGCTACTAAACCCATATTGCTCATTTCTTTCAAAATTAGCCTCTGATTTCAAACATCGTGGGCTACCTTCATGCTTGAAATTTAATACTGAAATCCATAAATTCAAGGAATTTGGCTCAACAATGGCTCACTACTTTACCATGGAAACGAAGCATCAGTCCATGGCAATCATTTTCTCTAAAAAATCCAAAATTCACTTCAGCATGAGCAAACCACTTTGAAACACATTAAACACCCTATAGTAAATTCTTGCAATCCATATACTATGAAATTTACAGGGATACAGTTCAGATTATTTCATGTGAATTAAGTTAATTTTTGCCTCCAACAATAAAAGCAACAGTGACGTTTCCTTACCAGAAGACTCCTTTCCATTCTGCTGTTCATGCAACATGCCTACTGTCATCAGAACAACTATAACCAGAAATACAGGAATTCTCCAGGAACCTGCCACAGAAGCTGAAAGATACAGTGTTGGGATTTTCTTTTACAAGAAAAATTACGCCATTAATAAACTCTACATTTAACAAAACCAAGAAAGGCAGCAAATGAACCAAAAAACCAGGAAGTCATGAAACAAACAGGCTTTCTGCATTAAAGAAAAGGAAGAACAGAAAACAAACACGAAAAAGTTTCTCCATGAACAAACCAAGTTGTTACTGTTCCTAACTTCAGTGACATGTTGATATAGAGAACAATTTTGAAAATAACATTCAAAATCACATAAGAATACAGACAAAATTAAAACATTTTTGGTATCAGAGAAAAATCATGTTCCCCCCAAACATGTTTTTATGTTAGATCTCCACAGAATGGGATTTTTCTTGGATTTTTCCTATTCAGCCTGTACTTCCAGTAAATACAAGACTGTCAAAACTTAAGCAAATGCAAAGCCACTACATACAGTTCAAATCTCAGGGAAGCATCCCCACCTGGTCAGAATAACCCTTGAAACCTGCTACTAAAGTAAATCATGAGAACATAAGGTGATAATATATTATATTAAATGTGTAACACAAGTCTAAAAGATTACTATAATCTTATATTTGTTATATAGATTACTAGCAAATGTGCTTTATACTCCTGATATCATCCTGATATGCTTGTTGACTACTGATAGAATTTTTTTTTTTTTTTACTTCTGTTAGTACTATTAAACACATTTTGCAGCTTCAGCCTTGGTTAATGGCAGGCTTTAATAAACTATCACAAATTAAAGTCTAAAGCCAGCCTCATGAGACCCCAGCCTTTCCTCATTATCAAGAAGTTCACATTGTGAAGCAAATAAGGGGAAACCACAGGAAGTACAAAAGCATGAGGAGTGGAAGATGTTGCTCAGCATCTTGATGCCTTCCCATTCCCTACTCCAAAGCACCCTCCTGGACACATACAGCCAGAATTACTGAGCAAACACAACAGTTTGCATTTCAGCTAAGACTCTATTTCACAGATTTAGCAGAAGAGCAAGCAAGGAGCTTTGTTTACAGAACCCTCAGTTATCAGAATAATAACTTCTTGTTACTCACCTAAGTGAAAGAGCAGCATAAGCCAGACAGGAACAGAGACTGCTTTCAAGTAACGTTCAGTGCTTATATTCCATTTGAATGAAACCATCAGCAGGTAACCAACTACCAATGTCCATATCTTTAAGAAAAAGACACACATAGGTATGTATACATACATCAAAAGAGAGCTCTGTTGTACTCATGTATGTGTCTACACCCCTAACTGCCATAGACAGAGAACTGAAGTCAGCTTCTAAGTCTTTAAGAAGCCCACATTTCAATTACTTATATGAGTCCAGCAGCAGCACCTACGTGGCCATGGGGAGACAGAGCTGGCCAGCACAGCAGCACTCATTCCAACATGGAGCAATTTGTCAGCTCCTGTGTTTCAGTCCAAATAGCCAAAAGGGAGCTTAAGCCAAGGAAGTCAGTAGGAAGCACAACAAAAACTGCTGTTTCTCAGTGGTGTTGGTTCACAAAACAGATGCCTTTATAGGACGTGTGACATATGATTGTTTTATTTTTTTAACCAAAGAAAGCAACGACAGGAAGACATCAGTGACAACTTGGGTTTGCTGCTTCTAACTGCCTTCTGCTACTCTACTCATCAGATAAATCACAATACAGATTTGGAGTTAAGAGTCTTGATATCTCAAGATGAATTGGAGCTTGAAAATGCTGAAAAGAAAGAAGAAGGAAGCAGAAACTTGAAGAGGTAACAAGATGTGAGAGGATGCGAGATTAAAGAAGAAAGAAAACCTGTAAAAATTAAAACCCAGCGCTGCATTCCTAAAATAAATAACTAAAGACATTTCTGGCTCAAATTCAGTGAACATTCCCTATCCATTACCAGTTAAGTACACCTTCAAATTTTCACTTATAAATCCATAAATCCCAATGAAGTTTAAACAGAATTTCTATTAAGAGCATTTGCTGAATCAGACATCACTGTAGGAAAAAAGAAGGCACAGGCAGAGACATGGAACAAGTAATTAGGCAAAACACACCAGACAAGTTTTCACCTCTACTCTGCACTATAGAACGCATGATGAAAACGCAACAGTCCTTGTGAAAAGCAGGTTTGTGTGACTAGTGCCACGTAACTAATTGGTGAAGATGAAATCTTAGCTGTTCTGAGCTGAGGAAACAAGCAGTGAGCAATGGTCCCTGGTAACTTCAGAGGGAACAATTGCATATGCAAGGTAATTTAAAATCACTTAAGATATGTGAGCAGAGGTATACCTACCCTTTGCACAAATACTTCTCATCTAAGTAGATCAACTTAATGCTTACAGCCAAGCTTGGACTCAAAACAAATGTCTACAACACAACCCATGGACATCAAGACTGAAGTCATAAAGAAACAAAAATTTTCACCAGAAATGCACAGTAGCACTCCTTTAATAGTGTAAGTTTGAAACATAAATTCACTCAGCTCTCACTGGGAGAGACAACTCATCACAAAGATATTATCCTACGCCCTAACATCAGCCACACAGCATCTTTGTATGATGAATGCTCCAGCTTCAAGCTGATTTTCTCTTTAGCTTGTAAATTTAATGATAAATGACAAACAAGAGACTCAGTATGTTCAGTAATTTAAACTTTCCATTTAAAAACAAGCAAACACTGGAGGCTAAGAGGGTATAAGCCTGTGTTTAACCACCAATAAAGAAGAAGACATTGCACTGCTATTAGTCATGCATGCAGCTGAACGTTGTAGGGTCTAGGTATTTAATAATTTTTGGGGGGTTTGAAGTTAAAATAATTAATCAGTTCTCATTTTTAAAAGCTTAGCAAATGACCCAAGTAAAAGTATTTATTTCTACTGAATCAAGAAAAATAGCTTACTTTTAAATAAACCAGTCACCCTATTTCAGAGATCAAACAATAACCTTAACAATAAGCCTGCAAAAAGAACTGTGTAGTCAACTGACTCGGACAAGAAGTTTAATTTGTGACACCATGGAATAATCAGCTATTTACTGGTTAACGTTATGGCCAAGCACATCCCTTCGCTGCAAGAACCACAGCACAAGAACTAGGGTAGCCTACTTCCAACAGTTCATAGCTGAAAGCAACTGACAAAGCAAATTAACTTAAATTGACATGGACTAGCCTTTTATCCCATACTAACTTGGCATCAGCATACTTTTTATTTTTTTTCTTAACCCTTTAAAAACATAATCCTTCCCACTGTTTTTCTGGATGGTCTCCAAAGGTTTTGCCTTCAAAAGCATGGAGAATATTAATAGCTATTCTACTCTTATACATCATTCTCAGGAAATGATGTAACTGAAACAAAGAATCAAAGACTGCCTACTTTCACTAAAATTAAGGTACTGTAATTATTGCACTGAAACTGTAATTGAAAAGATTCCGTGCTAAGCCAAAATGCCTATAAATTTGATTTATATGAGTGTACAGCTAACCATGTTACCAATACATACACTTCAGATTTTGCAGAATGCATTAGCTATCATCAACTATTTATCAAGCTGAAATCAGCCGCAGATGCCTGACTTTCACCATGTACTCTGAGATCTTAAATCACTACTCAATCACAATCATTATTTACAGACATGCACAGCCTCCATATATTGCAGCTTTGGGATAGTTACATCCTGCAAGCTGCCCTTCTTCCTTCGCTATCTTAGAGGTCTTAACAGACAGCAAAGACCTCACATTCCCTCTGTATTTTGTAGCATCTCTCACAAACTGAACTAAGTGTTGCTTTGCCTTTAAACATGTAAAACTGCTCACTTTTCTGAATAAATAGTGCTAAGACTGCAGAGTAACTTCTTGGATTTTAGCATCCATTTCTGTGTTGAAGTGGTAAATTTAAGAGGCAGATTTAGAGACATCTAAGGCAACTACGACGGGCTTTAGCTCTCTTTAAATTGCCAACTAAAGATAAAATTACACCATAGAAAGGTGCAGCTTTTATGTTAAAATCAAGCATCTGCTTCAGTGATTTTTTTTTTTGAAATTTCAGTGCTGGAAAGTTGAGGATTTATCAGCATGAACTATCACCAACACTACTGAAAGTTTGTTTCACCTTCCTGTTAAAGTTGAAAGATTTGAAAATCTGAGCCATTTCTTTGGCATTGGCCTCATTTTTCAAGAACAAACTCTTACTACTCAACTTTTGTCAACGTTTATACTGATTTATGTTGAGAGTAAAATTATTTATTTACACAGTTCCCTCCCTTTTTTCCTATCAACAAGTTAACCTCTGTGGGGAAGGTTTTACAGATGAGTGCATTCAATAACACACTGCTACTGAAAGTGGCAATTCATTGTCTCTACTGACAGCTGGGCAGTCCCACCTCTTCTGCACAACAGCTTCAATACTCTTCCAGCCAGCTCAAGCTCCCTAAGCTCATAAAAAACTACCTGTATATCAGTTACAGCAAAATAGGCTCACAGAAATATGGCAGGCACCAACAACCGGGCAATAGAAGCATATGTCAGAAGTGGAACAAGCAAGAAGAGCTTCCCACTGTAGAAGACAGCAAAGCTGCTGGAATGATTCAGTCTTCCTTGGAATGTTGCCCAGACTCCTCAACATCCAGCAGCAAACACATTTCCCATCTCCTTCATGTGCCTTCTCAGACACATGGGGTGATTCTTGGGGTGGTCCTGTGCAGGGCCAGGAGTGGGACTCCAGTGATCCTTCCAGGTCCCTTCCAACTCAAGATATCCCATGACTCTATGAACCACCCCACAAGTAAACACAACAGTGAAGACTGATAAGATCAACCAATAGTTGCTTCTTTTGATATATGCCCTGCCAAGCTGCCTACATTTTTCAGTTTTTAACAAGTCAGCACCTACAAAACTGAGTGTCTGAACTTCTTCCTTTTCTAACTGTAGCTCTACCCAGTTCCCTTTAATATTTTAAAACAAAATTTTCATTTGGAAATAGAGACTTGCATTAGTTTTTCTCAAAATAAAAAGCCATTAAAAATATTGACCAAGCATTAAAAAAGAACTTTTGCAAACCTCTAAAACAGCATTGCAGAGCAAAGACGGTATAAAGAGGTGATCTTATGACACCAGTTCACTATCTCTACATCTCCCATCTCGGTGGTGATGCAAGCTGACAAAGGAAAATTAACCTACCACAAAAGCTGAGCAGAAGAGTTTTAGACTTGAAAAATGAAGCAACACAAGGCATTAACATGCACCATTAAAGCCAAACTGTGTTTGCCTTCAAAAAAACTCATAGTGTTTTCTTCATCTACCTATTCATTCGAAAATAGTTTTCTAAACAATATAAAAGATAAAAAGGAGACAGGTGACAATTTATGAAAATGTCACTTTGACTCCAGTTTCCAGAACCATAATTAATTAATGTATCTTCAGTGCGTTTTCATTAGTATACAAGAAGAAACAACCCATCATATGCAGAGTCTGACAGAATAAGAGTGTGTAACTGCCTGTCCTTTAGCATAGAGACAGCCTTTATCAAACATGTAAGAAAACACCCAAACTCCAACTAATCACACATGTAAGACTATTTTTCACCTCAGAACAAAGACAACCACCTCCTCCCTTCACTTAGGAAGACTTCATTTACCTAAAGCAGATTCTAAGTCGAGACAAGTAAATTATTTCTTGTCCCAAGTCCAAAGGACTAGAACTGTGTGCCCATTCTGCCTCTTCTAGAACCCCTGAGAGTGTCATATATATCTATATTGGTCCTTCTGGCATTAAAACACAAAGACTACTAAACCACATGAAATAGAAATATGGTGTTTAGTGAGATCACCCCTTTTTTAAAGGATGAAAGTATGAACCTGTAACTAGAACCCAAGAACAGGGGGGAACTGACCATCAAAATCAACACTGCCACCACCCATTTTTTTATGGGATAAAAATCATTTTCAGTGTCCTGCAACATTTCCTACACTGCATTTAAAAAAACCCAAAACATTAAACCTAAGAAATCCAGAAGATTGCAGCAAGCGATGTTGAGAATTCTCCTTTAGTTCACTTTTCCTGTCTTAGTACAAAAGCTACTTATGAGAAACTCATAATAAAAATGCTATTCAGGAATCAAATTTATGAAGATTCTCTTGCAAAAAGAGGTTTCCCAGAGCACATCAAATTCTTTTTTCCCTGCAGACAGAGCACCACTCCTCTGGCATACTTCACAGTAATAACACTTTTGCAAGAGATGGCTCCTCAACACACAAAATTTCTTCACCACCTTCTTTTATTATATAGAGCACAGTTAAAATTTTGCTGGACAGTTTCATAATGATTATTCCTTTCACAGGTACTGGAAAAAGAAACATCAATTTGTTCAACCAATATATATAAATACGAACAAATAACTAATATTATGTAGCATATGTAATTAGACTTAAGGCTAGTGCCAGCTTTGAGGCTGTAGCTCCTGCATACAAATCACACCAAGCTCCTCAGCCTCTCCAAGAAAGGTATCTCACTGCAGGCTCTTCCAAAACTGAGGGTGGGTGTGGAAGGGAAAACCAACAGCAGAAAATGCTGTCAACATCCCAGACTTTCCTTGCCTCTCCCCATCACTTTTAAACATGCCACATGTGGGCTCTACATAGTTTATCTCTACCAAGTAAAGTTGTGAAAACAAACCAAAATCTGTGGCTTTGGTAAGATGTGTTTACAGTCAGTACTTGGCTATATGATTTATAAGCCAGGATACCATAACAATAATGGAGACAGAAGAAAGAATACTTTAAGAGCTTGCTCAGGTATTTGGTTTGGGTTTGGGTTTCTTTTATGGTGGGTGAGTTTTACAAACCTGCAGGCCTGCTCTAAGAAAGGGAAGGATAGAAAAGCCCACCTAAACCCTCAAAGAAATAGAAATTGTACACACATTAAAAATCAGAGCTGTGCCCGTTCTTTTACTAGAAGAGAAATTGTCCCATCAGGTGAACTTGACAAAATGTAGATGGTTTTTTGCCCCCGTAGGTGATATTCAATAGGATTGCGGAAGCCAAACATCTCACAGAATGGGACCGAAAGCATTTGCCAGGACATTTATTGCCAACACAAATGGAGGTTTCCCTGGTGGATGCTTTCACAGAATCCCTGATGGGGAGCAGACAGTTCACCAGCCAAAACAGGTAACACATACTCTGACAACATTCCAATACAGCAATCACAGCAATGGTGGGCTATGGCATTTCCAAATCTGCCCTGGTGAGGGTAAGATTGATTAAGTGCTCTAACGGCATGGAAAACCTCAGAACAGCACGACTTGTACCTAGCACAGTCAGAGATACAAAAATACACTGATACACATGTGACTCACAGCTGTGAGCCTGACCAATAACCTGTGACAAACCAAGGAAGAAAGACTGGTCAGAGAGAAAGATTTTGACAGCCCTGTAATCAAGTTTACTCCAGAGAATTCTGCTCATTATGATTACATCAAATTTAATTTACTAAGATGAACCTCAGAGCCTACACAGACCATCTGTGTAATTCTTTACATCTGCTGGGATCTACAAACTATCTGTTTTCCAAATAAATATGAGCACGTAAATTCTTCCTCTTAAAAAAAAAAAAAAAAAAGAAAATATAATGAATAGTTGGTATTGGATATATATTGACTTAAGTGTAAAACATCAGCATAAAGTAGTCTGAACTCTTGCCACAAAGCAACAGAATTTGGTTTTTAGATACAGTGATCAACACAGGCATAGCTCCTGCAAAACTAGTGAAGTTGCTGCACCCCAAAAGCACGTAGGACTGTATTCAGTCCACAATGGGACAAACTCCCATCCTTTCCAAGAAAAAAAAAACTATAGAGAAAAACACTCCCCATCCCTATTCTATGAAACTGCTGTTTGTGCAGGGCCCTCTGCATAAGTATTCTGCAAATAACAAAGAGAAGGCTAGAGTCAGAACAAAGAACTCATCTGGAATTTTTAACCACCCTCTAATTGAAGGCCCAGCAGCCAACTACATTTTTTGAGCAAGCTTCTTGGAAGATTATAAAGCCTGAAAAGAAAGGAAAGGAGACCATTGGAGCATGATGCTTGTAGTCTAGCCTAAGATCTTCAAGCTGTTCTCCAAATGCAGTGTTTTGCAATCAGCTATTAAACAATCCAATCATGGAGATACCCAAATTCCTGAACTGCAGGTGAGACTTAAGAACAAACTCCTGGATGGGAATACAGACATTTCTGAACCTTGACTCATCAATGCTATGAATGGCTTTGCCAGATTTGAGGAGAGCAGGAGAGGAAAACTTTAACACACTGGTGCCAAGATACACCTTACCACATCACTGTCACACACAATTACTGCATTCAAAGAACTTCCTTTTTTTGTAAAACTTAAGAGGAGAATTTCCATCTCAGTATCATGGCCTAGTAGATACCATAAAAATACCTTTAGTTAGAGAATAACAAATCAGTATTTCAAATCCCCATAATTCTAATGACAGGCATCCACTCCCTTCTCTAGCGCAGGAGAGGAAATCAGAAAGAGAGAAGACAATCATGCACACAGAATGGACCATGGGGTATTCAGAGCCCAGAGAGGAACAGGACAATGGAGAATGCAACTCATAATATCCTAAATTCCTGTGCAGCTAGCAAGCAAAACATATGCAAGTAGAGTCTTGCAATATAACACAGCAATTAAAGGGCTTCAAAGTGCTTAACTGAAGTTAAAATTGACACTATTTACTGATCCAGCTCAGCATGGATAAAAAAAATTAAATTATCCTGCTACAGCTCTGAGATAATACACATCAAGCAACTGCAAAATTCAAAAAAACTGGACTAAGAAAACACTGCAAAGTGTACAGATGATACCAGATCGAGTTGCAGTTACTTAAAAAGGGAAGTCCACAATTTTTTTTTCCCTATAAGGCTCCAGAAAGAGACACAGACAGCTTGCTTAGAAAGCAATTGGTTTGCTTAAGGAACTCTGATCAGTTACTTTGACACAAACCCAAAATCTTCCCAAGAAACTCAAGTCTGAAGAGTTCTAGGAGCTTACTATGTTTTGTGCAGTTAAAATCCTAACACAGTTCAATGAACACAAGTGTTAAATCAGAAACACCAGTGCCAACCAGAAGGATCAGACTGCTAAACAAGGTTGCACTGAGCAGGCACAGCCATCCAGCACTGCATTACAGCCATAGTTATAAGCTTAAATAAGTGCAGCTTCCTTCAGTACCCTTAATTTACAGAGTGTTAAGCATGGCTTAATTAACAAACTCTTAATAAAAGCTTGGACTTAGTCAGGTCAGTTAGTGCAGTGATATTATAGATTTGCTAAAAATCAAACAAAGAGGTCAGTGTAAAGTTCTTAAAAAAATCCTAAGCTTACCAAGCAAATTGTGTGGCAATAAGCCAAAGCTTCCCACTAGTACCAGGTCATGCTTTAGTTCTGCTACTACTCAGCTGAAAGTAAACATGGTAGTATCTTGTCTCTTTATAAAGAGAGAATGCATCTCTGTCTACTCAGTCCTAATTACACTTCTGAAGACAAAACAGACCAGAAACACGTGTCCTCTGACACCTTCCAGCACCAAATAAAGTCAAGAAAATCTTTTCCTCCAATGTTTACTTTCAAGAGGCTGAACACATTCTTCTGTCCATTCTATTCATACTAGAGGTAGTCTGTCAAAATATTCTCTGTTAGTCCATTCAGGAACATTGTTACCTAGGGAAGGGCATACTTTGTTTAAAAAATAGAGCAGCTTTTGAATAGTCTTTGAAACTAAGAAATCTGAGTACACCAGTTGTACATCAGCATTTAACAAGAGTACAATTTACTGATCTTCTAATCTTTCACATATCCATTTGCTTCTGATTTGCAGTACTTTTTGTATTTTCAGTTATAACTAACAAAGTGCAAAAGAGTTCTGCCAGAAGTTCTAACTATCCCACCTACTGAACAGAACACAGGGGAAAAAAGTAGTCTCCCAGGATTTGTTGCCATCAGTAACATCTGTAAGTTAAACAGCTTTACTTTTTAACGTTCAAAGTGCGTTTGCACCGTTGATACTCTAAGAAGAAAGCCCTACACAATACACTGAGAAAAAAAGCCTTCAGATTCCTTCCCCCACCCGGGTCACTTGTGGAGCTGTGCTGCGATTTCACAACACTTCAATACACACCTTAGACCTCAACAAGCCTCGATGTTTGCCCAAGAACTCGCCTGAATCACCTCTGACTTAACAGCACCTCCAGAAGCGGGGCATGCCTAAACCGCGGCCGCGGCACAGCGACACTCACTCACCCACTGGCTGCTGAAGTAGTCGAGCCCTTGGCAGATGATGCGGGCGGCCTGTGCCAGCAGCACCTGCACGCCCAGGGAGCTGCCCAGGCAGTAGAGCCCGTAGAGCAGCGGCCCCCCGGCGCCCAGCAGCAGCAGCAGCCGCCGCCGCCGCAGCACCTGCTCGCCCAGTGCCTCCACGCCGTAGTTGGCGAAGCAGATAGGCAGGAGGAGGGCGGCCAGCAGCACCGGGGTGCGGGAGCGGTGCAGGCGGCCGAGCCAGCGCCGCCCCAGCGCCGTCAGCGAGGTCTTGAAGGGGTGCAGGAAGGTGCCGCAGAGCACGGCCCAGAGCAGCGGCCGCAGGAACGCCTCCAGGATGAAATACACGAGCACGGCGGCGCCGCAGCACAGCCCCGCAAACAGCAGCGCCCCGGTGTTGTAGAAGGCCTGCTTGATCGGTTTCTCCAGCCGCGGCAGCGACATTCCCGCCGCCCCTCCCGGGCCGCCCAGCGGCAGCCGCGGCATGGCCGCGCCGGCGGAGCCGCCCGCCCGCCGCTCCCGCGACGGCGAGCCCGGAGGGGCCGCGGCGGGACCCGCATCCGCAGCCGCGGCGGGAGCGGCGTTGGGATCCGTGTGCTCTGCGCTGTCAGCCATGGCGGGCACGGGCACGGCCGCCGCGGAGCGGGGCCGGGGCTGGCGGGGCGGTCGCGCCCGAGGGTGCGCACGGGCCCCGGGCTGTAGTGCCGCCGCCACCGCGCGACTCCAGGCGTGCGCCCAGTCCGGCGGGAGAGGGGCGGTGCCGGCCAAGAAGCGAGCTGGGAAATGTAGTTCTGCTCCGGGAGAGCGGCGGCAGCGCTCTCCCTTTTCCGTCAGGACCTGCGGGGCTGTGCGTGGGCCCTGGGCCTCGCCGGTCACCGCCGAGCGAGGGCCGAGGCTGCCCACGGCCTTCGTGGCGTTCGCTGAATAAGGCGGCCAAAGGCTGGAGCATGGAAGAGCCTAGCTACTTGCGGTGCTGCCTCATCCCCTTCTCAAAAGTACAGCCCCGTCCCGCTTCTCTGAACACTCTCCTCTCTCTACTGCTGCTCTAGTCTCGGGGAGCAGAGCAAATTCGGAGATTTGGAGTGTCATTGTGTGGTGGAGAGCAAGACTTGTTAGACCAGCTGGAGGATTTTGTCTTGCCTGAACATGTTCTGGCAACAAATTAACAAGGAAGCATCTAATCTTTTACTGGCAATCAGGCCCACTGAAGTAGCTGTGCTGTGGTAGTTTTTTAGACATGATGTTTATGACACTGCATAGCATCAAATGCTATTTGCAAATAATCTATAGAGGAGCTAATTTCCTGCAGCTGGCATACATCAAACGCCTGACTCCAGGCATGAGGGCAACTGCTAACATTTTATAGGTGGTCTAAATGCACCTGTAATAAATACACTTGGTCTAAAATCCGTGGCATTTGAACTCAGTGCTGGCACTGTGCTACTCAAACAGTTTTCCTTCCATGGCTTAAGGCAACCCTTCAGAAGGTACTAAAGCTATTGGCAATGCTGCCATAAAAACCTCACAGAGATCATCTTTCTTTTCAAGGAGATCAAGCATATCCTCTAAATCACAATAAAGAGATCACATACCACTATATATATAAATATATATGATATATATACTTTTTATATATGAATATATAAAAAGTGCACAGATATTAAAAAAAAGGAAAAATAAAATTCCTGTATTTTTCAGAATTTACATGCAATTTTAACTTTACGTAACTTCATGTTAGATTGGAGTCCATAAGGACATTAGTGGAACATGTCTTGCATGATGGAGATGTTAAAAAGCTGAAATTATCCTGAGCACAACTGTCTTTAACTTGTAAAGTGGAAATAGACCTGTTCATACCTAGCTTTTAAATGCAGAGCAGTACCAAGACAATTGCTAGATGAGACCTATCCCTATCATAATACCAAGAGGGAAAGGTAGAGGTTTTTCCATATACTTCCAGTAACTGTGTTGCATCCTGAAGCTGTAGGTGAAAGCTAGTTTTTGAGGTTTGGCACTGCAGTTCTGACTTGTCCCTGCAAAGCCTTTCCTGCCAGTTGCACTGAAGTACACACTTGTAAAGGGTCCTCTGATCTCCTGCAGTTCCTTATTTTCCCTTTGCTGAATAGATCACATGTAGGTTCAACAAAGTGCTTTAATTTTACGCCATGAAAACACTTACAAACCTACAGGCACTTCGTTTGATCCTGATGGTGATGAGGCATTACAAGCAGTTGTCCATACGAGAAGTTTTTATCAAACCATAAACTGATACTGTCACTCACAGCTCTTTGATCAGATAGATCTGCCTCCTGGCAGGGTTCTGAAATAGCTAATAAGAATGCATCGTAACCTGAACTTTTCAGTTCAGAAGCCAAACTCTAATTGCTCATTACAATACATTTATTGCATTAAAGTTCAATTAGTAAATGTCAATTAAGATTTACACAAGGGGGAAAGCAGAGAGTCCTAATCTGTTAGCTCAACAGAGATGCCAGCAAATCAAATCTTCACAGGCACGTCCTTATTCCTTTGATTTTTCTTAAAAGACTCAATCAGCCATGTTCTGCAGGAATAGAAATTAATACCACCTCCTTGACTTAAGCGAAGCTATAAATACTGATTTACACAAGCCAAGGATCTGGTCCCTACTGTTTAAGACCCTTTCTTTCCAATTATATTTTTCACTATCCATTATAAACAACTAAACATGTTAGAAAGGGGGGAAAAGCCCAACAATGCCATAAAATAAAGCTTTCTAATTCATGTATCACCACAACAGGTTCACTTAAGAACAGGGACATAACCCATAAACATCATAAAACAATCTCTGAATCTCTTTGACAGCTGAGGGAGGATGTGTGATCTTCACAGGACACACCCCAGCCTCTAAAGCTTAATTCCACAACAGATTTCAAATGGCACCTTAACAGCTGGTTTTGTCTAAGATTTGAAATGGTAAGAGATCTTAGAGTAAATGTCCATATAGGTATAACTTGCACTGATACATTTGATTTAGGTATTTTTATGTGCAGCCAACATAGACCAAAGTTCCAAGCTCTCTTACACGTGATAACAAAATACTGGGCACAGAGGAAGCCACAAAGCAGACAAGGTAGACAATGCCAGCCACTGCAAGTTAATAATTATTTACAACCAAAATAACCACACAGAGCTATGAAACAAGTCAGGAACGAAGCCACAAGGTGTCAGCACTGGCCTGTGTATTTAGAAAATAACTATCCCTGCATGAGAGACTATTTATTTTAACCTGTGTTACTGAACATTTGCGAACATTCAGTTGAGGTTAATCTCAGTTCATAAATTCACCTCAGTTTAATGACATCTTCCAAGTCATGCTATCTTCAGAGCAATGAAAAATACTCATTGTAAACTGTTATAGTTTCACCAGTACAAGAAGCAAAGAAAAAGAAATGTTAATGATTTAAGATATAAACTTTACATCTTTAGGTCATCTGCATGTATCTTCACATTTTGGGCAAACAAAAGAATTATTCTTTTATGCAGCTCAACTGCTAAGATGAGAAGGCTCCAAATTAAATGTCACTTACAAAACATTGCTGAAACTAAAATGAAAACCAATCCTTGGGAACACCATGTCTAATTGCACCCAGTGATTATAGCCTGACTTTACTGCAGAAACAACTTTGTTGAACATCTCAGTTAAAGTGTACAAAATTATCAGCAGAGCAACACTTGAATGATTCACACAGAAGACTGTGAATCTTGCTCAGTTAACAAGGGGAACAAAATGCATGGTTGGAAGGCAGAGCAGTCAATAGCACCAACACAAAAATGTTCAGTCACTGGAAAAAACATGCAAAACAGCACCAGTAGACCTGTGGACGGACAAAACCCAGAGCACTATCTTGCAGGGTTATCCCACATACCTGTGTTCACAGAACAAGAGCAGGTTATACAGAGATCTGAGTAACAGAAGAATGTTTGGATTCATCGGGTTTGTGACAAATTCCTCACCAATCCATCAGCAGTCATGTAATTAGAAGACAAACAGAATATAATTTAAATATATTTAAATCTGTCTGGTATATTTAATGACTTTGCTGATCATGATGGCTTGGACAATGCTTAAGTAGCTGACATGCACAAGATCCATCCTTTCTTGCAGCCTGCAGCTACAGGCTTGCAATAATACTACAAACACAACAAACAGACTACACAGTATAAAAGCAATACATTTCTTGTTGCCCTGAGCCAACTCTACTTCCCAGTCCACCAGTAAGGAGCTAAAATTCCTGCTCAAACCTGAGAGATCTCAGAAATTGAAGCATTCCTGTTTGAAAAACTTCTACAGCTGCTTTTGCTTTCTGAGTATCATGGCACTTCCTTCTCTCTGTTGCCATTTTCTACTAGAGTTCCATTTTCTTCTTTTCTGCAAAAACCTGTTCTGGCTGCTTCAGAAGCCATTCTGGCCAAGGAACAGGGCAGTGATGACAGCAGATGAAGAACACCCAAAGTTGTAATATTGCAACTTGATCATATTTGTATCTAATAGGTTACAAAAGCACAGCACAGAGGTCACCACAGGAACCTCTAAATTCTTCATACTTAGAGCAGTTGATCATGTGGTTAATACTTTGCTAGAATAGAGATGATCACATTGACTTACAGTTGCATTGTGATTCACACAGTGAAAAAACAAGAGGTGGTCTTTCCACATCTGTTAATTCGCTAATGTGACCAGCCTCACTGACTTAAATGGAATTAGTCAGGCTAATAAATTCAAGACCATGGCACAGGAATGAATTATTAGCATAGGCAGCAGCAGAGACTTGTTTAACCTCATGGAGACTTTTTTCCCCCTTTATAAATGCCATACCACACATTTTCTTAAACTAAAAAGGCATTTATTGCAACAGTTTTATAAATATCATTGTCTGTCACTGTCAAATACCTAACAAGGCTCACTTGAACACCAACATTTAGTATAAAACAGATGTTACAAAGCAATACTTTAGGGCATGCACGGATTGTAAATTAGTCCCGTAGGTCTGTAATTTCATTATCTATTCACTCAGTGTTATTTTTGCTGAAAAGACTAGAGCACAAATACAAAAAAGTTTGGCAAATTCTTCTGGACTACAAAACCTCCATTCTGCACTCCTATCCAACCAAATGCTTGGTGACTTTGCATGGCTGCTGAGTATTGGCATACAGAATGAAGCCTGGCATAGAGAATGCAAAATACCACTTAACACTATAGTTACAAGTTTCTTATTTGTACATTTTATCTGTATATTAGTCTTGACAACGCTGAACAAAGTCAAAAGGTAGAGATGACATTTCAGGTTCCACCATCACGTTTCATGTAATAAGAAGCAAGCGGCAAGAGTTCACACAGTTATGACAGCCTGCTTATTTGCAAAGAGGTTAAAGCAAACCAGACCTCAGAATATATAAATCAGAAATACCAAGACATACTAGGTATTAGACATACTATAACCTAAACAGAACTCAAAATGCTAATAAAATATATCTGTCTAAATAAAGGCTAGGGACATCAAACACAAATGTCAAGGTCCCACTGTTTCATTTTTCTCATGAGTTAATAGGTTTGGAATTTCATCTTTGTATCTATTTGTCAAGACTTGAATGATAATACCAGCTTTAAAAAATTCTATTGTGGTAGTTTTTTATATTTCAATATTTATCATTCATTTCATAACACCAAAGGTAAAAAACTTAAAAGAACCCATTGCTTTCTATGTGAGCAGTCATGTATTTCAGAAGCAGACATCTTGTTCCCAGAATTAAATAAAAAGATTTTTTTTTTCCTCCTAGGTTATTTGTGTTTTTCCTTTCCTATTACCCTAATATGACAACATTCTTTTGACTTATTGAACTTAAGCTTTTTTCAGTTTGTTTTGGGGAAAAAAAGTGAAAATAACACTGTAGTAAGTCTAAGACTGTGAGGCTAATTTTTGTGCTGAAGGAAGTGAAAGAAGGTATAAGAACTGGAAACATAATCCGCACATACTTAATACTCAGTTTTGTATTTTTTTTCCCTTGACCAATCTGTCTCCCCAAAATCAGCTAGGAGTCAGAGAACATGTAAGATTCTGTGCTTTGTTTTCGTCTTCAGAGCAGAATTTGGCCTTTTGTTTTTAGACTCTCTTATATAATTCTCAGACTTTACATGCACACACAAATACCTTCAGCAAAAACACACTGCCTAAACATTAATTCTGTGAAGAATAGTTTTCATTATCTAAACATTTTATTATCTAAACTATCTGTAGATCACTGTTGTGAAAAATCAGCAGGAATATTTTTAGTCCTTGGAACAGAACCTAAGTGAATTTTTCATTTTAGTCTTCTACCAATACCACCATAGGAAATTGAACTGAATGACATCAAAACTAAGAGAGAAATATGAAGTTAAATCACGAGTTACCATAAAATGTTCACTTCCCTGAGTAAGCATTGGAGCCATAACAGATTTGCAACTGTTCAGCACTTTTGAATATTCCAATTATTTCTTCAAAAATGCAAATATGAATTTAAGAATCATTTGGAAACACCTCAGAAAAAAAGTACTAGTAATTCTGTAGTGCTTTAGTCTATAAAGAATATAACACCTTTACAGAAAATGTCTTAACAATGCCACATACAAGGTCATCTTGTAAAGGCCTTCCTAATTAGCCTCTAAATGCAGATCAGAACAAGCCTATGTGGAGCAGCAGCTGTTCTAAGACACAGGATGTGAAGTCCTTCACTTATTCCAACCTTATACTGGTTTGGAAGAACATTCCTACTTAACTAAGAAACACAGAAAAAAGGGCGAAAGCAACAGTTGTGAATGACTATGGAACCATGTCAGGGGAAGTTCAGATGGGACCTTAGGAAAAAAGTTCTTCTTTAAGAAGGTGCCCAGTCACTGGAACAGGCTCTGCAGGGAAGTTCAAGGAGCATCTATCCGAATGATGCTCTGAGTCATATGGGTTAATTTTAGGCAGTCCTGTGAAGAGCATGGTGTTTGTTGGGCTCTAAGATCCTTATGGATCCCTTCCAAACTGAGATACAGATTATGAGTTCTATTCAAAATACTTAGTAATCCAAGGGAAAAAAATCTGTCCCTTTCTTTACAGCAGATTCATTGCCATTGCCAATTCTTAACACAGATTTTCAAAGCGAGTAATGTCTTAAGTCTGCATTTTCACACCTATCAACTCCATAAGCTGCACACATCCTCTCTGACATTTCAAAATTGTACTGCTTTTGCCTCACTATCTGAGCCCAAATTAGGCAAGTTAAATAACCATGTTGAAGCATATATAATTTTATCAAACCTCCTGTGAAAATAGAAAAAAAGAAGTTACCAAAGTGATTATTTTATATTAATAAAAATGTTCGGAAAAGGAAGGCTTACTTAGATCACAGTATGAATTTGCAAAAATCAGATACTTCAACATACAAACTGCATATAAATAACTAGATAAGAAAAAAAAAAACCATAAAAAGCTGGCATATGGTTAAAAAAATTACTTTTCTTTTTATTAACTTTTGTACACAGGGACTTTGACATTTTCTTTAAAATCTTCCTGTTAGATCCATCTCTATCTGGGAAGGTTGAAGGAGAGCTGCCCAAACAGACTGTTACAAAAATACTAATAATGAAATTTTAATTAGAGGAGCTAATGTACAAAGCTGTTAAGATTTAGAACCCTCATCTTTTGATACTCCAACTGCAGCTTCACATGCTCCCTGGCCATTCAACAAACTGAGCAGGTACTCCCCACTGCAGCTGAGTGCTGCTATTGCCTCTGGGGTCTTGCTGGGTTTTTGTACCTCTGAAGGTCAGATCAAGCTTCCAGCTCTTACCTTGGCGCTTGACAGCGGAGGACATCTTGTGACACGGTCTGACCTGATGCCCACAACAGCCCTTAAACAGCTGCCTAAAAGCCAAAATCTCTTTCAAGTCAGACTCTATTCCTTCCTAACCCTACATCAAGTAATATTTGCTTGGATAGAGTGCCAGACAGACACTGCCACATGTAAAATTAAACAAAAATAGAAACTATGCCAAAACCGTTAGCCCTTCCTTGTCATTTGTCCTTACTACCAGTCTCTCCATTCTTCTGTTCCAAACTGTTTGGAGTCACCAATGCCTCACTGTGCAGCATTCAAGCAAACTGCTTTGCCAGTTACATTACATGGGGTTAAAAAGAACTGTACCAATTCATGTAAGCTATGCACATCCACAGCTCCATGAAGCACTGAAACTCTGTAACATTTAAAAGTATTTCTGATTCTATCATAAATCTAAGGCTCTATGCAAAGTCATATTTTGTATAAAACACTAACACAACAGTTACTTCTGAAAATAACTGGTATTAGACCTTTTGTAATTCTCTGAAATGCATATTTCCTTCTTGTCACGTCTATTACCAAATACTTTAATTTGGGGAAATTACTTGGAGATGTTAAAACACGAGGAGGGAGGGGGAAGTACAAAGCGTGCCAAAGCAACCAAACCACAAAGTCACAAAATACCATTTAAATGCTATTAAAGTTACATAATTTGCATATAAACTTTAATTCTGCCTCTGGAGTACTGGAGGGTGCAAACTTCCAATGGACCCAGAAATGACCTGAAAGATGAGACAGAAGATCTACTCTCTAAAACAGGAATAATTTTCTTTTTTGTAAATGTCGGATGCATTGGAGAGATAAGAAAGTAAGGAGAAGAAAAAAAAAACAACAAACAAACCAAAAGGAAAATCTGTGTCTTCCCCTAAAATTATTGCAGTTATACTAGTTACAGGAGTAATTAAGAAATAACTGTGTGGCTGTTTAGCACATAGAGGCAATTGCAGAGCACTTTTTTTGGTTCAGACCCAGGATATGGTGCCCCAAGTCAGTTTCAAGACCACTGCCTTGATGCCACACTGATGTACACCACACTCCAGTCATTCTCTAATCCCAGTACTGAAGACTGGGAAAGTTCAGTGCCAAACACAGCTTTAACATCATGTAACCAAAACTGGGAGTTTTGTCATATTAGGGAGGGGTTTCTTCAGATTATTTTCTTACTATCCAAGTATGTCAAAACCCATTAAGACAAACAAAAAGGCCACAGAGGGAATTCAAACTGTTCTCATGAATAAGTTCTCTTTCAAAACCAGAATATTTCCCTTATAGTAACAGAAGACACTGTCACCCATTATCTAATGACTGCTACATGCTTTTTTTTTTTTTTTTTTTTTTGAGAGGGGAAATCAATTAGCACCTCACCTATACCTAAATATCCCAGTTGTCTGATACCAGCAACGACAAAAAAATAAATGCAAACCCAAAACCTTTCTAATTAGTAACGACAATCACATTTCCAAACAACAATGTATGCCCTCTCTAAACTCAAAGCCTCTGTATTGTATTCTTGCCTCTGCAGCAAGAAATTGTTAAAGCACTTAGGAAATGTGTTCTTTAACAGTTGTTTGGTAGCAATTACACTAAAGAAATAAAAAATTATTTGGAGAGGGAAATATCTGCCTCCTTTTCCAAAGCAGGCCTTTTCTTCTAGTTTGTGTTGGTACCAATCAATTAGAAAAAATAATAAACCAAAAAATCTTTGAAATGCCATAATCAATTAAAATTACATTGAAGTCGGTTACTTTATAGTAACAATGTGTAACAGGGATAAATCCTGCTTTTCAATGTTCAAAGGAAAACAAGAAAACAAAACATGAAAACCAAAATACTCTTCATGACAAGTTATGATGTCTACTCAAATGTTAAGACTTACCAAGTATCATACAAACTTACGTACCGCATTTCCCTTATAATCTTCTCCTCAGATTTGGTCCCAACGACCCATTTCTAGATACTCATACCTTCTTTGTCAGCTTGAATTCCATAGTCCTGATTTTCCCACTGTGAAGATGCACTCTTTGATAAACTCAGTGCTAAACTCAACCATCCATTTAAATGCCAGATAATAGATTGTTTTGCTGCTTCCTGTGGCCTTTTATTTCCTCCCTTTTGATTAGAAGCACTTTATTAGGCTAATTAAGTACTGTGAAACAGGTGAAAGATTTTTTAGAAGTGCACATTTCTGCTAATACTTCAACAAGAGAAATTATGATGAGAAAAACACAGCAACACAGCACACTGACAAGTAATCTGAAAAAAAGAATAAAAAATATGTAAAATACTTTGCTCTTGTGTCAAATCCTGAACTTCAACCATCTGACTCCAGATATATATAGAAAGCAGATTGATAGCTGTCACACAATTTTACCTTGGTATTATTATTGTCATCTATAACACACCTGCATGCTCAGGTCCAACCAGGCTATCCTAAATCCAGAGGCTCTATTAAGGAAGAAAAGAGGAGCCAAACTGGGTTTCTATCTAAGTTCAGTACCTTTAAATTATCAAATTAGCCCTTTAGTGGGTAATCAAGTAAATGGCTGAAACAGTAAATGCAAACCATAAGCTGAAGCAACCCTCAGGCTTTGAGAAAAAACTGTAATATCTCAGCTGCCTACAAATTAGCACAAAGGAGAAAGAATTTACCCTAATGATTTCTTCACTTCACCCGTTTGCTGAATGTAAAGCTCATGACCCAGGATTCTGCTTATCTGGTCCAGCCAATCTTAAGGCTAAATTACACAACTGTTGTGGGCCAAAGCAGACCTTATTAGGTGGTCTCTACTTGATCAGATGATGAATAAGTTAACCAACCTGAGAGAAGTAATTTATACTAAATAGAGCTACTGTATGCACTTTAAAAGTTCACTTCTGAATTTCTCTTCCCTCTCCTGAACTCTAGTGCAGTAATTTTAAGTGAACAAATCCTTAAAGACATCAATGAAAATATAAAATATTAATCAATCTTCTGAAATAGGGATAAAGTGTTTGTTATGAAGATAATTTCATCTTCAATCTAATTCATATACCTTAACCATAGGTTTGAAGAATTCTGATCCTAAAAAAACTTAGTCTACAAACATCAATCTGTGAATAATAATGCAAACCCAGCCAAGCTAGTTAATCATTTTATGCTCTATGCAGCAATAAGAATAGAAAGGAGTTGCATTACTTATACTTTACCAGATTCTATATTAGAGTGTCCTCAAGTGTACTGCATTAGATAAAACTTTGGCACTATTTAGATTTTAATTCTACTTAAGTAGAATTTTAGTGTAAGTTGGAAAGTGAATAAGTAACCTTACCTAAGCACATTTGACTGCTACATGTAAACATTTCGTACACTTCCTATTACGTGAAGAACAGAAATTCTTCACTCAAAATTTTCATAATATTCTGTGGCTCATAAATGCATTTTGACACTTTTCATTTCTATAATATTTAGCATTCCTCATCTACTATTTATTGGTGATTAAAGACAGCTAATGTGTTTCCTTTTTAGCTCATCTTTTTCCACAATACCTATGTTTTAGCAGTGGTTTGACAAGCAAAAGATACTGCTGTTCTTATTAATCCCTGTCTTTTCTTACAAGTAATCTCATTTATATTTCTTTGTCAGGTAACACTAGCTGCCCACAGTCACCCTTAACATGAAGAGGTTTTAGTGGCATATAACACAGAAAAAGAGATTACTTCGTACTACTTGCACAATTACTTAAAAATATATTTACATGTCAGCAAAATTGCTGTTTTTTTCATAAAAAGAGAAAAATTGATTTATTCCATTAGGAGGACATCCTATGGCTTGTTGGGAACCTTTATATTCTGCATGTTTTACACTTTTTTTTCCTATGTATGGAGAATTTATATTGCTGTATTCTCCCTTCCCCTGGTTTAAATTACTTTATAACTCACTCATAAAAGAAGTAGCCATTTCTTTCAAAAAGGCTATTGAAACACACTAAAGACATTCATCACCTCTTTCTATTGAAAAAAAAAAAAATCATGCTAATGCTTGAATATGCAAGTTTAGTTTTGGAAAGTACCACAGCAAGTACACTTTGATAAATATAGTAAAAAAAAAAAAAAGAAATTGGGAGAACTGTCCACTACTGAAGAGCAGGTTTTACACTGCTGTGTTGGTTTCCAGATCTTAAGATCAGAAACTGCACTTGGAGTTGTGGTCTCTGCTCTAGAAGTACCAAACAGCATTGCAGTGTTTTCCCAAAATTGCTTTTTTGCAGCAATTTTGAAGGCAATTTTGTTATTTGATAGGATGTTCATCACTAAATTCACCTAAACACACAAACAGGCACTCCTCCCAAACACACCAACACGCACACACACAGAGACACACAAACACTGATTTTACGAAAGTCTCATTTTCCTTAAGCAAGTAATCACAACACTGAAAATATTCTCCTATGTGCTCACTGATGATTCTTAAATGATTTGTCACCACTCTCTGCCACTCGAGGGAGATGGTTATTTCACTCTTCTGAGAAGCTAACTACGTTCAAAAGCAGCTAGATGAGGATGGTGATGTGATATAAATTCCAATAGAAAAATGCATTGTCCATCCATATAGCCGTCCATCCTGAGAAACTTCCACTGCCAAATTCTTGCTATTTTCCATTGGTCATGGGGTTCCCATCAATAAATAGAAGGTCAGTGCAACAATGAGGAGCAAGCAGAATGGAGAAGAGAAGGTCTGATAGGCAGCCGAAGGCATGAAAATATCTTCGTACTTGTAAATACTGACAACACGCTCTGACACGGGTGGAGAGTCTATATCATGACGAGTTATAGAACCTTCAGCAGGTAAGGGCAGAAAGAAATAATGTCAGATGCAATTTTTTCTCTAACTCTACTGAAGAAACAGGTAGGTAGACAGGTAATTTTCAAACCTACGGAAGCATGCAGTACTACACTGTCAGGGAGTAGGCTCATTTCTTTGCTTTCTGAAGTTAAATTTCTGAATAAAACATACGGAATTCAACTAAACAACAAATATCCTTCAAATGAATAAGGAACTTCTAGTTATGAAGTTCTTCTAAATTCAGCTTTAGGAAGTGGGGATAGTAGATACAGAGCCAAGAAAACAAGACATGTTGGACTCCTGTCTTTCTTTTTATTCATTCTTAAGCCTCATGCTGCCAGAATTTTAGTTCATTAAAATAAAAGAAGGGGGGGTGGGTGTCTAGTAAGCATCATATACTTGAAAGACATACATCAATTCTGGCACATCAATTCAGTTGGTAATGCAGAGATCAACTTACCCTGGATTGCTGGACCCCAAGCAAACAGGTAGTACCAACTCAAGTGCAAATCTACAATAGTTTCTTCTCGGGGAACATACACAGGGCGCTTGAAGCGACAGGTTACACGATTGTTTTCAAAAACCCCTTCCTCATCTCTAGCAGGATTTCTCTGGATTTCTTTAGCCCACTGACCAACATTATAGAAGTGCTGTATTCGGACTCTTCCATTATCATCATGAACACAAGCCATGACATCATCTCCACCCTACAAGGTTAAAAAACAAATTCAAAGATGGAAAACAAAAGAGGCATAAAACACTTATCCATTTATGTATATAATTTTAATTATTCAAAACTAATCGAGATCTGGGATGCTCTTTCCTTCTTTCTAAGTTACATATACACAAACATTTGTTCCCCCAACCAGGCATCTTCGGTAAAATTGAAAAGCACCTTAAGTGGGTAGCAATAGTTACATACCCTTACTATCTCCAAATTCTCTTTTGGATCTTTCCAAAAGTTTTTTTACTTAACATATATTTGTGGGATATGATATCGTTCTGACATCACATAATTAATTGATCTGTGGAAGGCTGTTTTCTTTTGTTATTTGAGAAGTTCTGGCATACTGCTTCGTAAAATGTGGCAGTCTTGAATCCCTGATGTGTACAAAATCCACTGCATCAAATCATGGACAGAAAAGCAATATACTTTAGTGAGACAGAGGAAATAAACCTACTACATAAGAGAAAATAATAGCACCAATTACAGTAAGTCTTTCTTAATCTCTTCTCATGTTCACTTAGGGAACATAATTTCTCCTATCTCTTTTATTTCTCTTGAGAAATGTTCAGCATGTAATAACAGAATACAGTATACCACAAGATAAAAAGAAGAAAAGTAATCAATATGTGCTTCTTCACTTAGCACAGCCACCAAAGAACCAACAGACAGAAGGAAGAAGGAGACACTTATTTATAGAAGTCATTCATTGAAATACTAAAGCAGTTGCTGGAATAGTTACTCAAGGTGACTGAGAGTGGTAGAGCACAGGGATAAGAATCAGCTTCAGGAGTACAATCTCATAGAAGGCCTAGCACCAAAAGCCATTAGAACACTATCCAAGGTGGAGGAGTGGCACAGCTATCAGTGTTGTATTAAACACAGGCCCTACTGCTCCCATACCCATCTTTCTGGTATGTCATACTGATGAAAGACATGATGCTTGCTAGTGTGATCATCCCTCAGTTCTTTATTACAGGGAAAAGAGAGGAAAAGGGTGTATTTCAGCACTATGGGAATATTGAAATGTGCACTTGTAAAAGGTGTGCCAGAAGTGAGGGGAAAGAGGAGACAACTAGGTAAGACACATGCTTGAAGAGTTTCTGCACCTTGGTGCAGCTGCAGACAACCTTTCCAGCCTCTGTCTTCAGACTATCATTGCTCTCCACAACTTATTTCCCAAGTTTAACTTTTGTACATCTAAGCACAAATCCCTCATTCTTAAGTACAAGGAGGCAAAAATAAAGGTGTTTTTACGCTGAAGGAAAAAAAAAAAAACTAAAAAGGAAGAAAAAAGCATTTTGAATCTCAGCTAACAGAATGACATTACAAAATCCTGTCAAGGCACAAAAGCATGAAAGTGGAAAAGCATAATGTTATTTGAGACAAAGAAATAGGTCATAGGACTTAAAAAAAGAATCTATTGAGGACACAAAGTAGGTTTTTTTTCCCGTAACTTCTGAAGCTATCCAGGCCACACCATTTTGATTGGGGCCTCCAAAGCACAGCCCATTTCTCACAGCTAGGCTGTTTTGACCCAGAGCTATTTTATCATCAAAGACTGTGTATCCCAGGACACCAAAACATCCTGGAAGTTATGAAAAAGATGAAGTCAGCAGGGGAGCCAGAGAGGAACAGAAATTCTAGCTGGTTTAGCCCAGCTGACTTATGGGCGTTACATGATATGCCAAGCAAATTTGGGAGCAAAATCTTTTACTTTACACTTCCTTTACTCTTTTTACCAGAAGCTCAGACTTAACCTGCTGTGCCTGCTTTCCAAATGGCTGATGAGGGGAGGGCAGTGGGACCCTGGGGTCCACTGCAGGTACCTCAGTTACAAACTGGTAACACAATCTGATAGCTTGGGAACAAATACTTAAAGGTGCTGAGCTGCTTTGAAAACCCTGTTGAGTACCTGTATTGCCAAGCTTCTAAACTCTTCCCAAAATTTAGCTGTAAAGCTGTTCTTTACATTAAAACCACAAACTTTTTCTTGTGACATAAACTGTTCCTTCTATCGTCATTGTGTTTATTTACAGTGTCATATTAAAACACATGTAGCAATAACTGAGAAGAACTTGTGCTCACATTTTCTATTTCTCATTTTGGGTCTAGTAAAAATGCTGTCGTATCAGTGCAAGTCTTCCAATTCATATTTTGTGGGTCCTAGCCCAGGACATCTAATTCGTGTATTTTTTCAGACTGCTACTTGCAACATGTCAATAAACAGTCCTTTCTTTGACTTCTGACTTAGGACATAGATCCAGCATTGTTCTATATACTCAGGAGAGTTTCTGTACTATGAACACCCATATTATTAACTGCATTTTAATCCTAAACATTTTACCAAGGATCACAGACAAAACATCTTTGCGTAAGTCACATACTGCTCAGGTTTTTTAAAGTCCACACATTACATGTTTCTGTTTTGCTCATTGAAACTCAATGAAAAGTGGAGCTTTTGAATGAAAAAGTAAGTACAGGAATAAGCAGAAAACAGAACCCAATAAAAATCCAGAAGCAAGAGAAGAAACTTTAACAAGACTGGTTTCTTGAGTATAAATGTTTAAATTAGCAGGAGTAATTTTCTCACACATTTGTGGCTTCTCTAGAACAACACATAGGTATGAAAGAAACACAAAAATTTCCCAAGTTAAACAGTGAAATAAAAATTTATACTGCTGATAGTCAGCTGATTTTCTGAAGAATAAAATTATTTGCTATTCAGTTTATGATGTGTCTTTTGCCCAAATTACACTGACATAAAGCGCAACAGGACATTTCCGTGTGAATTGGCTTATCCCTTAGGGCTTTTCTAATAAAAAGGCAAAAAGCTAGTGACATTCAAACATTCCGAGCTGAACTGAAATATTGTTGTAGTTCTCAGAGAAGGAAAAGGAGATGTTAGGAAGGATGAAGCAGTTTTCTGTGAGGCAGTGCTCCCAGGGGGGGCTACTGAATGGTGCTTTGTTTTCAGCAAGCCAGTTTTACCTTATATGCTCTGTTTCTCACCGACCAAATATATACATGTATATAAACCATTTATATCCCAGCATATGAAAGTGTTTATATTGCCAACATGAAAAACTGTAGATACCTTACCATTTTCTTGTCTGAGGAAAATCCCACAGCCACCCAGCCATCTGTGTCAGCACTCAACTCAAATTCAACATCAGCTCCTATTCTACGGTAACTTAGAAAGTAGTCACAAGTCTCCGCATTGCATCCAGGTTTACCATACCTAAATGGAATTGGAAATATAAATAACTTTTTCCTTGAAATTTCCTGCTGTGGAACTTGATTTAAGGTTTCACAAGATGAAACTAAGAGTGTATTTTGGTATAATGGCAGTAAAGTATATATTCTGCTGGACATAAAGTAGCATTAATCATTTTCAACTATTACTCTTTTAGTGTAAAAATGTATTGCATTCAAACAGTGCAGCAAACAATAACACAAAATTGCTCTTTTTTTATAATACCTCCCTTGCTCTGTTTTTTGCAGTGCTTCATGATAATACAAGAAAGGACTGTAGGTCCATAACTAGGATATGTATTCTTAAATAAACTAGAGTCCTCAAATAATACAGCTTGTACTAAGAAGTATGTTCTTAAATAACAAGTTTTTATTAAAATGACTATGAAATACTAACCAAAGTCTCCAATATCATCAGTCAGCATCTGTAAACTTAAAGGTATCTACACTCTTATCTCAGACTGACCTGAAGCATCCCTTGGTTTTTCCACAGTCATCCACTCTGATTTTTGCGAATGGGTCCACAGGAGGAGCAGTAGGGAAAGGGTAACCTGTATAATCAGAAAAAATCATTACTAAATAAAATACAAGGACTAAAAATCAATAATACTAAAGAGAAGGTGTTCCAGTAGCATTTACTTTGTTGATAACAAAGTTGTTCAGATGAGTGACTACTTTGTCACATACAATCCACTGATCAGATGGTCCTGAATCCAGGTACCAAAGCAACACGAATAACTGAAACCAAAACTTTTCTAAGGTTTCCTACATTCATCAAGGAGGGAGGAGAATGCTGGAGGGCAAAAGTTAAATGTAAGGCAGCAGGACCATGGACTATTGCAGTCAACTAACAATTAGGGATCTCTGTTCTGCTCTCTCTTTGTGCTCTCGTAGTCCCCTCAGGAAATCTGTAAGGGAACTGACTCCTTAGCCATAAATGAGAGCATTAGGTATAAATGCAGGCAGGGCATCAGATGCAGAGCTGTAGGAATTGATACTGAAAGGACCTTATAATACATCCTCCTTTATGAAGTAAAATAAAACACACATTGCAGTAAAAGGTATCAGGACAGAGAATTGCCTGCAGTTATGGCCTGCAATCACTTATGAAGGCAGACCCAGAAGAGCCAGACATTGAGAGTTATGATTCCAAGCAATCCAAGTCCAGTCTGCTGGACTATAGTACCAAAGAGAAAGTGAGAACTTGTACTAGCACACCTATTGAGTTTTGGCTTGTGGGAGCTGGTGTCTGTTGCACAAGCACAGATATTTTAATAGGATGTCCTTTTACTTAGCCAGATGAAAACCAAAGTGCTAACTGTGGAACTAGAAAGTCCTCTGAAAATGCTTCATTGAGTAGGAAAAGTGCTTCACTGAGTAAGAAATGAACACTGCAGTTACAGCACCAGCACACAAACTTTTGACCTACACAACTTTGGGCATTCGGGAGCCCTAGATTTCTGGCAATGGCAATGGAGAAAGTACGCTGTAAGCTGCAAATCACAGCTTCACTAACTGTATCAAGGGCCGGGTAAATTACCCGGCATAAAAAAAGTTCGCAGAATTTCACACCAGCGTGTAGCGGCGCATTACTGAAACACAGGTCACAGAACGTGCAAAATTTTCTCACTCCTTAATTCTTTTCAAATCCATTGAACAAATGGTTTTTCAATGCAGCCTATGCCTTAAAGTTGAATTTTAAACATTCGGTCTGCCATTTCCTAATTAAAATAAATCCATAAATATAATAAAACACCACACCAAAACCCACGACCACACGTCTTTCTTGACACTTCAGAGCCTCCACGTCCTCTCGCGCCCACACAGTCACCACGGCATCCTTTTCACGTCTACCATCCCTGAAAGAGCTTTGATGCAAAGGCGAGGCCGCGCCGAGCCGTCTCGCTGTGCGGGAAGGCTATGTGTGCCGCCTGCCCGTCTGCCTTCCCGGGGCTCCCGTGTCCAGGGATTCGCCGTTGAGGAGCGCAGGCATCCGCGGGATGGTGCTGGCACCCTGCGGCCCGGCGGCAGCGCTGCCGGAGGCCGCCCGTCGTCCTGCCGGTAAGATGGCGGCGGGCTCTGGCCTTCGTGCTTACCGATGCTGCCGAGCGCTCCCTCCCTCCCGCCGCCGCGGCGCCCGCCCGCCTGCTCTCGCGTCGCCTGAACCCTGCCGTCCGGTCCCTTTGCACCGCCGCGCCCTCATGCCCGCCCCACGCTGCCCGCCCCGTCTCAGCCGCGTGCACCCGTCCCGGAGAGGTAGGCATCGTAGAACTCTCGCTGGCGAAGGTGTGACGTACGAGAGTCGTGGTGTGCCACCCACTCGCCTGCCTCCTCGCCGTCCCCCACCCGCCCGCCTCCCGCCGCCCGCCGCCCTCCTCTACTCCGCCGGTCCTGGCGGCGCTGAGCCGTCAGCAGCAGCAGACGGCATCACCTCGCACGCTGCCTCCGACGCGCTGTGCGGCTCCGGCTCCGCCTGGCGGCGGCGGCTGTGCGGGATGGCGGCGGCGCCCGATCCGCGGCTCGCGGGGACGAGGCGGCTGCCAGGCGGGTATCCAAGGCCCCGTTGACGGGCGGTGCCGGGGACCGCTGGGTTGACGAGTGGTCGTCGTGTGAGGTGTTTTGGGGGAAAGTTGTAAGGTTGGCGTGGTACGGTAGGATGCGATAGCGCCGGGAGAGGGATGCGCTGGAGCGGGATGCGCGGGCGGTCACAGGCACAGCCCTGCCAGCACCGAGCCCTCCCGCAGGGACCGCTGCCGAAGGGTTGCGTGGTGGCCTTCCCTGGATCACCGATTCCCCCCATCTCACAGTGTGCCCCACACAGCAGAAACCCCGCCGCGGGGACGTCTCCCACCACCCGGGCACAGCTGTCGAGGGGCAGTACCCAGCCATCCCTGGCTGCCCCCGTGGCCTCGATTCACTAAAGCCTCCTGGCATGTGCTTCAAGAGGACGTCATAAATCCGGCTCAGTAATTGCCGGGCAAACTTAGCTGTTTTCCTATTTGAATTTTTTTCTTTATTTTTATTTATTATTATTAATAACAATAATAATAATATTAATGACTCCTGGGATGGGACTGGAGACACAGCGCGACTTAACATTCTTTTCAGGTAAAACCCCATGGGCAGTGAGTGTTCGCTATCTGATTGCATGTTCTTGCTTTGTATTTTATACAATGTAGCTGCAGAAATATCAATATACGCCAAATCTAGCAGGACTGAAAGAAATTCTAGGTTGCCCCCAAAGTTGTCTTGGGCTCTGGTATCAGATGCTGGACTTGCAATTAGGCGTTAAGCATACAACTACATTCTTGCTGTGCTCTTGAGTTGATGGAGGAGCCATGTCCTTTCATCCCTTGCATTTGTAAAAGTAGCTTTTTTTCTTGGATTTGGATTGCTGTCTTTTCGTTTTAACTATAAATTCATTTTTATATTATTATAGATGGTCACGCTTCCTCCTCTGAAAGTCTGGAATAAAATTCAGCAAAACATCGGGGGGAGGGAGGGAGAAAGAAGAAGACACAGCAGTCAATAATGTTCTGAAAATTAAAATAACCCTCAATTTAAATATTTTCTTTTTTTAGTATCAATGACTGTACTGAGTTACTTTTTAGTAGGATGCTGAGACTGCCCAAGACCTAGGCTGCATTAGGGAAAAGTTCATTCCCTTGAGCTGAGCGGTTGCTTGTCATATCGGAGTGTGCTCAGCTGCATCAAGTGGATGATGTTAATTCACATCTCCATGGTTTAGTCTGGTGGAGTAGCATGCTATTTCTCACTGCAAATAGAGAAAAGAAATAAGTTGCTAAAATAATACCAGTTGCATGCAAATTCAACGTGTTCCACAGTACCATATGGAAAAAGCTATAGGAAAACAACAGCAAGCTCAACTGCAAAATATTTGTCCCTTCTTCCTACCGCACTGAGCTTGGCAAATTTTAGCAGGCTAGTGGAAAACAAGCAAACAAATGGCAATAGAAAAGCCCTTATAAATCAGGCTAACAGGAAAGTAAGGCTGCAGCTTATTCTTTTTGGCAATAATTAACTCTGATGAAGGCCCCCCATCTCCCTTTTTGAAATAGCTAGCTGAGGGTTGTGGTGCCTGTGAAGAAGCATTTGCTCAGCGAGGGAGCAGCTGTCAGCTGCATGCTGGTTTTTCCTCCCTGGGAACAGGCTTTAGCACACTGTGATATGGGCAATGCTTCACAGTTATCATAAACACTTAGGATATTTGTCATGTATTGTTTGTGCCTATGTGACACCTATCATTTTAAATCTGGCAGCTCAGATAACTGTCTGTGATTACAGTGGAGCTGCACTGATTTTCTGAAGTGAAGATATGGCCAAGAGACTGACCTTCCTCCTAGCAAATCCCTAAAAATTAAAACAGTCCTGATTTTTTTGTTGCTTAGTAGAACCTCTTGTGCTTGCCTGAAGCTTGTCCCTATCTCAAAACTGAGTTGCTCATGGGAAGTAACATCACATTGAGACAGGTGGAGCTCTAATGAGTACCTTCAGTTTTCACCAGACAGAAAGGTCTACACTGCAACTAACAGCACTGCCAGCAGTACTGCAGGAAAGATCCATATCTGAGTAAGTAACTGAGGCTGTGATTAAAAAAAGCATTAGCAGAAAGAGCCCGAACTTCAATTGCATGAGCAGCCTTAACCCTCAACTGCCTGAACTTCCTGAATGCCGTATTTCTGAGGTTGCACGTGCATGTAACGCCTTTCTTAGAGGTGTCACAAGCAAGCAGTGTGAGTACCACAGGTTGGAAGGTATTGCCATCCTCTGGCAGCAGGAGCCCTCTTGCTTTTGCTGAATTAGAGATGGGAGCATTTCCACCACTTCTTGCACCATCACTTCCTGCCTCAGGGGAATCTAGCAGTCAAATTCTTTGGATGATTAATTGCTCTAGCTGGAGCAATTCTGTGATGCTAGCACTCAGTCTGTGGGTATCTTCCCAGGACTGGAGACCAGATTTATCCCCAGCCTATTCTTGAGGCCCACTGTGCTTTCTTTCTTGGCTGTTTTTGTCATTCAAAGAATGTCTTTCCCCTGGAGGCTCAGGCTTTTTGTGGCCTTTGGACTAGAAATTAAAGTTCCAAGGATAAGTCGCGGTTTATATAGCAGACATTCAGAAAAAAATCTTATTTAGTTCTCCTGTTCATTTCCATACAATCAGCACATACTGAAAAATTAGTATGTATCCACCAGTGCTGACTGAGAAAACAGCTCCTGAGACAGTAGTTTTTTTACAGCAAATCTGTAGTAACCTGAACCAGAGTTTGTAATTCATATGCAGTTTCCTCAAACTCTTACAACGCTCTTTGTTCAATGTGGGGGATGTATCTACTCTACAAATAATTTATCTTGGGCTTTCCTTTATTAAACAACAATAAATTGAGAAATTGTTGAATCATAAGTTTTCATTACTAGTCATTTATCCTATGCCCGAATTAACCACCGGGGACTCTACAGAAACATTCTTGTGGTGTTAGTTAAGCAGACTAAGACATGGGAGAAAAATTGGTAGGAATTTCTTGCAAGCAGAGCTTTTACACAGCACACAAAACAGAATGATAATGGAAAATATGTCAAATGCCAATAGATGAAGTAAATATTCTACGAGAAAAGTGAAAATGAAGTGACTGCCTTAGAAAAACCAAAGCACTGCAAAGGAAAAAGATGTGTGGTATTTCTGAAAGTGGCTCAGGAAAGAGATGAGTGAGCTTTTTTGGAGCAATGAGTATTGCTTCAGATCTTCTGGAGAAAGGCAAGAAAACATAAACTCTAAATATGCTATCATCCAAATAAAAACTGCATTAGATCTTTAGATCATCTTTTGCTCAGCAGTAGTGAAGTTTTTGTTTTCTGCTGTCACTGAGTTAGGTATCTGGTCTTGCTTCAAGAGTGATCGTGCCTTTGCAGCCATTACTGCCCACAACAGCACTCTTTCTGTAAAATTAATCTAATCTAGGAAGAATCAATGTCCCCAAGCTCTCTTCCACAAGCATAACATACACCAATCTAAAGACTAAGTCCAGAACTAAATCAGCATGAGTTTTGCTTTAGTAGGCACTATGGACCCTTCCCCAGCTTTTTTTTGTTTGGTTTTTTTTTTTTTTTTTGTTTGGGTGTTTATACATGTGTGTGTTGGTTTACATCATGTAGTTTATAACTTTTCTCTCAAGACTGCATTTTTGTACCTTCTGGCACTCTTTACTACCCCAGCTGGAATGCAGTTCTGGGAGGTATACATACCCTGAAAGCCAGATCTACCAGATGGTGGCACAATCTGCAGGAGGTTCTGGAGCAAAATGTTTCACTTTTTTAAAAAAAGTCCTCATTACAAAGAGGTTATTTATAGTGTTATTCTAATAAGGAGCCAAAACAGAGCAGCCTTTTATTAGAAGGGCATTACACTGAGGCCTTGCTGTGCATAAATACCACTTACTTACTGTGCAAAAGTTGGCCTGGAGAGCAGAAAAATTCAGCTTGTATTAGCAAAAAGTTCATTTAGGTAGAAATGTTTTAAAGAGTTTAAGCAGCATTAATTCAATTAGTTCCACATGTGACAATGTCATTTTATCCTAATTATTTAAGAATTCAGAAATGAGGGGTAAAAAAAAACAGAGAAACTCTGTCCCCTTGTGAGATTCATCTGAAGAGTTACTATAAAAGTCCTGTAAGTTTGCCTGTTGGAAGATAATAATTTGAAACAGCCTTTCCACAGTCCAAATACAGATATCTCTGAGTCAAAATATATTAATATTATTATTAATAATATTATTATTAATATTTTTAATAATAATAACAATAATGCACTTATCTTCTAGGTGAATATAAGTGGGTGAGAAAAAGCAGCAGAGGAGCTCCTTTTGGCTCACTCCTCTGCAGTGAAGGCACTTTCTGTTTGTCCTGACCTAGGTATCTTCAGCCAGGGGATCTGAGGTACAATGGCCTTGAACCCTCCTGCGTACAGGCTACTGGAGAGTATGCTTTGTTTCAAATAAGCCATGGATAAATTCCAGAATTAGGGCAGTTTTCTCTTTATCTTGCAGTCTTCGGAGTGCAGGTGGAGAGTAGCCCCTAGGCTGCAGGAGCATGCTCCAAGTCTGATTTAAGAATGGAGCATCTCGGTCACTGCCTGTTGCTCCTGGCGCTGCTGGCCCCCTGCCCAAATACACCAGCACTATCTACACTGATTTTTGGGCTTGGGTGCAGGACAGGTGCTTTCTCTCTCCCCCCTGCAAATACAACAACGTGTTGCGTTACAGCGGCAAGCGCAGCTTTGGGGTGTTTTTGAGGAAAGGGGGAAGGAGGGGCAGAGGAGAGAGAGGAAATCGAGGAGGCAGATGTGAACGTCCCCGGGAGACAGCCGGTTTACTCTGGGGACGATGCGGCCGGCAGAGCTGGTGCCAGGCGCTCCCCGGGCCGGACACCTGCCCCCGGTGTCGGAGCATCTCCCCCGGAGCAGCGCTCCCGGAGCTCCGCCGCCGGCAGGGCCCGGGGAGAACGGGGCTGGCAGTGGCACCCGCCCGCCGCCGAGCGGCACCAAGGCACCGAGGGACGGAGAGGGCCCCGAGAAACACACGCCCATCAAGGCGGCAAGACGGGGAACCGGGCTTTTCCTTCTCTGCCAGCAGCAGGGGGATGGGAGAGGACGCTGCCCGGGGAGCCCCTTAGAGCCAGTCCGGGGAGCCTGAGTAGGCGGGATCGTCCCTGATGATCATCCCGAACAAGGCGGACATGCAAGTGACTGGAAAACTAATGGGTCTTCAAGTCAGACTTCTCAGTTTTCAAGCAATAGTAAGGAAAATGTTTCTGGAGCGGTAGGGTGTGTTACACAGTGAGGAAGGGAAATTCCAGCCCGAAGTTCAGCTTTTGTCTCAAGCTTTCCTCCTTGCATCTCACTGCACAGGCATGTCCGTAGATGGTGGAGCCAGTCCGGTTCACAAGCAGCTTTACTGACTTTAAAAATAATCTGTTCTTTAGTTCACATAAAAACAAAGGAAAATTAGTTATACTGAAGGCTTTGGGTACTAAAGAAGTCCGCACTAATGGAGAAGAGCTATACCTCTCAAAAACCTCACTGCAGGCTTTGGTGACGTCCACAAGGTGCATAGGAGTCTTTGAACCATGGATGCAGGGACAAATATCATAGAACAAGTTACTCTGATGTAGAAAAGATCCCATGCATCTGCTAGTGGTATAGCAACAAACAACTTGGGAGAGTCTGGGATATATTGTTTTGAATTTCTTGTAAACACTGTTAAAAAGAGAGACATTTTTAGCATTGTCATTTATGTAAGTTGCTATTAATATTTAAATCAGCAAAGTTAGGTTTACTCCTCACAAAATCAATGAACTGAGAGTTCAGTGTGGTTTATTTATCCAGACATTCTAGAATATGGGAATGTTAATGAAAAAGTGTTATTGAACAGAACAAAGCATTTTGCAAAAGGCAAGATTAAGAAACAATTATACCATTTAGTGTGGGGATAAAAACATCATATTGGATGGTTAGTTGAGGCAAAGTTGGGATCTCTAGCCACTCTTACATCTCTTTTTTCTACTAACTGAAAGAATTGTAGCATTGATAGATTATTGGGATTTTCTAGTTAAGATCTTTGTGTGACCCAAGCCGTAAAGAATACTGAACTTGTTTCCTTTTTTTCTATTGTGCAAGTAGAAACCCTATATCCTAGGGTTCATTCAGCATTTTTCATACAGATGTTTACAATGATAAAATAATTAAAAATAAGTATTTAACTGGCTTATCTTCATTTGGCATTCAATACCTGCCTGGAGGAAAGATTTCCAACAGCCCTTGCTGTGCAATAGCCCCTTCCCTTACACTTCAAGAAAATGAGAGCATGTTATGAATTCTGAAGCCATTTCAATATGTCATTAAGCTGATGCTTTTGAGTTTTGTTCTGATGCTGTTGCTATGCCAATATGAGACAGGAAAACAGTCTCTAAGCATTTACTGAAAACATTGCTCATCAACTGGAAAAAAAGAAAACGGGGAAAATAATCCAGACATCAATCTGGTACTTGAAGAGAAACACAAGCTCCCCTGTTCTGGCAGCCGGTACTCCCACATGTACACAGAGCCCTCTCCCTGCCATTGTGAAATATTCACATATGTCAACCACCCAAAAAAGTAGCCGTGGAGAGCAAAAGAACACTAAACAGAGGCTTTCTTGCCACTCCTCACAGGCAGTCACAGTGTTGCTGAGTTGACATCCAACAGCTTTACCAAGCTCAGGCCACACTGGGGCAACAACATTTTTCTCCGTAAGAGTTGATGAGCACAAACCCTGAACCCAGACATAGAAAGAGCAGTTAAACAATATTTACTGTGTGATATAGACAGTTTTAATCTGCCCTCTGAGTATTCTTTTGGACCATAAGAAATTAGTTTTTCCACTCCCTTAGGCCTTCTGAGCCCTGGCCATATACTGAAGGAAGTCATTGCAAGTGGATAGAGTGTGCAATTGTCTGAGGAGGTGATGTGATTTAATTGTGCAGGCTCCAGGCAAAATGGTAGCTGTCAGGCAGGACTGGATACTGCTATAGTCTCAGCTCTGGGCATCGCTCAAGGATAGAGTTAATGGTGTGTGGCACTAGGGACTGATTTCAAAACAGCACAGCTTTTTCCATCCATCCGTAGTAAACAATGCTTCTTCTCATGAAATGTCTCAGCATTTAGTTGAAGTACAGTTAGAAGTATTCATGTTGGCTAATTAACACAAAGAAAAAACCTCAAACTCATCAGAACTCTCATTTGTAGTGAAGTATTAATATTGATAGTATTTTCAGAGTGAAAGTCAAGAACCAGGCTTTGGTTTTCTAATCTTTCTTGGGAATCAGAGTTGTTCTTTGTTTCTACTATTTTGTTCAAACTCATAACATCACACTGTTGCTTATTGTATTCATATTAAAGAATATGAATACAGTAGGAGTTTAATATCATCAGAAAAGGGAATTTTGATACTTTGCTTAGTGGTTATCCATGGGAAAGTTTTACTTCCGGTTCTCAGTTTGAAGAAAGTTCTCAAAACACTCCTTCTTCTGACCAGCTGTTCTCTAAAGATCTGTCCACATTAAATTAAGGTTTCTGCAGCCACCACAGCCCCTCCACCCCTCTCCCTGCCCTCGCATGATGACTCAACTTCTAATGACACAGTCACACATGGGTTTTTCCACAGCACCTGTCCCATTTGACAGCCTGTAATGAATGAAAGGGTTGAGCAATGTTTATTTTTATCTTCTCTTTTCTATTTGAGCTCTGCTTTGGGGACAGCTGTCAAAAGCATATTTAACCACTTACTTTTAAAGACTTGCATACATCCTTCCAGTGGTGTACCTGTGCTTATAAAATTGACCTTCAGAACTACAGCTAAGTCACAATTTCCTAGGAGACTATTTTACTTTACTTTTCTGATTAAAGAAGAGACACAATAGCATTTTGTGTTTCTCCTAAGGAAACATTTCATCTTTGTGGGGGAAAATGGAGCTCTTCCAGCTTTTCCACAGAACTGTGGAGGTATCCTGCCCCATCCCACACAGGAATGCTATTAAAGGTATTGCATGTAAAACATTTAGCGAGACAGCTTGCCATGGGCCTGAGGGATGCTTACATGGACAATGCAAGCTGTGTCAACAAGCACTAGCTTAATAAGTATGTAGGCACAACTGCAAAAATAAACATTTATTGTGCTTCCTTGATCCTTGTTTAAACAATTGATGCTCACATGACTTTCTCTTTTCTCCACTGGTTGTCCTCTATCATCAGGAGTCTCATTTCCTTGTTCTGTTTTCCTTTTATCTGTTCCCATACTGGGAGGGTTTGACAGCTATCTGACCCAAAAAGGGGCAGGCAGAGAGCCTGGATAGATGTAAACCATCAGCACCTTCTCTTATCCCAAACCTTCCTCTTCAGTACTGGCTGCTCTGCCCCTGGAAACCCACCCACTTCCACTGGACGTTTGCAGACAGAAGAAGTTCCTCTGTGTGTGCACAACCATGACAGGGAGCAACACACCTGTATGCCAGCTCCAACTCATTGGGTGTGCTCAGCCGGCAGAAATAGCAAAGTGCACACCCTTCCAGTATAAGAAACCTACAGTGAAACCTTTGCTAGGTATGATGCTTGCATAGACAGGAACATGAGTATTTTGATCCATTTGTCAAGTGCTTTCACTTCTCCACTTCCAAGGAGCAGCAAATAGCATTCAGGGCTGTGCAGGGGACCAAACCATTGCCTTTGTGTGCTCTGGCACACTGGTTTCCACCTGCCTACATCAGTCCCGTTTTACAGATTAGTTCCTCAAACCTCCATGACCGGGCAGTAGAGGAGCAATTGGCCACAGGGGACTGTATCATTCCTTATCCATGACCAGAGTCATTGCTTTCCCTGGCATGAGGGGTGAGCAGGCTGGATCATTTCCTAATACACACAAGCACCTGCAGTCCCTATTTGTACAGCTGTGTATCCTTCAGGGGAGTTATTCACCTAACCTGACCTTGTCAGATGCCTGAACTGTGTTGCAGGTGAGTAAAAAGGAAAGTGTTTCTGGATGCAGGCATGTACAGTGACTCCAGCTGCACTGCACACTGCTCTGCTTTCAGTGTGTGGCAAAGGGAACCAGAAAGTGAAGACAACATTTACAGTAGTTATCAGTGGGAAAAAGAGTGGGAGGCTTATAGAAAATCTTTTCTCCAGATGTTATTCACATTCACATCTAAGTGTGGTTTTCAGGGACCTGCCCATCTTGCCTCCCTTTCCCCTCCCACAGATTTCTGCTCAGTAGGTGCCACAGGAGTAAAGCAGTTTTAACTGAGACCTCTATTCATTACCTATCAGTGGTTATTGTCATAGAAGGCCCACAGGCGAGATCAAAACTTCATTTTTTCAGGTGATGGATCCATAAAGATGTTGCAGGTCCCTGCTGTAGGGATGGCCCTGAAATGATGCAGCAGGTCACAGCAAGCTTTGAAATACCAGCCCCAGCTGCTACCTCAAGGTTCAAATTAACCAGAACAGTTCCCCAGAGAGTGACATTACCAAGATCTCTTGGTGAGCTGACTCCACAGGCTGGAAGGGAAGAATAATATTTCAAATAAGTGGACTGGCAGAGTTCAAAGGGATAATAAGCATTTAAATTCAACATGAAAGACATCTTCCTCTGCAGAGCTTTAGGATGGAATGTAGCCAGGCAGATAAGCTATTTAAAAGCCCCTTTAATCAAGACTATTAACATGGAGATTTTTGTTGTAATTAAAAACATCCCCCTATTCAATCACCTTAAAGGGAAAGTGATACAAAATGTAATTTATTTTTCTATTTGAATCCCTTATAAAAGAGCAGCAAAAACATTTTTTTCTTTTCAGGGAATCACATTGTCATTAAAATTATCTTTGAGAGAAGATTCATTTAATCTATTCTGTTGCTCATATTTTAGCTTGCAATGAACTATTGCACTCATATTTCTACAAAAAGGGTAGAAAGCCTACATTTTTACTTCCCAAGTGTTTCATTTTCTGCCCATAAGAAATAGTGAGACAACTTAAAAGGAAAATTTTTCTTCCCATGTATTTCTTGATATCTCAGAAGATGCTATAGAAAACAATGCCAGCTCATGCAGAAAACACACTTTCTTTTTCTTTTTCATTTTTTTGTGCAGTTGAAAGTAAACTACATTAAATGAGCCTACATACTTTGCAGAAGGCAAAACAGACAAAATAGTACCATGCACTTGTATTCTGCAAAGCTTGTAAGTGAACATCAGAAAGGGAAGATGACACTTCAGGAGCTACAGAGTGCTACCGATGCCTCTCTCCTTTCCTAATTTAGGAGCTCAAACTCCTGTCTCCTGTGGGAATCCCCTCTTCTCTCTAAGACAGCTGTTGACTATTTAGCTCACAATGATGAAGAATAGGAGAAAAATTAATAGGACCAGAGAAACTTTCTCAAAGCAGGCACAGCAGGGATGTTTCACACAGAAACATGGCATCTGAATGGAAGCAGCCATTCCTTAGAAGGACAAGGGTAGCTGTTCACTTTGTTTTCAGGCAGATTTGCAGACCTGAGTGGTTACAGAGGAAGAGCAGCATATGGGACATGCGTGAAACCTCACTGAGCCTCCCACACAGTACTAAGCCAGCTAGCTAAGAACCTAATCCTGAGCAGGCAAAATATCGCCATCTGACAGAGCTTTGCCAGTGTAAAGCAGCATTTCTCACAAATTGAGAAGCTGTTCCATGGTACAGCTGTGGTGAATCTGAGTATCCTGTTGATCATACTAGACCCGAAGATGTCACAGAGTCCTTTGCTTGTCATGATCCTATTGCTTTGCACTCCTCAGATTTTTAGAAAATGCCTTTGCTGTGAATCCTTTCAAACTGACTGACTAAACTGGAAGATCCAGACGGAGCATATATCACAATATATCTGATACATCAGCTCGGTGCTACCTCTGGTTCATAGCACAGCCATGTGCTAGCCCAGGTCCATTGTTTTGTCCCTGGAACTTGGCTGACCATTTTCTGCAAAAAGCCTTTTGTTGGACTGCAAAACCTGAAAATAAATTTGAAAATATCCCATGTTCTTCATGATGTCTTAAGCAGTGCAATTTCAAGATGCATCTACCCTCTCATGGTGTCAAAAGTGATCAAATGTCTCCTTACCTGAATTGAAAACACTGAAGAAGCTGCATAACCAAGCATCTGCTTGATAAGGTGGAACATACCCATGCAAGCACCCACCTGTACAGCCCTGGTGTTGGTGCCTTGTCTGAGCCAGAGAACATATGCTGAATGACAACTACCATATGAGATTACTGCCTGAGAGGATTCTTCAAAGATCAAGATCACCCTTCAATAAAAATATTAGATATGTGTATTTTGTCCTATAGACCTGTATGGGTTCAGAGCAATATCTGTCTTTCTACAAGTAAGGAGGATCTGCATCACCATAGCTATTTATAATATAAACTTCATTTCAGCTTTTCTAAGCAGGTCTAAATCACAGACATCATCCTGCTTTCCTTGGCAGCTTAGTCCTCTACCTTCACCCCTCAGTAACTTGGTGAAATATGCTAATTTCCATCAGGATCTATTTGCTCCTGTTCCTTAGAAGGTGTCTGTGCAGGCCACAAGCTTAACAGAGCTGTGCCAGCTTATGGCAACAGGCATCAGCTGTGGTAAGACTTGCTTACCAAGCCTTGAGCACTGCTGTGTTCTGCCTTGTGCATTACAGGCAACCTTTCCTTGAGCGTACTTGTCTGGAGGAACAGAAAAGGCAGGATACACCTGAGGTGCTTGGATGGTTCCTAGGCATTAAATCTATTTAGTCACTGCTTGAAACTAAATCTATTTGGGGGCTGTTTGATGACTTTAGTTAATTAAAAGGCTCTTATTTAATGCTGGTTACTCTTACATTTAGTGGAAAAAAAAGAGATTATTTCCAATATTGTCTCTTTGGATAAGAAGAATTAGCTGCTTTTGCTGATATTATCTCTTCTTAGTAAGTAACGAAGAAAGAGTCATTATTGTCTCTTGAACCTGAAGAAATGTCAAAGGTATTAAAACATTGACATTTTGTTTCAGTGAGATCTGTGAGATAAACCAGTAAGCTGCCTGAAGGCAAGATCTGAGATTACTCATCTGATTCTGTTGCTGTGATATGGCATTGTGGCATAAAATTGCTGTGAGTCACCCCCTCCCCTGTCAAGGTTCACACAAATGGCTGTGCACTATTTATCATGGTTATAATGGACTCAAAAGGAACAGAACTAGAAACCGAGAGCTGTTTGTGGTGCTGATTTTCAGAACAAAATAAGAGCTTTTTAGAATTTGTATTTCTTTTTACTAGTGCCAAATGAAATACTGCACATTACCTGATCAGATGATGCTGAGAAAAAACCAGTATTAATTCCTTTGGGTTCAGCCGGTTAGTGTTCAGAATCATCTAAATGCACTAAAAAATCCTAATTATTTCTCCTAAATTAATCTCATTTCTTCCACCTATCTTTTCTGGTTACATTTTTTTCTTATTACAGTCCTTTCCAACTGCATTGAGAAGTCAAGATGAAAAAATACTTGCCTGGTGAAAAGACCTATCCTGTCTGTGTGTCCAAGATGCCAGTTCTTCTTCTTCATCTCCTGGGGACTCTGTCTACTGTCCTTCAGCCTTGTGCTGGTGCCTTTAGGCTTACCATGGCCCATATTTCTTAACTTGCTTGAGTTAAACCATACAGAGGCAGGCAGTTGTCATCCAGCATGTATCAGCGGCCTCGGTTTCTCTCTTTGCTGGCCAGGACAGCCTGCGGGATGCCCTCGGCTTATTTCACCCTTCCTCCAGGATGCCTGAAACTGTCACAGATCACAGTGGGACAGCCATTCCACCAGCACAATTCTTCCCTTTCTCTGTGTTTTAGAGGCAATAAATACTTCTGGGCTTTCACAAAAAAACAAAGCCAAATAGGAAGAATGGTGCTTTTCACTGCCTGATAAAAGCAGATTAAGGGTTTTTTTTCCCATTTCTTTGTTATAGAAAGTGGTAAGAAATGAGCTGTAGCACTACAGTAATGAGCATCAGCCGACAGTCTTTCTCTACTAACCTGAGGCCTGGCTAGCACACAAACCAGTGCAAAAGCAGAGAAACCTTGGTGTCATTAAAACCCAAATTTTCTCAAACACCACTTTTGAATGAAATGGATTTTAGCATCAAAAATCCCATTATCACCATCACTTCAGCCTTCACAGAGTAAGGAAGCTACTCAAGCTATAGCAAGGCCCTATGCCTTCTCACTAACTCTGTTCTGGGTCTTGTTGTTTAGCCTGGAGAAAAGATAACTAACAGAGAACCTCGTTAATGACTGAGTATCTGAAGGGAGGGCACCAAGAGGATGGATCCAGGCTCTTCCTGGCAGTGCAAAGCAATAGGACAAGAGGCAATGGGCAGAAGCTGGTGCAAAGGAAGTTCCCCCTGAATATGAGGAAGAACTTCTCTACTGTGCAGGTGACCATGCACTGGAAGAGGTTGTCTAGAGATGCTCCCTCCTTATTCAAGATTTGCCAACACTCAGGTCTTTTTTCTAAGGAGAAGTGAGAACTTTTTCAGTTTTGAGTGGTGGAGTTTCTTCTGAGTGGGGACAATGCTTTATTCCTCTCAGACCCTGAACAAGCTTGATATATCTTGTGCCCAGAGCAGAGGGATTTACATCAGTCTCCATGCCCCTGGAGCCTTTCAGCTGAGATAGCTCAACCCTGCAGAGATGGAAAGTTCCTATGTAGTTACCCAGGCTACCAAAGGTTTCTATTTATTATAGCGTGTTTTCAGTGGTGAACCCTCTCAAGAGCCCAAAGACAAGGAAAGCCCATTCAGCAGGGCTGCACTGACTGTGGAATTTTGCTCAGCCATTGCTGAGGCTTTCGTTGGGCTCTCTTTTTGCCACTCAGAAATGCTCAATTTCAATGGCTCAAGTCTCCTTGAGATATTTCAATACAGCTCTCAAACACTCCCCACTCAACCATTCCCCACTATTCCCTTGCTGGAAAGCAGACATAGCTGCTATGATAAAGCTCCTGCTCCAAGGAGGAAAGGGAATGAAAACAGACAATCACCCCAGTCTCTGCAGGCCAGAAGCTGCAGATACATTTTCATGCGGCAGATGTTTGCATGGAGAGAACTCACAGATTCAGTTCGTGAAATACATCCCATACTCAGACTTCTCTCCATGTCTCTTCTTCCTCACCAGAGGAAGATCCAACCTTGATTTTGATTATCTACTTAATGCTCAAAAAAAAATATCCCAGACTATCCCTAAAAGCCTCTTGCCATGTATCCAGGCCCAGATGCAACCTGCAGGAAGCCTCAAAGTTAGAAGAGCCAGAACTCACAGTGGACCCAGGCTGGTACTGGCACATGAGACACAGATATAATCAGGAGAGGGACACCACCAAATAAAACCAGCAGCTCCATCACAGCTTCCGGTCGTTCTCTGCCTTTCTGCAGCTTTGTCTGCCTTCAGAGTGCAGAGAACAGGGCACACACCCCATAGCACACCCTAGCAAAAGGTCAAAGTGAAAACAATCTCTCTTGGGCTGTAGCTGTTTTTGGCTCTTCCTTTTCCTGAAGCCTGGTCCCTGCAGACACCTAGCTCCTCCATCAATCCCTCCATTCCTAGGCCTGTCCAGTGCACTGGACTCCTCTTGTTTGTCTCCTTGCTGAACTGTCATTCCCTATGGTGCTTGACAAACCTCTTCCCCAGGACTTCTGCCCCATGTCCTGTCTCCACCCTGGCACAGTGGGTGAGGTCTGTGCACTTCCTGAGTCTCTTCAAGCCAAACGGGCAAAGCTCAGCCCTGAGGATTTGTAAAACCCGAACCATGCCAGGCACAGAGAAGAAAATAACTCTGCTATCTTTTTCTGAGCAGGCTGCAGCTTCATGCCTTCGTTATGTATTACTCTTGTCATCAGCCGAAAAGCATGCAGGAAAACAGCCAAGCCTAGCTTATCAAATGTGCCTGGTAAGAATATCTTGTGGTTTAAAGCCTTGGCACAGCACAGAGCACAGACAAATGCTTCCGCTGCAACTGTTTGAATTTTCCTGGCTACTTTGGAGGCAGGCCAAGGGAACCAGTCTCACCCTGAAGCTGGTCATGTATGAGTGTCTTGCTGAACCAAGGCCAAAATTTCCCTAGAAGAAAAAAGGCAGAGATTGTATAAGCATGAAAATAAAAAACAACAAAAAAAATATTTCCATAAGGCATGGAAATGAGGAACAAATCTACAGTAAATTAGCTAGAGATGAACATTTGTATTCAGATTTCATTAACTTGCACATCTGGTTAAAAAGAGGCATGATTTATTGCAAGCTCTAAGGAGATGTATGGGCCTCTATTAAGTGATTAGGGAGAGTTGTCTCCCTCCTCCCCCAATCATTTTGTTTCCTGTTTTAATTTCATAATAGCTGGTTTGAAATTTCCACAAACACTAATGGTATCTGTTTTCCCTTGTGAGAGTTCAGCTCCTTTGATAATCAAAGATAAGACAAGGTAGCAGCCTTTAGCAGAAGACTGTTGGCACAGCCCTGGGAGCAGTCTGACAGAATGGACTCAACAGTGTGGCAAATGGCAAGTGTACCCTGATGGGGAAGATTTTCTGTACCCAGAAAGACGGCACAGCACTCATAAAAAGTCACCCTTCGATATTAATGAAATGGCTTGCACTAAGTGAACGTATATCTAAGCTGACCACCGCACACCTGATGGTGACATTAAGCACCTGAGGGTGGGGGTGGCAGTGCCAGTCATGGGATGCTCTGGGGAGCTGCAGGTGCTGTGATTTTTCCACCACCAAGCCCTGTTCTCCTGTCCCATCTTTGCCAGGTTGCTGGAGTTCTCAGCCAGCCCATGGGCCCCACATTTTATGCCCCAAGAATGCAGGATGCTACTGCCTGCATAGCCCCATTGCATACAGGTATGAGTAGTCCCAACCCTTTGCTTCCCTTCATCACAATTCTGCATCCCTAAATAATGTGATTTTTAAACCTGATATTGTACAATTTGCCCAAAAGGCAGTCTCCATCCTCTTGGGGGAAAACTGGTGGGGTAAGATTTATGTCCCTTCTCAGGTGCCCAAGAGTATGGAAAGGTAAAGGTGACTTCAAATAACCCCCATGTAGGTCATTGTTTACTCCTAGCAAAAGTACAGCTGGCAGTGTTAGGTGTGTGAGGGAGAAATTAAGCAGCCGTGGGTTTCATGTGGCAGCTAGAGCTGAATGTACTCAGTTACTGCTCAAGCCCACACAGTAAGGCTGTGGAAGAGATACATGCATAATTCATATACTTTTAATTAAATGGTAACATCTTTCAATATATTGAATTTACTGCAATTACATTAATTGCAATTACATTTATCTCTTCACACCCTCTGACCTACTGAAGCATCACTTTTTTTTCTTTCAGTTACAATATGAGGATAAACAACACTAATTGGACTTTAGGACTAGACGTGACAAAGGAGACCCGGAGCTGTTCCAGGCTGTCCCCACTAGAGAGAGCAGTGCCAGAACAGGGTTGCCCAAGGGCCACAGAGGGAGATAGAAGCTGCCCTGAGCTGACCCACAGATGCAGGGAAGAAGTCCTGCATGTCCTAAAGCTACTTCCTCCCTGAGGCTTGGATACAGTGTTCTTGGAAGGGTTTTCAAGCAAGCAATGCTGTCCTGCAGGAGCTTTGTTCAAGCAGAGACCACAGTGCAGCCAGGGCTATGCAAGCAGTGGTGAACAGGCTGGTGGGAACAGTGGTTTGGGATTGGCAGAGGTGGTGCTTGGACACCAAGTGAGACACTTCAGTGCTGCACAAATATTTGTTCAGGAGAAGGGTGTCCCTAGGAAGTGGATCCTGGCCCTTTTGCCATTGAATTCGTAAGTAATGCACAGCTAGGAGATGTGTCACCTTTGAGGAGCAGGCTGCTGAGACCCACCATGGCACATTCTTCTCTGCTGAACTCATTGCTCAGCTCCCCACAGTCTGTGATGGGATCTGTTGGGTGCAGTGCAGGGCCAGTGTCTGGGTTTGATGGGCTGGGCAGGTCACAGCACAGCTGTGCTGGGGACCACTCATGTATGGGAAGATGTTTCAAGGCAGCAAGGATGGGCCACAGGACTGGCAGTGCAAGGATTCAAGCCACTGCATTAATCCAGTTTTCCAGAGAGGGAATCTAAATCATCTTGCTGGAGAAAGATGGGAGATAGAAATCCCACAAGGGTAGAATGAGAGTGAAGAAAGGACACCTCTCCCACCACATGCCCCATTTCTTTCCAAAGCTTCAAAGTTTAGCACAGCAATATGGAGCAGCGTAGCTGAAGACCTCAGTGGTGGGAAAGGATAAAAGGGTGGTCATTGGTCATGTAGGATTACGATGATGACAGGGAGGCTGCAAAAACACCCTGTCTGAAGCAAGAAGAAAGAAAAGAGATAAGAAGGAAGTGACGGAAGAAGGGAAAGAGAAAGAGGAAGGAAGGAGAAAGAGAAGGAGAGAGCTAGGGAAGGAAGGTGAATGGTCATGTTTCTTTGGGGTGACTCTGTTCACTAAGGCCTCACTGATAAAACGAAATTAAACATCCAAAATACAAGAGCAAACTCATTCACTTCAATGGTAGAGCAAGTGATAATATCCTTTCTTTAACACTGCTCCTCTATGTCCTTCTCTGGTGCCATGGAGTAGGCAGGAGAGTCACTGAGGCTGAGCAGTGTACCCACAGATATTTACTGGACTTGATGGGAGCTCCTGCAGCCCTGTCTGATGGCAGACCCTCACTAGCCAGCTGGTTTCTAATGAGAGATCATCTCTTGGAGACTTCCTGGTTGGCAAGAAAACCTTTTATGCTGTAATGCCTGTTAGACATTGGACCCAGGGCAGCAGAAGGGGAGGTGAAAGATGAGTGAGACACAGAGGAAAGGTAGAAAAATGCAGATGAAGGAGCCCCTTCTGAGGGTCAGGGAAAGCCAGAGCTAGCAAGGGCCTTCAAAAAAGCGCAAGAGTTTCTACTGGAAAGTCAACAAAGCCAGAGGTGCTTGTGTGGGAGGGGCGGTCACACGGGTAAAGGAAGCAGGCACCCATGAACCAGTCTGTGAGTGAGTGCCAAGCAGAGGAGGGAGGAGGATTGGCAGGGTGGCACAGAAGGGCACTAAAGGGCTGTGAGGCCGGCCATTAGAGGAGGCACCTTCTGTTCCCAGTGGCTCACAATAACCAGGGCAAGTTGTCAGGAACCCACACTGAGCCTTGGCATGCTGAGCTGGAAGTGGCAAAATGGGAGTGCTCTTGGGCTGCAGAGCTAAGTCATCTCCAGCACTTTCTGTCCCTGTCTTCATGCACTGGCAGCCTTGGCAGAGGTACTTTTCAGGAGCTGTCATCCCCATGTTGCCACAGAGGGGCTGCGAGCCAGTGTGACAAGGGCACTGCTGCTCTCATTCAGAGCAAGCACGTGTACTGCTACAGGTGACCCTGATCTGCTCCTTCAGCAAAGATTGGTCCTGTGGGGCTTAGTCAGCTTTGGAGGGCACAAGCTGGAAATGTCTTAGCAGGAGGGAGGAGTTATCAGTCTCACAGTGACGCTTCTACCACTGTGTCGGAGTCCAGAATAGTCCTTTGATTGTCCTGGATGATTTCAGACCTAGACAGGGGGCTGAGAGACCTTGGCAAGGAGTCAAAAACTCCCGTGCCTTTGATTTTAGCCCTTAGGAGAAATTGCCATCTCTGTGTGAGGATTTACAAACCATGAGAGTTTAAGTAGAGTGATAGTTAATTACTCACAGGGTGAGAATAGATTTCTGCATTTTTTAGAGTGGTGGGCAGGGAAGACAAGATGGAGGGAACTCATGGCTTTTGCGCTTCTTCCTTCTTCCTCATCTGCTCCATTTTCTGTTGTGACAGTGGCACTTTTGATTGGCTTAGAGTAGAGGCTGACTTTCTAACATAGATGATAGGTATTGGAAAATTCTTGTAAACACTGTGGACTTAATTTTTAGTATAAAAGTAACAGGCGCCTTAGGGGTGGTGATTTTTGCTGTGAACTGACCTGCTGCACAGACCTCTGCAAGTCAGGGAAAGAATGTGATAGATAAGAAAAAATAAACAACCTTGAAAAACAAAAGAGACATCTCTCAACCTTTTCTTTGATCTTGGGGCTGGGGAAAAGAGACTTTCTGCATCTCGGGAATCACCAAAACACACAGAAACCCAAGACCACTGAATTGCTAATTTAGCACACTCAGGTAGAGGGCAGCTCACACTGACCTTTCTCCCCATAGCCTCGTGCACCTACTCATGGCCTCACAACATGGACACAAGGCAGTGTCCCAAACCTCAAAGCCTCAGCTCCAGCCTCTTACATACACAAGCACCACAGCTCTCAACCTCAACAGCCCCAAACCCTCACTGAGTGGCCATTAAGCGCAAATATCTCAGCTCCCAGCAAGGCAGTGAACATCCCACCTTGGAGAATGAAGAGGTTTCACATCAAGAAATGTACCTCAAAAAGGACAGAAGTGCTGTTATCACTCCTCTCTCCAAGAAAACCCACCCAATCTTTGTTGTCTCATGCCACCTTGTGCCCTTGGCAAGCCTGGCATTTCTGGAAGGGGGCCAGAAGTCAGAGCAGAGCATGAGACAATTAGCACAGAAATCATGGGGGAGTTTTTTTGTTGTTTTTGAGAGCAGCAAGGCAAATAATTTAAAAATTAAAATATTTGAGTTCTTCACATTATGGAGTCCCTGGGATGCTAAGCTGACTGATGCAATATCTTTTAAGACAATAATTTTTGCTGTGGTTTTCTTGAATATCCAGATGACTTTGCTAATAAAAGACAGAGGAAGAAAAATGCAGGGGGGTTAACTTGCTCCCTGCTTGAAGAACTGAATAATCACTGCATGAAACAATAAAGGTCCATGTAGCTTTTATGCCACTCTGATAACACAGCTGAGCATTCACTGGCATTATATAGAAAACACACATACTGCAGAAATACTCAATAAAAAAATAACATAGCTAGTAGCAATTGCATATTGCTTATGTAATGAGGCAATTTTATATTTGTAATTGGAAAAAAAAAGTTAAAAGGCAAATAATATTTCACTCAGTACTTCACCATCAGGCTGCCCAGCAGGTGACAGTGTGGGTTGTTTGCTGCTCTCTTTTTTGTTGTTGCTTTCCTATATTCTCCTGACCATCATAGACCCTAAAGACTGGTGAGAAGACACTTCACAGACCATATGTGCTACTGACAGCACATAAGATGTAGTTGTAATGGTCAGGTTTGTCAAACACATATGATGCCACAGCTAAACTGCTCCTATTTCCAGCCTCTCACAAAAATGGCAAACCTGCTCTCCTCATCTGACACCAGAAGCTGGGATGCTCCCATGAACCTGTCCTAGGGTGGCTGGGAAAGGCAAAATGTTGATCTTTTATTTCCCTCATGCCCTGGTGTAACCTCCTGCACATCTGGTCGCAACTGGAGCTGACTCTGGGTTTGCTGCAGGGTTGCCCTTCAGGTCAGGTTGCACTTGGGCATGGGGATCCCAGTGCTGACCAGCCCCACTGTGCTTGGCAAAGGCATGGCCATTGTCTTTCATGAGGCTTGGGGTTCCCTCCACTTGCCTGTGTCTGCACCCTGATGGGTGCCTTCCTACCCCTTTGCTGCCACAGGATTGTTGCACTACAGCCAGGCTGAAAGCACTGCCTTATTGACCCCCCTGCTCCAGCTTAAAAGTGACTGTATGCAAAGTCTGTTTTCTGCTTGAGAAAGCATGTCCCCAGAGATACAGAATTAATCTGAATAACTTCACACTCAGTCTCATAGATCAGTCATCTGATAACAAGCCTGATATTGTTCAGATTTACATCTTTGAAGTCCTTACTCTTCTCCATTGCAGCCAAATTCCACAAGAGTATTTGCCAACCTTTTAGTGCACAGCTTCTCACTACACTGCACCTCAGAACACTGTTTCTTAGCAAAGATCTTTATTAAAGAGAATTAATTAACTAGGTTTGCTGTCTGGGTAATCAATTTTCTTGGTATAAATTGAGTAGAGTTGGAAGAATGCTGATCTGTTGCTCTTCTGATTTCCCTGCATAGAGAATAAAAATAGAAGAAGATCCAGATGGAGAAATTGTGTTGGGATCAGATTCCTTCTGAATACAAAGTTTTGGCAACCTCAGAAAATGGGGTGAACATTGCTAGGATTTAATTTCCTAAGTGCACTGGGAAAGTTAATGTCAAAGCACAAAACATCCTGATTTGGAGATCTTTGAAGGTTGGGGAAATGTTTCATTCTGAAGCAACTTTTCATTTAGACATTGAAAGAAAGGAAAAATCAAGGGCAAAAATCTGAGTGAAATGTTCTAATTGTGTTTGAAAATAATTACAGTGAACAGGTTTTGTTTCTTTTGGGTTTTTTGGTTGATATGTTTCTAAATTTTCCTCGATGGAGACCTGGTGTCTCTCAGCCCTGTGTGGAATATTCCTCTCCACCCCTTCCACTCTAGTAATAATTTTTTCTTTTGAGCCCTAGATGAAAGCCCCAAAACCTGTTACGTTTTGTGTTTGTCTACCTTGATCTTGCCAGTGTTTTTCTGGCTCCGGTATTCAGCAAAGTGTGCCCCACCTAATAAACCCACAAACAATTGGCATCCTACCACACTAGATTATAACTTTAAGGTGGAGGAAACCCTCTGGGCTTTATGAAGAAATTATCTCTCCATTTTTTCTTTGCATTGTAATATTTTTTATGATGGTGAATCCACTTTCCTTGCAAGCAATTGTCTCCTTTAATTGGCATGCTGTCCCTTGCCTCCTAAATGACTGGTTTGACTACAAATTGCTCAGACTCTGTGATTTATTTTTCATCTCTTTTATTGCAGGCATGAATACAGGAACAGGTAAACAGCTGAGCCGTAAAAGTTTCTCTTTAGGCATGTTTTCAACAAAATGCCATCATACACTGTCTGATGATACACGCTGTTACTCAAGTGAAACAAAATGGTGTGAGCAGTCTTGCTTTAAAGCTGCTACCCACCACTCAATGCTGCAGCTGCCAAAGAAGCCTTCTCCTCCACTTACTCTCTATCTTCCCTCCTTCTCCATGTCATCTACAGCTTCTTTTACGGCACTTAACTTTACAAAACACAGTTGTGAGGCTAATCTTACATGCAATTACAGATCAGTCTCAGTATATTTATTGCAAACTCCTTGAACATCAGGACATTAAGAAAAAGGAAAAAAAAAAAAAAAAAAAAAAAAAAAAAATATTCCATTGCATAATTACAAGTCGGTTTTTTGTAGCAAATGAACCAGAAATGTATTCAGAAAAAAAAAAATAAATAAAAGCAAAGGCTATTTGTAAACAGTTCAAACAAAACATGATGCTGCCTCCAATGAAACATTTCACTGCATTGCCAGCTCTGTTTCAAATGGGCACATAGGCATCCTGTTGCAAGAGAGTGAAGCCATGAACTGGAACTTTGGAGGAGTTAATTTTCAAATTTTGCACTTCCGGGGTCTATGAAACATGAGAAGTCTGCACACACGGTGGGATCTGAGAGAGGTGTGGAATCTCAACCAACATTTCTAAAGAAAACCGGGTTATTCCTTTCAAAACAAAGTAGTGGAAACAGCTGAGCCACACAAAACAAAGTACTCTTGGTTGGCTTCCATAAAAGACTGCAAAATGAGAAAATATTTAACTCCTTGCATAGCTATTTAAATGGCCAATAAATTTTGCTGGAATCACCCAAACATGACAACATTGCATTCCGCTGCTTAGAGACGTCACGCTGAAAAGCTGGGATCTGCTGACAGGGTCAGAGCATCACTTAGGGCACTGCGAAAAGCTGGGGCCACTCCTGATTAGCTTTGCCAGTGTGGCTACAGCAGGAGGTTTCATCAACCAGCTACTCCCAGATGGAGCACGGCTGTAGTGAAGCCTCTGTGCTTCTGTCACTGTAAGTTGTTATCCCAGCTCCCTGTTCTCCCACAAGGGAGAACAAATAGCTGTTCTGACAAAAGGTTATTTCTGGCAGTTTATCTACACCTAATGAGTAAGGTTCTGCTGGCAGAGCTATGCCGATCACAAATCGTACCTCGACGCTGAACCCTGGGTGATGCAGCTGAGTCAGCAAGGGTTTGCAATGTAGACCTAGCCAGAGGGACGGAAAGCAGGATTCATCTCACTTAACTGTAATCAGTATAAAGGCAGACACTTAAGTTATTGGCACCTCCGGAAGACAGTTCCTTTGATCTCTCATCAGGTGAGAGCTGGGCATTTTAATGTTAGATGAGATGAACCCTTTCCCAGGACAGCTGAAGAGACAAAATCTTTTCAGCCACCCTTTCCTGTCACCAGTTCTGGAGACCATGCTTCAGAAGGCTGCTGTTCAAATGCGTCATCTTTACACATGTCAATGTACATGATAATGATAGCCTGTGCTGGGCTTCATGCTGCCACAACTACATATGCAAGCTTTAAGCTAGCTCAGATACTTCTGCATTATTATATAGACATACCTTCAGGCAGAGTATCCTTTAACACCTGTTAAGTTAAATTGTTGGGGCAAATCTGAAATATCTGCCCCTCTGCAATATGTTCATGTTGACATTGTCTTGTTCACAGTAGTTTTGGGTAACAGGTGTCCTAACACTGTAATTCCCAACCAGAGGTGAGGCAGAAGTGTTTCTTCAGAGGATGTGAAAACCAAGATGCTGAAGCATGGCTGAAGAAGGTACGTAGTAAGAAAGAACAAGGTGATGACATTCCACAGATAAAAGTTTAGTTTGATATCAGTAAAACAGTTTTAATAAAGCTCCATTAGACTGCAGAATAGGAAATGGTGGCAGCCAGTGGATAAGACACTAAAACATGACAAGGCAACGTACTCGGAGTTGTTCTGTAGAAAGTGTCCCACAGAAACTAAGCAGCCACATAAGCCTTTTCCTCTTCTCCTGGTGGGAACCAAAGAAGGAGGAATCTCTGCCCTTCTTCAGCTATCCCAGAGCATACCTCAGCTATAAAGACTTGGCTGTATAAAGTAACCTTGTTTCACATTACTTGTTTTCCAGTTTTTATTATTTCAGCTGAAGAAATTTTATACAATGGGAGCAAAAATGATGCATTAAAAACAATAAACTAATAGACTGTTTATGAGCCAGAACATCTTATGGGCTAGTCTGACTCAATCATTCAGTTTTGCTAAAGGCTTTTGCTTAAGTGACTAGACTGTCTTAACATGGATCTGTTTTGCCCCAAAACCTGAAGGTATATTGTGTGTGGGGTTCCTAAAGTCCACTCCATGGCAATCAGTATGACTGAAGGGTTCATATTTTTTTCAATTTTTAGGTTGTTTTGGGTTTTTTTTTCCTCTGGGTTTTCCTTTACAATGACTTTGTGAAACTGTTGCAAATTGGGGGTTACCTAACAGGTAGAAAACCAGATTCAGCTAGTCAGTACAGTGACATTCTCAACCTTACTTCATTTTTCTCTCCCAAACCAGCATTTCTTGTTACAATTTTCTTTTATTTGTTCTTCAAAATGCTCACTCTCACTTGGACACAGGCAAAATGTGCTGCTGCTTCTCCCTCACCAATACCTTCTGGAAAGCGGTGAGAAAAGGGTAACAAAAAATTGCATTCTTTTGTGCCTGTGCATCTTCTCCTCCTTTCTGATTTCCTCAAAGGATTTATTTAACATTCCTAGTCAACCTTTAAGAACCCTGGATTGATGGAGTGGGACATTAAAACATAAGGAACAGAAGTGTCCTGGCACTGCAACTAGAGTGGACAGCATACAAGTCATATCTGTTACCCAGAAAAGTCACTGGAATACTCTTGAATCTACAGTCCAGGTGTGGTTTTGTGGCTCCTCATGCCCACTGCTCGGGTCAAGCCCACTTGACCAAATGTTTAAAAGGTGATTTTCTACCTAATAATTATGCACTGTATTTTGACCCAATTTATGGCAACCAGAAAGTTTTGGATTTGGTTGATTTAAATGGGAAGCCTAATTCTAATTTGTTGTCCCAGCAAATATAAAATAGTCAAGTCATTTTATAACTTCACACTGAAATCCACAGCTTTCTTACGAACCTCTCCAGAACTCTCATTTTTGAAAAACAGCAGAAGCTAAGTCTGAAGGAAACCCAGTCTCACAGCATCACTTCCCAACCTCCACACGAACAAACTGCTTAAGCTGAGATAAAGCCATTGTAATCAGTGCCAAATGAAGGGCAATATTTTATCTTAATACAAATAAGAGAACATATTGTACAGAGTAACAGAAAAATATACATCTTCAGCCATTCAAAACACACAAAAGCTTTCCTGTTGAAAGAGTACCTTGTAGCTGACAGTCAGATGTTGTTAGTTTTCTAGATGACCCTGCACTACTGAACAAGGGGAAAGAGAGACCTTTGTTTTTCCCTAGGAGATGGTTGGTAGCATTACCTGTATACCATCAATTTCCTCCCTGTGGCTGCAGCTCTGCTAGTGCTGGACCACCCACCCTCCTCATGCCTGAGATAGCTCCACTGGATGTAGAGGCTGCTTGGGTGCTGGAGGTGAACGGGACGTATGGCCAGGTGCATCCTCCACAGGTTTGTTGGGACGTACGTGCTGATTAGCAGAGTTAAAAATATGGGTACAGGCACAGCTATGCCATAAACTATCATTGCTCTCTTTATTCAAAGGGACCAGTCAATTCATGTCAATCAGGAAGGTGGTTTATTTACCCAGGAAGGAAAAAATTCTTCTCATGTGAGCTACGTCCACACCGCTGAGGCTCTGCAACCTTCAGTGCTGGGGCAGAAGATGTCTGAGTGTGGGCTAGCCTTAAAGCCTAGGCAAACTGGAGAAGATAAAACTCCTCACTTACTTTAAAAAAGTCAGTATCAAGCTAGAAAGTCAGTAGCAAATTACTTTAAACAATGGATTTTTTTATCCATTAATGGAAATACGGTAAGATTTAGTTGAAGGTTTAGGTCAAGGTGACAAGCTACAGGGAGTATTGGGTGTGTACATCTGTGTGGTGGGGTGTCTCTCCCCCTGGCAGCTATTTATATCTCTGAGTGAAGGTTAAGGTTAGGAATTTAATAAGACAGCCGTTTATTCTGTGGAGACTAACAGTCCTGGGGTTAGGATGTAATAATCATTCTTCTGCTTTAAAAATGGTTCTCTTAACAAATAGCAGTAGCTCATTGCAATTTTCAGTTGTACAAAATGACATATTTTCTATGTTACTATCAAAATATTCTGCATAACATTAATTTCTGTGCACTTATTAACATATGTACAGAACAGTGTTTCCCAATAGGAATCAGTATGCTCCTCGCTGATCCTCTTTGCCCTAGATTTACCAAAACCAAACCAGAAATTAATTGTGTTAATAGTATAAAATCTCAGGAGAGATAAACGATTGAAGGTTTATTTCCCAGCAGCAAATGAATAAAGGAACTCCTTCAAGTTAAAGTCTAGCCGAGACGTGATTTTAACCAACCGTGGTGAATCCAGGCAAGCCAGGAATATCACACATTTTCCCGATGCGTTATGTTGAGTACACAGAAGCAGAGGAATGTAAACAGACAGAAGGCACATGAAAGGCCCCAATCCATTCTCCATCTGACGGAAGTGCGAATTTCATAATTCTGTCATCAAGAGTCTTTTCATCATTTTCTCTCTCTCAAGTTCACGCCTCAGAGTCTCAGCACTGTGTAATTAATGCAAAAACAGCCAATTATGGGAACAACAATAAGTCTCAGATTTCAATTTAAAATAATTAACATTTTCAAAATACCAAAGGAGGGGGAAAAAAGGTCAGACTCAGTTCAGTGAAAAAGCTGATAACTGATGGCTGATTCAAAAACAAGTATCGCTTGATATTTCTGAAGAGCAAACAGAGGCAAAAAGAAGGATATAAAAAGATCCACATGGCAAAACAGTTTATCGTTTCATCTAACCCCCATTGAAGGCTACTGATTTCAAAGGAAGCTGGACAAGGACTCTAAAAATGGAGCAGCTACAGCAAGTGCCATTATGAAAGACTACTGTGACAGCTTTCTGTTCCTTGGTGTGATCTGATATTGAGGGATATCCATATACACAAATATATAGATATGCGGAATTTACCACAGTCCTGCACATATCAGGATGCCGTAATCAGAGCCTGAGGTCCTTGCTCTCACCAATTCATTCCAGAGCCCAGAGGCTTTGTAACTCTGGGAAAGCCCCGGGTTAGTGATTCCATTTCTGAAACTGTTTATCCTGCTGTTCTGAAAGTTATGTATCTCACACTTGTAACACAGTTTGGAGACTTAAAGGCCATTGCAGAAACCTTACAGCCCATTTGTGGACAAGCAGGGGTCAAATCACTAACTTGAGCACAAGACATCTTACAGAAGTTGAGTTTAGCACTATGGCTTCAGAATTACTTTTTCACAAGAATGATAATTTTTTAGATGAGTAAGCAATGTTGAACAAGTGCGCAGGTGCAATTAACCAACATCTGCAAAATATAATTAACAACCAAAAATGGGAATTGACTGTGCATAAGCACAAAATCATAAAACACTCATTCATTATGATGTCAAAGAAATACTTTTTTCTTCATAAGCCTTGGACTATTTGTGCTCCAGAAGTACTGGTTATGTCCACTGCTCCCTTATATTCAGTAAATTATCAGCTTGGGAAGTTCAACTTTGATTAAATCGTAGAATGAGAAGACAGCATGCAAAACCAGTAGGATGAAAGAATAGAAAACTGAAAAGAGTCTGTCTGTGGAAAGGTGGTATAGCTTGTGGCTTCTCTGAAAAATTACTAGACCACTGTATCTTGACATTACTAAAATAGAAAAAAAAAATAAAATAAAAAGGGAGAGAAAGAAGAACAAGAAAAAAAACCTGGGGTTTTTGCCTGTTTTTCATTTAGAAGAATAGATGTATCTTAAACTCAGCTTTCCCCCCATGGATATAATTTTCAAATTTCCCCCATGGAGTCATATTTCAAAAAGCAAATTGTAACAACAATTATTAAAATAAAACTTTTGTGGTTTAGATAAAATGACTTGCCTGAGGAAAATCTGCACAACCCTTTGTCTCCAGGCCATTGGTCACAGAAATGGTACATTGCTGGCTGCAGCAGCTAATTAAGGTAGGCTTTTCTTAATATCAGAGCATGAGAGTATGAGCTACAGATATGTCTTTACATAACCCATCTGTTCTGAAGTAGTCAAGCAATAATATTTCAGTATGAGAGAAAATAACACTTTATGGCAATTATGACAGAGAAAGGGAAATTAAACTGATTCCTTTAATACAGAAAACATCATAGTATTTCTGTGAAAGAACTGCACAATACCTGTCTGCCAGCGAAATGGGCTTATGCGACGTATACACTGTCTGGACAGTTGGAGTGGGTATAGTCTCTGCCAGAGACCTCAGGACAGGTGATGGAGACACCAGTGTAATCTTAGGAGATGACTGCACCCCACAGCATTGCAATTTGCTGTCTGCAAATTCTGCCTACAAAAAAAAAAAAAAAATATACACACACAGAGAAAGAAAAAATTGCAGATTAGCATCTACGGGTCTCGCCGTCCTTCACTATCCAATTCATTGCCAAGCACACAGTAACAGCAATTAAGAATGAGAACAAATGGGAGGCTGTGGCTATAACCTCTGAGTGCAGCCTCTGCAGAGGCTGGACAGCCACCTCTTTTGATGCCTGAGGGACCAGCCTGATTGCAACATGCGCTGAATGAGATGACACTGCACATATGGGACTGGCAGCATTCAGGTAAAAAACATGGTCAGTTTGGAGAATGACACTTATCATTATTGCACTTTCCCTAAAACTTATGAAGAATGTTGACAACATGAGATTTCTGGAATATTCTTCAGGAATCCTATACCATTTGCTGGTGGGTCTTCTAACTACTCTACATTTTGTTAACAGCTGGGAGTTTGGGCTTTTAGGAGTCCAGGTTTCAAAATCTCCATCCCATTCCCACTTATGCTAACTGGAACACACCTTCAAGAGAGATATTCTTGCAGTATCCAGTGAAAGGCAATGTCAAAGCAATATTGGAAGTGCAGACTTAAGACAAACAGCAAGCAACTCTCTCTGGTCTTTTAAGTAAGGTATTTCAGCACAACAATATTATAGCAAAGACTGGGCTATTTTTACAACCAGAGAGAGAGGATCCCTAAAAATCAAACAGCCCTATCTTGCTTTATGGCATGGGCTATTTCTCATGCCAAACCACAGCATCTAGTGCCTGTGGTGCATGTCTGACCCTGACCTGGGAAGAACACAGAGCAACTGCAGCTGTCACTGTGCCAGGATCATTAAAACACACTCCTACTGGCATCAGCTACCTTTCTTTCTAATGACTATTTCTTCTGAACCTTGTTCAGAGTCTAAGGTAGGGAAGAAGAAAAGTCACCATCATAAGAAAGCAGCTATTTGAAGAGCAACCTTCTTTATGTTTTTTTGTCTAATTATTTCTCAAATTCTGCAAGCCTCTGCAAGTGATTCACAAACTTAGTTTTAAACAGTGGGAAACTATTTGAGCCCAGGAAAGACTAGCTGTGTTAGGATTGCTAGCTTATTGTCACTTTTTAACATGTCCAAACACATCTCTTATGATCCAAAATAACCTCTGAAGCAAAAGGAATTCCATTAATTCCACTAAATTAGTAAAATGGAAAAATGTAAAATCAACTAAAAAAACTTTCCTGTGTGCAAATAATAGCTAATAGCTGTTCAAAATTCTCTGTAATTCAACTTTTAAAATTCGGTCTTAAAAACTGCAGGGGTATGAGATTTGGTGTTCCTCATACAGGATCCTTGTGCTCCAAGGACTGCCAGATCTTACTCTATGGCATGAGAAGAAGACATCACTCTGAAACTCATATAAATTCTCCCAGCCTCACCGAAATCAGCAGAGTGATGACAAACTACACTTGCTGAAGAATTGCCTTGAGTCCCATAGTGTGTTTGTTCTGGATGAATATTTTACAGGGGACGTCCAAAGCATCTTTTTGTATATATGTCTGATTTCATGGTATGCTTAAGCCAAATATTTAACTGGTCTAAACAGACATAATTTCTTTAATTTAAATCTATGTGACTTACACCTGCCTGAGAATATGGCCATCATGCCTGCCATTTTTCTGTGGAAATCTGTGAAATTCAGATGGTTCCTGGCTTGAAGCTTATATTTAAACATTCCAGGTAACCAAGTCATCTAAATTTTTATTGGACCAAATCAACACAGCTGCATATACACTACCAAATTTGAAGCTTTATATGAAAGGTAAAGCCTTCTAAACATCACTATCCATAATCCTTTTCCTGCTTAATAACATTTCAATGTTTTCTTCCAAGCAAAAAAAAAAACCCAAAACAAACATTGCAAAAAAACTGAAGGGGAAAGGCAAACAAGAAAAGGAAACAGCAACAAAGAATGAAAGCAATTAACAAACATTACCATCTGAGTCTGTGGGTGGCTGGAGACCATTCAGAGCTAGATCTGCCTGCAAGTCCTAGCTACCCTTCCCTTACAACTTCTGCCTGTGGTGTAGCTCTCTTCAAGCCCTCAGCAGTGCATAAGGATGATCTAAAATGTTGCTGTGGAGAGACACCTCCCTTTGGGCTGGTACACAGGGCCATGAAACACAGGAACAAAGCCACCTAGCCCTCCTAATTGTTTTCCCATCTCTGTGCAGTCCTGTAGGCTGCTGCTTGTATGCCACAGATATTTGTACAGAACTCACTAAAAGGAATGTACAGGATCATGTGATGGATCATACATCATTGGGTTTTTATTGTAACGGTATTTTAAATATTTGCAGTCTCAATACTGCTCTCACCCTGCCCAGGAAAATGGAAATCTATGGTGAGAAGATGGAATTTCAGAAAGATTAGATTGAATTCTGCTTTGCTTCTTTTCTCCTGACAGAACATAACAAAAATTTAATATTTGAATTTGTCATGAAATAGCCATTTTCTGCAATTTGGAAATTTCCATGGGTAAGTATACCAGTATACCTTCTGTTTGTATTTTTGACTTCTGACCCCCCAATTATGAAAATGTACGTTACATAGCCCTCCTAAATTTTGTCTTCATTCTAACTGTCAGAGACAGAAAAATAACATCTGACAATCAATACTAATTTGTGGGAAAGCTATTTTGGGGGGCACATTGTTTTGCTTAGATAAAGGAGTACTGTGAAAGACACAAGCACTGTAACTTTAGGTTAGCTTTAATTACAATTGTACGGTCTGGACTTGGCTGACATAATGCAGCACTGGTGTGACATTCCTGTGTACTTTGAAATGCATTTAGTTAGAGCTCAACTGTGGCACTTACACAGATTGGGGGGTGGGGGGGTGGGGGGTGGGGAAGGGAGGGCACTAGCTAACTTTGGCTTTAAAATACCTATTTGGAGAAAAAACACATTTACATAAAAGCCCATGATCAGGTTTATTGTGAAAGAAAAGCCTCTTTCTTTTAATCATTAAATACAGACAGAACCTTCACATGACCCAAGAGCAAATGAAGTTACTTATGTTGGATTATATGCCAGATATAGATTGCTGCAACCAGTAAAATTTGCGGTCAAAGTCTGAAATGCTTCATTTTTCAAATGTAACTTAAAAATCGCAAGTTATTTTACATGGTGTTTCTAAGCAGAGTATTTCTTTAAGAGCGTAAGACTTCCTTTGTCATATTTATTACATAATGCCTCTGCCACCAAAGGAAGATTTTGATCATACTTGCTTTTTAAATTGTCAGATAATTGTTCTTCTGTTTGTATGTAGTTTACCTCACCAAAATCCCTAAGCCACATCTTCTGTGAAAATTTAACAAGAATGATGTTCAATATTGGATTCAAATTCTTGGGTAAATATGAGAGTTTGTACAAGGATACCATTGCAGTCATTCACACACTAATTATAATTCTTTAAAATTCAGTTGTAAATTCAATGAAAATCAGGGCCCTCTTTGTGATGGCACAGCAGGCGGTTTCAGGCAGGTGGCCATGCAATTGCTAGACAGAGGACTAAGTCTTCCCATTCCCTTACTGCTCCCTGCAAAGGCGTTATGGAGCTTCACAAGTGTCCTCTACAGTCCTGAAATGAACAACATTTTGGGACCGACTTCATTAGTGGTGAACCTTGACCTTTAACTTTTAGTCGTCTGTCTAGTAAGCAGCAATGTTTGAATGCAGGCAACATTTTGTATAATGGCAATATTTAACCTCTTCATATTCTAAATTTCTACTTGGAATTTATCTTTTTTATTTTGTTGAGGACTTCTTAGTGCATATATTTCTGACATTTAAAAAAAAATCAGTTGGAATTGTGTTAAAACACAGTTTTTTAGTTGCATGTTCTACTTACAGAAAACTGTGGTACTGTTGTAAAGGGATCGAAAAAAGGATTAGATGTATCAGCAGGGAATGTCTTTATCTTTAAAAAAGATAAAGAAAAAGATGTTACTTTCAGAGCATAAAAATGCAAAAGAAAAAAAAAAAGCAGCAAAGCATTGCAACTATAGTGACATATCCAACAAATCAGAGCAGTTCAGCAGTGCTTGAAAAAAGACCCTTCCAAAAATGCATACAGAAACCTGATGATGAATAGTCAAAGCATTAAAATGAAAACTTGATAAATTAATTTTACCATGTAATTAAATATGTTGAGCAAATACAGAGCTGGTTGCATACAATATATCTTCCAATTCTGTCACCAGAATTATTATGTGATTCTTTCAGCTAGCACTACATTTTCATATATGCAATATGAAGTGCAGGAGCAAGTTTTGCTGTACAGGAACTTTGGCTAAAGAAATTGTTCATCCAATTTTTTTGACTTCCAAATTTTCACTTACACAGTTGCTACTGAAGACAAACAATCATGCAATGTGGGCTCAAAAGAAAATCATATCTTAAAAAACTATGGGGACAACCCTTTGTTTCAGGCAGCTAGGAGGCCCTGTGTTGAGTAGAGGGCTGTGGACAAAGGATGACCCTTGGATGTTTTTTGAAAAGTGCATGGAGACAAAGAGGAGAGAGACCAACATATCCACCTGCCAAGAGGGCTTGGACCATCAGGATATAGTCACTGGTGTGACCAGACCCTGCTGGAAGTCTGCCCTTAAAGTAGTTTCAAACACTAGCTGAAATTAAAAATATATTAAAAGTAGCAACAATCTCTGTTCCACTTCATTGTGAATGCTGTTTCTCATTATTTTCCTTTTTACAATGCAGACATTATTATTCATTCTTTCAGAGAGGACAAAGTAGCAAATAAACACTTGCTTTTTGAACTGCATTTCATCCTTTCCCTTTGGAAAATTACATTTTTCACTGTAAAAGTGTGTTTTTCACTTTATTACAGAAACTGCTGTGCATTGGTTTGCTATGCATGTCTTCAATCATAATTTACTAATTACAGCTATACAACTGTTGTTTAATAATGAGGAAAGCTACCTTGAGGCCCTGATCCCCTGTAGGCCAAAGAAAAACCTGGAATTATGACATAAAATATAATTAAGTAAATGTACAGTGTTTATTTTGAAAATAAAATAGCAGAAACATATTGGCTTATAAGGGTACCTAGGGAAATTAACAGCTATCTGTGGGCTCCCTTCTGCAAACATGTGGAATAAAGCTTAGCATTAATTGTCAGGCTTCTTATGCATGAGGAGTATGGATAGCAAAGATGCCATCAAGCATGTAAATAAATTTTTAACAGAGGAAAGGTGTTGATAAATCAATTACACAGGCATAAATGAGCTAACAACTCTGCGAAGGAGAAATTATTTCAAATCACAATTTTCTATGCAAACTTATTAAAGGAAGTTTCACAGTCCTTTTACAGTCCTATGTTCATGTCTGTTAGCAAAGTGTACGCATGTCTGCTGTACTGGTGATTGAACCTAACTCATTAGACTGACACAATAGCTCCTCACAAGTTTGTTATGTTACATTATACCCCGAGCCAAATCTGGACAGCCGTAGCATGTCTCATTCTTTTGAGAGACAGCAAATACCCATGAGCTCAGGCTGACATTCTCAGATTATGAACAACATGATGTTACAGTGCAAAGTACAAGTGTACCTAGTTACAAATAAAATCTTTGAGCCTAAGACAAACAGGGATGGGGAGCTGGTTGCTCATGTGTGGTATGAGTTTGATATCCCACAGCTAAAATGTCTCCAATTTTGCTGGTTAGTCCCATTAAGGAAATGAAGCAAAATTACCGAACACAGGAAAGAAAAACTATGCTGAATACTGGAGAGTCCACTGAGATTTGGGAGCAGAGGCACATCTGTTCCCAGATGTCAGCCTGATCACATGCTGTGACCCACAGCTATGCAGAACACTCTCTTGCAAAACCAGCACTTCAATCTGTGGATGTGCGTGAGGCCAGCCAATGTATCAAAATTGAGCAAGAAATGGTTAATCTGGTTTAGTTATCAGTGTAAGTCCCTCTCTCAGAGAGCTGTGCTTTTTTAATATTGAGAATAGGACAACGTTGATAAATTAAAATCTCTCTGGATTATAAACCCCTCAATTTCTGGCCTTTTAAACAAACACCATCCTGTTGTAAACAACCTTTTAGTATTTACTCTTTCTTTGACTCATATTTTTTTGTCTCTGAGAACAGGCCACTGTTACTCAAAAGGCACAACAGAGTTTATTGTTTTGGCTCAGGCCTTGATTAAATTGCTGCTGCCAGCTTCCATAGGCAAGGCACAGAGACAACACTGTTGTTGACTCTTCAGCATTGGCAGAAAGTTCCTAACTATTAATGGTTTGGCTCTTCTGAGTAGGAAGTTGATACAACATCCTAATTCATACAATAGCAGAAAAAATATATTCAAGAATATTGTTCAGACAGAGGATATGCAGGATGAGGAGACAGTAGTGTGGAAAGCATCACTTTAAAAATTGGTTTATGTGAAACTTGATTTGGAAATTTGAAAGGTTTCTTCAACCAGGAATATACTTTGCCTGCTTTGACCTAACTGTCCTGCATGTTCACTGTGGCCAGCAGTAGTAGTTGGCCAGGACTTGGAAGGGGGAAGAAAAACCTGTGATTCCCACCCCACCATGCGAGGAAAGCAGCACCATAGGTGAGTCTCTTCCTTACCCTTTCACTGGGGTTGAGTTTTTCACGTGAAGTCAAAAAACTCAGAGAAGCTCAGAAAGCAAAACAACTCCCTGACCAGAACCTAAATGTTATGTCTTCCCCACACAGCCTCTCTCCCTGCCATAGGAGGAAGACATACCATACCTTTAAATATCTCCTAACTCACATGGAAGAAGCAGACTCTTAAATTTTCCAGGATGCTTTCTTCTCCTGTCATGGTAGCATCAGTCGAAAGAATGCACCTGGGAACTGAGAACATAAGAAGGGCAAAGCCAACTCTACCGCCTACTTCAAAGCTGCAGCTCCTCTAGCACCTGGAGACCCTCAGCAGCTTCCAGGCTTTACCTGGGATGGCACACATGAAGGGAAAAGGAAGAGGGAAGAGGAAGGGGGCAGTTCTATGAGCAGGTTGATCTCATGAAGCTGAACTCTAGCTGCTCAGAGAAGTAAAACACAGCAGCTGTCAGTGCATGGATTGCCCATAGACCAGAGTGAGGTTCGCTGTCTGCTTTGGAACGAAACAAAACAATATCTTTAAAGTCTACAGCTGGGCATAATTCCTGTTATGGCAGATGGAGCAGCACTCTCATCCACATTGCTCAGATGGGCATTTTCTACAGTCAGGTTCTTCCACAGGAGCTAAAGGGACAAACTGGTGTCCCAGGGGCGACAGAAATATCATGAGCAACAAGAGGTTAGAGCTGTGCTCTCCTTAACAGCACAGAAGGCTTTTAAGTACAAAACTTAATTTCAAGCACACTTGCTCTCTCTGCAGGAGTGCCAACAGTCTTGCAGCCAAAGTCACAGCTGTAAAACAACCTTTAAGGCAGGCCTCATGAGTAACTGTCAGGCCACAGGGGCATGGCATGAAAGAGGAGTGAAGAGAGCTGGCATTCCAGCAGCATCTCACGTGCTGAGGGCTTGTTTCATAACCTGAAATGCCCCTTGCTTGAAAGGTCAGGGTGCATTACCACAGCGGAACTACTTTGGACAAGTAGCTCCTTGTCTGGAATATTTAGCTTGGCAAGTTGAGAATTTACTAAGTTTAAAAGAACAGTTGACTCTCATTAAAAAATAAAAGAGAAAGAAAGAAAAAAAAATAATAATAAAGGAAGGATCAGCATAGGCTCAGGAGAAGTCCAATGGCTGAGTAATATTTAGGGTGTATAATCTGAAAACCTGTCAGATATAACAGTTTTGTCACACTGTTTTTTGGGGGAAAAAAAGCAAAAAATTATTCCTCTGTGGGCAATTTTCTTCTAGTACTCAAAGATTCTTTTTACATTATTGCTGTCCATTAGAGTAACATGTTTTGGAGCAATCTTTGCAACACCAGAAAGAATTAACAGCTCTGATTTTCCTTTATATTTATATAGCAAGGGAGAATGAAGAAGAGTGAAGGAAGGAGAAGGTCAAAAGAACAAGAATCTTCCCCTTTTCTTTGCATTTGTGAAGAGTTCTGGATGAAATTTCAAATTTCAGTAAAAGCCATTGCACATTCCTGAAATATCTTTTGAATGAGTTAGGAGGAAAAAAATGTAACTTTCTCCTAAAAAACAAATGGAATTGGAAGGAGATAAAGAAAGAGTACTTTTGTTGAGTTAATTGATATAAAATCAGCTGTTTTGGTATTTCTATCACAAAGGAATATTACAAATGTCCTTGCTCTGGGAAAGAAAAAAAAAAAAAAAAAAAAAAAAAAAAAAAAAAAAAAAAAAAAAAAAAGCTACTTTTGGGAGAAGTGGGCTTAATTTGGATAAGTTCCCTTGCTCTTGGAATAGTATAGTATATTCACTGCCCTGGCACAACTGTCCATCCACAAAGGTCCAGTAGCATTTTCTGCTGTTGACACTTTACCTCACTGCCATCCCCTGCACTTTGACTGGAGGCATTTGTAACATTATGGTGAAGACGTGATCTCAGTGGGTTTGCACTGCCACTTTATACACTGCCCAGATGGAAGACAGACTTTAGGCCAAACACTCCACTGGATTCCCATGTGCTGCAGCAAGAAGAGGCAGAGCTGCTAACACCTGAAGCAGTGTCATAAATAAGACCCTCAGGGTAACATAGAGCCAGAGGAGTATTCTGTCGTGCTTTATTTCAAAATACACAATGTAAGTTGAATGTCATCATATCTATACAACACAGAGACTTGTTTCTACTCATCAAATTAGAAAAGGACATCAGCTGAGACATCTAGAGGATATTGCACTAGCATTTCCCAGTCCTGATATGTGATATGACTTTAAAAATACCAGTTAACCATCAGGCCTGGTTTCCAAAACCAGTGTGAAGATTCTAGACTCCGCAGTTTTTCAGTAAAGCTCCTTGTCTGCTCTCATACCATTTCAGTGGCTGAAATGAATACTGAAAAATGAAAACCCAAAGAACTTCTGGTATTTTTCACTATGCAATATCTACATGGACAAACAAATTCTTTTGAGTGGGAATAGTTCCAGGCTCAAAGGATCAAACACTCAAATGATGTCAACCCCACTTCATGTCCTTCCCTTGTGGCAACATAACCAGCATGACAGGTAGGCATAATCACTACCAGGATGCACAGGGTGAAAATCAGACCAAAGCAGTGCAGGATTTTTTCTAGTTTTTGCATTGATATCCACGTGTTGGTGCCTGCAGACAGGTTTTGTTCACACTCATTAAAGAGGGAGCTTCTGCAGAAATGTACTATTGAAAACACCTTGAGGCATCAAATGCGAAGTTTTTTAAAAGGATTGGTTTCTGCACAAGCCACTAAGCCAGAGAGGTAGAAGCTACATGTTCAGAACCTCCCAGCCCTGTCACTCTCTCTGAGGAGACAACACTGGAAAATCTCCCCCATATTCCATCTGGTATTTGGGTCTCTCTTACTCATCTTGCAAAAAAACTGGGGGAGTCTGGAGTTCAAGGAAATACTTCCAAGAATATTTATTGATTCCTAAGAACCAACAGAAGTTAATCCAAGTCTTTGACTCATCTGATTTAGTGTGAGTTTCCACAGGACCATTGTACTGCAGTAGAGTCCCCCTCCCCACAGGAGCTGCTCAATTCCTTCTGGTAAACCAAATAGTTCCACTTTGAAAGCTGTGTTCTCATCCCACAGTATCTTTGATGAGACAAGTTCTCTTGGGCCCCCCTCAAAAATGACCTTGCCGTTCCTCTGCTCACTGATGTACACCAGCCCTTCTTTGGACCTTGCTGCAGGCTGAGTCCACCTGTCCTGGAACATGACGTGGCAGCAGGCACCGCTTTCTTGATGTCTCACCAGATGCTTGTACTTTCCATCAGGTGCTTTCCTCCCTCTTAGAGGGACTTGGTGCAATCTTTCCTAACACAGAGGCATTGTCAGGAGGTGGCTACGTGGTTCCTTGATTGTGCTCAAGTGACTTCTGTCTCCCAAAGAGATGTGTAGGGAGTTCATGGGAGCAGAAGATGTAGAAGGTTCAGGCTCTGCTAAAGCTTGGATTTTCTGCAGTTATGGCATTTCACAGATACTTTCTGCATAGTAGTTTGTGGCTGCAGTATAAACTATACACTATTTGCAAGCAGGTCTACCTAAATCACAGTAGTTAAGATGCCCTGGATATAATCCTGAATCATCTGTAACAATGTGCAAGGACAGCCCTACAAATTTTGTTGGTGATAGTATCTTTTTATGATACCTTTTAGGGATCAAGTATTCTAGATTTTCACTCTAAGGATTGTAATTATGGGTTGCTAGCAAAGGGATTTCAGAGGTTTTGGGAGAGCATGAGGGACAACGGTAATACTGTTATTGAATCAGTCCAGCATCTCTACAGCATATTAGAAGAAAATTCATGTCCTGGATCATTTTTACAACATAACTTTGCCTTGTGAATATTTTTGAGAAGACATTCTTCAAAAGAATACAGAATAAGAACAATTCAGATGTGACAAAACAAGACAGTGTCCATGCTCTCACAGTCTTCAGGATTTTCAGTACTCTTTTGCTGGTGCTGTGAACATGAGCAAGCTTAAGCAGAACATAACCACAGAATGGGCTGTCAGCCCAGTCACCATCCCCTGAGGAAAATGTGGCAAGGCAAAATGATGTCACAGTCTTGGTGTCTTGGCTAAAATGCAGACTAAAGATTGCAGCATTTGCTTGGTCTTTGTTTAAATCAGAAATGAAGCGAACAGTAAGCTGTAGCTACCCACTGTATATGGTTGCTCTCCAACAGTTGCTGCATTAGTTGCATTTCTGGGACAGCTAACGCAAAGTTACCTTTTTTGTCCCTTGGCTTTTACCAATGAAATCAACGGTGATCCAGTGGGAGGTGCCTACACCACGTGCACAGCCAACAAAATCAAGTAGCATCTCTGCAGATGGAGGCTGTTTTCACAGAAGAAACTCACTAAAGATGGATAACATGAAGAGGAGGAAATGATTGTTGTGATATCTGCTGATTGAGAGTGCCCCAGGTAAGCCATATACTTCCCAATTTCACTGCCAGCAAGCAGACCGTATTTTGTACCTGATGGAAAAACTCACCCCTCACCACATCTGATTATTTCTAAGTAATGACACTGATGGCTCATCACCTGAACTGTTAGTTCACCAGGACTTATTAACATGGAGGCTTTGAACCCAGGAACATTCGACAAAGGCTGATTAATAACCACGTAACACACCTGCCCTTTTTTAGGACTCTCAGGATCACATTCCTCTCTTGAAATGTTTTGATAGATTGGCACAAACAGTGTACTGCTTGACCTTAATCCAACTCAAACAAATAGTTTATCTCTCTGCTGTAATCAATCTCTACCTGTGTAAGAGCAAAAACTGGCTGAAATTCCTTAAGTGTTCAGAAACTCAACCCATCCCAGTCTCCTTGAATGTCAGGATAGTAAGAAATACTTTGCACTAATTTTCTGTCCTATTTTTCTGGGCTATTGAGCTCTGATAAAATCCCCAGGAGTTTCTACAGTTCATTACTATAAAGGAAAAGAATAGCACAGGTAGATTAAAGTCAGTGAAGCTGCGGAAAGAGTGTTAAAATTACAAACTAGTGCACTATTTATATATCTATACAGAAGGACACTGGAGTGTATTTTCCACTTCAGCATGTGACCAGTCCCAGGGACTGCCTCAGCCCTAATCTATGCATGTGCCTACAAATTTTGGTGACCTCTCACAAATTATGGTCACAAATACACATAAGAGTGCTGACTGCTGTACTGTGATGCAGCTGTCTCACTACTCTAAAAGTGTACTCTGAATTAAGAGTCTATAAGACAATAATAATTTCCCATCATAGTATGTCACCTAATCCAATATGCATCAAGGAAGCAGAACATTACTTCTTTAAATGTAGTAGATATAAAACTATTTGATCCTATCAACAAGACCAGCTGGAGTAGAAGCTGAAAATCTACAAGGAGCAATGTGTTGCTTGGTTTAAGATTGTGCATGAAAAAATTCAATCCCATATTTAGTAAATCTTTTGTGATAAGTGTTATAAATAAAAACTATTTATTCATAACATCACACCCTTGACTGTGAATCATTCATATTGCCAGCCATCAAGCATTAAATAAACACAAAGATTCTGTCTTGACTGCAAGTAAAATCTAGTTTTGTTAAAACACAAGAGCTCATTAGGCATATACAGATTCAAACACCTGCATTGTAATACTTTGCCAATTCAGTGCCATAAAACACAGCAGATGCCTCTGTGTCTGTGGGATGTTACCCTAAAAGCTAGTCTCCCAGCCTGAGACACTGCACTCAGCTATGTCCCATGGCTAAAGAGATTAGTTCCAGCCAAGGGATAATCCAAATCTATTAGGGCTATTAGCACATGACACACTCTTGCCCACCCTTAATTACAAAAGAAATATCTCCTGTGGACCAAGAGCACAAGTACAGAACTCTTCTGCTTGGCCCAGGAATGACAGCAGTTTCAATGCCAGAAGGCTGTTCTGTTATTTGAGCAGAGCTCTGCTTCCCCACATTTTATTTACTGAGCAAAAGATTCAGAGGATTCATTATTAAAGACATCTCTGTGAAGGCAACTGAAGAACATTATAATGTTGCAGGGAGTAGGAAAAGTAAAATGGAAACGAGAGAGGGGCCAGACAATGACAGTCCTCTCCCCAGAGGTCTGCTTGTGGCACTTCATCAAGGCAAGAAATATACTATGAATAAAATGTCCCAGACAGATCCTGGTCCCCAGTCACTGACCTCCTGCCCATCCTAACAGGAGCTTACAGGCAAGCCAAACTGGGGATGGAGATTTCCTGTGAGACATGTTTCCAACACCACTGCCTCCACCCCTTTCCAGCACCATGTGTTGATAGAGGAATCCAAAACACTATTGGCTAGCAACTTCTGCTGATGTTGTGGTCCCTGGGAAAATTATAGTTAACTCCTTCAATTCAGAAAGAAATGAAAGTTTTCTAAAATGTAAGGGAAGCAAAACCTGGTCCAGTGAACTTCATAACTGGGGAACAATGAGGGGGCTTACAGCATTTACTTTTAAATATCTTCCCAAGAGCCCTGGGATAGCTGCAGGCTAAGACCCAGCATTCACTCTTCTTGCAGAAGAGTGAGAGCAGGGTGTTTGTTCTGGTTTGTTGTTGGATTTTCATTTGGTTTTGGGGTTTCTTTTGCAATCCTGTGCCTGGCACTTTTTAAGTATGCTCTCTGTAAGCTTGGGAACTATCTGTTCCTGGTGCCGGAATATGCCCAACTTCAACCACACAACAGATGTAAAGAAAAGACTTTATCCACACTGCTTCACCACCCTTGCTCTTGGTGAAGAAGAAAAGAGAAAGCACAGTTTTTCCAACCCTTTCTCCAAGCCAGTAGCAGCAAGACAGGAGAGATCTGAAGGCCAAAATTGCTTTAGAGGCATAAACAAACAAGGGCTCTCCCGACCACAGATATTTTGAAGGGAACAAGCTTTATCTGAGGTCTGGCCAGCACAGCCACTCGTGAAAACACATGGATTCTATGTGTATGTGAGCACTTGAACTTCATGGTTATAAATTTTGACAGTTTTCTCAACTTCGATGCAGCATGAAATGAGTGCCAAATCGTGTGCAGATTCAAGTGGTCAGAAGCCCCCTGTGCTTGGCACATGACTTCACATCTCCAGCACTGCCAACAGGGCTCTCAGCAGAGCATGTGCACATGGCTGGGTGTGTATGCCAGATAGCAGGAACAGCTCCTTCATCACAATCTGTCCTGGCAATATCTGGTACTTGCCAGAAGAGGCCAGGTGACATTCCACAGCACTGGAGCAAGATTCTAGGCAACCTTTTGACAAAAGACCAATAAATGACATTAACTTGCTAAATCAGTTTTATAAAGGTTCACTTTCCTGACCTCACTGGCTGTATCTCCTAGAGAGTAGGGGAATTTGGTCTTCATTTGCTTAAAATGAGAATAATGCCAAAACATAAAGCAAGCCATAAATCCGTAGTTCTTCCATAGTGATGGTTTTGTGGACAATTTCCAAGGAATAATTCTGAGAAGTATGCAAGAACTGCTTTCTCTTAATCAGGCTTAAAGGCTTAAAGTGGTTGTATAGAATATCTACCTCTGTAGAACTTTTCTTCCTCTGCTCAAAACAGTTTAGCATTTTTTTTTTTTCAAGGGGTCATATAAGGGATAATGAACAGAAGGGAACCCTTCCTACTGAGTTCATTGGTTTGCAATCCAGTTACCACGATAGCTAATAAGCTAGAATTAGGGAACTCCTGTTCTCTTTCTCCCACAATTAAATTGCAATTTTCTTCTATGATACACAATGTCTGGGACAAGGCACAGAACTGTGGAATTAACATAGATGTGCTGAGGTTTATGCAAACTTTATTTTTTTCAGTTTGACTTATTGGCTATTCTACTATTGCCATTCCTCTGAGTTATACGACTTGTGCTAGACTGCATAAAGTAATAGCAAAAGATCTGTCTGGATGTAAATCTCACAACTCAATGATTGTATTTCTGTTTCAGTTTTGCTTGCTAGTAGACAGACTACAGAAAATTATATATATATTGTTCTTCCGTAGATGATTTATCCACTGTTGTGAATAACAACAAAAAGCAGAATAGGCCAGAAGAGAAAATCTCTGGTCACTTAGGTACCACTTATCAAAAAGAACTGCTACTACTTAGGAAATCACATCAGAAAATGCCTATTTGTTCAAACAGAATGTGTTACAAAAGAAATGGTGCTGATTCAATTTCCTCTATACATAAAAATAAATTTTAAAAGGTTTCAATCAGCACTTTGTCAGTGCAGTTTTTAGTGCATAATTCAAAAATGACATTTTGGTTGGAAACATGAGTTCATTGAAATTAATAACCCAACATTACTTGAAAATGAACCCCTATTTAATTTCAAATTGGCCTGATCTTTCTATCTATCCTTCTTACTTCTCTCTGACATGCTGTTCAGGATATTTTCCAAAATACAGGCTTTTGAAAGGAAAATGTAGACAGCCAGATTTACTTTAATTAAATACTTTAATTAAAGAAGAAAAAAAAAATCCTATCAATTCTGATTATTCAATTGTGTGGCAAATAAAAAGAAAGTTTGCTTGATCTTTTTGCTGGTTTAACAAATTGAGTCACCCAGGCAGTCAAAAAACAGTTCAGAAAGCAGATGTTCCCATTTTCTGCAGAAGCCTGGAGACATTCAATTGAAATTCCACAGAACAGCCAAGCTGTTAGAATCACACTTGTTATCACACTGGAAAAATGTGAATTAGAATTACACATGTATCAATTCATTAGATGGCTGGGAAGAAAACAAACACAATAGTTACTCACTGAAGTCTAAATGCAATTGTCACTAATCACAGTGAGAAAGAGAAATTAGCAACTTCACAACTGGTGAGACAAAAGGAATAATGTACTTCTTGGCCCAGAAGAGAGGAGATCAATATGGCTTTATCAAAAGTCTTTGTGACAAAATAGCTTCATCACTGTACTTGTCTCATTGAGAGCAAATGTTAAAATATATACCTGGTTCCAGTCTTTGCACAGAAGGTGAGCATTTTTGTATCACATAGATTATTGTAAAGTGGAAGAGGAGACTCAGCCAGCACAAAAAGATGATGCTTTATGCTCTATGTCTGAAAAGCCCTGTCTATGTATTGTTTGTTCACTTTTATGCTCCTTAATGTTACACTTGCTTACTGCTGCTCAGAACATGGAACATATTCACTTGAAAAGCGAATAAGCTTAAAAAAAAGCAATAATCTTAAATAAAAAAGACACTGAGAAAAAGTATGATTGAATATATCAGACCTGATTTACAACAATAGGCAGGTTATAAAAGCTTTGCTGAAGATTTGCCTTCTCTGCTTGTTGTAGGAGGTGTATGCCTGCTGGTTTAATCTGTTTGCTTGCATTTACTTGATTCCTTTCACTTACTCTGATGTTGATTTCAAGCAAAAGAGAAAGTTGCTACTGCCTCGGAATGATCTTTTTTTTTTTTTTTTTTTAAATTCCCTGAGGAGGAAGGAGAAAGGAATTTCAAGTAGTTTTCTTCTTCTTTTTATTTTTCTTCTTCTTTTTTTTTTTTTTTAAGCCTCAGTAATGTTCATGGCCCTCAAGTTTTCTGACCTTCCTAAACACTGTTGAAGTGGTGGCAATCTCTACCACTTCAGAGGTACTGAGAAAAGCTCTGGACTAAAAATGGTTAGTGCACTAATTGCATAAAAAGAGAAGCACACAGACAGTCTTGCAATGCCCTGTCTGGGGTGTTTGGCAGATGCTCTCCATCATCAGGGAGCAGACTCCCTGGGACCTCTCCTGTCAGTTGGCCTCAAGTCACCAATACTGCAGTCAAGCACATCCTATACTCCTTCCCATAAACTGATCAAACTTTAAAGTAATTTCAACAACCACAGTACTTCTTTTCAGAGTACTACTCCAGAAACTAGACTGCTTGCAAATGTCCTTTGTCACTCCAACAGTCCTCAGGAGAGCTATCTGTGGAACCACAGGGCTAAAGACCCTTGGACCTAAAGCTAAGTAACTTTGTTTGTAGGGTTAGTGTTCGGCCCACTAAGGAAGCTGGGACAGATCAAACCATCCAGCACTCATCTACTGAAGGACCTACATGTGCAGCTGTGACACCACAACCTCAGTCCTCCAGCTTCAGAGGCAAGCCTGGAAATGGCTACTGACCTACCCATTGTACAGGCACAGCAAACATCCCACCACTGTGCAACAATCTCACAGTCATTAGCCACAGAGCATTTTTCTGATTCCATCTCTCTGCAGGCACACAGGTGGTACAGGATCCTTCAGTCATCTGGTATAAATGTCTTCTCAAATGAGATCCCATCTGCTCAGGTCTGCTATGAAGACCAGTCAAAGTCTTAAGTTCCAGGATTGCGTGATCTGGCAGAAACCTGATTTAATGATTGGCAATTGTACTTTTAATAACTGATACAGCCATGAAGCAGGTGGATGGAATGCCAGAGAATGGTTAGGACAGCATCTTAAAAAATACAAAAGGTGACAATAAATAATTGTATGTGGCAGAATTTATCACAACTCCAGGGAAAATCTTCTGCCCTCTTGATCCAAACCATCTTCTGACATGGCACCTTACCTTCATCTCAAGTTTTATTAAATGTTAGCCAGTGCACCACTGATTATTTAAAAGCACTGAATTAGATGATAGATGCCTGAACTTTGTTCTGTTCAACACCTTTCCCTACTTCTGGAAGCTTTTCTTGCTCATATACACATCATGTCCAATTTATCACAGGGTCCACAGGTACAAAGTCAGCAATGGATTTCACTTTGTGGATCTTTTTATTTTTTTGAGAATTCACTTCCAATTTGTTAAAGAAATAGAGAAGTGTTGAATCATCTCTCATATACTTACAGAGTGCACCAAGTAGTTCTGCTCAGCATACAGATAACAGGGAAAAATATACTGAGCCAATGAATTTAAATCACTTAAACCAGAGGAAAAATAAAAAAGTAAATGCAGAAGCTTACAATTCATCTTTTAGAATTCTCCCTTGTTTCTTCACTGACTACTTCTATAATGGATGAATAGGAGCAAATCCCTAAATAGCTAAGTAGCAGACAAAGGGTTTTAGCCATTTTAGTGAATTTTAAACTAAGATTCAAGGGGCTGTCTCTGAGCCTGACACTTGGTTATCTTGCCTGTAGGTAATTCAACAGCCTGCTTATGAAACTGGCATCTGCCAGTAAAGCCCTGTACTTTGCAGAGCCACATATTAGTCACAAGCCCTATTTATAATGCTTTATGTATTCACCCATTTATCTGGTTGCCCTAAGACTGTGATTGTTCTAAAATGTTCTGAGTCCCGTCCCTAGTTACTGACGTGCCTTATATAACCTGAATGATGCTCAGGTTACTTGCATTTGCTTGATTCAAGCTGTGTGCTCCCAGAAGCCTTACGCTGCATGGGCCCCCAAGCACTTCCAGCAAATCCCCAAATGTGTCACGTTCAGTTTGACAGAGCCTTACAGTGCACCCCTTTGCAATGTGCTCTCATCCAGCTGATGCCCTTTTCTTGCAGAAGAAAAGAATGGTCCTCTGCAATCTGAGTAAATTTACAGTATTCCTTGAGTTCAAATGGAACTAGATTTATTGCCTGTTGCTGTAAGTTTTTTGTATTGAAGTTGTTTGCTTTAGCAATTGCTGTTCTTTGCTTTTTCTTAGTTTAATATGGTGTTAAAGGGCATGAACTTGAAACTAGGAGTAAACGTGCATTTAATATCCTTCTTGCTGCCTTTACTTCTTATTTCTATGTGTAACAGACAAACTGTTACTTTTTGCAAATTCTTTTGTTCATAATTGGCCATTGTATATAAGTTTGAGCATGCAAGTATTGCTGGTTGAGAATCTGGCTTGGGAAATAGCATTTTTAATATTCCCCTTTGAATCCATTGCATAGTTATTGCATCTAATTTATCTTATACTAAGAAACTTGTTGTCGTTTCTGTGATGAAGATGCAGAAATAGAAAGCTTCTAATTCTGAAATATATCACCCAGTCTTAAAGAGTCCTATTTTTTCTTCAGTTTGTAGTTCACCATTAGTAAAGCATTTTAAAATTTGTCTCTGAATAAGCTGTTTTAAAGATCTTGGGGGCATGCAGAGATATTTGATCTATACTTTCAGCCAGTTAGACAGTAGATACATGCTAATGTTCTTATCAAATAGCAGTCTTGAATTACATAATACTCACTCTTGTTTAGAATTCAATGCCAAAAGGAATGGTTATGAAGGTATTAGAGTTTAATATGTTTGCCTGTCTTCCACTGAAAAATTGTTTTGCACAGAAAGTGAGAAGTTCTTCAAAATGAAACAAGAAATACTGAACTCATTTCCCACTCTGTTATTTGGGTTATTGCAACCTTGCAAAATTGTCAGAAAAATTAAGCAACTAAAAATTAAATTAACTCTTCTTTATTAATATAAGGAACATTAAAGGGGAGTGTAATTAAAAGATACATTACTTATTTTGCTCTATTCACTACCTCTTGCTCATTATCTATATCAACTGAGAGTTTGCAGGGATGTCTTATCTCCTCCATCAAGATACAAAATCTTCTCCCAGTTTCCCCCTGAGCTGACTCACTTTTGACCTAGTTACTTTCACTTTATTTACAAAATAGTAGATGCTAATGCATCAAATTTTGTACACTTTCAGACTAAGTGAGATCGCTTTGAATGAACAGGACTGCATACCCTAGCAATGCTATCACTAAAATAGTTTCCAATTCATCATAAATAAAAATATCTTGTCTTACACTGAAGGCATTTGTTTTTCATTTTTAAATTATCATACTGGTAATTTATACTTTTTAAATGTTATATTTCAGGCTTTATATATGCAAATCATTTTCTACTTTCTGTTTTCCACCAATAGATGGCAGATGAAGCTCTAGAAAATTATTCACTTGATACAGCATGAGATAACCTATAATTTGGAAGTACCTAGCCAGCTGTAAATTACTGCTTTCTGACACCTCCTTTGATGTGATCATGACTTAGTCCTAGCCCATCCACCTTGCATTACAAACCTTAGTCTAAGTTTAGGAATAGCTCCATGTTGTACGTAAAACTCTTTTTTTTTTTTTTTTTTTGTCCTACTCCATTAGGTCAAACTGACGTTTGTGCACACCAGCTTTCTCTCTTGGTTTTGTCTCTCTTGGTTTTTGGAGAAGGTTTTGTCAGTGGGTTGTAGCATCTGTTACATTCATTCAGGGTCTTAAGACTGAGCTTTCTGTAACTAAACACAAAAAAGCTCTGCATTCATACTCATGTCAGAAATCATACCAACTATAGGCTGCAACAGAATAGCTTAAAGCTCAGGCTTTGACTTCCAGTTCCAGAAAAGCTAGAAACACAAGGAGGGAGTGCAGGAGGAGAAAGAGCCTACTGCACTGACAAAACTTACTCTAATATACCTCATTCAGGATGCTCCTACTGTGATAATATAATTCTTCATATACATTGCTGCATTTTTTTTTAAATCCTTTTGCTTTTTCTGAAACACAAAAGCAGAAGGGATTGAATCTTGTTTACATACAAGCTAAAAGGATGTGGTGCTAAAAGTCACAATAGAGTGGTAAAAAAAGATGAAGATTTTCCTCTGCTCATGTTATAATTATTTTAAGAGCAGCAAGTAATATGTTGTAGTCGATTAATAGTAGGATCTAATTGAAAAATTAATAGAACTGTGCATAAACCACAGAGTTTTAGGACTGCAGAGCACAAAAGGATACCTTTCCCTCTAGGCAATCTGCATTAGGAAATGTACATTATTTTTCCTGCAAAATGATTTCCTGAAATCAGTCTGCCTCATAATTGCCCTGCTGTTACTGGCAGTCTAAGTATTGATGAGTAAGTGACCATTAGAGCTCAGCTGGTTCTTGTATACATCACAATACCTCCTCTAGGCTGACCGAGTAGACAAATTTGATTGCTCTCATCCCTGCATGGCAGCCTTGATGATTTCTATTAATTCACTCCCTTCCGTAATCCTTACATTTTTATAAGTTAATTTGGTTTTCTGAGCTCCACTTTCAAGTATAATTCTCAGGATGTATTTGATATTTTCCACTGTTTTGCTGGCAAGAGCAGCAAAACATGGATAAAACCCAAGGTCATCAGGAAGTACCAATGGTTAGACACTGGACAATGAAGATCATGCAGCTCAGTCAGTGACTATTAATCACTCTCTACCAGCAATATTGCAGAAAAGAAGCTGCTTCAAATTAACAGCTCTCCAGTGAACTGGGGAAGTTTGGCAGCATATATCATGACCAAAAATTACAAAACTTAATTTTGGATGACCAATTTAGGTGCCTTTGTCTTTCTAGTCCTGACAACAAAGACAAGACAGCTGTTTGGAACTGTTGTAGTTTTGACTACACAGGAACCTGAACTTCCATCTCTATCACCTCAGGAAAATACCCCAAATAAGACAACATGAATGACCCCTTCAGATACTGTACCTGTCACTGAATGTGAAACAAATGGGTGCAATTAAAAAATGAATTCCCAAGGGACAGGTCACAGCATGCAAAAGCAGCACATGACCACAGACTTGACAGTAACACGATGCTAAGCTGTACATTACCTTGACCCTCAAATAACACACAGCACATTCTATCACAACAGAACTATTAAATAATCAGACTGTCTCAAAGCTACACATTTGCCCTTAGCTTGTCTTTGCTTGGAGCCTTTCTCCCTGAAGAGTAAACTTTTCATTCAAACCTCAACTGAGAGCAGCCTGTAGTTAGTGAAACTGCAGAGAAAGGTCTGTAAACAATACCTGCTCTGTAGAGAACAAGCTGACCTTTATAGACGTTAAACAAAACAAAAAGGGTTGATTGATGCTGGGTAGTACCTGCTTCTCTCCAAAATATTAAAACCAAGAAAGTCAATGGAAGGTTAGTTCATGAACATACAGTGTGATAAATTATGTCAGTGAGTTGTGGGGGAAAGCATGATTTGGCAAAATATTTAGGGCAAAAAACCTGTATCCTCAGCTGGAGAAGGAAAAAAGTGTGTAATGCTGACTTCTACTAAATGGAAAAAAAAAATAAACCAAACCTATATAATCTAGAGCAGGTCAGTTTCTCAAGTATCCATGACTCATTTATTTAAAATTCTGATTAACACAGTAAGACATCGTACGTTCTTTAGAATAAGAACTCTATTTGTAAACTCCAACAGTGAACTACAATTTAGCCACAAATGTGCTATTAATATAGAAAAGGACAATCTAAACTAGATATAAACATGGAATCACTTGTGTTGGAAAAGGCCTTTCAGATCAAGTCCAACCACAACCCAGCAGTTCCAAGTCCCCCCTTAAGCCATGCCCCTCAGTGCAACTTCCACAAGTCTTTTAAATACCTCCAGGGCTGTCGACTCAAACACTTCCACAGGCAGCCTGGGAATGCTTTATAAACCTTCCAGTGAACAAACTGTTACCAATATGCAATTTAAGGAGTAATTTGAGATCGTTTCTTCTTGTTCAGTCACTTCTGACTTGGGAAGAGACCGATACCTACCTTGCTACAAACTCCTTTCTGGTAGTTTTAGTTTCAGTCTCCCTGTGTATTGTTGAGCCCCACAGCTCTCATCCAGGGCTAACAGGACACAAGAAGCTATTTACAGACAGCTACAATATGTCTCGGAAGCAAAAGGCACAACCCCACAGCACCTTTCCAATACTGTAAACTAGCACCTAACCATGCAGTGAAAGCAATGCCGGGACAGAATTACCTTGATACAAAAAACATTTATGCCCAAAATGTAATGCTGTCCTTGTCATGCTTTTTATAGGCTTTAACCATGGTTTCTAGAAGACAGCAAAAATGCCTCTGGACAGCAGAGGAGCTATCTGGCATTAGAGTTATTTGCAATGCAGGATGACTTGGAGGAATTTAAGGATCATATTATGATTATGCAAAAAATCTGCTGAGAATCTGAGATGAAAGAGTTGAGATCACTGAAGTCAAGAGGCATTTTGATTTCAGTGGGACCAGCATATCTCCCTGGCTTTTAAGCAAAAATATAAATCACATAGCTCCAAAATAATAAGTTAATAATCAACATATTTTAGGCAATTTTGTCTAAAGTGAGGAAGAGAAGTCTGCTAATGAAACATGAAAGTGCAGGTACATGTCTTGGGATTGGCTATTAGGTAAGCTCTGAACAAAACTGTGGCAAAAAGAAGTGACTTTTCAGACAACTCCCAAAAGCAAAGTTATGATCACATTAGGAATCAGTGTTAAAGAGACAAAGAAGCTTTTGAAACCAGTGCAGCAATGTAAAAATAGGAGAGAGAAATAAGTAGTTATCCAACAATAAATGCATTCAGAAGATCAGCAATAAAGCTTGTTGATGTGGACTGATTTTCAGATATTCTAAGCCAAGTCTGACGGAGGCTCAGGATCACTGAGTATCAAGGAAACCTACTTTATTCCTGTGCACTCTAGCAGACTGCATAGTACCCCATTCATTTTAGCTGCAGAAAAATGATTGAAAACTTCTATATTTTCCTGGTTACAAACTAAAACTATTTACCATTGGTGTGGCCTCTGTGAAATCCATCAGGAGGTCACCTGGCTCCAAAGCAAATGTACTCCCAGCATCTGTGGAACTCTAAAGGCAGAAAAGAAACTCAGCACTGGAATAAAGAACCATTTAATTTCTGTAATTTTGTCAGGGTTTTTTAAATTCCTTAAAACACAGATTGCCAAACGGATTAAAAATTTCACACCATGTTTTTCAACTATGGCTACTCCGGAAAGATGGAGAACATAATTATGCACCTTTAAAATCCAAGTGAGGAATCCTGATCCACTGCCCGCTAATGCTGATGAAAAACTGTTATGGATTTTAGCTCAGTCTTGGAGCAGGCTCTAAATATTTCCTTACACAACAAGTTAAACATATTACTACAACTCTGCATTAAAAACTACTCTTAAATGTAGAATTACTCCATCTAGGGAAAACCTTTTACTCACAGCTCCTCCTACCCTTCCTGAACCCCCTCCCTAGTGACATGAGCTCATCTCTTTGTGTGTTACCTTGCCACCGGGCGAAACCTGTGTTTGTCCTTCTGATGTTTGTGGCGTACATGTTTTCTGCGACCCGGGAGACGCTGAAGACACAGGTGTTGATGCTGCTGCTGCTGCTGCCAGTGCTGGAGGAAGGTCATCTTCATCACTACCGTTGATAAAAACAGACAGATTTTCTCATTAGAAGATGCCACCGGAGTTTTTACTGCACTTGTGTCAGAGGAGGCACTGGTAACCTGTATGTGTGCTGTAGTGCATTGAAGGGAAGCTCCATTTACCCTTCTCTCTGAAATGCAGCTACCTTTTCAAGTAAATCAGATTTTTTTTAAAGCTCTAAAAATTCCTTAAAAATGGGTTGGCTAGGTACTTCTCATCTGCAAATGGAAATCTTATGCTTATTAGGTGCAAGTAGCATTTCTATGGATTGAGTATCCATGCATAAAGGAACTGGCTAGATATGACTCCACTTTGATGTTTATTCTTTTCTATGGAGGCTGGCAGCATTGATAAGAACAGATATGGTGACATCTATCCATGGATCTGACTGCTTCATTGGCCTCAGTAAACAGTAGATTTGACACCCATTATGGAGCTAGTCTATGCTGCTATTTTCAAACCGTTTTTGAAGGAATTTGATTGACTCCAAAAAAAATCTCTTTAAAAACATTCTTGTGAGTGTGAGATCTTTTTCCCATCCCATTTATTCCATTACAGAGGAAACATTTCATTTAAGATGAGGTTGCATGCTTCCCCTGGGCTTCAGGCCGTCAAGCTGAACTCTTTCCATCTCACCTACTGTCACCACTAAATGAAAGCCAGTAAAGAATGTTATGCCTTCATTTACTTTTGCAGAACCCCGTTGACTACAGATCACTGGGATCAGTCTGCCCTAAGTCAGAATGTTTCCAATTGTTAATTGCAGTTAGATGGAGGTAAACAGAGTCATAATTTGGTCTATATAAGCCTTATTACTGGGAATGATGTGTGAAAAGGAAAGACTACAGCGTGACACTTTAATGCACAGCAAAAATAATGAGAAAAATTACTTCTGCTCATAAAACAGCACTAATTTTTACTACCAATTACGTACTCACAGTGCACAGAAGCCTGCCATGCCAGTTTGACAGATACTTCCAGAGCAGAACTACACTTGCTTTAGTGCCACTTGAAGGCAGCACGCCTGGGCAACCCAAAAAACTTCAAAGCTACATATGGGTTACACAACATTATGCTGGGTTGCCTAACAATGTTTTTTAATTATGTTACAAAATTTTGGTGTTAATATTATCTTTTTCAGACTTCATTTTTTATTTCTTCTGGGAAAGGATAGAATTCAGCACCACAGCAGGCACAGTATACAGGTTTTATGCTGGAAAGAAAAAAAAAAAAAATGCAAAAATTTTTGGACCTGTTGAATAGACATTTTATTAAGGTAACAAGCACGGAGCTGAGCTGTTGACCTAGTTAATTTCTCTTTCAGGAACATGTAGCTGACATTTTCCCAGTCCTTGCTCCCCACTCTCAGCAGGAATTCAATGACACCTTCCCCATCCTTGCTGGGTAAAGCTACTACTCTGGTGTATACAAGGAAGTAGAAAAATAAAAACTAGGGTCAATTTATCAGCCATCAAGCTATCAGCACACTAGCTGTAAGACTGAGAATTTGCCTTCATAGTATTGCTTTCATGATATCCTTCACTGTTTCTTCACATTTCCCATATTTGCATTCCAGATGTAAGATAATTTAAATCGAACAGAATTTGACTTTACAAAAAGAAACAAAAAAATTACATCCTGTATTTTTAACTAGGGAGTCTTTGGCCCTACACATGGCCACAGCGTAGGTGACACCTGTGGTTAGATGTGTTCATCTGCTGTTCCTCACACCTAATACTGGACAATTGAAAATCCACATGGGAACAAGACATCTTCAAAACTGTTCCTCAAAACCTCATCAATTAAAAAGTGATTGTGTGTTTCCACATGCCAGTCTTAGCCTCTTGGACAAATACTGATTTGGCTAATAGCTCGTTTTCCTCCTAGCCTCAATTTGACTAGTTCTTCTGTTTCTTGTCCTAAATAATTTTTCAGTTTTGGTAATACAGATTGTTGAAAAGGCAATGTTCTTAACAGTGAAACAAAAATAACAATGTATTGATATTTATTAGAATCCTTTTGAAGAGACAGAAATGTTTTCCTAATGTTGATATATATTTACTGACATTAGCATGTTGAAATCCTGGATGGAATAACAGTTGCTATTCTACACAGAAAGCATACATATTTTTTTCTTTATTATGGCATTGATATTCTTGTACTAATAAGTTTATGCTGGCGTTATCTCCTTTCCCCCTTAATTTCTAGTGGCCTTGTCTGTCTTTTCATGGGAGGACAAATCAACACTGACTTTCACTTCTTCTCACATCCCTAGAGATTTTCAAGTGGAATGGATTACATGTAAATGGGATGCCAAAGCCCTGTAGGCACAGATCCCTCTTTCCAGGACTAAGAGAATTAGTTTTGCTGGCTATAGCTGTAGCAGGCTCAGCAATTTCTTCATGAGACAAATCACAGAGAGGGAGGCTGTGCTCTCTGAGAGGGAATGGCTCACAGCACAGCTTGATGCCCCAACAACTAAAGACTGTTTTCCTCATTTTGCAAATGGGGTTGTAATGAAGCCAACAGAGCAGCTTGCTCAAGCTCACACCAGGTCTTTGACATTTCATGTGGTAAAGAGGTTTTTAATTCCTAACCCATAAGCTCGGGAAAAGGTGGATGGCCTGCAATTCAAAGGGTTAGCCGCTGCATAGGAAAGGCAAATTAATTTTGTATTAAAAGCATGAAGATTCTCAGTGATGAACGGAATAGTTATTGGTATAAGATCATTATCATGTAATTGCACTCATGCCTTTCAGAAGGCATAGCTAGAGCAATAATTAGCATCCCCTTTCATTTTCAGCTGTAGTAGGCAAAACCACAAAGATAGTGCTGTATGTTACTCACAAACTGTACTGCCTCGTTAACTTCCTCACACGAGGAGCTTTAACCTCCTGCTTTTCTGTGGGGACAGTTGTTGGTGCAGTTTCAGGTCTCACTGGAGCTGGACTTCTAAAAATAGCAAGAAAAACATATGTCATAAAGGATCTATTTAAACTACTTCAGGCATATCAACAAAGTTCTGGCTCATCAACACTTATTTATCTTGCAAAGTGGCAAGTGCCCATTGAAGTTCATCCTTTTGTTCCATTTATAGTTCGCAGGCCAGTGTGCGTGTGTGTACAGAAAAGGATGTGTGAGCTCACCCTCCTGTGCTGGGCATACCATTTATAGAAGCAACCACTGGTCACAAACACAGAGCCTGTGTGAAAGACCATGTGGAAATGTCACTGTTTCCAAAATACCACATTTTAATAACAGACCAGCAGTTCAGTCACGTCAGAAATATTTTTACGAAACATATGTTTAACAAAAACTATTTTATGAGTTGTGAAACCTGTTCTCCTTGAAATAGTTTTTATTTGAAATTAAATATTATCCTTCCACAGTTGAAAGGGCATCTCAAGGGGGATGAACCAACAGATTTGATCCAAGAAAGATGATCAATTTTCTTCTAATTTGCTAGAAAAAAGCAAAACTCAGACATGTTCCAGATGCTCATTAATATGAAATACATCTGCAGAGCTCCAGCAAAGGACAACTGTGGCAATGAGGTCCACATGAAATAATCTTCTCCTTAACCATTTATCAGTAGAATTAACTCAGGCTTCAATTAAAAAAATCAAATACTAAATAAAACGTGACCTCATGACCTTGGGAGGAAACCATTTCAATCATGAGCTTGAGGGGAATGAAGACACATGAAACATCTTAAATACTACTTCTATTTGAAGCAAATTTAAAAAATAATTTGAAAGTCCTGATTAACAATTTGTGAAATGGTATTCTACCATCTAATCTGAAGTCAGATTCTAAATTACTAACTTGAGCAGTCTTACTGATTGCTGATGGGACTGCTCATGCACTGAGGTACATTCCACAAATGGCAAAAGTTTTTCTAGTTTACTTGCATTGTATTAGCCTTCTAAAGCCTTAATAAGATACGCATGTTTAATCTTCACAATTGCAGACCCCTCTGATGCTCCTGAGTGTTTTAAGCTTCGTTAGCTCTCTTTGATAACTTCTGAACCTGATGTTGAGCTACAACAGAACCTACTAAAATGGCACAGCCTTCGGGTTATATACATTCAGTTTTCCTAAATGTTTTTTAATCTTCGGAGAGGTCACAGAGCTTAAGATGGAACAATGGAAAGTATTAAAGTGCAAATGGCATAAATAAATCATAAACCTGACTACTAGTTCCTCTTTTCATGAAACAACTTTTGTCAGTTATTTACCTGCTATTTGTTCCCATTAATTTCAAGAAGTTAGTATAGATAGAAGCAAGATATCTATATCAGATATACTTCCTTTTCCCCAGTTCAAATTTCAGTGTCAGTCATTTATATCACAGATTTCTCAATGACATTAACGCAGAACAAGCCAGACGGATCTGAAGACATTTTGCTGAGTTTGTTAGGGTATTAGACTGGCAAATAAGGGGAAGATGAGCCTAAATCATCTGTTTTAGTATTGAATTCAATATATCCCGAAAATCTGTGAATCAACATCATTATGGAAGCTCCCAAGATTGTTTTGGTTAAGTCAGTCTTTGTTGTAAGACAATACTAGCTCTTCTATTGCTGAAGCAAAGGTAGGTTTTGGTCACTGAAAAAAAAATTGCTTGTTCCATTTACCCAAAGTGACTTCCAATTGAAGTCCAACATAAACATGATAAATATGTTAAGACACATTTAACAATGGATAGTCAAATTCTGAAGAGGTGTAAATGAATGCAATTATTATATCATTATTTTCAGCTCAAATATACTAGCTGACATTCTTGCTCTGTACGAGTAGTCCTCAAAACTTTCCAATAATTTTTTAAGAGGGTATCTTACAATTTTTAAACCTTTTCATCAACTCAGTGAGAGTGGAAACGAAAATAGTGGTATTAACTACATGAGTTGAATAACATTTCCTCAAAATTATAGCAAGCAATGCACTAATGCTATGAAAATGTTTAAGAAACGGCAAAGTGTAGAACAGGAAAGCTGATTACAAATCTATTTCCAGTTCATGGGTGCTTCAAATTTCTCAGGATAACATTATAACCTATGATGAAGATTATAATGTTCCTTTCACACAAAGGAAGACTTGGAGTGATAATTTCAGCTCTTTTGTTACGCTTCATTTTACAGAGACTGTGTATCTCCTTTGGAATACCACTGTTTGTAATTTAAAGACAAAAAAAGAGGAAGAGGTGGGGCTTTTGAAGAAGTTATTTCAATTGTCATTTCAATTGTAATTGCTCAGATAAACTTCACTTATGTTTTGCATCACACCAGTAAAGTATTCCACTCACTTATGTTGCAAAATCAATACCATTTTAAAAGCAAAATCTTCTTTCCCATTATGATAAAATTTTGCCTAATTTTTGTTAGCGGCTGCAACTACCTTTCCCCTGATATTTATCAGGCCTCTGGGGCCTGATAACACAAACACCATTTATTGCACATTTTGAGAAGTTGCAGGTTACCTAGGATGTAAGTCGAAGTTGCCCCTGAATGAAAAGTAGTTGTGGCAATGCCTCTACCCAAAGAGACCATTAGCACAAGTTGAAATGATAGACTGTTTGCTCCTACAAACTGCAGAGCTGGATTTTTCCCTCATTAAAACCTTGCTAGGTTACCTCTTTCCCCACCAGAATAAAAATTCTAGCTCCTGTCTCATCTCCAAACACTCTTCCTCAGTCTGAACCTGCTCAAAACTATTGGTACTCTCTCAACAGCACCTAGATGCAAGAAGTGCTCAGCTTGATCAACCCAGCACCTGATCTGTGCTTTTACAATGGAAGGCTTTTAATATCACAGAAACTCTTTTTAAAAATCCCATTGATATTCCAGAAAAAGTAACAGAATAACGTCTGTTATTATCCTTTGATTTCTACAGCCAGAATTCTTATATGGAAGGATATGATTTTTGAAGAGAAGCCCTGTAATTATTTCAATTATTTAAATAGAGTGATTATGTGCAGCTATCACCATTTCAAGTTTGTAGTCTTATATAAATTACACAGCTATATAAACTACTGTAGTCCTATACAAAGTATATAGCTTGGGGAAAACCGAAAGTGTTAAAGGATCAGTGAGACCCAGAATTAAAATGAAAAAGAAAATGTGCAGTGTATTACAGTTGCTTTAGAAGGCTCTTTTTCAATGTCATTAATTCATAAGAAACCTTTTCCCTGTAACAGTACCCAACCACTACTGCATACAAATGAAGGTACTGAACCAAGACAGAGTTACTTAATGACCTGGCACCTTACATAAAAATCTGTCACTTCCTGGTGAGAATGACAATAACAACCACGAATGTCAGCAGGCAGTGGCAGGTCATCAGAAACTGCCTGTGCACTGTGGGCCCCAGCGCACTCTCCTGAACTAGCTTCAGCCTGTTTCACAAGCCTGCACAGCAACACCAACACAACCCAGAGAGAGATCCCAGCCCCCAGCCCCCAACCCAAGGAAATCTGTTTTGTTCTCAGAGTAGCGGCCAAGAAGGTAACTGAAACCAAAACCGCTCACCAAAAAAAAAAGGAAAAAGAATTACCCTGTGAAACATTTCAATTGACCACAGATGTACACTGGTTTAGCTTGAACCTTCCTTGGGGGTGGAATGCATGTGCTCATGCTGAGGGACTCAGGGTGTCCCACCCCACCCTGGCTCAGTTTGCAGGGCTAAGGCTGCTCCTGTACCACCCCTTTGTGTGGCTTCCTTGTCCCCTGCTTAGGTGGCTCTGGGCAAACCTCTGTATTTGAAATGTGGCAACTGGGCCGTGTGGGATCAAATGACTGTCCACCTAGTAAACTGAACAGCATTTACTTCTCTTACCTTGGAGGAGCCAGTTCAGGATTTTAAAACCGCCAAAGACTACTGGGGGAACACACTTTCTGCATTTGTTTTCAACAAACAAAGGGCTTTATCCCCTTTGCTTCTGTCTGTGCCTATTTTGTCATCTGGAACAATCCCTTTCCCTGTGTCTTCCCAAACTGATGCCAAGAGACAGAGGATAAAAGCCCCATGATTTAAAAGGATACAGCCAGCTGTATGAAAGTTGACCTGCTTTCAGATGCTGACTCATGGAAAAGGAAAATAAAAGCCCCAGAGACTGATTTTCACTTCAGAATTCCCTTTGAGTGGGAACATGATAGTGAAAACTTGGGAAGGATAAGCAAAAAATAAAGGTAGGAAAAGGAAAATTATTTGATAGATGCATTCTCTCGTATATCAAAGACATAGCCTAACAGCTAAGCAAACACAGACAAACACTCAAATCTTTCCTAAGCCTGTGCTCTAAGGATTTCACACATTTCTTTTCCGAAGGCCATCTGAAGTTAAGAAACAATATGTTCTTTTTCACTTTGATAAGGTAGCTTTTCTCAGAAGACAGGTTAGCTTTTCCAAACATTGCTTTGGACATTTTAAAGCTACTGCCCATATCAAATTTTCTGAATAAAGTTTTTTTTCTTCTTTTTACCTCCCATGCCCCCCTCCCTGTAGATTGCAGATGTGTAACAAAGATCCTTGCTACAGCTTATGTGCTTTTTTTACACACAAACTGAGTTCTGTTTCTTGTAAAGGAAAAAATTCCACCCCCCTCCACTGCCCTTACAATGAAAATGTATGTGCAGCCTAGACAAAAGTACGGTGCTCCTGTGGTCCAAGAGATAGATAATGATGATACAGGAACTGCTCTTCTCTCGCAGCTCGGGGTAATGTAGGAGGTCAACACCCGGTGTCTAAGGTCAAAGTGAGCTACAAATCCCACCCCTCCTCACAGCAACCAGGACATCTATGATGAATCCTGTGCTTTCCAAAGAGCCTAGGCACAGTTTAGGGGACATGGAACAGAGCCAAAGAAACACACTTCAAGTGGGGTATTTCATCAGCTTAACCTCATCTGAAAGGTCTAAATACTGTTTCTTTCTCTGTAGTTTGGAGGTTAAGAATACAATTACAAACAATTTATCAGCATTTGGCTTCAGGCAGCAGGTCAAAGAGGTGTTTAAGACTCAGAATGAAGTCAAAGAACATACCTAGGTGTGCTATCTGCAATCTTTAATGCAGGCTGGCATGCAAGGGTTATTCAAGAGTTCAGCTTGAAGTTATGACTTTGATGCAGAAATTACTGTATGAGGTTCCTGCAAAAAGCTAGAGAAGTAGATCCATTAACCTGTCCATGGACTGAGGCCAAGGTGATGTGTATTTAGATATTCACTTTACTTTTGGAAATGTTGGTTGATGGAGAATGATCCTTTTTTTTTTTTTTTTTTTTTTAAGGTAAAGACTGAATGAGAAAAGGAGCTTTTTAAAGAAATTAAAATTTCTTAGGAAGAAGCTAGCAAGGATAATGATTTTAGTTTACCTAGAATATTTCACAATATATTTATAAGGAGACATTTAAATGTAGTATTTCACTCTTCCTCACTGAGTTAACTTTGTTCTGAGTTTAAGAAAAAGCAGCCTTCTTGAATTCACTGAAGTTCATGCCAGGTAAGACTAAGCACATAATTTTTGATAGGCTTCAGTTCTGAACTTCCTGAAAGTTCTTTTGCATATATCTAGTTTTCTAGGGAACTGAAAACTTCAACTTGAGGAAATAAGCTGCGTATAATCATCCAGGAGACATGTCATGTGGTGTGAAATCTACCCTGACATTCACTGGAAGTATATGTATAAAAACAGATACTGAGGTGCTAGCTTCAGATTGAATTGTGTACAACAAGATTAGGCAACATCACTACACCTTGCGCCTTGCTTATACAGTCATATTTTGAGAGCACCTGCAGAGAGACAGATTTCTCTGAAAAACATGGTTCAGACTCAGACTGCAGTAGGTATGTCAGCAGGACATTAGCTCAGAGAACAAAAAATGACAATTTAAATGTTAAGATAGTTTGTGCAGGTGAGAACAGAGAGGGAAAAGCACAAGAGTGCATGCATTACTTTGAGAGACACTTCTTCCTTGATGATACACAGAAGTGATTTTTAGAAGTATCACTTTGGTCACAAAAGGTGTCAGACTTTTTCCCATAGATTGAAAGGCAGCCAGACTCAAAGCCCAGTGCACCTCAGAGGCACAAGCCACAGCAGGCTATTCACATTCTGAAAAATCTGTATGAACAAAGCTTACTTTGCAGAGGGCATTCAGGAGAGCACCTGAGATTACTTCTCCTGATTCATCTGCACCCCATAAAACTTGATATAATTCAATGTTTTCCACCCTTCTTTTCTGGTGTGCAGCATCATCAAGCTCTATGAGATAACATTTAATTTTATGTTACGTGTTGAGCAGCTCTTAATGTAATTAGTCTCAATGTAATGGCGTAATTTGGTTTTGGATGGGAAGATTTACAAAGAAAATTAGAATAAATGAATGCACAAAGCACCAGCTGGTGCTTATACCTACTCCCACATAAGAAGAATATTCCTATTTGCAATCCTATGAAAGATGAGATAATTTGGATAACAAGGATCAACAAAGGGTGACGCAGCAGTTGGTCTAAACAGAAAGATATCCACAGACAAATCCTGAACCATGTGGGATATAAAGCCTGCCAAAGCTGGCAGTAATCCAAAAGCATATTTTAAGGGAAATAAATATTGCAGTGCATAAATGTACCACATGGTGCATGACAGCAAGTGGCAACAGAAACAAGAACAGTAATAACTGACCAGCCAATTTGAGGGCTTCAGCTGAAGAGGGCTCCTGACTGACAACTAAACTTATGTTTACACTTTTGATCACTATTTTCAGTAAGAGGCTGTCTAATCTCCATCCTGTATCTGGAGGTTTGCAAAATTCAGATAGACAAAGCCATGGCTGACTTGATCTTGTGTTGGTGACAGTCCTGCCTTGAGCCCTCATAAAATGAAGACTAACATGTAGCAGATGATGAAGGTATTAGTGTTTACATGTACCAAACATACCATATCTAAGCTTTCCTGAGCAGCACATGAGCATGAAAAAAAGTGTATATTATCAGCAAATCCTGTTGCTAGGTAATTCCTGTCTTATAAATTTTACTTCAGTTGTTTTCCCAACTTGTTTAACTTTGGGCATTTTTACCAACATTTCTACTGTTGGACTTATCCCAAGATTAAAATTTAGTTTGGCAAACAGGCTATGTCCAAAGCCAGCCAGTATTTTGCTGTGTCCTAAGTAGTAGGAATTCCTAACATCTGGACTATTTTGGTGTAATTCTTAACTCTGAACTTCCTTAAGCCAGTATAGCATCATACCTGGGCTTGCATTCAGACATGTTTGAAGAAGCAAAGAAAATAGAAAAAAGTGCAGACCTATATCTTAAATACCATCCAAATCAGTACGTGTGGACCTGCATACACATGCAAACAGGTATCCATGCTATAGGCTTACCCAGGTGGTCATAGACAGAAAGAAAACATACTTCAAAGGGTTCATGTGTAGGCACTGGGGCAATTGTACAGATGGTGCTTTTGTCTGGCAAAGCTTTGAATGAGAAACAAATTCTCTTGATGTGGTTCTGTGGTTAGCCATATATTCCTTATATCTAATAAATTAAGCAGGCTGGCAATCAGGCAATAAATTTCTGCAAAGAAAGTTCACAACTTTATCTTTCTAGCATCCATCCCCTTACTGAGAAATGGATGAGGTTTATAAAAAGGTGAAGAGGCAACTTTGTGATTCACATTCCCTTGATGCTGCAGGACAGAAACCTCCACGTCCCAAATCAGAAGGCGGGGTACGCGCCTGATCAAGAGGAAAGTGTGACCAGAGGTGATAGGAAAGCTGCTGATTATATTTTTCATTCTTCTGTTTTGCACAACACTTTACTCCTTCGCTATACTTCCTTCATTGTTTCTGGCAGACAGCTGGAACCTTGAGCTCTCAAGGCTAAGAGAATCAAATACAAAAAATCTAGTTGGTGGAGGCAGGGGATGAGAGCCTTATGAAGATGATACTAAAGAACATTCAGTAAAGTCAAATCTAAATTAAATGAGATATCTAATCAGCAAATTCTCCCACAACACTTCTTCCTCAACACTTCTCCCTCAACACTTCCATCTGGACACAGATAGATACCTAAGTGTAAGGAATTCTCTAACAGATGGGAAAATACCTCTGCTGCTTCCTCATAATCCTTTGTGGATCATTTGCCACCATGGCAGGTCCTTCACAATACTAAAGAAGAAACTGATCTGTTAGAAAGGCTTTTCTAGCTCTATTGTAAGATGAATTCCTCCTGTTGGTCTTTAAAAGGACTGACACGATCACTTCTTCCCTTGTACACTTGGGGACTACATCTCAAAAGATGTACCATTAAAAATCCTTGAAAAATGATCACCATTACAAATTCCAAACTAACCCAGTGTTGACACAAACACATTTTTACTAAATGCCTTAACACAGCGTGCCTCACCATGTGACGTGGTAACTGCAAATAACTGTTTCTCTTTTTGATCCAACACAGACAGTATAAAAAAGAAAAATTAAAAAAAAGGGCAAATACATAAATAATACTCTTTTCCCTAGTTATTTCTTAAAAAAACCAATGTTCTCTTGTGCCTTGTTCAAATGGGGATACAGCCCAGCTATACAGTTAGTAGTATATAGTTATAGAGTACATCTTTCTTTGGTATTGAAGAAAATGTGTGTGCTTTCAGATCTGTTACAACATAGGTGTAATAAAGTAAGGTCTGACTCTTCTTCAGAGGAGTCCTGTGTCTTATCAATGTAATTCACAGCTCTCCTATTTAACCTGCTAGAGAAATTCCCCTCCTGTTAGCTTCTCTCATTTGGCTTTGTTCAGCTGAGAGCTCTGTCACATGCAGCCCAGATGGACTCAGCTGAGGCAACCATGCAACTTCCCTGTAGCCACTGTCCAGATCTGCAGCTCTTTTGCAAGTTATCAGCAAAACAGCAGGGTCAGCAAGGGGGATGTACAACTATGTCCCAATTCATAGTGCACTCTATCAGTCTTAAATGAGGATTAAAGGGGATGTAAACTAGAACACTGCAGCACGTATTGGGTTACTGAGTCACCAGCTTTTCCGTCATTTAATGTTGGAACCAGCACCTTCCAGTCTGTGAGGAAACAAAAAATCCAGAGGAGGAAAATGTATAGAAACATAAAGAACTACTCTCCAAAAGCAGGGAGTGAGAGAGGACTGTAGTCTGCTATAATGCTACATCCTCCTGCAGTTTAATCTGGTGTGTACAGGTTAGCTATCAACAGCAAGATCAGGACTCAACCTTGCACTTCCAGCCTCTGCACCAAATGACAGAGCAAATTTAACAAGGCTTCCCCTCCTGAAAGCTGACAAATAAGTGCTATTTCAGCTTCAGCTCTGATTCCCCCTTCCTCATATTTAAAATTACTTAAAGAAGTGTTTAGAGTTTGCCAGAAGACACAGAAAACAGGTGGATAAACTGCCTGATACATGACAACTTTTCATTAATACAACATTATCCTGAGACAATGCCCAAAAAAATGACTGGAGACCTACTTGAAGGAAAAGTGGCTATACCACACAACATGCGAGTAATTACTAGTTGAACCAGATCTAATTCTACAAAGAGCTATAGCAATTGTTAGCCAAATTGAGTCTGTCGTGGCAGATGCTAAAATAATTGCTCAGGGAGATTACAGGCCATATCCAAGCAGTTAATTCATTAGAAGTGTAATATTCGGAATGGCAATGGAAGAGCAGAAAAATGGGAGCAAAGAGAGCACATTTTTTTAATCAAACAAGCACTACTGCCTTCCTCTGTCATCCTCTAGTTCCCTATTTACATGAACGATTCATGCTTCAGTTACTGCTCAAAACTGCATATGTTTGCTTACTAGCTGGCCTGAACAAATTTCCCTATGCCTTGGGTTTGGAAAAAACAAAAAAAAATTTAGTGTTTTGTACTGTCATCAGTGTGAAAAATACACAAAGTCATTGTCCCTGCTATAAATCCCTCAGATGAAGAGTGGAATATTGTTAAAAAACTGTGACAGCTACCAGTTTCAACTGGCAAGATATTTCAGCAAACAAAGAGTCCTCAAAGATTCACAGAGGTGTTGTCTACAGAAACGTCTGCATGGGTACTTGCAGGGAAAAAAAATATATTCCATGTGGAAGAGTTTTTTACCAAGGGTTCTTTTGCTTGTCTCCACTAAAAAGAAGACAAAATCTCCCAGACAATTTGTCTTCCAGTATGAACTAACCCTGGCTCTACTCAGATGCAATTCCTAGCACAGCAAAAGCTCATTTATGTCCATCAAATTCCACAAGACAGAGGTAATAAAGGAGGTTATTGGCAAATAGGTCATATGCTGGCTGGCTGCAAAGGTGCATATATCCCTGCAGAAAGGGTAGCTGCTTGAAGGAGAAAGAGAATGATTAGACCCTGGATTTACTTTGCATTTTTCTCTGTATTTTGAATGCAGGTTGTTAAAATTGGTCTATCCCTTAAAACTGGCCTATTCCTGAGCATTGATTACTGGTATATGTGCACCATCAGGACACAGCAATGAAAGAATACCATTTCATTTGGCACAACTCACTGTAGAGGAAATGATGCTTGACATAACACAGATAAAAATAAATATCAGACAAATATACACCAGAACGCTGCATACCAAAAACTCCAAAGTGACTTTTATGGTTTTATAAGCTTGGATGTGTATAAAAGAAAACTGAAATTTTCTTTGCAGCCAGGTTAACAACTTTACTTCATGCTGAATAGTACTTTACAGTACTCATTGTACTGTACAGTATTCATTTACAATTCAACTTGATGCAGCAGGAGAGAATCTATTCCAAAATGTGGAGTAAAAAGGCTTTTCTACAGATGTTATGCAGAAGATCAGCAGAAGTGATTAAGGAAAACAAGTCTGAAGTCTATTTCCCAGCCACACAAGGATATATAAATTAGGTCCTCCTGAATTACTTTCTGGAAGTGACAGCAAACCAACAAAGGGTGTTTTGGCAGAGACAACATATGAAACCCATGTCAATTGAACAAAGAAATAGGTCACTGTGCAATGTATGTGATGAATTTTCTTAAGAAAGAAAAGAATTTTCTTAAGAAAGTTTTGTGCAGGTCTAAGAAGAGCAACGGCACAGAAGAAAAATAGGTGATTCTAAATATCAAACAGAATTTACAGCCTCTTGGGCAAATAAATGAGAAAATCATGGCCTATCAGGTGAGACATTTCAGCTCCACAGGGTATCCTGAGATAAGAGACTGGGAAATTGGGAATCATAGCTGCACTGCAAGCTAGCCAGGCACTGCCATGGGAAGCAATAGCATCGCCTCTCGTGTCTTCTCCTGCCTCAGCACCACTGACCACCCCCACCATTCTTCTCTAGGTAGCTGCTTTCATTAAGCAAACACAGCAACTCTGCTATCCCAGTCTGGTCAGAAAGGAATTTCTGAATGGAGGGGTTTTTTGAAGGCTAGCGCGGATTTATCACATTGTAGGAAAGATGCATGTCTGAAAGCTGACAAATTTTCCCAACTATAAGTGTTTCTTTTTGAGTTCAGAATGACTTAATTTTTCAGATATAATTCATTACCCCCCTCAACTAGACTTTTCTATAAGGTGATTAAATGTCTGCTGTCTGTTGCAAGAATCACCACCTGAAAGTTATAATATAAAACTATGACATGACTGGTGCTCCAGTACATACGTATCTTACATACACATAAACATATGTAAAAAGCAGATACACTGGTGTAATTAGCTGATTAACAGCCATTTAAATCCACAATATTTTTCTCTCAAACTCTCCCCTCAGATTTCAGCACTGAAGATGTCCAAATTGATGTGCACATAGAGGCAGGCAATTTCCAAATGCTCCTGCTGTGACCTCCTCTCTAATCACCTGCAGGAGAACAGCATACTGTGCCACTCAAATAATGTTTAAAATTAATATGCCTCTTCAGAATGGGCACTCCAATAAAGACTATTATCCTCTATCAACAGAAGAAAAGTACAATCAAAATGTACAGAAAGTACTGTCTGCAAATGAGCCATTTTTCTGAAGGCTGTATACCAAATGCCTCTTCTACTGTGAAGAAAAGACCTTGCACAAATCTGGAAAATGCAGACACAGGGAAATTCCAGTTTGGACATCTAGCATGTTTCTGATAGAAAATTTATGAAAACTGACTGATTTTTATATAAGCTTGTCTAAGATTGTCACTAGACCTGATTTTTTACCTAGATCTTTTGTCATTTATTCAAATAGATACACTCAGTCTGAACTTAAAAGCTGAGCTTTTATCAATTCTTAAACTTGTCTGATATATATGTATAAAATAAGCAGTGTTCTGACAGCCACCTTCTCTTCAGGTCATTGCATGGTGAACTTTAAACAGTAACGCGGAGATGAGCAAATTGAACTCTGACAGCAGGTTGAGATAATGTTTGGGAAATGCCTCATTACATCATGCATTATTTTGCTTCCCCTACAGACAAGAAGCAACAGACCTTACATTAGGGTCCTGCAGACTGGAGGTCTTACTGGGATTTACAAAAGACGTCTCTTCTTTCACAGCCTGTTAAAAGAAGGAGACAAAGTTTAGTACAACGTCCATGCACTTATGATAATACAGCTGTTTATTTAAAAAATAGTCCTGTAAGCACCTCAGAAAACTGTGGTACCCAAAATGCTTACTCTGTGCAGATTTAAAAGATATGATCCTTTGAGGTTTTCATCTCCTACAACTGAGATTCACTGTGATGAGAAACAATGTACAATGTGCAGGGCAATAGTGTAAGGAAGAGATTGGTCCTGGAGGAGAAAGAAAGAAGCACTGACATTTATGGTTCCTCCAGAAAGCACTTGCACAGAAATCATACAAAATCTACACAGAAAAACATATTGTAGCTGAGCTGTACTTTCAATTGGAGTAGAATAAATATTTATGTAGCCTAACTGAATTAATGATGCCAACTTTTCATTCAGTCTTTGAAAACCTAACTGAAAAATGTGATCCCCTACATATATTCACACTGTATGCACAATGCACAGAAAATCTCACCCACTACTGCTCTCTGCTAAATTACAGAGTCCTGTCTCTCATATACCATTTTTCTGTGGAGTTGAAAATACCAGTATTGCAAAATAACTTACATGGAACTTGCTTTATCACCTAGGAAATGCCCAATCCGGGCAGGCGTTGGTATACTCCTCATCTGAGATGCAGTATTCCACAATCTATGTGTAAATGACAGTGTGAGGACAACACTGCCCCCCACAACAGAAAATACTGACTACAGAGAAAAGAGTATCTCCAAATCAGTCAGGGACTTCTCAGACTGACATTTGCACCCGCTACATGAAGAAAAGGACTGCAATAGTCCCACAGCAGAGTGATTTTCTAGTGTTCAGTATCTGAACCACAGTAATTTGAGGTCATAGGTCCAGATTAAATTAATGTGTCAGTCTAATCCTCTTAAAGAAGGATGAAACAGATTTCTTCAAATCCATCAAATCCAAAGCAAAAGATTTTTCAGACATGTAAAAATATTGTAATGTTATGTAAGACCTTCCATTCAATAAAAATTTATATATTCCATTTGAGGGTACTCATAAAAAAAGGAAACAAAATCAAAGCTGAGTTTCTTCTATACCTTAGTGATGAACTAAAATAGAAACATCATTAGGGATACTCAATGCTTGAGGAAATCACCCAAGCTGTGATGGTTTTGGGTTAGTTTTCTCCTTGTGCTAAAGGGAACAGAACCCTCATTGCCACTTCCCAGATCATTATTTATCAGATCACCAGCCATGGTGGGAATGGACTGTTCCAGCTTGTACACACAATTAACTGTATAGGCAATTAAGCTGGAATCACTGGGAGCCTGACAGAAAGTGAACACTGTCCTGGGTCTTCTCCAGCCCAGGCAAGTATCTGAGGTGATGAGCTAGAGGGAATTTTGAGACAAGTCCTTTAGCAGGAAGTTCATCTCTTCCTACTAGAATGGCTGAACCTTGTATATTGATACCTAACCCCCCATCTGCATCTCTGACCCCCATCAGCAGGTTTATCCCTCTCCTAGGGGCTAGTTTACACAGAGGGAGCTGGTTACAGCTAGGTTACTTGGAGGAGAACAGGATCAGCAGTAGCTACTGGAGAAGCTCCACTCCAGTGTAGTGCCCTTACATGCTTGGGTTTAATCTCCCTCAGACAGAGGTTTCCTCAATCCTGCACAAGCACTCCAGAAATTAGGGAACCAGATAAATGTGGGACATAATCACAGCACCACCAACATAATAATTCAGCTACCAAATGTTTTGCTGATAAGTTTTTCAGCCAATTAGTGTCATATCACAAACCATTTGGGGATCAGGAGTGCAATTTTAAAATGTTAATAAATTTGTAGCTTTAATAAACTCAGCTCAGCTTTAGAAAACTTTTTTTACTAGTCTTCTAACAGCTCTGTCTACATAATGTTTATTCAAAAGCTATTGCTTTCTTCAAAGGTAAGAAAAAAAATTTTTAAGGACTTGAGAGAAAGCATTGAAAATCATTCTTTGTTGGCATAGATTAGCAGCGGAAGCAATATTTCTTTGTCCTACAGAAATTATAATGCTTTTTATAAAGCTGTTTGATTTCTGAAATCTGTAAACAGGAATCCAGTTGTCAGAAACCTAATAGAAAGTGTCTTCTTTCACACTGATGTCTTAGCAGCATTTTATTGTTAAGCCTGTCAAGCTAGCTGCTTATTATGTGTCAAATTGGTTACTTTTTAAAATTATAAATTTTAGTTCATTCCACTTTTCACCAAATTAATTGATCTGCATTTTAAGATGCACTTGAACACAACAGTAGAAAAGAGATTACAGAGATCAACAATGCAATGCAGGGGTTGTGACCAGTAACAACATTATTAAAATTCCACCTACTTAAATGCTATAAGCCATGGATCTCATTAGCCAGCTGAGAGGGCTTCACTGCATTAGACCCTTGATTTCTTCTCAGCTCTGTGACTACATTATTTCTCTCTTTTGTCTGCTGGCTAAGCCAGCATCTCAAGAAGTCATATATTCCTAAGCAGCATGACCAGCATTCTCCAACAATGAGGAATTTCTCTTGGTACTAATTTTTGTCTGTTATTACTCATGTTTTAAAGATCAGAAAAGACTTCCGTACCCACAAGTAAGCACTCCAGACTAGTAAGCAAGTAATCCCACTCGAATTTGTAAGGAGAGAGGGAGCATGCAAAGAAAATGGGGGGGCCTGAACAGGCTCAGGTGATGAGGTGTGCCCTCAGGGTGCCATGAGGTGTGCATTGGCAGATACAGATTAATTAATTAAGGATGGGATCATTCTTCTCACCTTACACCTCTCCTCCCTACCTGTGGATGAACAGACATGAGAAAACATTATAAGGTTTGCAAACCCTTCTGCAGAGGGCTTCAGCTGTCAGAAAGCATTCCACCCTTGCTTCACTTGAGGGCTTATTGGCTTTTGGGTTGTTTGTCTGTTTCAGAACGAGGTCAGTGAGTCATCAACTGGCAGCCTGTTGCTTTTATTTTTTCTTCTTAATGCTGCAAATCACATTCACTAATCTCAGAAGGACTTTCTCAGCCTTACTGAAAAGACATGACTGTCTTTTCAAGGGTTATGCTTGTAGACAACCTTTACAATATAATTCCCAGATGGTTTGCCTTCATTTGAAAATAAGTGTACCTGCTGGGGCCAGGATTTGGGTTTCCATTGCAGAATGCCTTCCATCAATGGAGCATGGGGGTTTAGCCAAGGGTAGCAGGAGACGCCTGGTAGGGAATGTACACAGAGGGCTGGGCTGAGGCTCTCACCCACTGAAAACCCAGCACTGAGCTGTGTAAGAAAGACAGAGGCAGAAGCAAAGCATGGAACTGCTTAAATCTTAACTAAGGCAGATTCTCTCCTCCCACAGAGGCTGATGTTCTGAGGGACAGATTTCAGGGCATAACAGACCTGGAAGCCAAATTTATACAGCAGCAGATTCATTTAATAATTACCTAAAGAGAAACAAGTTATTCTTTTGGCTACCAGACTGCAAACCAAATTAAAAGTTGATCCATATAATCCATCCATACAATGCTATTCTCTTATTTTATCTGCATCAGGCCCAGCGGAAAAGAAAAATCATTAATGTTCTGATTTCATATGTCATTAACTTTCTGGATGATATTAGAAACAAAGGATGACTTTATCATTTTAAACATTACTTTGTACTATTTAGGGACAAGAAACATGACTGGGTAGAAATGCCATTGTACAGGCTCTCTTCACAGATGATTGCTAGGAAATAGTTTCACCAAAGGATAAAAAGAGGAGAAAAGTATCTAAGTAATATCAAATTTTGCCCAGAGCCTCTAAACCATCTACCTATGAGCAGCCTGGGAGTTCTCAGACTGGAGCTTTTCAGTCAGCTCCTGAGCACTGCTAATTCCTGCTGCTTAATCAGCAGCCAGGTCCTTTGGAGCATTAGAGAGGGGGTGGATGCTCCAGGGATGCTATGCCAGACTCTGTTGAGCTTTCTAGAGGGGGTGGGAGCACTTTCTGGCCCATGAGAGTAATCCCATGCATGAATTCATAAGTCCTGGTGGCTGGATTTTCCTAGTGAACAGCAGCTCCTTCAATTTTCTTCTGAAGAAAGAGTTAGCCCCAGGATAACAGAGGACAGAACCTTACAATGGGAATTGGTTGCACCAAGCATGTACCAAGAGGGAAAATACAGCAAAGACAGAACTTTGGGTGCAGCCTTCTGTGACTTTTGCCAGTGGGGCACTGTGGAAGGCAGTCTGTGTTCTTCATGCCTCAAGCAAGCACCATTTGGAGCTAGTGCCATCTGTGTCTCTCCGCCATCACCAGGGGCATTGCTGCAGCTCTCACCTCTACTGGTCCTAAATAGGAGTTCCTTGAATAAGCGACAAAACTGCATGAAAAATCAGATCACTGCAGCCGAGGGGGAGTGTCAGGTTCGCATCTGAGAAAGACAAGGGTCCAGAAGGCTTATAGGAAACATATGATAGCTCTTATTTAGAAATTTCACGAAGTTCACAGTTGCAGAAAGGAAGGGAGAGCAGCACAGCTTTCACATGTTTGGAGATCTTCAAAGGTAAGGAAGGGATGACTCTCACTGCAGTGGCCTGGAAATGCTTCTCTATCTTGGCTCTTTCTGAATCTGTAGTGATGATAAGGAGGCCTGAATAATATTTGATTTTTCAGCTCTTTATCAACATTTTTATCTTTTGTCAGCCATGCCAAATTTTGGCTGATCTCATTAGATAATACAGGCTAAGGAACATGTCATCAGGAAGAATGTTCTGCCAAGGTAAACCTACCTTGGTGATTTAATATGTCAAATGTAACTTTTCAGGCAGAAAAGCATGATGTTTATGTCTCTTGAGAACAGACTACTCTGTTTTTTTCCTTCTGAATGAGGCCTGGCATCATGGGCTATGGCGGGGCTCTTACACATCAAGGCAATTAACAGTACTTGTCTCATCATGTCCTGGCACTTAGAGACACACCAGGGAGGAGACAGAGCTGACATATCCACAGCTCTCAGAGTCTTGTGACACCACTGCCATTTGCCTCCACTATCCTGGGGAATAAATTTAAGATCTCATCAGTTCCCACGTTCTGTTTATGTAAATCTTCACTCCCCTTCTTGTACCTCCAGCAAGGCTGCCACATAATTTCCTCAGTTCCTTCCCTGATTTTGAGGTATCATTGCTGACACATTTCTAATGAGCTGCCATGTATCATATATTCCTCACACACAATCAAAATCTTGTATTTTTATACCTATGGAACCATCAGATTCCTGCAGCCTCATTTTTAAGTTGAGCAAACCTGTTTCCACATAGCAACTGAACATAGAGAATTTGAAGCTGAGCCATTTTTGAATTCCATTGTTATGAACAATTATACCTGGTGCGATGTTGCTCTTGCTGCTGTTCCAGTTGAGAGTCCCAGAGCAGTTGCTTCTTTTTACCTAGCCTGAAACTTGACAGTGAGGTTATTGCTCATCCAAGTGGGTGACTAACAGCAACAGCTTCGGTTTAGGAAGGCACAGTGTACATAAGGAGCTGTGGAAGCTTCCCCCACAGCCTGAACACCTCAGCTGCGACCTGTTATGCTCACACAATTTCAGTTCTGATCTCTGTGCAAAGACTGTCAAATTGTGCAGTAGCTCCGTGCTCTGAATAAGGACGGATGGAGGGAGGGAGGAAGGGAGGAAGAGAGCAGAGGGAAGCAAACAGCAACTAATTCATGATGGAAGGAGCCTGAAATGTTGGAAAAGCTGATCCTTTCAAGGTACTTAATTCAACATCTAGTGAAAGCTGAGAATTCCTCTGGGTATCCAGAAGGATTTGTTTAAGTCCTATTATAAGAAAGATAGCATAAGATTATAAATCCTCAAGTGTCTTCCCCTCACCTACTCTATTTTCATTCATGACCTGATTAGGGTTTGAATCCAGATCTCTTTAAGTGAGTAAAGCTCCAAAGACCCAGCTTACATAAAGACAGTGAATTTTTTCTAGAAATACATGGCAGAAGCTTCTGGACTTTGAAGATGGCACGTCCTTACACTTGAATCTTTCCTTAAAGGAGGCAGAACACTAAAAGAGACAAAGAACTGTCAAAAATGTAGCCACGATCACTGTGGATCACTTCACTTATGCACCTTTTCTACCATAAATAATGCATAGATCCCAGTCTCATTTACATTGCAGCCATGGCTTGCATGTATGTAGAGAGCACAGGATGACACTGGCATCCTGCATGACCTGAGGTATTTTCTGTACCACTGATCAGTCCTTTCCTCAAGAAGACTCTAAACAGCACAGGCAACCTGCGCTCACTCACATATTTGCAATACTTCAGGTAAAACTACATGATATTTGGGCTGTACTTTTTTTGTTTCTAGAAAAGGGAGAAAAAAGAGAGAGATGGCTATCGACCTGGCCTAAAAATTTACATGTGTATAGGCTTGTCAGGAAAGTTACTGTGTGAAAGGAGTTAGAGGACTGAACGTCCCTTTGTTCCGCCTAAATGTCCCTTTGTTTTCTGAGAACCAAGGCAGGGGAATCAATGGCTTGAGAACCCAAACCTGGCTGATTGAAGATACCTCTCCCTGGCCAAGAGTTTCCATTGGGGTTGAAAAGGGAGAAACAAATTTTGTGTGCTCTTTTGTAAGGACCCTGCAGCTCCAAACCACCTTTTCTCACCACTTTTTTTTCTCGCAAACAACCCATAATGTAGCTCAGTAGTAATGTCACCTCTATTTGTCCTCTATTAACTGCACCTGCAGAGTGAGCTTGGCCTTCCCTTGTCTGCAGACAAGGGGAAGATGTGAGTGATGCAAAAAGCAGCAGCAGTAGAAATCTGTGAGAAACAGGATCCTTCCCTGTGCTAACCTGCTGGATGCACATCAACCCAAGGATTTAGGAAAGCCTGGCTAACAGGTGCAGAATAGAGACACCACTTGTGGATGACAAACTGCTAGAACACAGCACACACTGCCTGCCAAAATAAAAAGCCCTGCTGAGATAGCTGTACATTTGCTCAGGACCGTGTGCTTAATTTTAAGGATAATTAGGATTTGTCCAAAGAGAAATGGATATAAATAGCAACTGAAACCTTCAAGTATCTTTCCTTCATCACTTGGGCCATGAAATTTTTGGCAAAAGGGGTTCTTTGTGATACTAACAAGTCATGTCTGCTCAATCAAAGTGTATCAGCACTGACTCATGCAAGCTGCAAAGGTGTTTTAAATGCTAGGGAGATCTGGTCTTTTGTATTCTGGCAGCTCCTTATGCTGCTTTATATTTTTATTTATATATTTATATTTTATATTTGAGTACCTCTCTAATGAAAAGTTTGGAATATATATATATATATATAAAAAAAAAAAAAAGATATGTCAGTTGCTTCACGGTGTTTAGGGCTCCCCTGGAGTTTAATTATGTGGGAACTGTTACATGTAGTCTGTCAGCTAAAAGATCCCTGTGGCACAGTTTGAGAGGTGTGTTGTGAAACATTACTCATTTACTCTGCCCTACAGGTAACAGCATGGCATGCCCTGTACAAACCACAGGTTCCCACAGCTACATGTGGTTTCCTCACATTTCTCACCTGTGGTGTCCATGGCAGTGAGCTCCTATATCCAGCTTCCAGCATCCCTGGGCACACTGCACTTTGATTCTGCATTTAGATGAGTAGCACATAAATATTCACATCTTCACCACATTGAAAAAAACAACCCTCACTCATGTTAGTTTTCTGCTACTCTATAACTCTAAACCACAAGCAGGGCTTGTACCATAACCTTACAAACTTTTGGTCTCTAAGTCAGGGCTATAACTGTGAGAGATGTATTATCCCCTAGAAATGTGATAAACAGCTCTTCAGCACAATTCTGAAATGAAGAAGCACAGAGATCATATTCCAGGATATATTTTCAAATGTCTAGCAACATTTCCCCTGGTTTCATTTTTTTTAAATCATAAGCACTGGAATCACTCATTTCTAAGGCTCTCTCTTGTATTGGTGCCTAGCTGCCATAAAAAAAAAAGTAAACCACAAAAAATTTCTGTCCCAGCTTATATTTTCCATTTGCAAACATTTACTCCATTCTCTGAATTAACAAGGAACAGCTTCTTCTACTACATGCAGGAGGTGCTTTCATAAACTTGTCACATCCTGATGTTAGTAGCATATGGTATCGAAAATATTCCTACTGCTTGAAGGGAGAGCTGTTACAAATACTTCAAGCAACAGTTTGTTAATTTTGGATGCAATCCTACAGTGCACCAATATTTTTCTCATGCTTTTAAACCTAACCATATAATGAAGATGCCCCTTGAAGTTTCAAAAAGAATGAGTTAGACCATAGATTTTTCAGGGCCCTTAGAAGATTTCTTTTCAAACACCAATGTGCATAAGATAGAGTGTTTCATTTTTCCCCCTTTAACAAACTAGAGGAGCAAATTCTCTTTTTTTTTTGCTTTTTTTTTTTTTTTTTTTATAATTATTATTATTTTTTGTGCTCTCATGAAATACGTGCTCTACATGAGGAAAAGCAAGGCAGCCTTGCTTTACAACTCAAGGAATATAGGCTGTGCCTTACAGACCCTAGATATACCTCTTGCTCTGGCTGCCTAGTAAATTGAAATATGGCAGTACAAAAAAAGAAGAGATGAGAAATTGGAGTGTTACGAATAAGGCCAGAAGGCAAGACTTCTCAGGGATATAATATGGAACTGGCATCAAAAGACAGAACTGGGCAGAGGATAACATCATTAGTCCTCCAGATATACTGAGCAGCAAAATATGTCAGATGGGGTCAAAGAGGGGCAGGATCACAGCCCTGGGGGAATACATGGAATTAAATAGTTGTCTTCTATGAACAAAATTACTCCTTATCTGCTCCCTCAAAAGGATGCTGTGTCTCTCAGCAGTGTAATTCTTTCCCAGCCCACTTTTCCCAGAATACGACTGAACTGCCACTGAATAAGCTAATGGCTTAGCTATTGGTATTCAGCTAGTTATCTAGGGGGCTAGGGGCAGGTGCAGAAGATAACTGGATGGGTTCATGGTATCTAATACAGTGGTTTATCAGGTCCTCCTGTAGCTGCCTTCCCTTCTTCCACCTTCTAGATGATAAATGTTGGGTTTCTACTGATTCCTTCACCATGACCATTTATCCTACCCTGTCCAGTGCTCATGCAGCCACCGCTTCGTACTGTAAGAGCTGATCATTGCCTGGTCTCTGACTGCTGATTTTTGCAATGTATCTGAGAAGGGTGATCTTTCATAATTGACAGGCGGGGATCTCAGGTGCAGAAGAACTCAGCTCTAGTTACACAGGCAATTTTGTGGATAAGCAGGTAGTTGAATGTGGGTTTCTAAGATTAAGGTGACTTCCAAATTTACTGGTTATAAATCTTAAGCCAAACTTTGTCAGCAGCGAAAGTTTCAGGGATTTCAAAATGAACCTTATACCATTATTTTTCCACAACATATGCTGTATTGCAAGTCTTCTTTACCTTTCTTCCTCTGAAGTAATAATATTTTTCTCATTGAGGCCAAGTCTGCAGATATCTACTTAATCCAATTTGACTTTTAAAGCCTTGTGAAAAACAACACAATCAAGAAGGAAAAGAGGAAAGCTCAGTTTGCTCTGAAAGTTATTTACAACACAGCAGCAGTTAAGGAATATGGTTATGGCAGAAAAAGCAACCCAGAATGTTTTCTCTTGGAAAGCCTCAGACTGAAAAATTAAGGCAGAGCAGGTCAATTGAAAGATGCATATATTAAGCACATTTCCTATCTTGCCTTAATAATGTTGTATTCTGAATGCAGCAGCACACACTGCTTCCACCCTTTAACTATCCAGTCAAACATGACCATTAAGCGTATTCACGAGAAAATACAAATATGAGAAGTATACCATGACATCCTGCAGAAAAGACACACAGGAAAAACAGAGGGTAAACCCAAGGACAGAAATATGCTGCATAAAACACGGTACAACACAGAATTCAGAGAGGTGAGAGAACTGCTTTAAGCAAAAACGGAAAGAAAATAAAGTAACCCAAACAACTCCTTCCTCCTTATACAGCCAGATTTATCATTTCTGCTATTGAAATCTAAGGCAGTCAGAATAACCAAATGTTGATGCTTCCTTAGATCTAGCTAAACCAGACATAATGTAGCTCTCAAATGAAAGATCTGCCGGGGAACAACAAATACACAGAGCTGATTGTTAACAAAGTTCTTTGCAGGGCAGGTTGACCTGGTACATTATTTTGAAAAGAAACAAAGCAATGGAAATACCAACATAATTTGTATTCAAAGAGAATAGGGTGCTCAAGTATATCACAGAAACTTGGGATAACATTATAACAATCTTTCTACCTCTATTTTTGTTTCTAAAACTTTGTATTTGGCTTTACTTTTTGGCACCAATGGCACGATCTTTAGTCCACAAGTTTCACTTAAGAAGACTCACACATTTTAGGTTTCAACCTCTGACTGGGAAAATAACTTTTTACAGTCATGCTATTTAGCATCAACTTTCAGTTTTATGGCATCATTAAAAGAGTATTTTTGAAACAGGATGTATCTAATGTAAACATTAACTAAGAAGTGAAAATAGTAGCTTAAAATTTAGTTAAAAGCACACGAACAGGTAGGAAAACAAAAGACTAGCTAGTATTTCGCATTCAGACATTAAAAGCTAATCCTCTGAAATGAAGATTGAACTTGGATATGTAGATATTATCATTAGAATAATCATAACCCAAATTTCCATGAGTAGTGAATAGCCTCAGGAAACTCCAGAGGTTACTCTTTCTAACCTACAAACTAAGTAAAAGCTACCATGACAAAACAGATTTCCTGAGGCCATCTTTCCTATTTTCTCAGCCTCTCTTAGCTGTATTAATCATGTCAGGTAGGATAAATTTCCTATTTCCACCTTATCAATCATTTTGGGTTATCTGAAGAAACTGCAGAGCAGTTAGAGAACACTATGTCAATGTGCATACTTGACTAAAATTAAGGTGCTTCCTCAGGAGGAATGATGGGATTTTGGAAAACTGGTGAAAGCTATGCCAAAATTAAAAAAGCAGATTACCTGGGCACCCACTCTAAAAGCAGCTTCCACTTGAGCTTTGAGGATGTTGCACTTCAAATGGTCAGGTACAGATGAAGGTGACACAGGGGCATGAAGAGTCTTTTCTGGTACCTTCTTGTCTTCAGCCTGTATTTATTAAAAAGAGCAGTGACATACATAAGAAAGAAAAAAAATCATAAAATTATCAAAGGTTAAAATTTACTTGTAATAACTTGATTCAGCAATACTGTCTAATACTTCCATATTCATACCCTGATAGACACATCTTAGAAGGTTTCGAAATATTTAATGACTTGATAATACGGTCAAGACAAGAATAGCCCCAGGGAAGCCTGAGTAATAGAAGCAAGAAAATTATGTGGAATAAAGATACGTTTCAAAAGCCCAGCCAGGCCCTGGAGTGGTTGCTCAAACCAGTGATCACACTGAGGAAACAAAACATTGTCTCAAAATATCCCACAGAAGGCAGAAGAGCAAACAGCACAACTACAGTGAATACTAGCTTTTTACACCACCCTTAAAATGCAAAGCTTTTCAAGTTTAACCAGAGAAATGTGAAGGAAACAACTGCAAGCCAAGCAAAATCTCCTTTATCAGAAGGAAAAGAAAAATCAAGGAACTTTAAACACTGTTGGTGCTGTTTCCACTTGTTATCAATCCTTTACCTACACAGTGATCTGAATCAGAAATTTTGGCCTCAGGACAGCTAGTATAGTGCACTGGTCAAACATGACCTAAAGGTTTTGAGCCTTGTACAAACTATATCCAGCAGAAATGCCACATTAATGAACTTCCCATGCAGAAAAGGAAAACAAAAAGAAAGACAATGTAATACAACAACAAAGAGAGTATGATGAGACCAGGATTGTAAACATGAGCTCTTAAACAATCAAACTGTAATATGTCACATATTTTTAGAGAATAATTGGACATAACAACCATTGCAAATTTCCCTATTATTCCTCAAAATGACACTTGAATTACAGATGAGTAACAGCCTAGATTGTGCATTCATTTTCTGCTCTTATGGCTGAGAAGGGTGAGTGGTTGCATACACCCAGACAGAACAGATATGTAATTCTGTCATTCAGATTTCAGCCAAAATAGGTACAATGCATCAGTACACCAGATCCAGTGATCCTTGAGGTTCACTTCTGTCAAGTATTTCAAGACAGAACCAATCATTTTTTGCCAATGAAATTACCATATGATTAGCCCTTTAACTTCAAAATCTGTCTCTTTTTTCCTTCCCTCTGCCCTCCCTCATGGCATCCCACTGGCTGATGATAACTACAATCTTACTCTTTTTTCAGGTCCTTGAGAAAGCATAGACAAATGGGAATATTGAGATTTGGGGGACACTTTCTGCAAACAAAGCAAGTCACAAAAGCAATTCTTGCCAAAGGAAACTGTTCAGCAGACATTGGGGAGGGAAAGAGCCAGACCTTAGCAGAACTCTGTTAAGACTGCAAGATAGTTATGTATAAGCAAAGTTGGTCTAGCAGCCTTCTGCATCCAAAATGCCATAGCTGCCAGGTATGATTTTGAACAACTGTCTGTTAAAGGACTGCTCATCATGAGATTTTTTTCTCTGTCAAATTTCTAATAATTCTTACATGTTTATTTATCAAGTTACATTTACTTTTTTTAGAGAAAGATATATTTGGACTTCCCATTCTCCCCAGTCTCCTCCTAAGGGGAAAAAAATACATAAAAAGTGACACTCTCTATTTGGAGTAACTTTTGGAACTGTAGTCATTTTTCAGTCTTGAATATAATAGCAGTTTGGCAAGTATATTAAAAAAAAACCCACCAAACCCAAGCATGAAATATTTGATTGCCATAGGTGTCTTTTCTGGGGTACTTGTGAAGCTGAGAAGTGGAGATAATCAAAGGGAAAAGATTATTTATAAAGAAAGCACAGCTTTTACTTCACCGATATTCTTGGTAGACAAAGTGAATGCATTTTAAAAAGGCTGTTATTACTGCCAACTTTCATGTGTATTGATTTCTAACAGCAGAAAAAACAACACACTAAGCAGTGGCATTTCTAAAGGCCATGCAAGATCCCACCTTTGTTTTAACACTGCATAGTAATTAAATAGCATCTCATTCAAGTAAGATTAAACAATTGTATTTTACTTGCTACAGCAAGACAATCAAGGCCTGTTTAGGAGACAAGATTGTTTCATAACAAGAAATGTTCTCAAGTCCCATCCCTCTGTTATTCAGATGGATATAGATATTTTTCAGTCCTATTGTTCTTCCTCCACTGCCCAATTTTCCCATATTGACCAAGAGGAAGATAAAAGCAACCAGGGCTTCCTTATAGCTGGGAATCCTCAAAAGATCTGAAACTCCTGCTGTATTCAGTATTGTGCAGGTGACTCCATTTAATAGAGACCCCCAGTATAAGATCTGATGTGCAAGTCTCACACTGAGATTATTGTGAGGCCAAACACTGATGGTGGCTCACCTGGCTGAAAGAGACAGCTGCTGCTAGAAGGGGCACACTTCTTAGAATCCAATCCTTAGAATCCTTAGAATCCAATCTGGATTCTGAATCCAATCCACCTGGCTGTTCAATCCTTAGTCCTTGTTTGGGTCACAGCTTAAGGGCTTCACCTTCAAGCAAGCAAAACTTGTTTTGCTTGCACTGCACCAGGAGCAGAAGCACCTTTAGTGACTGGTCACACGTGAAGAGCAGATATTGCTGTAATTGCTGCTCGGCCTTGTCCTGCTCAGCAACTGCTGCACCAGCAGCCAAAGGCCACCACGTGTCCCTGTCCCAGTGGAGATGCTGACTGCACACAAACCACACGGGGGGCTTGGCACTGCTCGCCCCGACCCAGGCCCTCTTTAGCTTCTAAACATAAGTCAAAGGCTTCTTTAACAGCCTGCCTTGGACAGGCAGTCTTTTCTGCCACAGAGCAGCACATCCTGAATCATTGCTGAATTCTGCTCTCCTCCCACAGCTGATCAGCTGAGACTGTTACACACAGACTCAGCGCACTGAGGGTCCGGATGAAAAGCAAAATTTAATCACAGAACAAAGCAACACCTCCTTACTGCAGACTATTAGCACTTGTAAGCATCTGTATAAGTTCCTATTTTTTTCCTTAATACCACTTGTCTTTACATACAAGCTCATTCATTACCCCAGTTTAACTCCTAAAGTATAGCTGTCATCAAGAATGCAAAAGAAAATAAAATATCTCACGGCTACAAAATCACATTCAGAATCTTCTGTGGTTTATTTCACTGGTTTATAAGAAAATCAAAGATCTAAAACCTGCCTGCATTAGGAATCTCCACATGATATTGCTACAAGAATGTAAGCTGTATTTTACTTTATTTTGCTGTATAATAAAGAATTTTTTTTATTTCCAGAATCCTCGCTGCTTGCAGCATAAGGACAACAGCTAGGTATTCATCTGCTGAGCCAGGCTGGCAGTTATTAACATTTTGTTTTAATTTATAAATTCAGAGTATTCTATTTGAAAGTAATTAGAATGCTAGACACGGCAGTATATTAATGAAACTTCCTATTTTATAATTTTTAATGATGCAATTCAAAAGAATCTTAGATGCCCCTTTTAAGTGAAAGTCCCAGAGTCAAAATTACATTTGAAAGAGATAATATTCTTGCTTAGAATTGCAATTTAGACTCATCCTAAAAGGTTTAGAAATTTTGAAAAAACTCCATTAGGATACCTGATAATATTCCACTTTTCCATGTCCAATTCTGCTGATCTCAATTACAGCAATGTATTTACATTTTTTTCACCAATAATGCAGAATTTTATTTTTCCATAGGAGGAGAACACTGGAGAATTGCATTTAAATGGAAAAAGTCAAACAAGCTCAGATAAATACACACATAAAATTAGAGGCTTTTTTTTTTTTTTTTGCAGTTGAGATCTTATATTTACTTTTCTCCTCCCAAACATTTACTTTGTATTCAATTACATCTGCTGATCCTAGAACCAAAGGCAGATTTGTAGAGTGTTAGATAATGACGACACTGACTTTGGTTTGCAAAGCTAAGTGAGTATTAAGTACATGTATAGAATATAAAAACAGTTGCATGAAACACAGCAATGTCACTCCTGTACGTAATATTTCCAAGCATTGCTTTAAAAGCTTCATGCTTTGTTCCACATCAGACTTTGTACCAAGAGCAAGATTCATGGTCTTGTGCCTCTGTGAATTTATTGATAGCCTCTTCCTAGCCAAATAGCATGTTTAAAACATGTATTTGACTGGAGATAATTGAAGAATAGAATGAACATTTCCTTTAGGAATTTTAGAAAGTCTATTTTTGTTGCCACTCATCACTACTACTGGGGGGTAAAATTTAAACAAAGACAAAACAAATATATAGGTTCTGAAAGTACATTAACTAAGTGAGGTTTCCTGAGGCTCAGCTACATCTGTAAATGTGCATGGAAATCTACAGACTATTTTGCCCCTTTTTCACCAGGAAATTTATTGCTTTTAACCATGTGACAGCTAACACCAATTACAAACCGATATCACAATGATAAGACCTGTACAATTACGTGTTATTCTTATTTGAGGCAAAGTTTACAAGCAGAAACATCATCTTTATTAGAAAAAAAGTACAATTGAAAAAACAAACAAACAAACCCCTCATTAAGCTGTCAGACAGAATACTTTCCTCAGGTTAGCCATTAGTTGGTTTAATGAAAGATATAACTCCCAATAAATCTTGTTATGCTTATATCCTCAGAGTAAACCTCTTTAATTCTTGTTATTAAATTTATTTTATAAGGTGCTATTCCTCAATATTATTAAATCCTAGCTCTGTCACTGCGAGATCCATGACAGTCTTAGCAGACCATGGTAGCCATGTTTCCTGGGATATACCCTCTGATCCGTGTATCACATAGAAGAGTCTCAGGTAAATCAACAAGGTGGGTCCATTTTGTGGGTTTTCTTGAACTAAAAATGATTTTTGGGAATTGCTGTTATGCAGGGAGCAGGTAGTTCCACAGATTTTTGCAGGCAGTAGGGTTTGGAAGCAGACAATCTGTGTAACAGGGCAGTCCTATAATATAGTTTTGCCTTGCTAGCAAAAGGCCAAAAGTTTTGAGCAGAGTTTGTGAAGATGTTAAGGCTTATCAAGGTGGCTCTGTCTGAGCCTTTCTCAATCTGCCTGCAGCTTTGTTCTACTAAGTTTAGCTGTAGCAGTAATAATTTTATATAGAAAATTATAATACCAGTAATCTTTGTGGAATAAGATATTTATGACTCTAACCCAAACATGCAGTTTAAAGCAATGTAGGGCTGATATGAAAGCAGGGAAGACACAGGATATGGTGTAGAAGAGTGCTGATATGGAGTGACAGTATAAAGGGCGCAGTGTGTCACTGGGGACCCATGGCTACAAACAACTCAAAGGCCAGTTAAAGTCCAGACCTGAATCTGGAAAAACTTGGGTTTAGGGGCAATAAAGAGAGCGAAGACATAATATATAGCATATATATATATAAAAGCCATCATGTACAGTAAATTTGCATGTAATGTGAAGATGTAAATCCATGACGAAAGAGCAAGATGTAAAGGCTTATTTGAAAACATACAAAAGGACCCAAAGTACATTGCAGAATGAGGAGAAAGAAGAAAACATGAACATGGCTGGACAGAACATTGGACTAGGCTGCCCAGGGAAGTGGCTGAGTCACCATCCCCGGAGATATTTAAAAGTTCTGTAGATATGGCACTGAGGGACATGGTTTAGTGTTGATCGTGGTATTGCTGGCTTAACAGTTGAACATGATGGTCTGAAAGGTCTTTTCCAATCTAAATGATTCCATGATTCTATGACAATCATAACTCCCCCTCTGATCCCATCAGAATGAAATCACCAACTTTAGGACCCACAGGTGTAGGGAAAGGAAAAGAGGTAGAAACAATTTGAAATGTATTAATATTCTTTCTTTTTATGAAATGAGTACAACTAGGCTAGCAATTACTAGACTCCCAAGATTTCAGAAATGCTAACAATACATTCTTGGCTTTATACTACACACACAAAGCAAAGGGGCATGGGACAACATATTTTTCTAATGAAAGAAGAAAATCAGAAATACATTCACAGCTACAAACTTAGGACTGTCTGTCTTAGAAATTAAGATTGTTAGCAGAGATTAAGTCTGCTAGCACCAAAGGCCATGAAACAAAGGTTGAAAGAGACTTTCATCATTCAATAGGTGGACAGACATGTACACCATACCAAACCGCTCTGGAAAAGAGGCTGGACACATCCATTCATCATTCCCATGAGACAAAGTTTGCTGCAGCAGACAATCAAATTAATTAACTGCAGAATCTAATTTACCCAATTTCTTGCTAATTCTCTTATGGGTCGATTATTAAGCCTGACAAATTCCAGCCTGAAAGCACTTTGCTCGAAAAAAATAACAATTAGCAACAGGAAGGGAGGGAGTGAAAACTGCGGATCCACAACAGATGTGGAAATGGTTGCTTTTTTTTTTTTTTTTTTTTAATCAGAAATAGAATAATTGAAGCAGCTTTGTAACAGCTTCACTGGTTTTATTTAAGCATAATATTTTGGAGGACGGAAGAGTAGGCCATAAAAAGGACTTAGTAGACCAAAAATCAATGGAGTGGTGCAGGAGAGGAGTTAGTGCTTCTTTTTTTGCCAGAAACTAGACACGAGCACTCATTAAAATCTGTTTGCTGCTGGATCTGGTAGCTAGTTAACTACCATAACCAAAGGAAATTTAAAGGCCCCACTCTCAGTTAAAAATTCTTGTCACAGTTTGGGGTTGTTCAATCTGGTCTAACCTGCCTTGTTGCCTTTCTGCTGGGCAGTGTTCTACAGCATTTCAGCCCAGGGTTAGCCCAATATTTGCAGCATGTCCCTTTCTTTCACTGGAGAAGTCAACTGCTGAGGCAACTCCAGGCTCAATCCAGAGCTCAGAGACCTGTGGTTAGTTTGTTTTAGCTTTGTGAGCTCTGTATACACATTTCACCAGGATCTAGGTCAGACAATGGTGCTTGAAGAAGCGACCACAAGTGAAAAGCCAAAAGAACTTCAGAATGATTTGTTGGTCACTACCCGTAGCCTGCAATATAAGGGCTGGATCACTGAAATGCTTTCCAGTGGTGACTGGGCCAGTTTCAAGAGTATGTACAATTTTCAGATTGCTAAAAACAGTAATTTTAATAAATTCTGAAGGGTTGGCCTCTTCTGCATTCACATGGTAGCTGCTGATCATGGGAATGCTGCCCAGTTCTTAAAACCAAACCCCCTATGACTGCCAGGGGAGGGTTTCATTAGACAGCCCACGCCTCTAGCCTTGCATTTTGCTGAGCTTCTGCCAGAACCAGAATCATTTAGCAGCTTTTGGTGCTCATTACAAGACTTTTTCATCAGCTAAACTTTGACTGATGGCAGACTCATCAAGTCTGCCACAGGCAGACACAGGCTGCATTTACTGTGCAGCTGCGTTTATTGTGAAGCTCTGACTTGTTATGATACTGGGTTCTGCTAATTAGTCCTTAAATAAATAATCCATCTGACTGTGGACAAGATTCTAGAGCTATCAGGACAAGCTAAAGAAAACCTTTAATTATAGAAGAGCTGAGTCCTCCCTCCACAGACTTGCAGTGAATTGAATGAGCGAAAGGACCAGAGATCAGGCAGAAGTTGGAGGTAAAATGCTTGGATTACTTGCACAGTATGGTGGGATACGGGACCAAAGTTTTTTAAGTTTTCAGTTTAAGAAAGAAGACAGATCGTAAATCTACTAATTTTGAAATCACAGGGGCACCATTAAGATCACATCTTTGAATCTTTTGTGCAACACAGGTCAGATTGGTTTACCCAGTTGAGCACTGTGGTCAGTGTGGAGGGAGTCCTCTCACTTCTTCCCCTTGACCCTTCAAATACACCAAACTCAGCTCTCAGTGAGCTCAATAGTGTAGGACAGTCCTTTAAAGCATGTTTTGGGCATTGCAAATGCTCTCTGCTGGGGTTCAGATTACTATCAATAATCACATCTGAACTACACAAGTTCTCTCACAAGAGAGAACTGGGTATTCATTGGATGAGTCTGAGATGGACAATTTTCCTTTTGCAAACTATGTCAGTGCTTAACAAGCTTTGTCTATAAAAAGCTGTACTTATTACCAACTGAGAATATTTCTAGAAGATGAACTTGAGAAATGTACATAGGAATAAAAGGTGACTTCTTTCCCATTTCAGCCCAGTTTGTTGACTTCATGATTTATCTTTTTAATTCCCACTTGAGCTAGACAAAATTAGAACTCCTCACAGGTGAAAACCAAATATATTTGGGAGAAAAGTCTAAAATATTCCATCTTCTTCTGTTCATTGAAAAATCTCAAAAAATCTTAACACAGGTCATTACCTCATGACTACATTAATAAGGTATAAGAACTGAAATGCATATCTGAACATATCATACACCAGAATCCTATGACAAACATTGAACATGGTTCAAGGAAATCTTAATGATAGTAAATCCACTGCATTATGGAATACATTCAATTAACTGTAATGTTGAAAAAAAAAATCCAATATTTCATTTTCTCATTAGAAACACCTGGCTCACTGATTTTCAGCCTTGACTTCCTTCTCCTGGAATCTCTCACCCAGAGAAGAGAAAGATTCTGCTATATAGATATATGCAGTCCCTTCATGCTTATATTTTTTTTGACACACTTAATCGTGTCCCCTTGGATTTTAATTTCCCTAAAGCTTTTTGAAATAATAACAAAAGGCTATTTGTAAAACAAAGGTTTAGTTGAGTTCTCAATTTAGTTGAGTTCTTCCTTGAGCTGACAAAAAATTCTCAAAACACCACTTTTCCTTTAACAGCTCTGTATTGGGGCCCAGACCCACCTCTTTTGAAGCCAGTGGCAATGCTCTCATTAACTTCACAGGGTCCAGCTCAGGACCTGTGTGGTTGCAAACCAGAGATTCTGGTCCAGATTCAGATCAAGAAATCCCACAGTGGATTTAGCCTCACACGGATACAAGGAGCCACTGACTTGCTGATCTTTGGCAGAAACAGCAGGACATAGATGTTTGGCCACCCCTGCAAAAACTGTCTCATAAAACACCCACTAACATCAGATGCCAGGGGGAGTTTATGGCATAACACGGACTCCTCATGTCAGAAAAAAACAAGATTTTTTTTATCACTTAGAGTGTTGTTATTTTTTTACAGCTCTGGGCTGCCTAGATGACTAACTCTTCACAACTAAACTAAAACTATATCATAACATTGTTGCAGCAGCTTCTGAAATTTTAAAAGGCAAAGCTGATTGAAATGCTAAATCTGAAAACCAAATCCCAGTCCCATAAGAAGATGGTGAGAGGTGATTAAAAAGCAAGCCAGTTGAAGATGAATGTTGATTTGATTTGGAGGTGGAAAAGCAGCAGCTTTTGACTATGAAGTGACAAAGGTGTTCTAGCATATATAGGTAAAAATATATATGTATATGCTATACCTTGTTCATGCTGACGTGCAGGGCTGGCCATGGTCCAACTACCTTCACACTCTCCGTTTCTATTTTCTTCAGATGAGAAGTTTCATCATAAAGAATGGGAAGTCCTGAGCTCAGTTCTAAAAGGATGCCCAAAAGAAAGAAAGAAAAAACAGTCTGAAGGGAGGCTACAGAAGAACTGTGGAGCAAGACACTCAACTGCATTTGAAGAGACAGTGGTCGGCAAAGCATCTTCTCTGTAAGACCCTCTAAAATGTTTCATAATTATGCCTGTAGGGTTATTTTGCCTTTTTCTATTTAGCAAACAATTCCTCCCCCTCCTCCTTCTCACCCATCCTTTCATTTCAGCAGAGCTTTTGCCAGCTTTGGGCTAGATATTTCTCTCCTTACCTCCCTGCCGCCTCTACCCCCTCTATATTCTAAAACTTGGTTGACACCAGAGGAATTATTTATGCAGCCAAGGTGCCACTCTCAAAACATGTGATGTGTAAAGAGATCAGAGTATAGCTTTTGGCTTCTCTCAGACATCTTTATTTATATGCCAGCCTCTTTAAGACTGTTGTCAGGAATTTGCTGTGCTTTGTCAACAGAGATTTTGAGCAAGCCACCGACACAGGAAGACAAGGAAAAAGCCCTGAAAGGTCTCTGTTATCATCTTGGGGATGGTGTGGCACATATACACATATTTGCAAGTACCCTGAGAAAAATAAACTTCATCGTGTGATGATTTAACAAATCTCTGAGTCCTCCCATACTTCTTTTTGCCATGGATTCTAGTTAATAACAGTTGGGAACAATCCAGTTCTGTGGAGTCTGATTCAAAGCCTACTGAAATCAATAAAAACCTTGCACTGACTGCAGTTTGGTTTGGATCAGGTTCTTAAGCTGTCCTAAGAATATTAAATATTACTCACTCAAGATCTAATTCTACAGCTGTTTAAATATACATTAAGGGCTTTGCTGACTAGAGACAAATTGCTAAAACCAGCTTATAGGGATATAAGCAAAAATCTGGTTTTGGCATTAGTGAAACATTATCAGACCCTGAGGTAATAATGTCCTAGAAAGGGTTACAATATCAGCATTGACCTCCTCTTGGTGGTCTTTCATCACAAGTTAGTGTTGCCAGAGTTCAGCATTTCTCACATCACAGCTGCTTCTGTTCATATGAGACTGTGAAACTGCCTGATATCCTGAGAATAAATTACCACAGCCATAAAATCAGACGTGATGATGGGGAGGTTTTTAAGAAACATAATCATTCTATTTTCCTCCTAAGAAAGAAAATAAAGAAATAAAGAGGGGGGTGTGGGGGGGTGGGGGTGTGTGTGGGGTGCCTTGTTTAAATTATTCAAGTTTGCTATTATTTAAAACTGATTTTTAAGCTGGGGGGGGTGTTGCTTATTTAAAGGGAGAGGTCTGTAAGACAAGCAGGCCAGTTTAGCCTTTTAACTCAACCTGAAAAACAAACAAAAGAAAAGGCAAAAAACTGAATTCCTACAAAAGGCACAAATTTCCTGAGTCAGCATTAAGTCTTGGCAAACCCAGGCTTTCGTTCCAAGAAAGGACCTGGCAGCACCATGGTTTTTCAAAGTGCTGTTTTCAGCCTGAATCTCAGACTGTGTTAGACCATTCTCTGCTCAGGGTTATGCAAGGACTTTTGTAGCGAGCTGCTCAGGAATAAAGGATGCCTTTTTTTGAAGTGATAACCTGCAAGCTCAGCCCAGAGTTTGAGAGGCAACCTGGGTCCCCTCTTCCCGTTCCTCATTTTCTGTCATAAAAATTCTGTGAGCTGCACTGCCTATGTGTTGGCATCTGCTCCCAGTGATAGCCCCAGCTGCTGCCAGTGAATCTGCTCATGTGTACCTGGTAATCCATGCACGACCTTGCCATGCCAATTAGGCTCAGCCAGCAGCTCACCCTCTCTTCCCTGTAAGGCCAACTGCTGTTACATAGAGTGGGATTGGGGTTCTGGGATATGCTGTGGGAAGATCTGCTGCACCACAAGATGTGATCTGTGTGCATTAGCTTTCAGGTGAATAGTAGCACTGTGAGTACAAGAATTAGGCTGAATGCAGGAAAACAACATCTTCTGCTGAGCTGCCTTCATAAACACATACGTTCAGATTTGCTTCACTGGATTTCACTTCCTCCAGTAATTTAAGTGGACAAATTACTTGGAATGTGAAAAATCAGGCAGGTCTAGCCTGGGTTTGTTTTCTGTTTGTTTCTGTAACAAAGTCCTGTGCTGTGTGTTTGCTGGGAAACATGCACTAGCACTTAAAGGACCCTTGGCTGGGCATATTGTGGTTTCCCTCTCCCCTGCCCATGTCCTGTTAATTGCACTGGAATTTTGGCATTTCTCAGAACAGATGTAAGTGGAAGAAAGGCAGATGCTTTCTCCCTCTCTCAGCCTGATGGAGGGTACATATCAGTGGGTCACTCCATGTTCCACTTCAGATGAATTCAAAATTGTCTCAGAGCTCAGTGATGAGTCCGGTCCATAGCAACTGGAACAAGTCACAAAACACCTGTAGTCCCATGGAAAAGTACAAGGTAGGTTATGTGCTGGAGTCACCTCTGTCAGCCTTATGGGGAAGTTCCTGCTAGGATAGCATATTTGCCCCATGAGACCTTTTTGCTCTTCAGGCATTTCCACTTGAGATATTTTGGTCACAAGCACCCTCTTTCCTAAGAGTGTCCCCAGTTTAGTGGCCACTTACTTCCTAGAAACACTTTCCCAGCACTGGCCTTTCCACACAGCCTCGAGTCAGACATCAGTCCCCCATGTCCTCACGTTCCTGAGGCAGACTGTTGATAGTGTTTCATCTCTGCCTGATTTTTTTCTTGTCCCACACACTGTGCCGTGTCCCCGATAAACAGCCAGTGGCCAGCGTGCTCCTAACCATTTCAGTACATGCACTGTGAATCTCTCCCACAGGCTCTCTACAAGAGTTTTCTCAGCTGAAATAGCCTGAGCAGCATTTTAATGAAACCATTAAAAACAAACCAACCCTAGTCCCCTGAGCACCAACCTTGAAAAAGCACTTAGACCTGTCACCCCAAGCTGCAAATGAGTAAGTCTGATTCTGTTTTAAGGGAAGTCCTACTCAGACTGACACTGCTCTCACAGTGTAAACATGCCAGACATAACCATGGACTGGCTTCTCAAGGGAAATCAGCTTTGCACCTCCAGCTGGATGCACAGGTGCCACATAGGATCAGAAACAGGTTGCAGTGGGGCAGCACAGCAGCTGCCCCAGCACACGGCATGCACAATTGCCTAAATAGCTCAGCTGGGAGCAGTCAGCATGGCTGCACCACAGCCTCCTCTTGCAGGTGTCCCATCCCTTTCCACTTACTTAGAGGAACTGGGAATTGACATTCAGTGCTACAGGCATTGGGCAGGAACCAGCACTGATTCTCTTCTGCACCAAATATTCAGTGTGGACTAGTCTTCAGCAGACAAAGCGAAGAGAAAGGTTAATCTGTCTCCAGCAACAGGTGCCATACATGCCTTGGCTTCTGAAGTCCCCTTCAGAGTACGGCAGCTGCCAGACAGACCTAAGGATGCTGCTCCCTACCACCAGGGACAGGTTTGGGGGAGAAGGTTCACTCTGCCCATGTTTGGGGGAGGACATGGAGACTCCTGGGCCCCAGTTTCAACTCACTGGGCACAAAGAGAACTGCTCTTGATATTTGCCCTTATGCTCTTCTAGGCTTTTTCTGAGGTTATTTCTGCAATAAGGAGAAGCAGGAAAGCTGTTTGACCTGAGAGGAGACAGAGTGCTGGAATAAACACCCTGTGCTGTGTGGTTTTTGCTGTTTCTTTAATTACCTTGTGTTGTGCAGGTGGGCCCATGGCAGGGCTGGGGGTAGCTGGAGACCAGTAGCAGTGCTGGGGCTGAAGCTGGGGCACTGGAGTCTGACACGGAATTGTGTGCTGGATGGGGGGAGCCCTGGGGAGGGTGTCAGGGGAAGCTGGGCCAGCAGTGCCCTCTGGGTTGGGATACTCAGCAGCAGCATAGCTGGCTCTGAATGAATTTCCTGGCATGCTTCAGCTCTAATTTGGGAAAGGAAAATATGGGCTGGCACACCCCCCAGAAAGGTCACTGCCTCTCACTGTGCCAGGCTGCCAGCCAGGAGAGGTTTTCCAGAACAGCCTTGCCAGCATCCCCCCCCCCCACCTGCATCCAGTCTGGCATCCCGGGTGGCCCTGCAACCTGGGATGGTCCCTGTGACCTGCAGGGAGGCCCAGCAGGTGCAGGGCCAGGGGAGCTGCCCAGCAGTCCCACTCCAGGACAGCTTGCACTCCCCTCCAGGGTGGTGCCAGTGGCTGCAGAGCAGGGCCGAGATACAAACACCTGTCAGTGGCACAGGAGCATCCAGCAGCCTGCTCTGCGCCTATATGGCTGGGTCAGGCAGGGGGTGGCCATGCTCTGTGTCAGCCCTGTGTGCTTCACAGCATGAAGGTACACTGGAGTGCAGTGTATAGTCAGTGGAAAACAACACATCTTCTGGAGGTTGCTCCTAAGGGAGTAGCTTCATTGAAAGCCTCAGCAAGGAAGTTGTATGACTGCTTAGGATTCCTTCCTGAAATGTCTACAATGCCTACCATTTTATTTCTTGCGCTTCTCTCCTAAATACTCTCACACTCTCTTAGGGAAAGAAAATTGATTTTCTAAAACAAAGTCTGATTAAATTGCTTGTCCAGATAGATGCCTGTGCAGTACTGCCAAGGTGGGACAGCTTATAGTCAGGATCACCCAGTACAGTCCAAGACCCTGGTTTCAGGAATTTAAAAATAACTGACCAGGGTGATAGATTCCAAAATGGATAGTTATCTCAGGGTCATTTATAGTTATGAAGGCAAAAACTGGGCAAGGGAAGAACTCATTGTTTCCTAGGGACAAGAAATACAATAGATTATATCTCGTTTTGCCCAGCATCTGAAATTCTTACCCAGCGTTAGCATCTGACACACTGCAGAGTGCAGAGATTGTAAATCTGGAGATCAGGAAGTAGAACTGCTCAATGACAGGGATGTTTCCCTTCCAGTTCCTGTGTAAACCTACAAATATTTGCCCAAGCTCTGTACCCTTAATAACGCCTGTACCCATTCAGCAGTAGCGACTTCCACTCAAAAACTCCCCAAGACTGCATCAGGAATGGATATGTCTCTGTCCTTGTTGCTTTGTACAAGCCAAGAATTTCTCCACTAAGAAAGCAAGAGTATTCCAGTCTTGGTAGCAAAAGCTTGAAATTGTTCTGATTACCCAAACTAAGAGCAAGATGCTGTATGTCCAGTGCTCCAAAATTTCTGCTGCCTGTGCCCAGACATGAAAACAAGATTCAAACAACGAGGGCTGAGGGCCAGCTGGACAGATCAACAAAAGACAATAGGAGATGAGGGTAGGCTTGTGAAACTATATAAACAAAGAGTAACAATGAAAAAGGAGCCTGTGCCAAGTGGTTAGAGAGTCAGTATCTGTGACTAATGGGGTATTTGTTCAGCTGTGGAACACCTAACACCAAATCCCACAACCCTGTAGCAAACCAAGGAAATTGCAAATTTTGTTGCATTTGCACATACTACAAAGCTAGAAAATAATAACAGGAAGCACATTCTTCAAGGAGGACACCCAAAATGCACACTGTTTTCCTTTCCTTTTCTTTGCCTCCTTGACTGAGACAAACCCGAAAGCAGCCCACAGTCACTGAAATAACAGTCACTGCAGTGGACTTACTGGTTGGGTTTGGAACTGCAGAAACAATGTCCTTGCTTTCAGGAGCAAGAGCACCATAATTGGCGTGGTGGTGGTGATGCCGATGATGGTGGTGGTGCCTTGCAGCCATTTTTGTGGTATATGGAGTTCCACCATTCTCCTCAATGCTGAACGGATGCAGATCGCTGTTGTTCAACGGATAGCTACAAAATAAATTCAGTTCAAATTAGAGCAATAAACAGTAGCACCAATTGTAATTTTGGAGAGACAGAGTGAAAACTTTCTTGGGAAAAAATGCACAGCTTTTTTGTAAATAAAAATTTTAATGAGTTATATCCCAAATCTTTAGAGTTTTTTATCTCCATGAGATTTATCTGATGAGGGGAAAGGATGCCTCTGCTTGTTGGTATGACTTTAAGATCAGAACTATTTTTGATTTTACACATTACACAATCTCTGCTAGAATCTTTCCTGGGATAGGAAAGTCATCAAGCAGAAAACAATAACTCCTTTAAAGTGAAATTGTCCAAAGAGCAGAACAAGGAACAGTTTCAGAGTAACACTACATTCCTGAGAATGTTCAGGTCTCTAAATTTATGGTGCAAAATAGCTATATGAAAAAACTCTGACTTAGGGAAAAAAATTGAGAAGTAAACCAGTTCACAGATAACAACCTACAAAATAGCGCTAGGTCAAATATGAATTGTACCCATGCTGGTATGACTAGTTTGAGTTCTGGGTTTTTTTTTTTTTTGCATGTGTTTAGTTAGGAGATTAACTATAGTCAGTCTACAATAGCTGACAAATGAGGACACTTTGACATCATCTCTAACTGAGAGGTGATAAATGACACTGCTGCGTTTTTTCATTAGCTTTAACTGATGCTGTTTCAGTTTATTGTTTGAAATTATAATGAATTTCTATATATGATATTTTCTGTCCATTCCAGCAACCAAAAAAAAAGACTGAAATAATTCTACATAGATATTGCAAATGACTTGAATGTGCTTTCCTCAGAGGAGTGCTTAAAATTTTTAAAAGGCTTTAACTTATTCTACAGTAGTCATTAGACAATAGTTGCACTAAATCAATCCATTTCAACAAAAGATGAATCCCCTGCCCATTTGAAATATGCTCAAGAAATTATATCTTCAGCTGCATGGCTTTTCAGTTTGCTTTTTTTAATAACAGCAGCCAAAAACCTGACAACATGAAATGAAGGCAAACCGAATAATTAAAGGAACAATGAATAAATTATACCTAGGATACTTGCTACATATGTTCTCTGCAGATTACTTAGTGATTCAAAGCAAAATTAACCAGTCATCTGCAAATAAACACATCTGTATCATTTCCAAAGTTATACTGAAACATGCAGCTAGGTACATCATCAATAACCACTGCCTTCTTAGTAACAACTTCAGACAACATGAGGTTTCTGACTGGGTACTTATTGAATAATACTTTTATGCTGGTTACTTTTTGAAAGCAGGAGGCGGGGATGGGAATGTTCTGTGTATTAATCTTGGCAGGTTCCCGGCATGAAGCAACCACTGCCAATAAAGCCACTTCTGATGCCTTTTTTGCTTTAAGGAAACAATACAAATAGGTGTCTGATGCACAGGGGACAGCTTTTGTGAGCTCAGATAATCCAGGACTGGTCTGTCTTCAAACTGCACTATATCTTTACTGCTATAATCAAATCAAGCAAGTGCCTACAGGGGGAAAATAGTACAGGCTAATGAGATTGCACACTAATTGTAGCAGCTCTCCTGCACTTTCTCTTCAAGAGCCTTGGATCGGTGTGACATTTTTTGACTGAGAGGATAGGTGGTTTTGTTCACATGGTTAAAACCCTGCTGGAAAATAAGATGTTTGGGGAGGGAGCCTCAGCACATCTTTTTTTTTTTTCCATCTGATTCAATATTTTTCAAGACACAAAACCCTACATGTTGGGAGTTTCATTTCACCCACTGGCAGGCTGGTTCAGCAGATTTTCAATTGATCCTTTCAAAATGAATCTCACCAAATCCTTACACTGACTCCTCACACCTATGGGTCTAAGGTATCTTCCATGCTGAAATGAGAAGGAGCTGAGCAGCTGAACTACTCGACTGAATTGACCTCTGACATGAGGGAAAATGTGCACCAAATTCTCTAGATGTATTTCTTGTCTGTCCAGAGAGGAGAGTAACATGTAAAATGTAAAATGCAGGGAGACCATTGTGTCAAAGAAGTAAAGAGCTAGCCCAGCAAAGCTGATGTTCAGCTGTGCTCTGAAATCCTTGAGGACAGCAGGTGACACAGCTCCAGACGGGGTGTCACTACCCAGGCAGCGCGTTCCGATGTGAAATCCCACGTTCCAAGTGCTGGCCCGTGTAAAGGCATGTGCCCATCTGCACTCTTCCAGGGCTGACAGAAACTGGCAGATGTTGAGGCAAGCTCATCTCAGGGTCAGCCAGCTCTTGCACTTCTGACGCATATGAGGTTGGGCATTTGCACAGATACCCTCACTACCAAGGAGTTACTGAACAATCAGAAACAGCAGGCCTTGCAGCAGCCCGAGAGCCTAGAAAAGCTGACAGTACCCAAACAAAAACGTCACAAGTAGTCCAAATCCCTTTTCTATGTACTCTCTCATATGCATTTTAGGAGCATATTAGGTATCTTGCTGTAGTTTCTACAAGGTGACATCATTATTATTATTATCATCTCATATCACATGTTTTTCACTTTTCTGTTCTTCCACTGTCTTAAATATAGAGACTTGACACCTTTCCACTCAATGCATCCTTTTGTTGCTAACTTTGCTTTCTATTGCTTGCTTCTATCTGGCTTACCTGAATAGAAAACGTGCTCATGTGTCTCTCCCAATCTATTGATGTAAATAAATCACTATTTTCAGTGAACCAACTTTTTGACCATATACTACAGTATTCATACTCCTGACCTACAGGAATTCCTATTTGCTCTCCAAACATCAAGTAATTCTCTCAGACTATGTGCATTAAGTGGACAGATATGAGTTTTCATCCTTTCTCTTTCACCTGCCTTCTGGCCATCCTTGTATGCCAACGCCATACCTTTGGTTTACTTTTAAAACATCAATTGTCTGTCGTGAAGGTTTCCTCTTTTTCTGTGTGACTTTCTCAACAAGCTCCAGCTATTTCCTATATAGACAGCTCCTGTCCTTCAAGGAAAATGAGGCAGGGCTCTACAGGCAAGTAGTGCAAAGGAAGCAAACATTTCTTTCTTCTTTACCCCTCACTCAGGAAAAAGCACTCCTGAGGATTCAGTTTATGGAAGCTGAACCTTCAAAAAAGCCACCCAGTGTTCACAAGGTTAATACTGCCTTTAGCCTCAAATTCTCAATTTCTTCCTTCTGACCAAAAAGGCAGCACATTAAGGAAAAAGGCAAATAACAAGTATCTACTAATTTCCTTTTCTATTTTACGATTTTCATTTACATTACTAGTCCTCTGTCTCAGTTTTATGCTCTTCACACTTTACCCAAAAAGCTATTTTCAGTTGGCATTCCTAGATTTCACGCGCTCTAGTCACCTACTGCTTTACCACACTATGTCTCTAGTATACAATTCACACACACAAGTATTAAGAGGACACAGTAAAATGGGGACCAGAAAAGTTTTTAATAGCCTTCAAAACCAAGCTACATGGGCCTGTATTACCTGAACTGAATCTCTAACACCTTCACTAGCAGAGACTCCATGACCCTCCTGTGCAATCAATTTCAGTGTCTCAGCACGTCTACACTTATTTCTTTGTTTATTCTGTCTCCTTTACTGCAATTTAAGCCACTATTTTATCTCCCATCCATTACAGACATAGTGAGAAGGTTATTTCTTGCTACAGAAGCCAGTGTTTAAGAAAATAGCCCTTTACATCTCCCCTCAGGACCTGAAGAGCTCAGAATTCCTCAGTTGCCCCTCACAGGTTGCACACTCCCTACAGCTCTGAGACATCTTGCCATTCCACTCAACTGTCCCCTTCTCTGTTTCCAACATGTGGTGCTAAGAACTAGACACCCCATTCCAGTCGAGGCCTTGGAAACACATTTCAAAGAGGAAGGGTGGCTTCCCATGTCCTGCAGGATCTACTCCTGTTTATACACTGGAACATGACATTTTTCTATATAGCCTGGGATTGTTGACTCATGTTTAACTTGTGATCCTCAAGAACATAAGATCCTCTCCTAAAGTGGCCAGGTTTCCAGCCCCACAACCTCATCTGTGACACATTACTCCTACCTAACACCAAACATTCCTCCTGAGCTGTGCGCCCTAATCTTTCTGACATCCTAACATCAATACCTGATCAGGACTTTTCTCTCATCCATGACAGGCCCAGTGTGCAAGGACTCCCATTTTGGTGTAACCCGTGAATGACAAGGGTTTTTTTAAAAAACATAATTGCCTTTCCATGCCATCCTCATAGCTGCCATCCTCAGTCTCCTGTATAGCTGTGTAGCCCTGCAGAAACATCTTCCACCTGTGTCCCAGAGCAGGCTTACTCCTACCTTCCCAGGCCCCTCTTTTCCCACTCTTCCTCTAGGCATCTTCCACCTGTCTGAAGTTACACTTGGAGAGCAAATGGTGGAGCTTTCTTCTCTCCTCTCCATGAGGAGGCTGGTGGGGCAATAGCAAAAAGCAGGCTCAAACTATCATTCCTCGTGGATGACTCTAAGAGTTTAGACCTTCCCTACTATAGCTAAACAGTGGTTTAAAAAAATCCCAGGCTTCTAGGTCTGGTTGTGATAAGCAAGCTTCAACAATTACCACACCCACTTCTACATTCCTCCTGCACCAAACCACTGCAATTTTCCAGTATTTAAAAATCCTCAAACTTTCCACAAACATCTTCAGAACCACTCTCAATCCTCTCCCATCTGTAGCTCAGAGCAAGCCTGGTTGTGATTTGCACAGGTTTTGGCAGCAAAAAATCACACTGCTGGTGTTGGACTGAAAATGATGGGAGATATACCACCCATCGCTGTATCATTACAATACCTTCTCCAACATCAAAATGGGCTTTAGATGTGCTCCCAAATGGCAGCCAAGGGAAGTGTTGCAGTGCCTGTTAACATATATGTGTATTCATGTGTGTAATGGAAACAGCCATTGCATGTGAAACTTCAGTGTGGCAGCCAGGGGGAGGAGACTCAACAGCTGTGCTAAGCCAAACATTCAGTTTTGGGTTTAGTATCTCCCTTTTTTGGGGAGGGAGGAGGCTAGACTCTGGGTTAATTCCCTGCCCATGCTTCAAAAGCAGTTTTAAAAACCCCAAACAAATAAACCACAATGAACATTTAGCTAAACTTCCTTTAGTCATATTTAAAATCTCACATACCACTTGTTTTGCTTTAGCATGGCAAGTGGCACAGAGAGAGAAGGAATTTTGAATTCTCTGAAAACATCCCTGTGGAGAGGAAAGAAGAGGAAATGTGGGGATAGGAAGAAGGTAGTACATGTGATTACCACTTAATGGCCAGGGCTATTGGACTGAAGCAAAAGACTTGACCCAGCATTACATGAGAAGTGAACACAGACCACATCAGACTGACGGCAATAACAGAGAGAGGGTGAACTTTCATTTTGCAGCCAAGGACTGGGATACATAAAAGCAATCAGTATTGCTAAATAAAGGAAAACTGGGACCACTTAAACCAAACCTATGTTGTTTTTTCTTCCTGCACCATGTAATCAAGATCTCTTTGCTGTCCAGAACTGGCTTCCTGAGCTGTATGAAGTGTAACTAAAGCTAACAGTGCAGTTACACTTCCATGCTCTGCTCTGACACCAGGATACCACAGCTGGCTCTTTTGCTTCCTTCAGGGAAAGCATGGAAAATTGTGTTGCAGATTTCTTTTCCTACTGCCAGGGATGATCCACAGTACTCATCCAATCCTAGGGACACCTCACAAAGCAGAGCAGGCAGCCAGCAACCTTCTCCCAGAAAACCTTGAAATTAAAGAGAAAATTACAATAGGGAAAAAATATATTAATAAATGGTGACAGAGGCCTGCTGTAGGATACAAGATGCTGAACTAAGTTTTGAAGCAAGACTAATCTGGAATTCTCCACAAGAAGAATAAAGCCTGCAGCAAAGCATGTTCTAATAAAATACCAAGGAACAAATCTTGACTTGATAAAGACATTGTCCTCATAGATTTTACCTTATCTGCATAAAGATCATTAAAAAAATACTGTCTTGCAAAACTGTCACGCAAAATATGCCCCCTGGGGAACTAAGTGTGCTTTTCTTCATTTACAAATGCTTTTAATTAACACTAACAATAGCTAATTATATTTAATCACCTATCAAAAAAATTCATTGTCCCAGATGTCCTTGTAGATGAGAAAACTTTGAAAAGCAGACATAAAATTTTCTAAGACCAACAAGATCCTCCCTCAAGTCTGCTGCCTTCCCCTTTCAGACAAAGGCAATGTATTCTATAATTAAAACAATTTGGGGTGGCTAATCCAAGCAAGCTAGCTCAGGTTAAAACAGGAGCAAAGCCAAGCAAGGAACTTTGGCCTCTGAGGTAGCCTGCAGCTGATCTCAAGTTGCTAGCCATGGTACAGCTGTTCTCACCACTTAACCCATTAAATAACTCAGGTCTTGTGAGCTAAGTACATCCCTGTCTCATTTCTACTGTGCTCATATCACATTGCTGTGAAAGGATGCAGAGAGAAGCAGGCACAGGCCTGAGGCTCAGCTAAGAGAGGAGAACACAAGAAATCACAGGATTCCACAGAAGTTGCTGGATATAAAAGATTAAGGCAGAAGCAGCTAAAAATATGCTATAGAGAATGCCTACAAGGAATGCTGGAATTCACAGGTACTTATGGTAGGGATACATGAGCAATGGCCAAACATCAGAGAGCTCTGAAGGGGGAGTATCAGTGTTTCTGGGGTGAGAACAACCTTGCAAGGCCAGCACTGTCTAGGAAACTGCATCAGTAACTCTGTGTAAGGTCCAAACCATCATGGTAGCCTTGGGACATTGAGTATGGACTTAGCAAAACCGGGAGCAATGCAAGCAAAAAGCAGGGGTAACCAAGAGGAGATAAGAGAAAGTGGCGAATTCATGCGCAGGATGGATTTCATTCAGGATGCGCATGAGAAAGGTAAGAAAAGTGACCAGCCCCATGATGTAAGCAAGCTGCTGGTCAGTCAGCTTGGCTGGTCAAGCTCCTACCACCACAGTCCAGGGCATCTTCTCAATTGTAGTCCTATGATCTGTGTAGGTGTATGCATCGAGGATGGAGCTCTCCATGCTGCCCCGTGTTTGTGAGCTGCTATTTGTGTATGCAGGTGCTGCTTAAAGTGCTGCCCTTCACCTCCTCTGTTCCTCAGCAAGGTTGGCTGAGTGGGTGCTTGGTGAGCATTTACATCTCTGGAATGAATGCTCAGCCTCTCATCCCGGGCTGCACAGCCAGGAACTACAGCTGCCTTGTATCTAGCAGATTAGAAAATTGTAATCCCTTTAGCCTTGAAGCCAATCCACTGGATCTGGCTTCCCTTAATAATATGCTGCCACCTTAAAAAATCTCCTTTCTTTCTCCATCCTTACTAAGGTGAAATTCCTTAGGAAAACAACTTGTTTTAAAAGAAGTTAACCACACTGTGTAATTTTTCATGCTTCTGAACTATTCTGATTCTAAATTCTGCTAATGCTTTACAAAAAATATGCTGTTTCATGAATTTTCATTTATTTGCCATAACTTTAAAGACCAGTGGGAACACAACTGACTGCATACAAGTTACTTCTTTTTAGGTTATAGAGTTTTTCCCTTTTTAAAAGACAATATTAACAGGTAAAAGTAGTTCAAAATCAATCACTCAGCACAGCAAGGCCTCTCTTAATTACATACTTGCAACCTCTGTCCTATCTTTGAACAGGTTCTCACGTCAATACTTAGGCAACTTATCTGACTTACAGCAGGAAACTGTTCATTTTACCTTTAAAGCCATTTTCACAGTTGTTTTTTAAGTCAGAAATTGAGAATGAGACACACACATTAAATGGAACCATTGAAACTGAAAATGAGTAATAACAAACAAAGGCCTCCTGGGCTCAAAATTCTGATACAGAAGTAGCATCCAATTTTACATTCAAGCTCCTTGAAGTTTGCTGCACATCAGCCTTGCTACTGATTCAGAGCCCCAGGTACTGAAGACACAGATGCTGAAATCACAAAGCTCCCTTGCCACTTCCATTCCTCTTCTCCATTCTCAGTTTCTAGCAGAAGCCATTGCTTTTCATTTTCTAGTTCCTTTCTTTCGCACATAACACTATAAAACTCTGCTTCTCCTAAACCCTCTACTTGAGCTTTTTGTTTGCCTGACCCATTTTTTTCCTGAGCTCTTCCTTCCTGTTTGACTCCCATATTCCTACTGATGAGAAAGACTTGGCTCAGAGGCACCATGATGCTGGCTCTGCCGCTCGCCAGCAAGGCCTTAATATTCATGGCCTTGGCCTCTGGAGATGAAAAGAAAACAGCCACTCTGTCATCTGTTTAGGTACTGAGTTCATTACTATGCAATTACACAATTTAGAGAGCACTGGAGATTCATTAATGATTTGTATTTCTACTTCTCTAAGGAAGACAAAATTGCAGAAATTGGTAATGGCAGGTAAGCTACTGATTATAACTCCAGCACAGAGTGTTACTGGTTTAGGGAGGAAAAAGTAACTTATAAATAATTAGTATCTTATCCGGAGTTTAATTGCATTAGATCAGTACTTCCTACTTCTAATTAGGTGTGGCTAATTCTTTCATTTTCGTTGTGACTTGGAAAGTAGAAAATGTTTTTCATTGCCTCAATTAAAAAAAAGAGGAATAGTGTTTTTTATAATCCATCAACATAAGACATTGGTAAGCCAGAGACTAGAGGTTTTTCAAACTGTTCCTGTACGGAACATCTGTTCTTGTTTAATCCAAAACATCATATTTTGTATGACAAGCTGCAGATTTTGCTGTTTGATACTTTTAAAGATAAAGGGCATACTACTAGTGCTATGAAAAGAGGAAAGGGAATAGGAAAAGAAAGAGAAAGATGAAAACGGAAAAGGAAAAAAAAAATTAAGCACATTATAAAGACAGTATATCCATGGTGGAAATGTAATTGTGGTGGCAATTTGAAAACAGAACCCTAGGGGCACTTCCACTGGTTCCCATAGCCACAGCTCAACATTTGTCTTAATTTTAAATTGGCAGATCCCTCAGTTCTGAGAGGGTGTGATGATTAAGGCAGTCATCATAAATGCTTCTTCTGCTAGTGACAAACTAGATTTCTTCTGAAGTGATACAAGCAACAGATCATAGAAGACAAGGTGCCACCAATCCCAAAGGAGTATCCTACAGCCTATTAGAAAGCTGTTATGCAAAAACCCACAAAACAAAGAAGTAACATTAGGTCATGCTGGTGGAACTTCTTATCTCCACCAATCTGCATGCCAAATCATCTTTAGAAAAGCTGGATGGAAGATAAAGGTTTTTTCTTTTAAATCTCTTTGTCCTGTTCAAAAGAGAAAGTATATTACAAGCATAAATTAAAAGCAATATCCCAATTATTATAGGCATGCTTCTACTTTCCGTAGCAAGATACTCATCAGGGGACAGCGCACAGGGAGGCCTGATACGTGAACTTTACAATTAAATTCAGATTAACACTTGTGAAATCAGCTCTGTGATTGTTTTGCTTTAAAGCACAGTCATGAAACAGTCATTAGTAAGTGCTTGAGAACAGCATTTACTCTGTAGCTTTATTACTGGAAATGATTCATACCAATGGAAGAAGTCCAACTGAATTATCTGTTGTGGGTTTTGGGTTTTTTGGTTTGTTTGCTGTGGTTTCGTTTCTTTTGGTGATGCAGTGGCAATAAGGGCAGAAGCACATACACTGAGGAAGGAAAATTCTTTGGCCAGTCACTTCAAGGTACAACGGTAGGTAGAAAACAAGGAAAGCCAAATGTCTTCACGATCACCACACACTGCTTTTGCCATGTACTGCAGGAGGTAGACAGGAAAGTGTGGCCCACCTCTTTACGTGCTTTTTCTGATCTGACTTGACTAGGACTGCTTTTTTTCCAAAAGCTGCATCCTTCTATGTGCCTGCTGAGAAGGAGGACTGATTTTCCTGCAAGGCTCATCGACATTAAAATTTGGGAGCAGCATAAGAGCACTGTGATTTTCTAAGCATGTGCAGTTTGAGGGTAACATAGGAAAAACATGTTCTGAAACAGTTCCAAATCTCCATCCTTACAATGTAGCAAGACTTTGGTTAGGGTGCAGAGTGTTAGTTCAAGCTGGGTCTCAAGGTTTCATGGCTAGCACATGAAACCTCCATCTTAACAAAAGAAGCCAGGGTCCTGGTGGATCAGTGCCCTTTCAAAGCACAACACACAGAGTTCTGAGGTCAATTAAAAAAAAAAATACATTTCCTAATTTATGTCCATTAATGCTGGTCTGTAGCAGCTCTGGCACCAACAGTCTCTTTAGCTGCCATTAGCAATGCTGCAATGACAGCATCTGCCCTACAAGTCTGTTTTCCTTGGTTCTCTGTTGCAGAGTAATTGTCTCATCGACAACAGTCTTTCCAGAGATCTGGAGCATCAGTTTAGATGGATGTGCATCAAAACTTCTCTCCTTTGAGGGAGGTAGAAGCCTGCCTGCTCGATACACTAACTGAAAATACTCCTCCTGTGAAAAGAGATGATTGCAGCGCTGAACTGTCTCCTCTCTCTCTCAGAGAACCCCATCTCGCCAACTTGGATGCCTGAGAAGCAGGTGATATACTCGGTTTCATTTTTCCCCTGCCACCTTTGAAGTTCCCCAGCTCACTCTTTGCCAGCACCTGAAGCTCCAGTTTCAAAATTACTTGCAAGCTCTGACGCTTTCTCTTGCAGGCTGAAGAGACATCTTCTGCAGATCCAGAGGAATAAAAAATCACATTTTACACCACTCATCCATAAGATATTCTTTGTTGCCATCCACAACGTGAGAAAACAATCCTCCTCTTGGTCAGTTTGCACATGGGTTCAATGTTAACAGGGTCCAGAAGGATTTAATTCTTTCCTTTAAGTATGCAAACCCCTGGCTTCCAGCTTTAGAAATGCATTATAAAACCTGATCCCTTTGTTCACTGTGCCTGTGACTCATATCAACTAGAGAAAAATAGCTGAAAATGAAAGTTCGAAGAAAAAGCCCACACTAAAACAATATATTCAAAATGACAACAGTTTCAGTATTGTATTTCAGGTATCATATTTCAGCATTCAGTATTAGTCATTTGTTTTCTTGCCAGGGCCTAGCTAGGGCTGAAAAGTGATATATTTCAGCTTGTGTTACAGATGTGGTGTCACAGAGTCACCAGCTTTTCAATTCCCCCAGCAGTTCCTGGTGGAGAGGACATGGGATTACAGTTATTACAAGGCAAAGGTAATCCCCCTGCAAATCCAAATACACAGAGCATAGAGCCAGGCCTGAGCCCTGCTAGGGAAAACCTGGTTTCCTGCTTTATTAAGCACAGGAAGAAGATGTGCAGACAGATGTTCAGAAGATACCCTCATCCAGGCTGTATCAATTAATTTTCCAGTAATTGGAAGAAGCGATTCCATGTTGGACTTCAGCTCAGTGTAATTTCTCCAACGTCTATCGCTATACTCAGACTTACCCTGAATCCCCCCCCCCCAACAAGTTGATGCAAGGATAGTGTTTATCACCTGTAATCAAATTACAGAAGTTTCTAAGTGCTGGACTTGTAAAAAGAAGGTTTCAGACAACAAACACTTCAGAACAGGGTGGAGAAAGTTTGCACATGCAGTTCAATGGGTACCCCTGAGAACACGTTTCATTTGGATTAAGGTTACCTCCTTTAAGCAATTTTCAAGGCTTTTTTTAAAAAAGCAAACTTCCCTGTGTATATTTAGAACACACTTAAAATGTGTGGACTTAGAATGACTGTGTAACATGCTCTTTGGTAAAAATTCTGCAGCATTTCCTCATGAAGAACTCGTAGGTAAAGTAATTCAGTAATTCAGTGTATAAACATTCACATACCAGGGCCATCAAGTTCCTATACTGAGCTTGTGCCTATAAACTACCAGAAGATTCCTGTAGCAGCACAAAATTAAGATCTAGTATTGGTTTTTTTGGACAGAGCTTTCCTAATATTTTGAATAAAAATTGCTGCTGCGTTAACAACAGACTTAACCAAACATTTTTCACTTTTCTTCTCTCTTCTCTCTCTACATGTAATCTGCTTTCAGCTGCAATGTTTTGTGTTGCTTCGAACAAAAAATTGTTATCCTAGCTTCACAAGACCTCTATTACCTGTTAAAAACAAACAGTTGAGTTATGACTGTGCTAATTTTAGGAAAGAACCTGCCAATGTGCTTTTTAATATTTAAAGCAACTCTTTTACACTACCCTGTTCAGACAGATACCACCCATATCCACCTTTGCTCAGGTGGTGTAAGCTGCACAGGAGCCAGAGAGGAATCAGGCAGATGCGCTCCCTGTTCCCAAATGCATCCTAGCCCATTTGATACAAGAAGCCAATTATGTCTAGAGGAAGGAAGGACAGACACTGATCTCTTCTTACCTAGCTGATTGCTCCGTGACTTGGCTGGTTCAGATTTCTGCAGACAGCAGGGAGGATGAGGGATGAACAAGTGAAAAGGGAGTGCAGAATGTGTGGGCTCCTTCTCCAGAGAAGCAGAATGACAAGCGCTTCCCTCGAGGCAACACACACAAACTGCAGAACACACAAGGCCCACAGGTGGCTCTTCACCAATGTGCCTGAGGCTTTTTAACACTTACAGGACCAGCTGGGCCTTGTGCCATCTTTTCTTGCAGTCTGTCAGGGAATGGATCCCTCCTTCAGGGCACCTTCAGCACAAAACCAAACCACATGGAACAACACAGGATGAGGTGGAACACTGGCAACAAACCACACGGAAGCTGACAAGGTTATAGGACAAGAATGATACTGTATTATGAATCTAGGTATGTAAGTAATAAAGCACCATTGCCCCACACCTTAATGTGAGTATTCAAAAAACCCTCCTCCAGAGTGCTTTCAGAGCAGCAGCTAAACTAGACTTCTGTTCCAGTGGCTCCAACAAAGTTTCTCTTTCTTTCTTCCTTTCTTAAATAAAATGCTGCTGAAATAGAGGAAGATGAATCTGTGGAAATTGAAGTCAGCCTCTGTGATTACACACCTTAGGCTTACTCTGGCATTTTCACATCTCAGTACACAATTGCTTTATTCTTCCCCTCTCTACAGATTGTACTGGAAACATTGATCTACCACAGCATTAGTAACTACAGGGCAGATCAGGTACAAGTATATCTGCCCACCCTCCCCCAAAATCTTTCAAAAATAAATAATGCATCATAACCAGATCAACAAGATTGACATTTTTTATTTGTACTTAGCACATACAGGAAAGATCAAAACAAATAATAAAAGATAGCATTTGTAAACAAATGTATTTCACAAAAAGTTATAAACTATCAAATTTGCTCTGAAAAAAAATTGTTATAGCCATTTATAAATGTGTATTTATCAAAATCAAGTTAAAAACTACTTCATTTTGAAAACATCCCAGCTGAAGATTCATTCATTCCAACAACTTCAGAGACACCACAGATGTAAGGCTAACTAAAACAAATGCACGTGTGAAAATGGCACTGTGATTTTTGGTTTAAAGATAACAAAAAAGTCTGCAAGTGATCAAAATACCAGACAGTCCAATTCAAAGTCCTAGGTCTGTAAAATACACATTCAACTTCACAAATGTCTAACTTTAAAAAAATCGAGCTATTCCACTGGAATGCCCTCATTTTTTAATGTACTGATTATATGTTGTGTTTTCGAACCCACTCAGAGAAAAGTTATCAGTAGGTAGTTTCATGTAATTATAAAGTTCACTTCTATAATCACATTAAAAATAAGATGACAGCAGCACCCTTTTAGCAAGGATTAATTTTTAACATTCTTGCCTTTATAGCAGCAGGTATGGTTTTGGGGAATGCTATCAATATAATCAGTAAATAAAAAAAAATATACATACTTAATGAAATTTATTAAAGTGTTCTTTCCCTATACTTGTTTTCAAAGTTAGGTAAGCACCTCTGTTTTCTTCTGCAGAACACAAAAAATAGAAACAAATGACACCAAAACCTATGACTGCCTCAGTAGGCTCCCTTTATTGGTGGCCCACAAGCCAATTTGATCACCAGTATGAATTCTGTTTTCTCCTCCCTCCAATCACCTATTTGCATTCCAACTAAAAAACTTCATCTATTAATTTGACTCAAAAGAAACAAACAAACAAAAAAAAACCTCCCAAACCCCCCCCCCCCCAAACTAAGGCACAAATGTCTGATCTTCAACAGCAGGCAGAGGGTCACAGATTTGAAACTAGGGTAGGATTAAAACCCCCACAAATATTTCTGGTCTCAGGGCACTGAAAATTCTTACCAGAATTCAAAAAAAGGTTTTTCAAGATTTTTTTTTTTTTTTAAAACAAAGACATGGAAAACACTTTTCCCAAGAATGTCCACGAACACTAAACAGGGATGGATGTACATACAAGGACACACACTTTATGCACAATACACTTTGAACATACTGCAGACAGACAAGGACCATGGAATGCAATGATGTCTAAGATGGCAGGTGAAATGAAGATGGCTCTTTTTCAGAGAGTCGTCATGAGTTTATCTTGGTACACCATGCTTTGGACTCCTCCTAAATTCTTCTGGTTCTGTTCCTGGATATACCGTAAATTGCTGTCCTCTCCACTTGTGGGGGGTTTCCAATAGGGCCTGTCATCATGATAGGGTGGCCTGTACCATTTGCACAGTTATTGGTTAGTGAGGAATGGAAGTCAACTTAGGAGTGCTACACAGTAACATGAACTCATCCCACAAGTGCTAAGCATGCACGGGAAGGGAATGGGGACAGAACTATAGGTCTGATGGTGAAGCTGCTGAAGCAACTGGGAACCTTTTAGCTGATTTCAAAAGGCTTTCAATCAGAGCTCAACCATTAAAAACCCTCTCTGTCTGCAGTGTTATAGACAAGCGTAGTGCATCAACACTCTGGAATTCCAAAGGGGGTGGTGGGGAAGGAGGAGGAGGCTACAGGAAAACTAAATTTGTACAACAAACAAGTAAAATAAAACATATCATGCATAATGCTGAGCTCATGAAAGTACATCCTTAAAGTGCAAAGGGTTAAGAAAGGCAATCCTATTATGAATGAAAATTGCTCTTCTGTAGTTGTTGCCATTCCTTTGGCACTGGTGCAGTAAATTAACACTAAAGCAGCCTGTAATTTACAGAGTTGCACTTTCTTAAGAACACCCCCAGTCTACAGTTAGCACAGATAATTCTCTGAGACTTGCAAAAGTACTACAAGGAAAATATCTTTTTCCTTACTTGTTCATTACTTATTGCTGCTTAAAGATACTAACTTCAACCATTCCTACACTGTCCCCTGAATCATTGCAGTGGAGTAGGGAATAAATAAAACAACGATTTTGAACACTATGTAGGAAACCACAACATTTAACATTACCTTATTACCAAATTGAAGTTGCAATTATTATATATACGGAAGAAATTCTTTTCTGTGAGGGTGGTGAGGCACTGAAACAGGTTGCACAGAGAAGCTGTGGATGCTCCATCCCTGGAAGTGTTCAAAGCCAGGTTGGATGGGGCTTTGGGCCACCTGGTCTAGTGGAAGGTGTCCCTGGCCATGGCAGGGGGTTGGAACCAGATGATCTTAAAGGTCTCTTCCAACCCAAGACATTCTGTGATTCTGGTAAGTTTTTTTATAGTAGCAGAAACACAGGCAATGTTTAGATTTTACCTTTTTTTTTTTTTTTTTTTTTTTTTTAATATATTCTAAAGTTATATAATGACAGCTGTTAATTGGATTTTTTTTTTTTTTCAGAAGGTTAAATATTAAGCTAACTGCAAACAATTTCACTGAAAGAATCTGCAAACAATTTCAGTGGAATAATTTTACTAAGAAAACTGAGACACAATTCCACATACTATTTCACAAATTATTCACAAATTATTCAACAAAAGCTCCATATATAACACGCATTACACAGGTCATTTCATTTCAGCCCATGCCCATTCCAGACTTTCATGCCCAGCAGCAAGAATTTTATGCATCTGTAGTTGTGATCTCAAGTTCGCAGTCGAATGGAACAAGCTTTTTCAAATCAAGCTATCCAAGATCTTACATGTCCAATTCTTTCACTTTGACTCCAAAGTTAGAATAACTTGAAACTTTCACTTTGACTGCACATTTAAATGCTTCTACCTGAAGGGGACAAAAATTCTGAGCACCTTTTCTACCAAGCTTCTAAGACTGAGCTTTTAAATATGGGTTGGTTTTTTTTCAGCCTTACAAGCCTTGCTATAAAAAAGCCATTGTTCATATTTCACTGACCTTAGTCTTTGCCCAGGCAGTGGAGGGGCTGAAGGGGAAGACTGTCTACACACACTACAATACATTATTGTGCTTATTTCAATATCACTCTGCTCCAGGGTGAACTATTTGGATTTAAAATGTCACGGACTGGTATCCTAAGTGATGAAATCTTAAGAAAAATTTCAGCAAAACCTCAAATGAGTTATAAAATCATTAGGCTCTCTTGGCAGCCACTCTTTCATAATGTGAAATTGTACATTTTAAGGTGCTCACAAATAAACTGGATAAAGAAACCCTAAAGTCTGGAAGACTCCTGAGCCTGAAATACAGGCAAAGTTCATTTCACAACTTCAAGTCTCCTGTTTCTAACACAAATTTAGTATCTGCTTTACTGTTGTGTGCTAAGAATTTTGAGATGTCAATGCCTGTCTTCTTCTCTGCCTAGTATTTCTAATAATGTATTTGCCTTTTTCCTGCATTCTCAGACTCAAACTCACACCAAATTGTTGTTTCATTCATTTTAAGCTCAGCCTCATCCCCAGAGCCTGCCCACACTAAACCCCAAGTCTACCTATTGTGATGTAAGAATATAAATGTTAGATAAGGAGAAACAAAGATTAGGGTAATGTAATTACAGTAATTATTTGTCTAAAAATCTGAGTCATCTAGAAAGGTTACTTCTTATTAGGATCAAAAAAGTGGCTGGTATATATCATGTGTACAGGTATAGACACATATCCACCAGCAGGCGTACGTCTTCACCGTGCATTCCACCAAATGGGTTTTAATTGGACTGAATTTATTCCAAAATTTCTTTTCACTCAATTAGTGAAATAATTTTGTCTGTAGAATAGCTACAGACAAAAAAGTATGCGAGAAGATAGCACAACAGCACATGCAGGAATATTTTTGTGAAACAGTTCTCAAAAACTCAGTGCTGTAATTTTACTCATTATCTGTAAAGTTCTTGATAAATTGTTCCATGTACTTGTCATTTTTCCACATACATTTCTGCAAAAGATGAAAACAGTGCTCCACTGCAAGAATATAATTATTAATAACTTAATTTTACACTAAAATGTGTTTCTTCTCTGTCTTAGGAAATTAAATGCAAACAAATACTGATCAATTTGCAATTAAGCTACAGAGCAGCTGTATCCAACATACTATTCTATCCAACATACTCCCTACAGGAAATCACTAACATTCTACTTTGAATTTTGAATTAGAAATCAACTAGAAAAAAAATTTCATGTTCCAAAGCAAAACTTAGAAGTTACTTAATACTGTCTCTATAGCCCGTACTTCTAACTTCTGTTTGCTTTTCATGTGCAGAGAACTGTCCAATACAGCCACCAAAGCTTCATACTGAGTAACATAAAGAAAGAAATAATCATCCTTTTTTCACAAAGGCAAGATTGCTTACCTTACATTCACAGGTGTGTGTGGATGCCAGTGTGGCTGAGCAGGATGTATAGTAGGATGATACTGTGGCTGCAAATGGAAACATTGATCCCGATTAATGAAATCATATAAAAGCCTCCTATTAACTTTTATTTCCTTGGGGTCATGAGGAATACGTTGTTCCTGGTGAACCCTAGGAATCCTAATGCTTCAGACCATCTCCCATGTCATTGAGCACGTATGTGAAGCCTCTTGGTGATGAGTTCGCTCATTAGCACACACTCATGGGCAATGCAAAGAAAATTGCTCTCCTGTTTGAGAGACAACCTGGCACATCTAGTGAATCTTGTAGGACGCACATCCAAAAAATGTCAACTTTGATCAAAGGTGGAGAGTAAGAAAGGTAATAAGAGCAGATCTCAGAAAGTCTATCTATAGTGACAGTGCTTCCCTCTCATATCCACGAGATCTTGAAGAGAAACAGTAAAACAAAATCACTGGTGAGAGTTTTAATAAAAAGTGATAAGACTAAGTTCACATCCACATACAGAGTTTGGAAGCTTGCTTTCTCTCAGTACCCACTGACTGTCAGAAGAACAGATGAAAACCAGGTAATGTTTTCCCTGGAGTGTACAAAAAAAACCTCAACAAGCATTTGACCAGCAGCGAACTCTTAAGTGTTGTGATGAGGGAGGCAATTGCAACTTCAAAATTGTCACGATCATCCACCGTGAGAGGCTGCTCCAGACAAAAGCTTGCTCATAGAGCAGTCTCCTGGGGCCCATCACATTCACAATCCCAAAAGCTTTAAATTTCACAGAAAGGAAAGGAAGGGAAAGAGGATGGCAAATGGAGTGTACTCAGCTGGCAGAGCATCAAAGAACACAGATGAAAAAAGAGAAAATAGTCCCTCCACCTTCTCCTTAACCCCAAATGTGGTGCTGTTTACTTCTGACACATTGGAAAATTTCACCCCAGAGTAAGGAAAGGGGAGCAAAACAGCTGCACAAAGTACAAAGAGCAAAAATATTTACCAAAAAATATGAAAATGACCACACTTTCATCTGTAACTGGTATGCTCTTACCTGGTAGTTATGGACTTCAGGAGTATTTTTAGCACTAAGAGAGAGGAAAAAAAATTGCTTTTATGTAATCAATACATCTACATCACAGTGTTTTTTAGTGCAGGGAAGTACTACAGAGAAGAAAAAATTAATATTTTTAAGGACATCATATTTTTATTCAAGATATACCCCCATAGCAGTTAACATGTGAAAGAGGGGTGTAAAGTTTTTTTTGTTTGCTTTAGATTTTAAAAACATGAACAAATCATGCTTGATAAGCTAGCATAAGAGCAGTGAGCAAAAAGAAAGTATGTTTCACTTTAGTTTAATTTCATATATAAAAATAATATTTAAAAAATAGATTAAACAATGGAAGCAGGCAGGCCTCAAGAAGAATCTAGTGATGCATAATGAGACATGCCAAAGCAATTCATCGCACACCAGAGAATCTGTTTCTACAAATCCTAAAGCAGATACTGTCTTCAGAATCCTTTTAGCTTGAGAACAGCAACTGAGAGGGAGAGAGAACTTGGGCAGTCACTTACCACAGTTGTGCTGCTTTCACAGGATTGTTTGCTTTAAAAGAAACAAACACAAAATCTTAATACAAGTGAAATATCAGCCATTTTGCAGCTCTTGTTGTTAGGCTGTTATGCTATGGTTAAAGTGAATCCTCATACAGACATATTTGCACAGAAGTGTCTGAATTTCAAGTGCAGCCCTCTGCTTTCTAGCAATCCTGTGTGACATCATAAAGTATGAGGAAGACACAAATCTCTCTCTGGTCCTGTAAGAGTGAAAGCCCTTTAGAGATGACAGCAGACAAGCATATTCTTTCCAAATGCCACAAAAGGACTTTTGGCAGAGTATGTTCTGCTCAACCAGAACATGTTTTTTTTTCCTCACCTTACTGTAGTACCATGTCAATACTACCAAGAAAAATCAGAAACTACCTCTTGCAGGAATTTTTACTATCTTATAGCAACAGGAGTATTTACAAAGCTGGTAATGGCCTGTACTTTATTAAAGGGAACAATGGTAGCCAAAATAGCCCATCAGTTGGGAATCTTGGGACACACTGAGTAATCTTGAGCAACGAGGTGTTGGCCTGTGCTTTGGACAGGCTGGAAAGAATGGTGAAGGTGGCAGCTGAGTAACTGGAGTGTATCATCTCTTTTTCATGCCTGTGTGTTTCAAGAGAACTGAAAAACTTCTCAGTGATAAAGTGAGAATCCAAGTGTCTGCTGAATGCAGGAAGTTAATGACACAGTGCATAAGTCTCAAAAGTTTCACAAAAATAGAGATAGGAGAGAATCCAACCCTTGTGGGCTGCACTTAGATACAAATCTTAATGGCCAAAAGATGCATGAAAGATAATAACCTATGGGGAGTTTTTGCATTAAATTGACAAACATGTAGTTGAGTTCTCTAGAAGGAGATCACTTGGGTGTGAAAAAAGTTCTGGCTGGCTGCAACGGACAGAGAACATAATTAATCATAAGCCACACTTTCTCTCTTCTCCCTCTGTCTTACAAACGTAAGTACAGAAGCATCGAGACTCAATATAAAACCTGCAGGTCTGTCAGATCCTATTATGGCAAGAATAAAATTTAAAGAATTCATCCTTCCACTCATAAAATAATCCACACTATATAGTTGACTCTCATGTCTCACATAACAGCGTCTCACAGATTTATTAAATCTGCATTTCAGTTAAAAAACTCCTTCCTTGTACTAAGGAAGGAAGCAGGGAAACGACTAACAGCCTCTAGAAAACATGCATGCTTGTCACCCTTTTACCCCCTATTGTAGGCATAAAAATGTCCCCATAATAACCAAAATGGCTGTTCATGGAATTGTCCTTTATATTCTGTAAATGCAAATGAGTGCAAAGACATTCTAAGGGAATGCCATCTCACCCTGCTCTGTACAGCAGCCTTGCTCCATATGGCAACTATATCTGCAGGCTCAAGTAATACAGAATTTGGAGAGGGTTATTTTGCTCCTTCCTAAGTTTTTCCTCCATGGAATATAAAACTCAAGTTTTAAAAGACAAATTACAAAACCATAAAGGAAATCAATTCCGTGTCATTCCACTTAAATTCAGCACACCTAAATTCCCAGGGCAAGCTAGTTAAGGTCAGAGTCTGGATAGGTGAATAACATGTCATTACAGTCAGGAAAGCCACAACTGCTCAATAACCCTAAAATTGTCTGGCTAGATAATCAAGTCAGTGAAGCATTTGGACACTGCTCCACTCCACATAGCACAAGCAATTCCTCAAAAAAAAATTACATGATTTCCTTTAATGGGTTTTCTGCAACTTTTCTTTCCTCCTCAATACAGCAACAAAAGAAACCATAGGTACCTCCTCCACAGATAAGAGTGGAAAAATTAATTGTAGATAGAGGTTAAAAACAGAAGATGGAAACAACGAGCTCTGTCGAAAAAAACTCCATACACATTCTGATTTTTTAGTGATCTGACATCTTCCTTTTATAACGTGGTACAGATGCCATGATTGTAATGTGACATTTATAGGATTTAACAGGAGACTTGCATCACTGATTCAGTGCACAGGTGTATAAAAACACTTACCCTTGTAAGTGGAATGCCTCCGAGAAGGGTATCTCTTGCTGGGCCTTCTTTCAAATGTACTAGTTCTGCGTAACCTTGTCCCGTGTGTTGCTTGATATTCTGTCCTCCCACTTAAAACACAGAAATAAACAAAGTAAACTACTGCCTTCTGCTGGCAGCTGTACCTGCTCCTTCGTATAAAGACAAATACATTGCTGTTACTTCACTAAATACCTGAATCTGAAGCGTGATCCCAGCCTTATGAAGTCGGATCTACTAGATTTACTATTTGCTGGGGCTCGCAATCTGAAGAAAGCATGGTGCTCCACCGCACACTTCCACAAATGTTTGCACGTTTTGGCACTGTCTAACCGGAAAACAAATGTGTGCTCTTGCTCTCTGCCCTAAATGCAGAAACAAAAGCTTTGGAAGTTGGCATGCATGATATTAGTTATTGTCCCTGGTAGGAGAAACACAGCCTGGGCCAACAGTGTGCTGAGCCTCCCTTGTGTTCTTACCAGCCTGAGCACACACACCACACTTTGTTGGATCAGGCCCAAGTAAGGGAAAGAAGTTACCTGTTCATCATCTTCTACAACCACGAGCGTTAGTTTGCTCTTTTTAAAGTCCATTTTTGTGATTTTAGGCCTAAACACAATAATAAAAAAGAATAGAATTATAAGACTATTAAAAGAATTTTATTTCAACAACTATTTCACATTTGAGAGTGGTACTTGTAAGGTCAATCTACCCTCAGATTTAAAACTTTGTAGATCCAATTAAAAATTACAAAATACAGTCAGGATTCCATTAGGCAAAGGAGAAAGATTTCAGCATTTTAACAAAAAGGAATATAACACAAAAGCTGATTACCAAAAGAATAAGCCTATTTTGTTGGCTCCTTCAAAGATCAATATGCCTGTTGGTGTCAGTCCAAGAGCATATTCACAACCATCTCTTCCCTGCAAGCAAGTACAGAATAAATAATCAATCTGCCATGAGCAGTGTAAATCTTAATACAGTAGTACTGACAAATCCAAAGGTCTTAAACTAATCAATAAGATTGCCATATTTTTTTAACATTACAGAGCAGAAGAATATGCATTTGTATGGGGTGCAAAGGGACATATTTTGGCAAACAGGGGGCTGCAGGATGCCCTTTGTGGGTGGAGGTAATGTGCTGCTCACTGGCTCTGAGATCCGTGGAGATGGACTCACACCAACACTGCATCCAGGGGAGTCCAAACCTCACCTCATATGTTTAAGAGCAGGAAGTTCCTGCCAGAGGAAGGAGACACAACAGGAAGAAACTGAGGGCCACAGGAAAGGGATGAGGAACTTTCATGTGGCAAGGGATATGTGGGAGCACAGAGAAGCACCCTTGGGAGGAGTTCTGCAGGTGGGAATGACTTCTGAGGGACCATGGCCCACGGGACAACCCAGACCATAAAAAGGATACTCCTTAGGGACTGACTCACACCAGGGCAGGGACCTTACACTGATAAAATAAAACATCACATGGATCTTACCTTAACTACATGCATATCTACACCATACATTTCTAGCCACTTAGCTTTGTTCAAGTAGCACAATTCAGCCTGCGCCGGGCTCTTTCCCCTATGAACATAAAATTCATACTTCATGGTAAAGAATTTTTGTGCACTTTAAATGCTTTCTGATTCATTCCCCTAACCATTTCCTTTGTGGCCTCAATTTTGATGATACTAAATGGTACTTCAAACTTAGCATATATTTTTACCCTCTTCCCTCCAAATGAAAATAAAACAGAGGACTGAAAGTGCAAAAAGATCTAAAATTGCCAATAATGATGAAAGTTCAGGTAACAAAGCATCACTGAAATGTACCATATTTATTAATAAAAGACAGGAAAATGAGTTTGCCACCACCCTGAACACAAAATTTATCTTTGAAAGAAAGAAGGACAGAAAGAGAGAAAAAGATATTTATTTCCAACATAAATAGGAAAAAGACCTGGCTCCTTAAATCATTACAATATAATCTAAAGAAAAAACAGTAAAAAATTAAAACTCACCCCACCAACCTTCCCTAAATTACTGCCTGCCATTTGTAGGGAAGGAGAGGGCTCAAAGCTCTTTTTATAATAATTCTCCACTGACAAACAAAATCGCCATTTCATGCCTGTTGAAAGGATTTGACTTTGGAAGAAAAGAAACTGTGTTGCTAGAGACCCCACTCCCACACAGGTACTCTACCTGCACTCTTTCCACTTCTGAAAAATGTCAAACTCCATTGCTTCAGTCTGGTTTGGTGCAAACCTGAATTCAGACACAAGCTCTGGTGTGTGCTCAGGGTGCTCACACTCTCCCAACTCAGCTGAAATCAATCAATTGAGAAATTAAAAATATAAAGACCTTGGGATGACCAGAAATATTTAATTCCACTATCCCTACAAAGACAAGGATAGTTTGTAAGTTCCTAAGCATGTTGCAGAACGCAGTTGTGTCAATGCTTTAAGTTAACACCCCATCCCCAGAAAATTCAAACCAGATTTTACAGCAGAAGACAGATAAATGCATTTGCAGGAGCAGAGTAAGGCTGTGGTACAGAATTCTGACATTCAGGAATGCTATGACTGAACCAACACAACTAAAGCTGCTTCTCTGGATTTTAAAGCACTTATAGGAAACGAAATTTCTATTAAAATCAATCATCAATGCATCTTCTGTTTTAGAAGAGATTACTTTGAAACGTCCTCTCACTGCATGCATTTCATTCCCTAACACTTCCCTTTCTATTGCGTGCTTTGTTATTTGTCCTGGTTTAGGACAAATTTAGGAGTTATGTTTCTGTTCGTGTCAAACCACGAAGCGAATACCTAGTCTCATGAAACCAGTGATAAAGATGTGCAGCTTTTTAAATTACAGTGGTGGTATAACATTCAGATTAAGTAATTCTTACAGAAAGAAATGCTGAAACACTAAAAAAATTAAGGTGTCACTTTCTACTCATATGCTTAGGCTCTGGTGTTTTCTTTTCTAGGAGACACTTTCCAACTCCACTGAGCTCCTCAGGAGATGCAAGTGCTGAGCATTTCAGTGACTGACACCCTTAACTGCCTTGTGTCTGTGACAGCTTAGCTCCTAGAGCCTCTCAGCTGTACTAAGAGGCTGCAGCATCACTGCCTCAGGACTCTGTGGCAAACACCAGTGGAAAATACGCTCTTCAGCAATACCATGTGTCACCTGACATATGGCGTGATTCCCAACCAGGCCTTTGTCAGTCAGCATTTCTTAACTGTTTACTACTCTTACTACTACTACTACCAAAATAAAAAATTAAAAAGCATAGAGTGAAACTAAATCCCTTGAAGAAAACAGTTTTATTCCTTCAGGGTGCTTTTACACTTAACAGCTGCAAAAATTTTATTCACAGACAGACTTCAAAAATACCTAGCAGGATCTATCAGTAGTTAGGAAGTTACATTCAAAAGCCAATCTGTTGGCTGATAACACCTACTAGGTGGTTTTGAGGACTTGAGTTTGCTGAAACATTTAGCAGTCCTGAGGATATCAAGCAGATTGAGTTCATTTGGCTTCATTTTTAATTATTGTCTCAACACATTTTTTTCTCTCAACGATAATCTTCCATAGTGAGTTACAGTATTATTATCTCTGTTGAAGAAAAGGACATACAGATAGCTCTGTGGCTGTCTCATCAAAGCTGGAAGCCTATTTAACACAGATATTATTAAGAATTACTAGCAGTCTCTGGTATACAAGAGAGAGCCACAGAGAACACATTAGCAAGGAGGACTTCAAGGGGAGAGAAGAAGGTAAGGATCTGAAGTGTGATGTGTTGCAAACCATCCTAGGAAAAACATGGGAGAGTTCTCTACTACTTAACTGAGAGAGAAGGTAGGGAATGAAGCCTGATTGTGCTGTAAAGAGGATGTGTATGGATGAGCTTGTAGGACAGAAGACACACAGAGAAGCTAAGGCAGTAGTATTAGGTAGGAGAAAAATATCACCCTTGTCTCTCTACAGCTGCACTCAATGTTTATTCACTTTCAGATGAACAAACTATGCTATCTTTCTGATCTCTGAGAAATAGGTCTTCAACTAAGAGTCAGTAAGAGACCTGCCAGCTCCCTGCACAGGGCTGGAGGGCAGAGGAAGAAGGGGCTGTGACAGACCCTCTGTGAGGACGCTGTCGCTTCTGGGGTGGAATTGCACTCCCTGAACGGCTCAGCAGCACTAAAATTTTGCTACACAAGGGCACAGCAGAGGACCCATCTCTTCATTTGTGTCTTCATGACATGCTTTGGCATTCCCCTTCTCTGACCTTTTTTTTTGGGGGGGTGGGGGGGCTGGAAGGTGAGGAAGGCATTACATAACACATGTATATACATTACATGTGCTCTTAAAAAAAATAACTGGGGGGACACTTTCAAAAGGATGTTTCCTAGATTGTTTTTGAAAACTCAAAAAATATACTTATTTTTAAATACATCTGATTCTTTTATACAGAGGGAAAAAAAGTTTGCACTATCCCATACATAAGATGTCTATGATTAGAACTGAAAATTGGAGATGAGAGAAAATGTTTTCCTTTTCAATTTAACTAGCAGCTTCAAAAGTATATCTGGATAAACACTAAGACCATACAACACTAATGAGAGAGTTAAAAACTAATTGTAACAGTGAGAACTCAAGCTTGATGACAAAGTTTCCACAGGTAATTCCAAAGTGAAGCATAATATTATGTATCTCCTTCATATGTTACCCCCTACTACAAACCAATGTTACTCGCTACAGAATTTCCTTCCTGGGACTGGCAACAAATCAACACTTCACGTCTGAAAGATGATTCGCTAAAAAAAAGCTAGCTCGGAAACTGCTATTGGAAACCAAGAATCACAGCAACAGGAAAGTCCCTTGATGAAAAAAAAAAAAAAAAAAGTATGAAATTTAAAGCTTAGCTGGGAAAAACTTTTCTTCCAGCAGGCTCAGACTACTAATGCCTAAATAGCAATTCATAGTTTTTTCCACACTCTTAGGAATGAGGCACACTAAAGAGCAAGACTACATTTTATGAAGAAAATGTAACGTGCTGAGGGACTAATCGACATTTCTTTATACTTTTCTGCTTAAGAGCATTTCCAATGTCAATAAAATAGTGTAGCAAACTTTACAACAAAAATGCTCATTATTGTGTATGTCAGCAAAGAGAATGAATTAGTTGCGATAAAATGAAATAATTTTAGACAAACTTATTTTAATCATGTCAAAATAGTGGAAAACTGAAAAAAAAAAAAAGAGACATAAAGAAAGTCTGAAAGCATGTTCCCACAGACAGCATCAAAAAGTATTAGTTTTGGTAGACAGCTGGACACATCATAAACATGATGGACAGCTGTTGCATTGCATTTGCACAGTAATCACAGGTGTCAGTTACTACCCAAAATGTTGAGGCATCAACCTATTATTCTTTTCTTGGTCCTCCTTGCTTGGACCAGATGTGAGGTTACTGGAATTTTTATCTGTGGAAACGTAAGCAACAAATCACATTCAGGCTCCTCATCTCCTCTCCCTGAAGAAGACAAACGAGAGTCTGCCTGCAGCAGTTCTTTGCCCACCTGACAATCACAGTTGTGCCAACTGGTGCAGTAAAACAATGCACTGCCCTAAGATTTACCCCTGTTGATGCTTGGAACTAAATTCCCAGTTTTGCCTGTCAAGTCCATCTACCTGAGTTATTTCCACTGCTGTATTAAATTAAGTGACTCTGCCTAAGCTCTCTGTGTCCATGGCCCAACCACCAGTGAAACAGGAAGAGAATTATTCATTTCAATTAATTTTGCTGCTGATATGCTTAGAATAGTCCAGCTCACTGCACTTTCTTTTAGAAAAAAATTAACTTGATTTGAGCTTCATTACAACAATTTCCTTCCCATCTGCAAAACAAATTGCTCAAAATGGAATACATATTGGTATCAACATGCTTGCAGCAACAAAACCCCTAAATTGTCCTATAATGAAACCCAGAGTACTGGAATTGCTTTTACATGGTGAAATCTATGCTTCTGCCACAGAAGTGATCTTAGTTCTTACCCCTCCATGTAATTCTCTCCTCTCCAGTACCTGCCACTCCCTCCCTCCTGCCCTGTAACCACCTCCTGAGTCACCCACCGTGGAGGCTTCCTCTCCCAGGCACTGTTCAGGCAGCAGGAAGCCCAAATTCACAGGCACCCACCTCCCACAAACTGTGTGAAGGGCCAGCTGGCTCTTCAGGCTCAAGTGTAACACTTGTGCACACACCACAGCTCCTCCCTCAGTAGGGAGCTATTTTGGATCCTTCTTCCCTGATCATTCCTTGGGTTTCCATGAAACTTGTGTCTAGCCATGCTTTAGAGTCTCCCTCCCCATATCAAATGTGCTGATATTGGCTAATGCAGTTCAGAAGTTATGAATGGAGGCAAGCCAAGAAAGTGACCTCCCTAAAATTCTTCTCCTTGGGTAAAAGAATGGCATTTATATATGATCAGTGAGAATGCACTAGTAACAAGGGAAAAGAAACCAGTAGGTGAGTTTTTTAATAAATTAACACAAACCACTTTCAAAAGATTGCATACCTTGAAGACACAGAGCTGCTAGTTCAACAGCAGTTTCGTATGGGCATTTCAGTCTTAAAAACAAAACAAAAAATGAAGCTATAAAAATCGTATCTCTTGTCAGTGAATTCCTCTTGCACTAAAGCTAGAAAGAAGCCTGATACAAAAATCAGAAATATTAACTTCCACAAACTACTAATGCTATGAAACCTCTACAATTCATTTTTACTTGTTTATGATTATGTCCCAAGTTGGCACATTCTGATTAGCATGAAACATGATACACTTCACCATAAAACAAGTTTGTACTAACAGAGAAAACACTAAATCAACTAAGAAACCATTTTTACTTTAAAACTGTATTTTAGAATATATGAGTTTGAGGTATTTGTTTCTGTAATTAAAAAAGAAAAAAAGTGCAGGTATGAATGAATATTGGTCAGGGTATAAAAGACTATAAAAGCACAAAATATTTTTGCAGAGTTGTCTGAAATAAATGTGTTGCACTTCAACTACCTCATCTTCTATGTCACCAACCATACTGAAAAAACATGGCAAGCCCATGTTACATTTTCAAGTCATAAAACCCAGGACAGTTTTTACTCCCATTAAACATTTCCATCATCTGATCAATCCATCAAAATCTTTACCCATTTTATTTGTCAGAAATATAGTCATGATGCACACAAAGTTCTATATGTCTATATTCTAAAGAAAACAGAAATGCACTAGAAAGTTAACATTTATAAATTCTTTACATTACAGCTGCAAGTGAAATAAGATACTTACTTCCCTGAAAGAATGTCTTGCCGGAGCTGTAATACAAACAGGTACCTGACAAATAAAAATTCAGAAGGTCAAAAGTAATTACAGTGGCATCCTTCTAGTTCCACTGGCTGAAAGAATATCCCAATTTATTGAATAGTAACAGCAATTTGAACTTGCTCTTTACAAAAAAAAAAAAAAAAAAAGGCCTCTGGGATCACACAGATACACCCTGCAAGCTTCAACGCTCCCACAGCTTTCACTAAAATCAAAGAGAAGAACATTTTTTTTTCACTGGTTGTGTTCAGGATATAGACCACATCCTAAACAGCAAGACCTTGAACAATCTGAGCATACACCACAGCAAACTAAATGTTACTAACATTCCAGTGTTCTCCTAAACTTGGGTCTTACCTAATAAAGGCAGGGATCAAACTATAGTATCTAGAAACAAAGCACAGATAAAGGCATGTAGGCTTCAGGGCTGCCTTCCCAAACACAAATACAGAACATGCAAAAAGTCCAAACTGGGCAAAAGGAAAGGATCATACAGAAAATGTCACTTAAAAATAGCAGAGAAGTTCCGAATAAAAGAATTCCATAGAGCTCACACATTTATTTAATAAGCCAAGTAGGAATTTACAGCCTTCAAACCATTGAGATATTTTGAGCTGTGGCTTTGCTAATCTTCAATTCTAGGCATGCTTCACTGATACCACTCAGAGCTGGGCTCTGAGGCATGCACAAGTGCCCTGGGTCATGCAAGAGGTGTGTAGAGGACAAGAAGGCACAGGCAGGCTCTGCACTGCTCTGGACACTGTGGAGTGGGGCTTGCAAAGATGAGTCACACAAGAGAAGAAAGCATGAAGCACTCCTGAGAGCCCAGTTAACACAAACACAAACCTCTCCTGTCTTTACAAAGGATGCTAGAAAGACAAAGTGGGGCTTTTTTCATGACAGAGGATGTGCAGTAAATGTGGTGAAGGACAGATAGTTGGAATCAGACAGAGAAACAGAATGAAAAGGAAGATTAAGATTTCTCACGATAATACTAGAGAAGAATCAGATTTATCCATGTCAGCCCTTTGTTACATCTCTGATTCACATACTTGGCTAATACCAGACCTGCCAATCAAATATGCGGGTATTTGCATGCGTAGATTAAGGGTAGACAAGTATATTTCCTGTTCCTGTTGACAGCCCAAATGTCACAATCCCACGAGGGCTTCTAAATTTGCAAGAAGCCCCTGGGTAGTGTCTGTCAGTATCAGGTGGCCTGTGCAGTGCAGCAGCCCAGCTCTGGTGGGTATGGCTTACTCTTGTTCCTTTCCTGTGCACAGGCTGACAAACAACTGGCATTTCAGTTGTTGCTACTCCAAACCAGCAAAATACCTTAGAAAATTCTCCACAACACACAAGTACAGACATGTTCCTCTGTTGTTCTTCTGACTAAACTAACTAATCAGGTCACATGCAAGTGACAGAAGATGTCTTCCAAAATGCACTGTATTTCAACTGTGTTTTTAAACTGAAAAAAAAAAAGAGCAGATGAAGGGTTTTAATGCTTCCCTATACTGTGCAAATTATGAGAATGTGATGTTTGTAGCTTCACTAGGAATTGAAGTCTACTAAAAAGCAGATCTCCAGAAGGAATTTTGAACACCCCCTACCTGGAAAGTTCCGTAGTTACTGTTAATGATGATTTTTTTCTACTTGGAAAGATTTTGAGTATGTAGTTATTAACCTTCACTTTTCACTCACCATGCTACATGGCAAATATGATCCAACTAACATAAAAAGTCTTAAAAAACCCTCTATAAATTAAAAGAATTAAAAATTTAAGAACTATAAAATTCTTAAATTTGAAACTACTTTCCCCAATAAAAAAAAGAAAAAAAAAAAGAAAAAAAAAAGGCACCCCAATTTTTTTTAGTTTCACAGTGGTCTTCTGTCAAGCTTATAATTGAAAGAAATTGTTCACAACACTGAATATTTAGCTGACTAAAGTGTTTTTTTAATTAAAATAGTCTTCTGAAATGTCACCTTTCAGCAATAATTAGATCACAAGGCATCAGAGGTTAATACTTTCAGACAAAATGTCTTACTCGATCACAGCAATGATCACATAGCTCAGAAACCCAATCTCACAGTGACTAGGATCATATGCTTCAGAGCATTAAGCAAGAAATCTTGTGGTAGACAGTAATGCAATAATTTGACCACAGGGGAAATGTAATACTTGTCAGACATGCACCCTGATGTACGAAGACTTACATCAATTTCCAGAAAACACATATTATTCCTACTAATTTAACTGCATTTTCTCATTAGAGACGTCCATAAATCATGCAGATTTTTGGATTCTCTTAAGGGATTCTCTTAAGGTCTTATACTCAGCAACGTAAATGTCAGGGATTTCTGTGAATTTAAACATTCCATAGGAATATGCCCTTTATTGACTTTTCACTGCTGGACAAAATTGAAAACCGATATTAAAGACCTTATTTCTATATCATGAGGTGGTGACAATTAGCCCTTTAATCTTGTCTCATGCAGTGAAAAAAACTCATGGTCTGCACAGCAGACAGTGAAGGAGACAGTAATCATTTGCCCGCAGGCATAAGTTTAATGTAAACATCACATGCACAAGAACTACAACAATCAACTATCTTTAAACACCTTAGGCTGATTAGGACTATGCTGATTATTGCCAAGCAAATTAGAAGACACAGAAAGTGGCCTACGGTGAGAGGCAGAACAAAAGACAAGATAAAATAACATTAAGATAGATGAAGACACTATACAAAGAAGACACAAAGCAAGCAGATACAAAAGATAAGTAAACCCTTTCCTACAGCTGCTCCTTTCCCAGCTTTCAGAATATCCTCTGAACCAAGGTGCTAGGGACCCAGCAAGGCACAGGTCCACAGAAAACAACCCAGCAAACTGAAACACAAGACTTCCAGATATTTGTAGAGTGACTTTATACAATGCAGGCTTTTGCTTCACAGAGAACCAGGAGGAAGCAGAAGAAATTCAATCAACTGTTAACCCACAGCTCAAGTTGGCTATTTCCACAATTCTCCACCCTTGGTACCATTATTAAATCACCCTCAAGTCTCAGGGCAGGAGGAACAAAGCAGGGCACTGGCATTTTAGCAGGACATAATGGAAAACCCGCCCAGATGATGGCAGGAATCAAGAGCTTGTGTCTCCCAGCTGCAGCTCTTCCCCATCCAACTCTGCCTTTCTTTGCCAACTTCAAAGCACCAGAACAGCATCTCCTACACACCAACAGGCTTGGAGAGGCCCATGAATGCTTTCTGGCAGCAAATAAAAAATATGATGTTTCTCTGACATCTTAGGAAAACACCTAAGAAGGCAGACAAAATGACCACTCTTGATAAGAAAGCTCAAATCACCTGCTTGCAGTACCCCCATATGCCTTAGATGTCCAAATTCCCCCGTGAGGCACGCCCAGTTCCTACCTTGTAAACTCTTCGTGAAGGTTGTTCGGTTCTGACGAATAGTACTTGATTCGAAAATGCAACGTGTATGGAGGTCCAACTGCACAAACAGAGATTTTAAACAAGGAAAAAAAGGTTTAGACTTGCTGCAGTCCTGCTAAGGCCTGCAGGTCACCACACCACCCTACAACCCAAGGACCCCAAAAGTAATTACATTTTTCAAATTCCTCACAGAAAATATCTCCTGGGGTTTTTTTTTAATTTAAAAATGCATGCAATAAACAAACAAAAAACCAAAAAAAAAACCCTGAAAACATGATTAACATACTTTTTGATACTCATTAATTCAAATTTATCAAGACAATAGTCCATCTGGCAAACACATTTCTGTCCAAAGAGGGGTGAGCCTCAGAGCATGCTGTGAATGACTCCTTTTCGCTGGGCCCAGGGGGAAATGGAAGGAGGAGGGAAGGAGAGGGTGATGCTCCTTACTAGGCACAAACACTACTCCAAAAAAACCCCACCCCAATAGATCAACTTTCGATTGAAACACAGATGAGAAAAGGTAAGATAAATAGACTGCAAAGTGCTGGAGAGGACTTTGGAAGGCACCCCTGAATACAGAAAGCTAAAAAATTCCATAGGATTGTAAGAATTTTGTTTTCTAATGTCAGAAGGTGAATGCTACACTGGACTTTCCATAACAGGAACACATAATAGGAAGTTATCCAGCTACCATGAAACTTTTATCAATGCATCCTTATCTGTCTAACCCTCATCTTCTGACCAACTGCCTGCTGATGTACTAACTGATGGAAAAATGACTTTTCCTCACTTTTCTAAGGTGTTCTCTAACACCACATCAACAAATAAACATGTGCCTATTAATGATCCTTCTACTAAATGATATGCAGCTAGAAGTCAAATAATTAGAGCTTTGATTCTGTCTCCATGTACAGCTCCTGCAAGTCAGGTTATAGCACCCTGAGCTCACAGTTTGGCACCACTGGTGAGGTCTGCATAGATGAGATAATGACTTGGAAAAGACAGCATTGAGCAGAATCCATCATGACACAGGAACTCTTCACAAAGCATCTGCTGAATGCAAGGTAAAGGAAATTAACCTGTCATGAGACAGACCTTTACAACACCCAACAAATTGCTTCCCTCTTCAGCATTCCTCAGAGACAGGACTGGCAAAATTCTTTTTAAAACAGGCCCTTCACACAATAAAACCAGACAAAACATGCAACTAAACTGGCTGAAGGTGTTACAGAATCACTGATTTTCCAGGACAAAGCTATTAGAGAAAGTGCAGCTGCAAATCAGTTAGTCTCCTAAGGCAAAGCAGTCTGTGATGTGATGAAAAGGGGAGAGAAAACCAAACAGCAAAAACCTCACCCATAGCAGCTATCTTCACCATGGAGTCTAACACACCATGGGGTGACAGCAAACTACCCTAAAGGCCTTTGAAGAACTCCACTGTTTACAAAAATCATCTAGATACTTGGGTACTTATCAAAAAGAAAGGCAAAGCACCACTGAAGCAATCAGGACCTATCACTGCGAGGTCCTGCTAGGGAATCAACAATTTTCTTGAAAAACACATTTTAATCTCACAGAAACCATGTCATCATGGCCCATGACTGTTGCCAATTGCAGTACTGTAACAAAACATGTTAATGCCAATACCCAAGCCTGCAGCCAGATTATCAAAAATCCAGGAGCTACTTCCCTGCCTTGGACAATTTTTACAGAAAACTCAGTCCCCCAACTCCTCCATCCAAAACTACCTTTGATGAAACAGCAGCTGTTTCAAAACTACATTTGACAAAACAGCAGGTATTTCTGCTAGTTTTACTTCTAAAATAATAAGCCAGGGAAAAAAAAATTAAAAATTAATCATCACACAATGAAGTATTTTTCGTTCGCTCTCCGAAAGAAATTGCAGGATATCTGTTCTGGATCAGAAGCAGTGACAGGAACTGCGATCTGTGTCCAGGCAACCTAATTTCACAGATCAGACTGAAATTACCTGGCAACCTACTCTGCCTCAGACAGACAGCACAGGTTGAACAAGGGCTTCTGAAGGCAGGGCTACTGGTTAATAGGTGCTCTTGCATTTAGACATAATTTAGTAAGCCAGTTACCCATTAAATTAGAACTCTTTTCTAAGAAATATTTATTCCATTAAAGTCCTTACTTAAACATTCTCCATCATGTTCTGATAGACTAAATTCAAATTCTTTAGGAAGCAACAAAATAAATAGGCAGAGACATAGTACTTACTTTTTATTTGCTTCTTAATGAATTTTGAATGGTCCAACCAGTGCTAAAAAAAAAAATAAAATCCACACTTAAAAGCAGTTCCATTTCAAGATTTTTTTTGACTCCATAAACTGATTACAACAAAATTTAACAGATAAAAAATCTCTTATAAGGAAATATTGCCATATTTATTGTCTAACTTCTGCACATTGGTGAAAGTGTTGACATATTTAATAACTTCCCTTCTTCCACATGGGAAAGATAGATTTTTAAATTCATCTGTACTGCCAAGGAAACAACTCTTCAAGAGAAGAAACTTTAAAATCCAAGGCCACAAAGCAGTGGTGTGTAAGGAAGGCACCCTTTTGCCCCAAACCCCTGATATTCAGCCTCCTTTAAACCTCTGTTTGATGGATACCCTCCAGATCCTGTATTATTCTGCCTTCCACTGCTCCATAGCCAAGTTTTTTCAAGGTAAGGATGAAGATTTAACCCCACTAAAAGCATTTGGGAAACACTGATGTATACCCCACCCCTTCCTTTTCAAACTAAGGCAGAAGAGCTGGAATAGTTCAACTATGATGACAAAAACATATGATTCCCAGCAAAGTTTATGCACTGTCTTGTCAGTATAAACTGCATTACAGAAAGGCAGCAATAAACACAATCTGGTATAAATTTAGTTTAAATCTTTGGCAGTCTCTGCTCAATGTCCTACAGAAGGCGGCAATCGTATATGAAGCAACTCTGTGTAAATGCTTCTGTCATACAAAGTGATAAGAGAGTTTTGGACTTCTGTGAAATAAATGTTTTTCTATATTTAGATATATTTTAAAGTTATAAACTAGGTAACATGGAACAAAATCTTAGGAAAAAACCCTCTTCCTTCTTTCCTATTAAAACATTAATGTTTTCAGAAAAAGTAATCTCTCAATAACTACTTCTCATTACATCAACACCATGCTACTATGGCTAAATAGATGTGCAAAATTATTTGCTGTCTAGTAATACTGGTATTTATTTATTAAGTATGTTCTAAAGCAAGGCAAAAATATAACACAGGTATAGATGAGTATAGATCAAAAGCTTAAGACCCTTAAGGTAAATAAATCTCTCAAGAGGTAGAAAGAGAAATGGAACAATGATTCTGAAGGTGATTTTATTTGCAGGAGACTTGCAAGACTCCCTTAGGTGATGCTGCCAAGAAATCCATTCTTATAATCCCTAATCTGGTAGAAATCTCTACCAGAATGGAAATAAAACATTACAGCAGCTCATATAAATACATTCCTTAGAGTGGCAAGTAATTCACTTTGTCTCTGCTTTGCTCTCTTATGAAAAAGAGAGCAAAAAAGCTTTGTGAAATCTCAAATTTTTGATAAGGAAAAAAATATCAAAATTGAAACTTTACCTTTTTTTTTTTTAACTGAAATGATATAATTCTGTTACTTTTACAGCTCCAGGGCAGATTAATTTTTTATTCTTCAAATACCTAGCTATGAAAATGTCTTTCCATTCAATATTTATTTTGGCTAAAGAAAAGCTTCTCAAAGACAAATATAATGAATGCATTAAAAATAAAAGTTGAGCTTCATGCAAAAAAACATCTATCATACATGCCAAAAACTCCTGTTAGTACCATGTTCTGGAACAAGTACTGCACGACCTGAACTATAATAATTCCCAATGAAAAAACAGCTGATGGTCCCTTTCTTGGCATGTGGTCTCTAAGGTACATTAAAGCTCAAATAAGAGTAAGTTCCAAAGTGATTATTTGCAAGTGCAAATACCTCAAATAATAGCTAAAAAAATACCTACCAAGACTTCAGGAACTACTTGCACAGACCATTAACTGAGACTATAGCTGAGACAGGAAACTATCATCACTCTCTGCACCCAAGCAGCCAGAGGCACACAGCTCCAGGAGATAAAGAACAGCAAACATTGAAGTCTGCTCTCTTGAGAAGCGACAGTGAGCTGCTGTTTTACTCCATCCTACACTACATCAAGTGTGTGATGTGCCACCACAAGGATCATAAATACAAAGATGGAGGTAGGGCATGGACTGACAGTGTTATTGGCCCAGTGCTCCCAGGCCTGCAAGTTTTCATGCAGGTTTATGAACCAACTCCAAAGTCAGATATTTTGTGCAATTTCTGTGAAAATCAGGCTGAATTTTAACACCTCTGTGCCTCAGATAATGTCAGAGGGCTTCTTCACACTGTGTACCACACCAGCTTTCCAAATGTCCCTCGAAGCTGAAAAAAAAAAAAAATCAAAACATTCTAGCTAAAGCCTAAAATAGGTTTGGACTTGGCTACATAATGCTTGCTGACTCAATTAGAGGGAAGTGAAAGGACTGAATTCTGAAGTCTCACTAGGAAGCTGAATAAAACCAGAGGGGCCTTGCTCTTCTCTTAGCACCTAAGACTGTAGCTCTGCCTATCTTGTGCTCTTGCTAAACAACCATAGATTATTTCAGGATCTGGACTCACCAAAGAAACTTTACTATGGATCTCACAGTAGCAGGACCAAGACTGACCAGATTCATTTCAAACATACACCACCATAACCCCCATATCCTGTTTGGACTTGGAAATATCACTGCAGAACAAGGAGTAGGAAAGAGATTAATTGCTTTAGGACTGTGTTATGATAGGAAGACAGTGTCTAAGCTACTTTACCCATAGTAAGAGAAGAAATATCCAAACCTGATCAAACTGCAGGTAATCAGAATTCTATGATTATGCTAGAACAAGTAATTCAGCTGGAAAGGACCTACAATGACCATCCAGTCCCACTGCCTGACCACTCCATGTTATTAAGGGCATTGTCTAAAATATCTTAAGACTGACAGGCTTGGGACATCAATCACCTCTCTAGGAAGTCTGTTCCAGTGTTTGACAACCCTCTTGACAAAGAAATGCTTCCCAATGTCCAGTCTGAACCTCCCCTGATGCAGCTTTAAACCATTCCCATGCATCCTTTCACTGGATACCAGGGAGGATTGCTCAGCACCTCCCTTCTCTACTTCCCATCATCAGCTGCAGAGACCACTGATGACACTCTTTTAATTTTGTCAGGTAAACTGGAAGGTCAAATGCTAGATGAAGTTCCATTTATTCCTCTTTAATCTCAGCAAAATTTCTTTGCTCTGACAAATGAATAATGCTTTCTGTGGTGTTAACTGACATAACCCAGTAGCCATTGACTGGGATTCATGTGTCGAAAGCAAACACCAATCAATTCCACATGAAAGAAGCACCATTTAGAAAAATAATTTCTTAAAATACTGTAAGCATGTATTTATCTCAGTATGGTCTCCTGGATCACTCACTTTATCAAAGTGAAGAGGAAAAAATAAGTACCTCAACATTTCCTATATGGTAGCAGTGAATATTTTCTCAAAATTGATATACAACATGTGAAAGATATATTTGTGTTGAGATACAGCAATAAACTACAGCTGCTAAAGCAGTCAACTTACAAGGACCACATGAGTGCAAAAGGAAGACTGGAAGGAGGATTTCCACAGGCTGACACTATCCCATCACACACCTGAGTTTTGCAAATTCCACTGCCTCTCTACTTGCTTCCTAAAAGAATGAAAATTTCTTGTCTTGATTTATACAGCCCTCAAAGATGACCTGAAAAGGGAAAAAATTTGTATTTCACCCTTCCTATTTTGCTTTCTTTGCCAGTTTAAAATACATGAAGAACATCTTGAATAGACTGTTCTCCCTTATGCTTATTTATTTATACTGATTTAACTATCAGTAAGAGGAAGAGGAAGTCCATTTTTACTGGAAATTTTATTTGCCCTCTGAAAAATACTGGTTTAATGCTTTCTCAAGTTGTGCCTGGAGTTGCAAGAGAAAGAATCATGCTCAGTGATCAAGTTCAGAAAAGAAGGTGTTCTAAACAAAAGCCGGCACCTTTAAAACCAAAAGTCAATTATCCCTTCAACTGTCTTCTTGCTTTCTGGTTTCCTAGGCACCTGAATCCTACCAAGCTGCCTGCCATTACTCACACAACCTTCGAAAGCAGAGAGGTGAAAAATGTATGTATCACACAGAGGAAGGAAGAAACAAAAAATCAAGCCAATAAAAATTCTACCCACCAAACCACAGTTTGGGGATTTCTGTATATTTACAGATGTAAAAGGGAACAAAATCCCTCTTTTCTTTTACAGGTCACCTTTCAATAGTATTATGATAATGTAACAGAAAACTAAATGAGAACTGAGGGCATGTAGAAACTCAGGGAGCACACAAACATATACTTAGAAACAGGATAATCTCCCAAGAGTTCACAATTTAAAACAATGAGCTATTGTTCTCATGCTTCTCTAATCCCTCCTAGAAAGTTACACTCCTCTTGAAAATGAAGGCTCACCTGACTGGTGACTTCAGCTGCCTACTGAAAGGCTGTAGAGAAGAGGATTGATACTTCTCACAGGTATTCCATGGCAGAAGGATGAGTGGCACCAGACTCAGGGAAATCCCAGCTAGACAGAAAGACTGTCACCATGAGTCTGCTCAGACAAAGGACAGGGGCTCAGAAGGACTGTGGAGCCACCATCCTTGAGGGCATCAAACATGACTGAACCAACCCCCAAGAAACCAGATACAACTGAGGCTGCTATGAGGAGCTTGGATAGAGACCCCTTTCAATGGACAAGACCTGCAGGCATCTTTCAGGATGCCGCTCTACAATCTCACCTACTCAACTTGAAAGGAAAAAAAAAAAAATGGAATACACTTCTACTCAAATAGCATTCACATTATAAAACCGATCTGGGATTAATGAGGTGAACAGTTTGCATTTGGGCCCAGACAAGATCAACTTTTCACAAAATACCGTCAGGACCTTACAGGAGTTTCAATCTCAGCTGGTCAGTTTTGATTTACACCCTCTTTGGACACTGCTGTCAGTATCTTGTGGAACAGGGCCCTGGCACAGTGGTACAGTACCACATCAACACTGCTGGAGGTGTGAGGACCAACCTGATCCAGGTGCAAAGTTTTATCAGTTTTCTAAGTTGTCTCAAGCCCGAGTAAGTCAGACCAGTTGCCCTCTAGCAGTGCCCTGCAACTGGCACCATTCTGCCATTCCCATTCCCAAGTTCTCTCTGCCCTGTGAAGAAGGATTGCCATCTTCCACAAGTCAGACAGTGCAGGCAATGCAGGGTGCAAGCAATGCTGTCCAGTTGTAGAAGGGCAGATGGAGCTGTGATAAAGCCCTAGATTGTGATCTTGGGATCTACAAGGCCACATATGCTAACTCCAGAGCACTGGTAGCCCTTAATGGGTCTATACCAGCTCTGAGACCTCCACAAATTGTGTGGCATTTATGGAAGTTTGGCCTGTCCCAGTCTGAGTCAGCACAGATCCATCTCAGAAGCAACCTGATAAATAGTGTGGTTTAACTGGAGACCAGATAAACTAACCAAGAATAATAGAGAGGTATAGGGACATATTTCAAGACCATTAGCCTATCCTAATTCATATCCATGTGATAGCCAAAGAATATTTTGCTTTGCAGACTTGATGTGACAGAAGTAAAACACAGAATTATAGAAAAAAAAAATACAAAAAACTTTCCTGGTCTAGTTTCTCATTAGATTTACTTTACAGACAATGAAAACCAATACCACTCCAGATCAACTGTAACAATTTACTTTTGATTTTGATCCCTCAGCCCAAACATTCAAAAATAAACTGAGGTGATTTGTAACAAGTAGGCAACAAACCTGACTAAATCTGTGAAAGAAAACTAAAAAAACCACTTCAGTTTATGCTCCAAACACATACAAAGACAAAAGAAACCAGCACAAACTGCTGTCCTGGAGAGAATTCTTTATGCTAGGGAGAGAGGTGCAGAAGCATCACAGACAGCATTACAACCACCTGCTTCTCAAGTCTGTGTCAGAAAACATCCTCCCAAAGCAGCAGGTGCTACTGGAAGACTAAAGACTGGAATTTGTTAGTGTTTTGGAGTCTTTCACCAAGTGTTCACAAACCATAATTGGGACTTGGGCAGCCACAGCTGGAAGTGTTCCACATTCATCAGGTGTTCAGCATTGCTGTGGAGTCAGCCACACTGCCTTTGTCCAGTTACTGAATTGGCATTCCTATTGCTATTAGAAACTGAAGCATCGAGTGCTACAAGATGTTCTGCTTTTGGGACCTAGCTTTTGGGACTCTCCATCTGTGACTGGTATTTTTTTGCTCTTGGCTACAATCCACAGACAGACATCCTGCAACAGCCACAGTCCCAAAATGCTCATCATCCCAAGGAACAAGAGAGATTCAGGGAGAGGAAACTGAGTCACAGAGGAATGTTACAGCTTATTTATGGGGAAAATAGTATGTTTCTGACAGTAGCAGAAAAGAAAACACAGCATTATCACAATATTTACCAGTCGCCCTTCTTTCCCACATCCAATGTATTGAAAATAAGGCTTGTCCCTGTTTCCTCCTGCTTGATGAACACTTGTTAAAGTATTAAGAAGTACAAAAGGAAAAGGACTCCTAGATATCACACTATGAGGCTAATTGACTGGTTTGAACTGCTCATTTTTCCCCATCCCTCACATCTTAAGAGGTCACGGCAGTAGTATCAAAAGCAGCAGCTGAAAAAACCTGATCAATGAGCCCTTAAAAGAAAATTTAGATAGATACAGCAGAGGCAGTCATCATGAACTACAAGTCCCCAACCCAATACCTGCTGAAACACCCAGGAATCTAGTTCTTGATGTAGAGGAAACAAAGGTATTTATATTACTGGCTTTCCAACTTGCTTCCAACTGCCCCCTGCACTGTTGAAATCCTTTGTTGTGACTCATACATGATCCCGACTCTCCCAGATAAACCTGGTGAGAAGGCTGTCTTTGACAGAGGTGAGGATTTCAGTGTTAGAATCAGTGCATCCTGACACATTGCTGCTGGTCAGGCCCACTCTGGGCAACACAGTTCTGGCCATGTTTTTTCTCCTCCTGTTTCTGTACTTGGAGCAATTGCTTTCATGAAAGCCTGTTTCACTCCTACACAATCTTCTCCATGTCCCCCCTCCTTGTCTTTTCACCTCTTGCATCAAAACCCAATTTAGAAATTGGTCAATACTGAGAAGTTCAGATGCAAACTTGGTTTACCAGGACAATTCACTGCAGGTTGGTCCTGGCACTCACCTTCCCAGGGAACCCTAGTCCCCACCATAGCCAAGGGCACCTGCAGGAGGCAGAGGGTGTCCTCACACACCAGTCTTGCTGTACACACACTGTAATTCCAGTGCTTTCCAATATCCCAGATACACTGGGTGCAACCACACATCCTCAAAATGGTTAAACTGCTCGCAGAGCACAGCTCGGAAAGGCTGCTCCATACAGACCCTCTTTAACCTAAGGGGTCTTTGTGACATTAGAGATCAGACATAAAGGACTTAAATGACTTAGAGGATCACTGAAAGAGACACATGTGAGACAAGGGGCATTTTAATTCTTTTGCTGCTATCCATTCCCAGCGATGACAACAGCAACTCATTTGCACAAACTAAAAAAAAAAAAAAAAAAAAAGAATCCAAAGATTTATCTTAAAATTTCTTCCCTCTCAATTACTCTGTAATTGTTCTTGTGAACAGAAACAAAATCATCATGGAAGCAAGCTAATAAACATGGGCAACCCTTCAGTTATGAATTCCTGTAAAACATAGGAGGGGCTGGGAGAATATCCATGTTTTGCCATCACGGGACAGAGAACTGGAATAAAGAATGAAACTGTAGAAATGAAGATATCTAAATCTTGAGAAACCCTATAAAATACAGAGCTTGTAAGGAGCTGTTAACCATAGAAAGCCTTTGTTTTGATTAAGATGATTTAGAATGAGAGACAAAGAAAGGAGACTCCTGGATAGAAAATTAATAAACATTAGCTACTAATGGCCAAAATGAAGTGTTAAATACCCAAACCATATAATACATAGAATACATTGTACATACCATAGAATACATTGCATGCAACCAGTTTCTACAAAGATCAATGAAATACTTCCTCATGGCAACTGAATTTCAATAGTACGGTCTCCCAAGATTTTATTATTGCTATTCCCAACCTCAGCTAAACCTTTCAAGGCTTCCTGCTTCTCTAGAAAACACAGAATGTAGTAAAAGTAACTAAAAGCCCAATAAGCTTTGCATTTTCTCTAAACCACCGCAGAGACCTCCTATATCAGAGTGACACCTTTCAATCACCCCAAGCAGTACATCTCTGTTGAAGTTCTGTAACAACTAGAGTAAGAAATTCCTCTCTTGTATTAGAATATTTCTACTTCTAGAGAAGAAGAAATAGCAATAGCAAGTAACTCAAAATACAATAGTGCACTAAGATTTGTTTTAGAATAAACTATTAGATGATTATCTACATACTTTCATCCTTTTGCATCCCTCTGCATTCTTCTGATGGATATCTTCAAAGAGCACGAGATATAAACTAATGCAGAGTTCACTGACTAGGCATTACAGTATTTTCTGCAGTAATGCTGACATCTTGCTTTTTACAGCTTTAGGGGGGTGTTGTATTAAAAATAAGCTGTTCAAACAATTAACGTTTTTTCTCTTTCAAAGCAGATAAACTCTAATCATGATTTTGTTTTCTAAATCACAGCTATCAACATTGCTTGTCCCAGCTCTCTGGCAAAGTTACAGGACTGCAGGAAGTACAGTGCACTCAAAAGCTGCTGGCCTTGGAGCACACAGAAGCAATCTCCACTATTCAAAGACTATTTTGTGTTTTCTTACTTGCAATGGTGGCTTAAAGATGTTTAGCCCTTAACAACACATACTAAAGACAAAGGCTTAGAGCCTCCAAGGGGTTTACACAACTTTAACCTCCCAGTCCCCAACTTGCAACTGTGTGTCTTGGCTAGCACTAAGCAGAAGCCCATGGAGGCTATGCATGAATTGCTGTGCAAACGAGAACAGCAGGTCACAGGTTCAAAACAGATGAAGGAAGGCTGTTAAAGCATGGAGCCTTTTGGCACAGGGCACGATAAAAGCTTGTGCTTCTCTAAGCTCCACTCTCTGCCCAGCTTCAGCTAGACCAAAAATTACCAAGAGCCAAGTAAGAGCTTTTGGCCTTGCACTTCAGTGAAGGTGAAGAACTTTGCCCTCAACACTCCTCTTAATTCAGGAAACTACAAGCCTACCACCAAAGCCCTGCAAACAGAGTTGGCTTTTCTCAGATCCCCCAGGAGCTGTTCACAGCTCTCATCCCTCTTGTAACTGTAGATGTAGCATGTACTTCCCTCCTTAATAGAACAAAGAAATAGCACACAAAGAAAGCTAAAACAATTGCCATAATGTACCGGCACATGATTTTGCCCTCAACACTAGTGAGAGAGCTACATACAGAAAACATAGCTACTCACATCTGCATCTTTCTTACCAGTCAAAAGAACACTTCGGTTTTCCAAACATCCAAGAAAACGAGTCCTCCCAGCTTCCTCAGCCCCGTTTTCAGCTGCCCTGCCCTCATTCTTGCTGAGAAAGGATATTTCACTCTCCCTTTCTGCTTCCCTTCTTTCAAAACATTACGGAACTTCTTGCTAGGTAACTATTCCTAGCTATCAAATTCCCAGTTGGATGATTTGACAATCAGTGACAATATAATGTGTTTTTCCCATTACAAGCAGGCTCTGCGCTATTAGCTGTGTCCTTAAAATCAGATCCATCATAAAATACACACAATTTATGTATTAGAAATCTTATCAGGAGCACACATACAGACTAAACCACCTAAAAATTCCAAACCCATTATGGACAAACTTTATTCAAGACATCAGTTTTCAGTGATATTAACTTAAATCAATTTAGACATCAGGATAATGTTTAAATAGATTAATACAGCTTCTCCCCAAACCCACAGATTCCCTTCTTCCAGTATCAAGTCATTGCAGTACCTGGACAGGTGTCCTGTTTGTTGTTTAAAGTGATTGGTAAAACAGATTATAATGCAGCTGCTTAAACACTGATCCATCCTTTGGCCTAAGCTTGTTAGAGAATAAAGCTGAGAATTGTGGGATGATAAACTTTGAACCTACACCTCCCAGGATGTCAATACTGCAGCTACATTTTCCCACTATTTTATTATCCTAGAGAAGACATCTTCTGTTGCTTCATGTAAAAAACATTTACAAACTGATCAGAGAGCTCTAGGAAAAAGACTTATTTTCCAAATATGCATGTTTTCTATCCACAGTGCAGGTTTTTGTAAAACTTACTCTCACACAGAGTGAAGAGACAAAGGAAAAGACTAAATATATGTCAATACAGTGTAACCAAGATGTGTGAGTCTTTTAACCCTATCCTATTAATATATCTGTTTATATCTGTAAATATTTTTTTTAGATTTATTTTACTTGTAGATACTGGAGGTCCTTATATAAGGAAGAGAAGGAGAACTTTTAGGTGAAACTTTTTGCTCTTTCCAATGACCTAAATCTACAAAGCAAAACAATGTGTGCACGGAACAGCAGAGAAAAGGTATAAGAAATCCTTGCTTGCAAAACATTTTGAATACCATGAGCCTACTAACCATAAAGCATATTTTTCTTTACCCACATTAATTGTTTTTTTAACTTGTGTGCAATCAAGTCACATGCATGTCATATAAAATCACACAGGATTCATTCAGAGGATGTAGCTTTATGTGGAAGAAACAAACGTGGCATTGCTTGTTTCAGCAGTACATCCCCCAGTGCTGACATCTCTCCATGGAACTGCACCAGAAATACATTTATAACAGGCAACACAAACTGCTGCAAAACATTAAAAAAACAATTTAAGTTATACTCACTGTAATTTGGGAAGCATCCATGAATTGCAGGCCAAAGTAATCCGTTTCTACAAGGTCCAAATGATACACAATCTGGTCAAACAACTCCTGTCCTTTCGCATTTTTCTGTAACAGAAAAGAAAATGCATTATTTTAAACTGGTCAGTGTGGGTTTGTTTGGTGTGTTTCTTTTCAAGTTCAAAAGTGTGAGAAGAGATAGACAAATGAAAATAATATCAAAATAGAAGTTCTACTTATTCTGAAGAATCACACTGACATTTCTTTTTATTTTCCTCAGGAAACAGCGAGTGACATGCTGCTCTTGTCAGCAGCTATTCCAACAGCATCAGATTTCAGTCTCAAAGAAAACTTTTAAAGTTCACCATAACTAAAAATATATAAGAGAAGAGGAAGGTTTATGCCCTACAAGTGTCCTAAGTCACACAGCCATCATTTTGTACCCCAGGAAGTCAGATTCTCTAGAAAAAGCTTGCTTAACACTGCCTGAAATCTGCTGGCTACCCACAGCAACTGGAGTCATGCAGTGCCCCACCACCACTGAAGATGCAAAATAAATTCTGGACAGCCTGAATACTCAAAGAGCATTGTGAAGAAAATTAACATGATTTGATAAGAAATTTCATTTATGCTGCCAATTGCCATCATACTTATAGCCTTTGAATGAAGAAACAAACAAGGGCCAAAAAAGTTGCAAATCTTACTTGCCAAACCATTGAAACATGCAGGCATGGAAATAAAACTACAACTAAAACCCCAACTATGGCCTACAGGTAAGGGTAGAAAACTCAGAATATCTTAAAGGCAGGCTACATTGGCTTGGGTACTTGTTTTGAGGTTAAGGCAAGAATTTACATACTCAACCTTCAACACTAGAAAACCGAAGTTTGAAGATTACAGATGGGTAGAAGGAAAAGGCAATAACAAACCAATTTTTCATGCAAATCCTGTTGAGTTACTTGGGGAAGAAATTTTTCAAGTTCTTGAGCAAAAACCCCCCTTGGGCAAAAATACATGAGATGATCATAAATCTGAGTAAGAGACTGAATCTACAGCTGTACTTTATATAGGGAAGTACTGATCAGGATCCACTTTTGTGACTGCTGTCCCTCTAACAACTTTAAGGATTTTTTTTTTCAATCTTTATTTTTTAAAACTAACATATTAGGCATTTCCTTTTTATCCCAAAATGTAGCAAAATTCACAGAGTTAAGCATTCAGTTCCTTTAGTTTGGCCTTTGACACAAAGGCAGCATCAATCATAACATGTAGAACTCCTCTTCAGGGTTCTAAGCTGTCTAAAATCAGTTTTATTCAGCAATGGACAAGATGATGAGTTACCACTCTATTTTTACAAGAACGTGAAGCAAGCTCACGTATAAGTAGCAAATTTTATTTAAGTTCCATTTTTTGGGTTATTTTAACTAATGAAACAGAAGCACAGAAATTGAATGATATCAAATTTCAAGAGCGGAATTAAGAACTCCATTAAAACAAGCTGATTAAAAGCTTAATACCAACATTAAATTGTCATTGTAAGATACTGTTTCATTATTTTGAGGGGGCAAGAGGTGGATAAAAGACATTCTTAACCAAAGTTCCAACATTCTGTTAAAGGCAGATGAGAATACAATGGCTCCTTAAAATAGTACATTGCTAAGAAATCATCTTCTACTTGTACACTAATTGTTATAAACTGAACAAAAATATCCAGAACATTTCTCATATGGAGTAAAATCAGCACTTGTTAAAAGAAGCCAAACAAAAGCACAACAAAATTTAAACAGATTTTGCTTGAGGGACAGCAAACCCCTCAAAAGCAATAAAAAAAGAAACAGCGGAACATGAAAAATTCAAAACACAGGAAAAAATGCACTTGATACCCTACACTGCTCATGGTTGCTTGCTTTATGGCATTAACTACCAGTATATGTTTATCTTCCACTGCCACACACCCAATAGAAACCAGAGAGAGCACACTCCACCTTCTGTACCCAAGCAGTAGTTAATGTTTAACATGTGTTACATGCAGAATAGCTCTGCACAGCACAGCTAGACCATAAAATGCAGTATTACATACATAGCTTACAGGAGATTGTAACATTTAACTTGTCACTAAATGAGCTTTCCCAGCACCTTGTACCACTTATATGATAAAGCTGCTGCAAACAACAAATTGCTGACAAAAAAACTTTGTTGCACTACACTGGGAGAGTAAAAGGTACTAATTCCTTTCCTCTACTAACAGTAAAGGATGACCTCTTCTTCTTTATTCTGCCTCATCACTGACTGACAATCCAGCAGGTCAGATTGTGGACTGATAAAGTAACATGTACTGAATGAAACGTGTGGAATAGCCAAAATAGAAGGCTTTTTAACTTATGCATTACATATGCATGATAGTGGTCTCTAAAGCAAAAATTGTCTGTATTACAATAAACTTTCGATTTTCACCATCTTTTTCTTCTCCCCTCCTTCTAGACAAAACAGTAGCTAAAAACATTTCCCCTTTCAAAATCTGGTACCACATAAGACAAGGAAATGATTTTGAATGAAAAAAAAAATTTTCCCAGTAGATCTAATCATCTGGAATTTAATAAATCACACTCTCTCTACAGACCTTTGACTTGTGCTTATTTTCTGAAGATACAGCTAAAAAACCCCAGTCATAAACTAAAAATGTTTTACAGTCATACCTTGCTAGACAGATGGTTCAGAAGCATAAGATGAAAATGGCCTGCATAACTCATATCTCACAAAATGAAGTACATGGCAACAAACAGTATGCATATATTATTATATAGAGTTACTGTTTTGTGGGTATGGAAGGTACTATAATTGGGAACAGTGATTTAAGGAAAGTTCCAAAACCTTGTGAGGCTTGGGGGTTTTTTTTGTTTGTTTGTTTTTGTTGGGTTTTTTTTGTCTTTGCTTTCTGTTTTGGTAGGGTTTTCTTTTTGGTTTGTGAGTTTTTGTTTGGGTTTTTTTTTCTTTTGTTTTGTTCTGAAACATCAATTAAAGCACTGCCAGTTTCTGGTGGAGTGTTCCCTGGAACTCAGGAGAACTTGTGTGAACACCATGAAACCTCACAGGCAAGCACTGGGAGGGTGGACATGAAATGCTCAGCTTACAAACAAAACTACAGCTGCAACCTAAGGCAAAACTGAATTAGCATGAGGCAGGCACTTGATGAAGCACAAAGACTGAATTACACTTACAGACTGGGAACCTCCCTGATAATGAGCAATCAATCAGAAAGGAAAAAAGGGAAAAATAAAAGTTTTTCACGTCAGTCAGCCCTGTTCCACCTAACAGGGTGGAACACCTAAGTTATGTGAGTTTTGTCCACTCTATTTCATTAAAGCCCTTCTCAAATAAACTCTCATATCATCTTCCATAGAATCATAAATCACATTCAGAGAGAATTCTTATGTTAAATGAGGACTCACTGCAAATTCTACAAGGAGTCCAACTGGGATGGGTATAAAGCACCTTGCACAACAACAGTGACAGATGCATGGCCTACATTTCAAATAGGCTACATTTTTGGCTGCCAGAGAGTTCCCAGTCTCAGGGAATCTATGGAAATTCTTGTCAGCTAAAACATGACAAAACAAAGATTAACTTCTCTAATTAGAAACTCTTCCAGACTTGACATGGAAATAGGCAAGAGGTTTTAATGTGCTTCTGGTAGACATGAAGTAAAGAGAAAACTGATGAGCCAGGGATATTTTACATCAACTGGCCATGTCTAAACAAGCTGATTAGTGTTGATTTTAGCAATTCTAGTGCTCTTTAAAAGGCTTTTTGCCAAAGGGCATGAAAAGTGAACATACAAGCCAGAAAAGTCCAATTTTAGTGGTGATACAGTGCAAGGATGCCATTGATCACTCTCAGAGCACATACAAACAAAGCTGCAGAGCTTCTGCCCACACCTTCCCCAAACTCAAGTACAGTCACTTGAATCCAAGTGGAGAGGCTGAAATTCTAGAGTCATATTAGAGAGCTCAGACTACAGGGCTACAAACAATCTATTAACAGATTTCAAAAATAATTGAAGCACTGCTTGGGAAAACAACCTGTCAAATAGGCCAAGAGGTACATGAAATAGTCTGCCAGCTGACAAAATGACAACCAAAATTAAGGAAAATAAGCTATTGCCAAGAGAAAAGTCAAAGCCAATTAACTTTGCAATCAAAGCCAATGCACCTCAGACTGAATAATGAGTAGCAACAGCAATGGGTAGGTAGGGTAGACTTAGTTTCTGTTTTGAAAGATAGCACAAAATTATGTATTCTGTAATATGTGTAAATATTTTTGCAGAGTAGGTTGCTATGGTCTCATGGTCACTGACTACAGGTCTGAGCTTCTAGTAAATTCTTAAAGGCACCTTTATAGCCAGCAAGTCTCACCTCCACAGGCCTTATACAGCCCTACTCTGATGTCAGCAGCATTTCCTCTCCTTGGCATCCCCGGAGTAGCTCAATATGTTCTGCTCAGTCCTCTTACACCTGAACAGTTACTAACTCAATTTTCAAACCTAAAGCTCATTTTCAAACCTAAGACTTTATCTGTTGGCCATACTGCTTAGCAGTGAGAATTTGCTTTGCCTTTTAGCAGTCACTGGCAGTGCTGTCTCCAAGTGTTTCAGACAGGCTAAACATGCATAAAAGCCATCTGTGCTTCTAATCAGCCTTTACTCCTGGTTCTCAGTTATCATCTGTCCTTTAACTTGCTTTCTTCTGGAGAGTCAAACCCTCAGTTGCTCAAACACACTCAGCTGTACTGAAAGCAAGCAGCAGTGTCATAATTTTAAGCACAAAAATGCAACTCTTCTACGTTCTTATAAATCAAGGTTATGTAACAGCCTCAGCCAAGTAAGTACATGTTGGAGGCCATGGCTGGGCTTGCAAAAGCTGCACTGAAAACCATGTTATCCATCCCAGCACTGCTGCTGTAGGCAGCATTGCCAAAGTTGGCTACTTTTTTTCAAGTTTCAGTTTGCATGCTGCCATACAAGAGGAAGGATACTCTGGAAGAGGGAATGCTGCAAACAGCCATGACCTTGGTGCCTGTCCCACCCTTTTCCGGGGGCCTAATGAGCAGATTTGTAAGAGTGGGGAAAAAGTTGCATTTTTTTTGTGCTTGAAAACATGGAAATACTACTTTATTTTCATAAAATCATCACTAACTGAAGAAAAGCATTATTTACTAACACATCATGATTCTAGGAGGCTGGCCAACTTGCTCAAGCTGCAACAAAGATGTCAGGTTATTTTCTTACCAGCCAACTGTTGACTTAAATTTTCACTTCTGGATACAAGCTCACTTAAAAATGTGACTGTTCAAATAACCACTAAGCCTTTCACCCTAACATGGCAATAACACCAGTACTGCTTCAGAGCCTGCAACTGCATGCAAATGATGTTTAAATGTAGTACAGGCCATAGAAACAAGCAGCTTTGCTGAATGTGCCCAGAAGAAAATGCAAGTGATGACGCATGTGAACTTTTATCCGAAGGGGAACAAAATTCATTTTAGTTCCTTTGAGAAATCCGCTGAAAGTAAGAGTCAAAATCCCCTTAACTTCCCCCTGCATAAAAAACTCAAACCAACAAAAAATGCCAAATGCGTGCACACACCACCAAGCCCACAGCCTTTCAATGGTATTTACTTATTTAACCTTGAAAGAACAAATATTTTGCTCCCAGTCATTTCTGTCAAGGCCTCAAACTAAAATTGTTATTTCCTGAGCAGAAGTGGCTTACAAGCAAAGTTAAAGAACCCCTCAAAAGATGACAAAACATGAAAGCAAAAAGAACCCAAAACTCCCACAAATAATAAACCAAACCAACAAACCAAGCTACTTCCTTCAAATTACTCTCTAAGCCTATGACAAAAGTCTCAAAAACTAGGACTCTCGCTATCACATCCCATCAAGGGGAGAGAGGGAACATCAGATAAGCACACAGCCACTTAAGAATATTCTCTGTGGGTAGACTGGCCAACTGTACAAGCGAGCTGGGTTCCTGCACCAAGATGCCAATGAGAATTTGTAGACAGTCATTAAGAAAAAAAAAAATCCCCTAACAGTGGGCATAGTAAATCTCACTATTTCTGCACAGCAGCATTTCTTAACAGCAGCCAGACCTTCATCTCTCCACCACCCACTGTCAAGAAGAATCAGTGTTCATTGGAGGAGAAGCCTGTACAAGGACAAATAAAGAGATCACTGTATTTTATATATAACAAGTCTCTACAGAAACCCAAATGGCACTGGGCTGCTAGTCAGATAACAGTACATTTAACATGCTAGTGTGACATTGGAAAAGTCTCTTGCACTGGCTTATGCTTTCTACCTGTTATATAAGTGCAGTCACTTGTCAATAAAAAATAAAACAAACAAATTTTAAAATTGTCCCAAGAACAAAAAAGTAATGATAAAAACCAAATAAACAAAGCAAACAAAACCAGGAAACCCAAACTACTAAGAACTAAGGGTAAGGAAGGATAACATGCTGTTTTCAGGCTCTACAATAGGAGCAAAGAAAAGATTTTTCTTTTCATTATTCATGAAGTACAAACTCATTAAGATGAATCAAATATTGAATTGGCAGCATAGCATTATAGAGAATATACAGACAATAGAGCAGAGAGGGAATTACCTTAGATACAAACAATCTCTAAAGAGTCCAAGGCCATGCCAAGTAACCCATTGGAGAGATTCCTGTGTACAGTAACACAAAGCAGATCCAGGAAAGTCAGGTGAGATTTGAAGGGAGAGTCTTATATAAGGTTTCTTTTGCCACTTCACACATCCCTGCTTTCAATCACTCCCTTCACCGCTTCTCAATCACATTCTGTCTCTTCCTTAATTGGACAAGTGAACCAAACTTATAAAATTATCTGAATAATGCTAACTTTTTTTGAAAGCTGGTTTTGCACAGTTGTTTTCAAAATAGGCACTTTCACTAGCAGAGTTTTACAGTACAGCCCTTCAAAAACTGATTATAGTAGCATATCTCAGAAGCCTGTTTTGTTGCTGAAAGGGCAAAGAAACTACCATGTCTCAAGACCTACATTATCTGGAAGGGACAATTTCATCACTTGCTTATTTGTTTTAGAGAAGATGGGGTTGTCCCAGGCTGAACACAGCTGGTTTCAGTTATCTCCATTGATCCACTGACCACTGGTGGCGGGGGGCAGGAAGTGGGTACAGAAGTCAGGAGTGAAGGAGTGGATTTGAGTTAGGGAGAGGGTCAGCTTTATCTTGACCCACGAGCCTTTTAATTCCCATTTTTTCTCCATATTTTCTACCCCCATCCTGCAGACTGAATGAGGAGGCTGGGTAGGAGCAGTAGGAGCCTGGCTGATGGCTAAGGCTAGCCCACTGCAGTAGAGAAACCCTTATGCAGGGCAATTTCACATCTCCATCAGTCATCTAAAGGGCATGCTGTCTTTGAAAAGCCTTTAATCTCTCCAAAAGTCACATGTAGAGCAGCAGGTACTACCATGGTGGGTGCCCTATATGTGCAATTACTATTGTCAACATTATTACCAGCAGTGACATTTTTATTTTATTTGACTCAGATGAGGGAGAGGTTCTGCTCATTGTCCCTATCACCTACATGTACTACTGGCAACACAGACCTCTCCCTAGGAGAAAAGCATTGTCAGCACTTCTAAATGGGATCCTCAGGCAACAGATAAAAGCACCCATTAGCCACAGAACAAAGCAGTAAAAAAAACAAAACAAAAAACCCCCAAACCTTACTTGCAACTTTATGTTCTGGGAGTTGGTCTGGACTCCTGATATTTCAGGAACAGATAGGTTACCCCATCACAATTATACACTCAGAGTCACAATTTAAAAAAGAAATTACCTGTTTGTAAAGAAGATTCTTTTTCACCCCTAGAATGCCAGCTCCCTCTCCTGACCCACTTGAAATATTACATGCCCCTCAAATACAAAGCAGAGGAAACATGAAGTAGCTAGGATGAGGAGGACAAAACCTATGCTGAGACTCCTTAGCCTACATGATTTCACTCAAAATATAATTTACAGTTCTGCATTCCCAGAGGAAGAGATATTATTTGATAAAGCTAAGCTATGGGCATTGAAGTGAACGCCACCTCTTTGAGATGATGCTGTCAAACACAGCACAATGTTATCCCATAGGCTTCCCTTGCCCATTGCCCTCCTGCACTAATCAGGATAGGATAGAGGTGCCATTTTTCTGGAGAGCTAGGGAAAATTCTAGGTCGTGAATTTAAACTGTATTTGAGAAATAACACTGAACACCGGCATAAGATGGCATTAAAAAGAACAAGGAGAAATAGGCAAGTGCTATCAGAGGAGAATCCCGTGAGAGTTTAACGAAGACTCTGCACTCTCTTATGCTAATGCAGTAGCAAAGTTTCAAATGACATTTTTGCTTTCTTATATACCTGCATTTGAGTGCTCCAGGAGTAGAAATAGTTTTAAATACATGCAATTGTACAAACAGAATTTTCCATATAGACACATCCTTCGTGCACAATTCACATGTATGGGTGCCTGACTCAACTATTTGCAATTTTTAAAAATTGTTTTTAAATAGGGCAGATTTATGACTGTCTACTGTCTAAACTAAAGTAGTTTACCAATGAGGGTCTACTGGCAACATTGCTTCAGCAAAAATGTAGCTCAGACCACCAGTAATGGCCAGTCAGGCACACAAGCAACACGAGTAGTTGCACTTGACATAAATTAGGGCTCCAGGGTTCCCAGCCAGACAAGTCACAGGTTCCCTTCCTGACTCCTACCCAAGAGGTTTGTCAGGGCAGTTGAATGTCTTATAAAGAACTGGCTACAGGGGGAAGTTGCATCAGTTAAACATCACTACTAATTCAAGCTAACAGTGCTTTCAAACCCCCTCCCCACACAAACGACCACACAGCACAGCCTGGCGTGGACCTGTTATGCCAAATGATGCTTCCCAACACTGGTATCTATCCAGGCAAGGAGGAGGCCACAAAGCTGTGCTGTGGCTGGAAGGCAAAACCCAGGATAGCTGCTCTGGGAACTGGTATCTTACACAACGCCTTACAGATTGTCACTTTCGGGAGCACAGAACAGAATCCCCACCACCACCTGCTGACCCATAAAAAGCAGAAAGCTGCAGATTCCCTTAGTAGTGTCACACCACGTATGCTGCACAGATTTCCTTTTATTCATGTCTGGATAAAACAAAAACTTCCTCAGAACCACTCTTCCAGCATAAAATTGCACACTGTTAATGCCCACATAATTCACAGTCAATTATTTCTATGTCTTTTTAAACTTAAATAACATATACTTTTTGTGGTACTTTTCATAGCACAAAATTAATTACACGTGCATGCTAGCATCAGCATTAATTACCTATATTAATTACCTTATAATGTGCAAAACCTTCCATTATAAATCATATTTATTATTAATCGCCCTTACAGTTTCAGCCAGTAAAAGAAGTTCAAAGATGTGAAACAGAAGCAGTGACCAAAAAGGGAGTTTGGAACTTGAGCATGAAGCTCTAATGAGGTCTTTTCCTCAGAAGCTCTATGGATTTAAAAATGCAAAGAAACTCTTTTTGAAGTTATTTATTCAGACAGTCAACTGACTTCAGTACTCTTCACTCTTTGTTCTTTCATACACTAAGTCATAGGATAGGACTTCTCCAAAGAATCAATCCCAATTATTTGCTTCTCTCTGAAGAGAACCAGAAACCCAGAGATTCAGAAAAACCAGTAAACCCTCAAACTGAAGATTTATAATTAGCAGATTTAGAAACAGAGGTAGACTAGAGAAGTTTGTCAGTAAAAGTATTTCATTTAGTGGACAGCCAGGAAGAAGTAATTTTTTTTAAACACAAACATAATTAGACAAACATATGCAATTAAAGAGGATCATTACAAATTATATTTCTTTCAAGAAAGACAGAATATGCAAGAGGAAAAGCCATATGTTTTTTATTAAAAAAACTTCAGTAGAACAATTATAAAAAAGAAAAAACAGCAGTTCAAGCTAATAGAAAACACCTCTCTCAGATGATGCTACTGCTCATTCAAAACCGATGGCAGACTTAGATTTATTATAACGAAGTTTAGCACTCTAATATTCTCACTGCTGCAAAGGGATTACATGAGAAGATAAATTCTCATCATGCTATAGCATTTAACTTGTTGCTCTCTTATAAAAATATTCAGATCTGAAGGACAAGTGAACGCATTATTGTACTGAAATAGGCATGGCAGCACAACATTCTGCTTATCTTCATTCTGGAATATGAACAAGGACTCATGTCTGGTGTTTTTTAACTGAATAAACTTAGAAGTAATATGAGGAGCAGAAACACTGGGTTTTAGCCAAAAATGATTTGTTAATATTTCATGCCAACCAGCAGATCATCCAATCCTGTTAGGTAAGAAGCTAAGAAGATAAAAGCTCTCATTATTAACAAAACCTTTGACCCCAGAGTCAGTATGCAGAAAAGCACCATCATCAAAAGTATTCATCTGGAAAAGTGATATTTCCAAAGAAGAGAACATAACCACTAACCTGAACAAGTGTCAGGCTTCTTCCCTGTCAGGTTCCCTGCTTGCTGCAGTTTTTGCTGCCTACTTGGAGGGAGTGTTGTGTGCTAGCACTTCCTCTGGATGTACTTTAAAAAACAGCCTTCAGAAATTTAAAAAATACCAATGAAAACACAGGACCAAAGGTACATTCCAGAGAGTACAGACAGACTTGCAACAGCTTGCAATAGTTCTAGAAAGTTGCCCCACATATGGTTTGATTTGAAAATCCATTTGCAGCAAGCTGCAGCTTTTAGTAGTTTGCAGAAATGTTTTGAGTTTTGTCCTTCGCTTTGAGGCTTGGCTGCCCCACCTGCTCCACGCCATGAAATGGATTCTGGACATTTGCAGGTCAAGGGAAAATAGAATCAAAAAAACTCTAATGGAAATTAAACCCAAGAACCATAAAGAATTTAAAAAAAAAAATACCATCAGCTTTTCAGCTGGTTTATTATATGTGTGTATTAACAACATCTCAGTAGGAGCTTGCATGTTTAATTCAAACCACTTCACAAATACATGGAAAGTTTATTACTGCCATAGTGACTGCCAGAGATTCAGCAGAACTCATTAAACTGGTGACACTTCCAGTTTACTGTGACAGGCTAATGGGGCATTCCTTGCGGCTGCTTCTTTTCACCTGGGCATTTTACCTCAACAGAAATCTTGCTACACTTGACAACTTTTGCAAAAATTTTTTTTCTTAAGAGTCTGAATCTCAAGACAGATCAGACCAAACACTCCAAATTGGCCAGTCACACATGGCTGAACTGCTACCACCTCAGTTGTTTAAAATAACAACTTGATTTTTCAGTGAAACCTTTTTTTTTTTTTATTTTAGGGGAAAAAATGTCACTAAGGCCTTACTCACAGTAAGAATACATCAAAGTCCATATCCCAAAGTCACTGCAACATAAAGCCACTTCACAGAATAGGTTTTAGTTGGAGGGATAACAAACTACTTAAAAATGAAACCACTCTTTGATGGCTCCAGCAAAGACTGTACCACCAGTTCCTTGCAGACATTAAAACAACCATTCAGTTATAAAGCAAACAAAATTGGTAACAGTCCCTTTGTCTCAGAAGAATTTTATTTCACAATGAAAGCAAACGTAAGAACAGAGAACTCCCACAAACACACAATACTTCAATTAAATATCCAACAGAACTTAAACTAACAGCATTAATACCAAGCACTCTGGAAGTATGAAAAGTCACAAAGTCACTGGAGGTTGATATTTTGCTGCCCTAATTGTGTTTTCTGCCACTAATAGAATCATAGCATACTAGGTTGGAAGTGACCTGAAGGGTCATCTGGTCGAACCTTTCTTTGCAAAAGCACGGTCTAGACAAGCACCTTGTCCAGGTCATTAAAAGTGTCCAGTTTGAGGAATCCATTGCTGTCCTGGAGACATTATTAATATGAACAATGTTTCTCATTACCAGCCTTACAAACTTTAACATAGTCAAGAGCAAACTCGGGTTCTTCTGCTGGAGCAAAGTTCTCTGCAAGCCAAACTCTGACTGTAGGGACAACTTCGTTGCCAGACAGCTTTTAGATGACACCAGCAACTCAGATGACTTCAGTCATACGCACATAGCCAGCAGAGCTTTAAGAGCAACCAAATACAACACCACACTGATGATGCAGGAAGAACAAGTGTCAACTCACTTGTTCAGCTGTGCTGATTCTGAAAGAAACAGCATGTCGTGAAGTTTATTCAGGCTGAGCAACAAAGCACATATGACTGTTGATACAGCCAGAGAGTCTGTAGACTAAGAGAGACTCGTCTTTCATCTCCCTGTATAGAAAATACCATATGTTGGGGGAAAACAAGCAATTTAGATGAAGAGAGTGATAAGCTGAATGCTCACTCGCCAATCACACACACTGAAGAACTTTAATTATGCCTTTTTATCATCTTGGATGAGAGACCAACAAAAGTTATCTTAATTGTTGGGTTTTCAGCATGGTCTCCCCCAAAATCCCCACAAGGGGACTACAGTCTACATAGATCAGTTATTGATTTCTAGATCACTGGTCTCAAAGGGAAGTGAGTAGTAGTTTGAGCACTACCTGGAAACATGCTGTTGTAGGAATTCCCTCAGTCATCTATCTTGGAACCTATCTTGTTCAACACCTGCATCTACCATATGGAAGGAGAGATGGAACACATCACTTTTTAGAGGACACCAAGCTGGGGTGTGCAGGTGACTTGTGTGAAGGCAGTACACAAGGACACTGAGAAGCCAGAGATAAGGAAAGAGCTACAACAGTGTTGCAAGGCTGGACCATATATCCTATCAGGTTCACAGAAGTACAGAAAGATCACTACTGTGATGGGCAAAACAAACTCAACTTGGAGAAGATTAATTTAGATTGCTGCCAATTAATAACAGCAGGATAGTGAGACATAAAATCAGAACTAAACACATTTTTCTCTTCACTTTCTTCCCAGGCTCAACTTGACCCCAGACTCTTCTATCTCCTCCCTTACTGAGTGGCACTGGGGAAAATGGGTAGCATCTCTTCACTGCTCCTTCCTCCTCTTCCACTGCTTCTTCCTTCCCGTTTTTCAGGATAGGGTCCAACCCCACAGGATACAGTCCTTCACTGATTTCTCCAGAGTGCAGTCTTATAGTCTACAGTTCTTCGAGACTGGCTCCAACATGGGATCATTCCATAGAGCAGAGTCTTTCAGGAACAGACTGCTCTAGCATGTCCCCCAGCCTGCTCCAGGCATGGGCTCCTCTCTCCGCAGGGGCACAGTCTCCTTTGGACATCCATCAGCTCCCACTTTGGGTCCTCCACGGACTGGAGGTGGATCTCTACTACACCATGGGCTGCAAGAGGGCCATGGGCCAGCCTCAACCACAGGCACAGGGGAATATGTGTTCTGGGGCCTAAGGCACCTCCTGTCCCTCTTCCTCCAGTAACTTTGGTGTCTGCAGAACTGTTTCTTTCAGTTTTCTCACTCCTCTCACAGCTGCTGCACAGAGCTTTTCTCACCTTCTTAAATATGTTGTAACAGAGGTGCTCCAACATTTTTGTTGGACTCAGATTTAGCCAGTGGCAACTCCATCTTGAAACTTGCTGGAACTGGCTCCATCTGACATGAGCCCAGCTTCTGCATCTTCTCACAAAAGCCATCCCTGCAGCCTCTCTGCTACCAAACCCTGCCTTATAAATCCAACACATATGTTTACCCCCTTTTGCATACTCCACTGTCTTGACCTTGCTATTTAGGCTTCTCATACATCACATACCAATTACTGGGCCATCAGTATGAAATTTAAAATACCCAGGGTTCAGAGGGAGGGTAGAGAGTCTTGCTCTACTAGCTTAAGACAAGGTTATCTTAGATCTGCCATACTCATTGTTACTGAAAGGCAATACTCTCTCCACTGACAAAATCACTGAACTCAGGTCCTCAACAAGGGAGAAAAACTCTTTCAGTCTCTAAAAACTAGGCTGTCTTTTGTCTATCTCTCATCTTCACTGCCCACTTCCAGAGGAGGAAATGATTCCACACTTGTTATTCAATAACCCTGGGCATTGAATTAAAAGCCAACATTTTAATAGATGTAATATATTTACTGATACAAACACAATCGACCAACAAAATACATCTTATTTCAATGCGAGAGCACTCTGTCCTTTCTGCTGAGAAATTCCATGCAAAGGGAAGTGAAGGCCCATGAAGACTCCATGGGCCACAGGGAGTCAGTGAGGAGCACACACCTACCTGGAAGCAATGCCAAATGCTTTCCAGCTTCATTTTCACAACATCCAGGGCCTGTGAAATAAATCTCATGTGTTGGAGACTCCTTCTTCAGCCTGCGCTATTCTCTCACTCTCAGTGAATTCATTTTGCCCAGCGAATCATGAAGACACAAAATTTACCAACTACACTATGATAAATATTTAACAGTTTGAAACATTTTTAAAGCTTTATGCTATTTTAAACGTAAACATAGGTTAAGATTTATTATCTCCAAATCCATGTGAGTCATAAATATTCCCACTTTCCCCCACCCCATAATTTAGGCTTCCTGCAAATGAACAGATATAAGATTGACAGTTTGTTGGTAAAAAGCCTTTCCTGATATTGTGTGTAACTCATACTGAATTAATGCCATTTTGTTTACATGCAGCCTTTAGAAGGAAAGCATTTTCTCAAGTTAAGTTCCAGCTGTCTTCTAGTTTTCATCACTGTTAAAGCTGCTGATTGTTTTGAATTTTCAGGATAAACCATGATCTAGGGTAAGTATTAAGATGTGCTGAAGCACAATGATAATGGTAGACATCAAACTCAAACATCTTTATTATTCTCCTCTGAAGCACTCACTTAGTCAAGTATAACTGCATGAAAAATGGAAGCATATTTAAAAACAAAATTCAAAACAAGCATATTTAAAAAAAAAACAACAAAAAACCATTGTCATAATACATCTGGTTCCCAGGACACAAGATCAAACAACAATTTTCAGAAATATACATGTCTAACCAATTTCCTTTAAACCAAAACAGCTTAAAAACATCATCTTCCAGAGAGTCATCAGTTCTCTCCAAGACCCTGGAAGGGATACACAGATGAAGGAATGAGTTACAGCCTGTTTACCATCAGTAAGGTAACTTGACACTCCGCTTCCCTCATGGAGAGGTTGTGCCACAAGCAGTTTGTTCTGGCGTAACTTCTGCACTTCAGTAAGCTCAGCACTCATTTAGAATAGGAAGTCTGCAAGGTAACCATAGCAGAACAACTCTGCTAGAACTACTATGGTTAAGTTGCTTATGGTGTTAAGACTTAATACTAAAAACTAGGTTAAACTCATATCATTTCCACTGCATGGTGAGACTAACTCACCATGAGCAGAGACTAAAAGGGGCTTAAAAGGCACACCAAAGACATTGCTTGAAATTAAAAAAAAAAGGTCCCTAAAAATCCCCAAACAATTACAAGTAGTTCTGAACATAACCCATCAAGATGAACAAGAACTCAATGTACCATGTACTTCATGGTGGTTTTTACCTATAATATTTGCATCACACTTAGACATGAAGATTTAAAAAAAATGCAATCATCTTCCTCCCTTTGGAAGACATCAGCAGGTATGCTGCACTATTTACAAAGCTTCACAAGGAAACCAGAACTGCCTTATTTACATGTCAGAACAAGCTGGTGCACATGTCACACTACATAATGGAACAGACATCACATACCATGTTTTAATCATGCACTAAAATCACATCTTAATTTTTCTCAACAGCTTTAGATGGCTAGCAGCCCAGCTATGGATCCTGTATTCTCCTTGCAGCATCTCTACAAACAGATGAAATCTTACTTTGATGTTTTCAGACAGGGTAGGCGTTAGTGGAGTCCAGTTATATTTTGTTCATATAATATCACAATATTAATACAAAAGGAGTGGGGTTTTTTTCTGTATTAAACATGGTAGGCAGATCAGCTAGCTGACAGAGAAAGCATGCAATACCAGGAGTGCACATCTAAAATCTCATATGCTACTGATCCAGATACCAAAAGATGAAAGCCATTGCAGTGAAGCAGAGGAGAAACACTTGGACTGAAAAAAGGCTGCAACTATGTGCTGCATTGAAGAGTCAAGAGAAGACAGCAATAAAATGAAAAAGAAGGAAATAAGAGCCACAGAAGCAGATGTAAATTTTGAAATATATGAGGTACAACTGAAAAATTCAGCCTCAAGGAGAGACAATGTGTAAAAAGACAGGAGACCACCTGGTGGTCATCTACTAGCCTGGAATCCATTGAGATTACTAGCATTAATACAACAAAACCCACCATTCTCTTCTAGATGGTATACATACAGACCCTTACAAGGCCAATTTAAGGTCATAAATTTTTCTTGCTGTATGATCCTGCAATGTCCAGCACAACCCTGCCTTAATCACGCCTGGTTGGGCACCATTAACAAGATCTAGATGCTCATATTTAGGACTTGCACAGCTACAAGACTTGTAATGAGACATTCTGTTTACTTTTTGCCCAACACAGCTATTTTAAGTTCAAGCTACTTAAGAATTTCTTCAATTACAAAAAACAAACGCAAAAATTGAACTGGAGGGCCCAGAGAGGGCAGTGGATGGCATTAGAAAAGTTAAGCAGAAAAGATACTTACAAACAATTTTTCCAAAGCCAACAAAATTACTGCATGCATAAATAATTGTACTGGACTACAATGCAAGAATCAAGTACAGGAGAGGAAAGAACTGGGCAATTATTTGGCAAAAGGCCCTGCACCAACAACCTAGGATTGCCCAAGCAACACACTGCCCTGACAAACAGCTCCAGAAAATTGTGCAACAAACTCTGAAGTGCCAGTGCCTCAAACCAGGAGAAAGGAAGCACTGCTCTCACACAACCCACTACATTGCTACAGCTTTAAAACGCAAACCCATGAGCAACTCACTCAGATATTATGCTTCCAGTTCACCACATCTGCCCACTACAGAAGAGCTAGACTTAAAGATTATTATAAAATTACTGTCAGTTCCAGCAAACAGTATCAAGAGTAGAGGTATGGCATCCTACTTCTGAAAGGTACCAATTAAGCAGCAACTATGATGAAGGTAGGGGGACAGTCAGTGTTGTCCTAGTGAGAAGAGGATTGTTTCACATTAAACATATTAAGCACAGACTTAGACTGTGTTGCTGCAGCAAGGCAGTGCTTATTCATAAACTGAGTCTTTTGGTGTGGATACACCTAGCCTTTACTAACTCTTGAAGCCACAGACCGGGATCACTAAGCATATCTAAGAATTCTCAAGCTTTCCAGTTTCTTGCTTCCTGCTATGTTGAACTTAAATTACCATCCATCAGTGACAGAGAAAGCCCTTGTGGAAGAGATGTTGATTTAGTGAAGCACAAGGAGCTCAAGAGCAAACTGCTTCCGAGAAACTCTCAGCTCCCCAAAGCAGTTACATGTGTGCATGGGTACATATGTGAAGATACCCATCTTCTCAGCCCCATTTCAGTCAAGAGGCTGATTGGAACCAATGAAGCCAACAAGGATACAAAGGTTTCCCCAAAAGCTCTATTAGAATTCCATTACTAGGAAGGAATGTCTCATTATTATAGCAAAGATAAAAATAAAAACCAACAAAACTTGCCCAGCAGAACTCTGCCTAGACTTCTACTCCCTCAATAGGAAGAAAAGTCAGCCTGCAATCTTGAAGTCTGAAATATTACCATGTTTCCCTAGGACAAAGCCCAAGAGACTACTGGTGCTAATGCTGAACAAAACATTCTTGTTTAAAGGGACACAACTGTGGCTCTTTATTTTCCCATCTCTTTCCCTGCACACTGGAGGTACATGACATTCATTAACTGCAAAACTTGCTGCTAGGACATTTGAAAGCATTTCCACTGAGTTCAGAGAGATTTCATGTCTATATGCACATACTTCCAAGAAAAAGAAAAGAAAAACAAAATGAGATAATGTAAAACTATCAAAGGGCAGGAGGCTTCAACATATAGCTTGCCATGCATATTTAAACACAGTAAGGATAGATGGATGGATATTCATCCACCCAGCTCCTGTAAACTTTTATGGAGAGAGATCTCATGGCTTCTCTGGATAACCTGTGCTAGTGCTACACTACCTTCCCAGTGGAGTAGTTTTTCATAACATTCACTCTAAACCCCTCAAGTTGAAAACAGGTCTTTGGTCCTGTTACATCATCTGTCATTACCAAGACAAGCTTGGCTCCATCATCTTTGTAACTGCCCTTCACACAGCTGCAGACTGTTATTTGCTTACTCTACACCAGACAAGGCTCACTCCCCTCAGCCTCCCCTTGCAGGTTATGCAAACCACCCTGACAACCATCCACTGAAACATCTGCAATTTCCTGACATTTACGTTTCTTGTGGGCCCAAAAGGAACATTCTTAGTCAAGGATCCTCAGTGCCAAGGACTGAGCAGCAATGATTTCCCATAATCTGCTGGCTACACTCCTAATGTAGCACAGCACCAGATTTGTCAGCAATGATGGCACACTAGTGGTTCATATTTAACTTGCTTTCAACCATAATCATGATTCTTTTGAGCAGAGCTGCAACTTGGCCCATCAGTTCCCAGTTGTACTGATTCATGGTATTGTGATGCATCAGGTGCACAACTTTGCACTTCGTGTTCTACTTCATGAATTTTTTGAAGGCACAAGCCTTAAGTCTTTCAGGATCCCTTGGAATTTATGTTTTGCCATATGTCATGTCAGCCAGGCCCACTAATTTAGTGTAATTTGCAAATATATGTGTTCATCCAAATCACTACATATTGAAAAATATGGACCCCAGAACCAAGCCTTGGCGTACTGCACACAGTCAGCTGCCAGCTGGATGCTGAGTTACTGATAATAGTCCAGCTGATTTTCAACCCATTAAGCAGCTTGTTCATCCAGCCCATACTTCCTTAGACTTCTAAATGTGAATGCAGTTGGTGGCATTATTCAAAACCCTAGTAACCTCAGAAGGTGACGCTTCTGTCATTCATACAGAAAACTATTTTGCCACAGAAGGCAATGAGATTGAGTAAGCACACTCTTGTTAAATGCACACTATTAAGTAGTAAATTCTTGACCATGTATTTGCAAACTTAACTGATGTGGAAACAAGCCATGATCCTTCCAGGGATGGAAATGAGGCTATTACTTTCAGAGTTTTGCCATAGTTTTTTTGCAGATGAGCATATGATTAGGCTTTTCCCATAATTTTTCCCTTATCTACTACTATACATGTAGATACCCTTCCTGTTAATCTTCATTAGCCCTAACTGCTGGGTTTTGGCCTTTCATTTTTCATCCTTAAATACCTGAGTAATGCTTTCATTCTCTTGTTGCTGCTCCATGTTTCCACTTCTTATATGTCCTTTTTCTGTGGTTTTGTTCATAAAGAAGTCTCTCATTCATTCAAGTGAACTTTTCTGATCAGTCCTGATATTCCTGGAAAATGAGATGGTGTTTCCTTGAGCTGCCCAACAGCTCAGATTTTTAAATTTCCTCTTTAAGTCCTTTATTAAACACCTTCCCCAGGGATTCTAATTTAAGAAATTCTAAGATAATCAACAGTCCAGTCCACAAGCCTAATTTTATTGCACAGCTTTCTCCAAATTCTGAACTCAGTCATCTCACAATCACTCAAGATCCACCAGACTCTTTCATCTTTGTTGTATAATATGACAAACAGTGCATTAGCCCCATCTGCTAGGAATTCATCAGCTACAACTTCTAGGAGCCTCCAACATCATCCGCCCAAAATTTTGAGGCCTTATTGGCAGACATCTGGATGGCTGAAAGCCTCTGTGATGACAATGGGAAGGAGACTTCTAGTTGTTTTCAGAAAGCATTAACCACAATATTATAGAGAACACAAAGCAGATGACGGAGAAAAACATTAGCATGTATTTACCAAGGACAAATCTGCTTGATCAACACAATTAACCACTATGATGAAGTGACTAAATCTGTGAACGGGAGAACAAGAAGGGAGCAAAGTTGCTCACTTTGACTTAAGAACTTTCAGCATCATGTGTGACAGCACCCTTGAATCCAAGTTGGTGTACTGATAGTTACACATCTAGACTCTAGGTGGATGAAACACTGGCTGGATCATTTGGCTCAAAAGGCAGTAGCTATTAGCCCATACTATATCTACAGGGCAGTTACAAGTAAAGTTCCTCAAGCAGAATACATACTCACTGAGATTTTGTAACACAGTGAGCTCAGGGGTCTAGTCACACTCAAGTGTAGGGCAGCCAGTCAAAGTAACCTAGACAGGCTGGCAGAATGGGCCAAGAGGAAGGTTTCTCATGAAATTCAAACATGGGCAAATACAAAGCTCTGCACTTGGGACAGACTAACCCCCTGCAGTGGTACAGGCTGGGGTCTGCTTAGCTGGGAGCAGCTCAGCTGTAAAGGACCTGACACTCCCAGGCAACTGGGAGCATGCCCTGGTAACAAGGAAGGCAACAAAAACACTGGACTGTAGTAACAGGAGCATTACAAGTAGACTGAGTGAACTCACTAGCTTCCTCATTAACTGGATGCTTCTTAGATCACATCTGGGAGAATGCAGCCATTTTTAAGACAAGAACATGAATGACACTGATGCTTGGAGCTGGCTCTGCAAAGGGCAGCACCTTTCCCGTGAAGAGCAGCTGAAGGAGCTGAGATTGTTTAACCTAGAGAAAAGAAGGTTTGGAAAAAGAAGAGCAATCTGATAGCTAAGCAGAAGTAACTGCAAAGACAGAGCCAGGATCTCTGCAGAGATGTATGGTAAGAGAACAAGACACAAATTGAAATAGAAAAGGATCCAATTAGATGTGCTAAAAAACCTTTTCCCTTGGGGTGGCCCAGAGAAGTTGTAGCGTGTTCATCACTGTTTTCAGGACGAGATGATACCCTCAGTCTGAATTAAAATAAAAAGTCTAAGTTCAATTTTGACTCTGCTTTAAGTAGACTCACGACCCACATGGATATGAACTAAAAGCATCCAGAAAGGTCTCAAACAACAAGAATACCCTCTAGTTCTAAGCATTTTTCTGTTGAAGTTCCCATGAAGACACGAGTTTTGGACAACAAATTTCCTTCTTTATATACCGCATAATTTTTTCTTCCACTGGAGAATTCCAATTGTTTTTTAACTTCAGGCTTTAACAGTTCAGTAGCTTACAACGTATCACCTTATGACATTCATTATGGCCTCTAAAACTAACATGACACCAAAGAAAAGAAACTGAATTCAAAGAGGGAAGGAAAACACCTCTCAACGTTAAGATACTTCAAGGTTTTTCTGTGAAAAAATCAGAATTAATATCTATATTCACTGATAGAAGAAGGCATCTGAAGGCATTCCCAACATTTAAAAGTACTTCTGTATTGAATAGTACAGAAGCAACAGTCAGTATGTTGCAACACAATACACATGAGAACAAAGACCACAATATCTCTCCACCCATAAGAGAGGGGGGAGCACTCTTTCAATTCCTGATCCTTGCTGACAAGAGTAGAAGGGCTAATAAAAATACTGCATTGACCAGCAGACAACAGAACAGTGCTCAGAGATCTCTGTGGTAGATGGCATTTTCTGGTGGAAAGGAGAAACAGCCTTTTCTGCAGAAGGCTGGAATAACTGATTTCAAAATAATGAACAACTCACAAGGTATCTCAATTTGCAGACAAGGCCACAAAGTATCTGTTTTACTGTGTCTATACTTCTGAAGGGGCCAAGGCAGGAATCTTTCTGCTCTATTACAAATGGAGGGATCTACATGCTGAGGTATAACTATACCTCAGCAACACAAGCCTCAAAAACACCAGCTGGCTTTCTCCTCGCAGAGGTGCAGCTTGGTCTGGGACCCTGAACCTTCACAGCCTCACTGTCAAGCAGGTTCCGTTCAGAAAGAAGCTTTTTAGTGCTGATGCAAACCGATTTTCCATGTTCCATTTTTTTCCCGAAATTTCTACTTTTAAAGCAGAAAAGTCATCTATTTATTTTCTTTTGTCAACATATGATACCAGAAAAGCAAAGCTGCTTTCATAACCAATCATTATATAAGAAAAGTTACCATTGAAGTGGAAAAGAGCAATATCCAAAATAAATCCTCATAACAACACAGTGGCACCTCAGTGAGATAAACACAAAGGGAAAAACTCCCAAAATATAAAACAGTCCATTCCAAGACAGCAGTTGAAGTAAGCTCTTCCACACTACTGGATTCTATCTCTACTAATTACTAGCAAGCAAACTCACATTTAAAAAAGAAAAAAAAAAGGAAAAACCCCTTCTGATACACAATTCAGATACCACATTCACTTTGAACAAAGGTCGTGGAGAAATATTTTTTACATTTATGTATATATATATATACACCTTTAGAGGGTGGTTGATTTCTCTAGAAAACAGTATAGCAAATAGTATGAAGTCAAATGCATTTACAAGCTAGGACCCTATTTATATACTATTTCTTCAATCCTACTACTTTAATAAAAAGCCAAATACTCCTGTGCTACTTTCTCCAGCTTGAGGCCTCTATCAGAATAGGAGAGGACTGCCCTCTTTCCACAGTTAGAACGTGCTGTTTTTTGCAAATTCTCAGTATTTCAGGTCTCAATGTAAAATACTTGGCTTCTCTTCACAGGAGAAGTTCATCCGAGATGTTGCGCTGCTTTATTGGTTTTTTCCTTTCCCTCAGACAAGGGCATTTCAAGTATTTTCACAGGACATATTACTTTCAAGGTTTCCACAGGGGATCCAGGTCTCCCACTTAGAGTCAAAGTACAGAAGATGTATCTGCGAGGAGGACTAAGACAGATGTTATGTAATTGCAAACCTTCCCCACTCTATTCCAGCAAAGAAATTAACACAAAGATTGAAAGGAAAACTACAGGTGAAGTATCAGCCTATTTCAATGTGTTCTCAAAACACAAATTTTCTTAAATACACTCTTAACCAAGTTAAAAATGTAATCTAAAATACAATGATGTGGGGACTCATCCTTGATCAACTGTACTCACAAGACAGAAGCTAAATAACCAGGAGATGGATATTTTAAGTTATTTCCTGGATCTGATTCTTTCTAACAGTTTTAATTGTTGACTTGGATGACAGAACAGCTATGCTTTTAAAATTTATAGATGTTATCAAGACATAGGTCAAATAACTTAGGTGAAAGTGTCCAAAATAAGCATTTCTGCACTAAGATTTTTTTAAAGATTAAACCAAGAAAATCAAAGAAGCACTAGTAAAGAAAGCATCAACCAAAAGAGGTTTCAACATTAAAAAAAAAAATAAAAAAAATTAGACATAAGATACTATACAAACAAGATAAAATCAGGAAAGCAGTGGAGTAGAAAGAATGGGGTTCTCACTGCAGATTAAAAACTACATGCAGTCAATACTAGACTGTTGCCCAAAGAAGCAGGTCCGATTTCTAGCAGGAGTGTTATCCTCCTAGGACTCTTTTCAGTGGGGTCTCTGGAAAGCAATTACAATTCCTCAGTGCTAGTAACAAATCACAACCAAAATCCCATACTCAGTTTGGAGCACCATGCTTAAAGCTGCTGACAGAAAAAGAGAAAGCACCCAAGAGAAAACTGCAAGGCCAATAATTTTAGCACATGTGGCTTACATATAACAAAAAAAACCCAAGGCTGCTTGGATGGTTGTCTCAAAAATGCTACCATCTAAGAACACAGCCCACACAAGAGTGTCCCTATTCACTCCTTCAATACATCCAAGTGTTTTATGAAGAGGACAGCAACTAGTGATGTTCTATATTGAACAGGAAATTCTGAACTTGCAGCTGAGCTTATTTGGACTAAAAAAAAGTTGCATTAGTTAGAACACTAAAACAAAAGAGCAAGATACCCAAGGATGTTATGGGATCTCTTGCCTCAGACGATTTGCAAGAACTAGACTGACAAATACTCCAAAGAGACTTGATTCTGCCCCAGTATCATGGGCAAATGAATAATATCACTTGGATTTCTGTGGTACAAAGTGACTTGGCAGTACCAGGGCCATGATACATTCAGAGTAAATCTGTTCTTTAATTAAACAACTGCCTATGTTAGAAATGGAAACCAGAACGATTGAGGTTGGATGTGACCTCTGAAGGTCTAGTCCAGCTACCCTGCTCAAACAGGTCCAACTATAGAACTCCATGCTGGACTGTGTCCAAACTGCTTCTCCATCCATGGATGAAGACTCCATGACCTTTCTGAACAACCTATTCCAATGCTTGGTCATTCTCACAGGAAAAAACTTTTCCTGAAGTTCAGACGGAGCCTCCTGTGTTTCAGTTTGTGCCCATAACATCTGGTTCAGTCACTGGGTTCCACTGAAGAGAGCCTGTCTCCATCTCTGCACCCACCCTTCAGGTATTTAAACACTGGTAAGTTGTGTGTGCCATCCATGTGTCTCCCCACCCACTCCATGAGACTTCTCTTGTACAGGCTAAACAAGCCCAGCCCTCCCTGCCATTCCTCCTATGAAATGCTCCTCTCTTAAATACCTTAGCAGCCCTTCATTCAGCTCTCTTCCTTATCTCCGTGTCTCTCTTGTACTGAGGAGCTCAGAACTGGGCCCAGCACTCCAGATGTGGCATCAGCAGTGCAGAGCAGAAGGGCAGGATCAGCACCCTGGGCCTGCAGATAACACTCCATCTAGCACAGCCCAGGACACTGTTCACCTGTGGCAAAGGCACACCACTGGCTCAGGTTCCACTTGCTGTCCCACCAGGGCTTTTTTGTGCAAAGCTGCTTTCCAGCAGCTTTCCTCCAACCCAGCATCTGCTGATGCCTGGGTTTGCTCCTCCCTTGGTGAAGCATTTGGCACTTGCCTTCACTAAGGGACAGGAATAGAAAAGTAAGACTTTATATCCTTCTTTTCAAGGCTGATTCAAGCAACCTGTTTCTCAACTGTCTTATTTCATACTCGCTCTATTCCCTATCTTCTTCCATATTTTTCCATCTTCTACCAAATCTTTCTTCTGTTCCCTGCAACATTTCAAAAACTATTCAGAGCTATAAACTCCTTACAGATCACATTTGCCTTCCTACTACTTACACTTCAAGATCTTGTCAAGCCAGTTCTTCAAGGCACACACACCTTCAAGCTAAACGAAATATATTTAAATGAAGTCTGAACTTACTGCTTGATAAACAGCACTGCACATGTACCATGTCTCAGATGTGACTCATCTCTACCAGGGGCTAATATATATGCATGCCAAGATCAAACGGAACAAAACAAATGCCATCAAGATTAAGAAGAAACACACATACACAGAGGCTTGTATTTACAAAGCAGCCCAAAGGAGTGTGCACCCAACTAAAATGAAGTGAAATTCAGGCACACAGCACCACCCTCCAAGGCACATAACCTTCAGCTGTACTTCAGGTCCAAATAAAGAACAAATAAATTAAAAAAAAAAACCCAACAACCATCGAGGCAGTAACCAACAGAAATAACTCAGCACTGGGAGGCAGACTTCCCTAGATTTTGTTATTGCTTTAGTCCCTTGTTTTTTCAATTTGTTAAATAGTTGTCTGTGAAGTTTTGAGACATAAACAATGCACAGAAGATGATAATGCTTTAAATTAAGCCTGCAAAAAGTCCAAGTAATTTAATTGGAAACATAGTTTATAAAAAGTTGACTTTCTTCCCAATAATACAGCTAACAAGAGTGTTCTTTACTTGGGGTCATTAAGCATTTCTGTCTGCTTCCAAATACAGAAGCAAACTCTCAGTTACCAGTCAGCTGTTTCAACACCCAAAACTCAGATGGAGAGATGGGTTGTTATGATTCTTTCTACGTAAGTTTCTCCTCTGTATTACTCTCTGCAACAAGCAAGCTATGACTGGTAGAAGCTTGCTTTATTCCAGGCTATTTAATAGCACTGAGTTCATATTTCCTCCAACATATGAGGAACACTTCTTGATAAAACACATCAGATAATCCAGGAACGCAGGTTCAGCTTTCACCTGAAGCACTGCTGCTTTGTTGTAAGCAATTAGGCTGGTTTCTACATACTCAAAATGCTTTAGCTTACTGAAACTTTGAAACTCTCTGCTATCTGGGATTTTTACATCTTTACCGGCAGAAAAGTGTTCCATGCCTTCACAGTTTGTTTTTGGGAAAAACAAATATTAATGTCATTGTTCCTATGGCTCTAATTGTCTCATTAATCCATTCTCATATATGAAAGTAAAAAAAAAAAAAAAAAAAACAAACAAAAAAACAAACAAAAAAAGCAAACAAAACACCCAACCAAAAGAACCTGGATTTTATTTTTTAAATGCCATCAGCTTTCAGAAAAATATTTATTATATTCAGAAAATCAATGATATGTAAAGGTTTCTGTGGAATAGGATTATGGATCCTTTATTCTAAGTAACTCCTTAACATCTTGGAGGAGAAGAACAAGAAATTAATCAATTTTGAGTTTTCTTCAAAGTTATGTAAAAAAAATGAGCAATCCCTCTTGGTATGTATGTCATTTAAGACAAGAAAAAGAGAATAATCAAAACAGATGTCACTAGTAAAAGCTGCAGCATAAATGCCTTTTTCAAATTGCACACACATACAGAAGAACAAACAACATTCCAGCCTCATTCATGTTAAAATTAAGATTCAGAATACCTAAAGGTTGCTTTGAAAACATCTGTTAATTCAGTCCTTTTAATTCAGTCCTTTTTTGAGGGGAAGAAGGGGTAAGACATGATCTCTCATTTATTTAAGCAGCTATTCCAAGAAAACTTATTATCTCTCCAAGGGAATATTAATTCTTCTACCTTTCCATTCAGCAATTGAACAAGACATACATACCTGTAAAACACAACAAAATTGAGGTATGCACTCACAAAAGAAAACAAAAACATTTTTGAATGTTTTCAGCAAAATTTTCTTTATATGGCAATGGATTAGACAGGGACAGAAGTGTATGTGCTATTAGCTCCTTTAAGCAGATCACAGTATGAGTGCACAGAAAAAATACAGGAGCTTTGTCAGAGTACAACAGAACTAGAACACCACTAGAAATCTGTGCCTTAGCCTGAAAAAGAGCAAAATCTTCCCTGAAGTGCACAGGCAGGTTCTGAAACCCTATCTCACTATCACAGGCAAGCATGATAACTGGGCAAATTATAAAAGTTCTTGCCAAAGCTCTTTTGTGATGACCAGGCAGGGTTGTAAAGACATCTGCAATCAACATATCAATTTGTGTGGTTAGTGCTGCTGATTTTATTCTTTTCCTCTTCCTAGAAGATATTGTTCATGGCATATTATACAGGTGCTGTAACTATATGGTTAACCAGAAAATAAAATTAAGTCTACAGGAGAATTAGCATAAAAATCATTATGTGCTTCTGTTATCTTCTGAATGGCTAATTATCATACAATAGTAGATTACAATACGACAAGAAAAGGCATATACCAGAGGTTAGAATTGTGAAATTTATCTGCAATTTCTATGTTTATCAGAAGGCAGGCAGGAAACAAGGGAATGAAACCCTCATTTTCACTTCAGTGCCCAGAAACATTCCTCTGTTCTGAGCTCCTGCTCTGCCCTCTCTCACTCTTGGGAAGGCCAGAATATGGTCCCAGCTTGTACAAAGGGAAAAAGTTATCTATCATTGTTTCTCTTTAAAGCTCTTTTCAAACCTAAATGGTTCTTTGATTCACTAACTGGGTCCGTATAAAGAAAACGTGTCCCTGTGGATTCCAGATCTCCCAGGCAAGCATCTCAGGGCTTTTCAGAGTGCATCCAACTGGCACAGTGCATGGAGACTGCTCACTAGTGCAGATCATAGACTCTAGGACTTCCCAATAACCCCAGATGTGTGCAGTTTCCATAGGCTTTGCTGTTCCACTTTCCTGGCTCATGTCTCATCTCATCATCAACAATGGGGGCTGTGGAGGAATGCAAGTCAAGACTTGCACAGAGTCCGAACAACCACAGGTTGTGCAAGATCTGATCCCTCATTCCCTCACATTCTGCCTGCTCTCATCCCACTTGTGGCAATAAAAAAGTAAAGCCTCAAAGTCTGCAAGATAAGAATCTGAGTCTTAGCTACCTTTAGCCACCTAAATAAGAACAAAAGAGCTGGGCTCCTGCTGCATTATTTTGGGGAAAGGAACACTCTGGATGAAGCAGCAGCCCTACAGACATCTAATACACAAATACTTTTTCACACAGACAGAAGCTGCCAGGATTTCTTTTTGAAATGGAAAAGAGCATCTCTGTTAGCTAGAGGTCTCCTTGGGCAAACCAGGAACAAAGCTCTCTTTTTTTCCCCACCAGCAAAACTAAGGGGCCTAAAGATCTTCCAGGTATAAAAGTGACTTTGGGAAAAATGAGTACAACTAATATTCTGGTTAAACTGAAAAACCCCAACATGCTAAGCAACTGGAGTAGGAAAAGTAGGTATGAGGACCACAGCAGCACCTTAGCTCAATTTAACTAAAGCAGATAGGAGCTGGGCTGACATAAGTATTCAGACTGAATTGTTCCAGGGGTAAGCTTCAAGAATCAGCATCTGAAGTTAGTACATTAGCAGGGCTCAAAACCGGCTTCTGATCTAGGCTGTAACAGGAAAGGCAAAATTCCTGAAGACACAGTAACTAGGGCTAACAGAAAACACATCACTAGAATTTTTTAGTAATGAAATGTAAGAGATGAGCTCAGGAGAAAGCCACCTACTTTTATCAATAATGCAGTCTTGCAAAAGGTTTCTGGTGCATGATGGACCAGTCCTATTTTCTTAAAAAAAACCCCCAGTTTCTTAAATGGAAATTTAAAGCAATCTGAGGGATATCTAAATGTTGTTGACTGCTAGATTTGCACTGACCCTCTGCTTTCCCAAATCCCCACCCTGCAAACCTTACTTAGAAAGAAGCAAATAGAGAACACAGAGGAAAAAAGGCGGTCTGAAACTTGACACCTGCTTCAAAACATGGTATTCTCTGTATAGAATGAGATCTACACCAAATCTGAACTATGAAAGATGAATTCATCATTGCTGGGCACATATCATCTGCCAAGAGTGTCTACCAGATCAGTGTTTATTCTGGGCAGGTGAAAGGCCTATTGAGATATCACTGTTTGCACTGCCTCCTTGTCTCCTGACAAGGGTGGAGCACCAGAATAAGCAGGTCCCAGCTTGTTGGCACTACAATAAACTGGGAAATACTCATCTTACTCTGGTTCTTTCCAAAAAACTACAGCTGTGCCTTCCTGAGTTTCGAGTACAGTGTTGTGGAGTCAAATGGCTCTCTGGGACAAAGATCTAGAATGAAACAGGACCTGAAACATGGCCTCAAGGAGGAAAATGCAAGGATATATAGGCTAATATGTGATGCTACTGGACAAAAAGAATATGATCTCAGTATGCCCAAAATGTACATCATAAAAAAATGGATCCATACAGGTAAAAATTTGTACAGCTACAAATTAGTACAGCTCACTGACATTAGCAGTGACATACTTTCAGCACAAACCCCTATTTAAATAAGTACTAAGACAGTTCACACTTAGTACCAAGACTGATAGTATGTCACCATATCAGCTTGCTTAGAGCCCTTAATTAAGGGGACACACTCCAACGTTTTTTTCAGTGCTTTTCTCCCCCCGCCCCGCCTCCCTCCTCCTTACATCACACCCATAGGGAAAATAAAATCATCATGCAACAGCTAAACACCCTTCCAGTGTCACAGGCAGCTATCTTGCATTTTTCAGTATGAATGAACACTGGCCTTACACTAATTTCTAAGGCTCATTTAAAATACAGCTGGATCGGTTCTTTCCTAGTTCATTTACTTTCAATAGGGGCTTCATTCTCAATTCAAATGACAAATCGCTTCAGCAACCACACATACACATGGCTTCCTCAAGCCTGGCATTTTTTAGGTTTAATGAAGCTTTTTAAATGACTGTTTAAATTACTGTGTAGCAAAATATACATGTTAATTACTTCGGAAGACCTGTACAAAGTAGAGAAGTGTTCAACATTAATACATAAATATTGTGGCCAAGGATGTTTTTGCTACTGAATAGCGTTCATACTGTTGATTAATTTCATCTTTCATGCGTTTTTCTGGCAAAAAGCTTCTAATAACATGAACGAAAAGAACATAATCCCTTAAACATCAGGAATAATACCAACTCTGTTGACCTGAATCTGTTCCCATCAACTTTCTTTATCTGAAAATTGGCACTCATGCTAAATGGCAACATAAATAACAGCATTTAGTGATTGGTGTTTGCTGGATAAGCTCCTCTACTTTTCCAAATTACTCTAGGAGAACCATATTTTTAAAGTAATGATCTTTTTCAGCTATCGCACCCTCCTGAATACTTCTTGCTCATTTTGAGCTGCCAGAATTCTTAATTTCAGAAGAAAGATGGCACAGTCATCTCAGTTTCTCAACAAAATAACACCATAATCTGTACTTTATCTTTGCTAGACCTTTAAATTGCACAAAGTGCTTGTAAAACTTTTATTACTATAAATAACAGCGAGTGCAGGAGGGAGGAAGCAAGGAGAATTAGGATTTGAGCATGTTACAGATGTGTACCTTGCCTACGTTTGTTATTAGCAAAGTGCACACACATTCAGTGTGTTTAGTCAGGAAGCAAGAGTCCTACTCCATTCTGTGACACCAGCAGACATGTAGAGGTGATGACTACCAACAAGGTGAGCTTGTGATCTGGAGCAGCTCAAGGTGTGCACATGACACAGCCAGCAACAAAGTCACATTCTTACTGCCTCTGCCCTTCCTCTCAATTCTACTGCTCTTTTATTCATGTGACATTTTAAATTAACACAAGGTTCTCAACCTTTACACCACACCTTCCACAGCAGAGGCTTTAGTCTCACTAGTTACCAGAAACCTTAAGCTAACCCTGATTTTAAAAACTCTGTCAGCATAAAAATTTTAAGGAAAAAACATCCAACACTAAAAAATGCAAGCTTGACAGTTCAACCTAATTTATACAAAGAAAAGATCCTTTGGCTCTCTACAACAGAAACTCTGTAACAACCAGAAATGATTTGACTACTACCTGACCATAGAAGATGATTACCTTAATGACAAGTTTTCCCCGATTCTATAAAAGAATCATTTGAACTAAACAAGTACATCCTCAATGCTGGAAGAACAAAGGCAACAGGTTTGGGTTTTTTCCTTGATAAATTCATTATTCATCTTCCCAAGTTCAGGTTTGCTTTTACATCAAGATGGCAGTTTTCCCAACACTGTGTCAAGTACTGTTGCCAGTTAATTTATCTACTGATTTATAAGTTTTTATCACTTGCTAGATCTTTGGGTCCCAAAGCTGCACTTTGAGTTTCCTTTGCCCAAAGCAAGTGCAGAGTGAACCAACATAGAATTAAGATGGGAAGTCAGGCAACAATCATTAAAAATTCATGTGAGGAGCACAACAGCTTCAGGAAGCAAAACCCAAAAAATTGTTAAGTCTCATAAGTTTGGTTTGTCACCACAGCCTATCCCCAGATGAGTCACAGTTACTCAAAACAAAGATCATTGGAGTTACAAAGCATACATAATAAAGTTCTCTCGAACAACCAGGTGCACTTTAGCATTATTAGATCAAAACCACCAAGTTACTGCATTCTCTGAGCTTAAGATCACTGAGGAATGCAGTAGATTTTACTCAAATACACCAAGTGTTTATGTATTTAAAAAAAAACCCAGCCCTTTCTCAATTCACATCATCTCATATTTGCACCTCTTTCTATGCAAGTTAGCAAACAATTTCAAATTATTAAAGATGGGGAAAATCCCGTACTTGACAATCTCAGATTGATTTTTTTTTTTCCTTAAAAACGTGCAGCAAACTGGAGACAGATTATTTTTGTCAAAACTGTTATGTGAGCATGCAAATTCAGCATGTCAAAAAGAAGAATAATTATGCTGAGTTGCATAGTTTGCTACAATCTTTCTTCCTGTTATAAACAAATTATGATAAATTACACAGGCTTGCAACAGTTAATGCAATTTCTCCTTTAACACATTAATATAAGAGTTCATCATTGTTTAGAAAAATGCACTTTGAATGGATTGATGTAAGCTCTTCAGTTTCTAACTTCAGTATTTTGCCAATAATCTTTTCATGTGTTAATGCTTAACATTCCATTTAACTAAATCCAAATATAACTAAGGTTATAAAAAACAGTTTAACCCATCTTTTGACTGTTTTTTTTACTGAGGTAAAACACATGGTCTTATTCACTAGAAGGCCTTAGCAGAACAATGTGTCAAATATTTTCCCACAGGTAAAAGAAATTCTGCCCACTGAAACAGCAAACTCCAGAGCATCATAAAGGTCTCTACTACTTGATTGTCTGAGGAATACTTTCTTTGCAAAGTCTCCATAAAAGCCAGTTTACAACATTACTCCTCACCTAATCAAAACAAATACAGTAGTCCTTCTACTTTGCTTATTGTCTAAAATGATATTAGCAGCCTGAGATTGGCAGCATCACTTTCTCACATTATTCTTAAGAGACACTTTCACAGATTATAGCCACCAGGTATGCCTTCCAAAGAAATGAGATTTACACCAGTGGTTTACTTTTTGAATGAGACAGACTCCTCAAAAATCCAGATAAAGTCAAGACACAAATGGTGAAGACTTCAACACAATCTCATCAAGTACCAAAACCATGCTTCATATCATAATAAACAAGTAACAAAATATAATAAAAAATAAAAAAAAACATGAAGTTCAAGACAAAACATAAGAGAAAAGAGTAGGCTTCTGCGACTGTGAGAAGATAATTACCTCTTCACTAACTCATGACCCACAGCACTTATGCAAGTATACATGCTGTCCACCAGGCTGGAAAACAATATGCTATGAGCCTGGCACACCAGAACAGGGTATTTCAGCTTCAGATAATATAACAAAGAGCACAGAAATGGCTGAGAAGGACAATCATTAGGGGAGACAGGTTATTTCAGTTAAAGGCATAGTAATAATACAAAATTCAGTTACAGCACCAACCACATTCATGTATAATTTGTGATACATTGGCCAAGGCAGTTTAATCAGGGAAAGGATTATCACATTAAGAGAAAGCTGCAGTGATCATCAGGCAGATTCTTAGATATTTACATATCAAAAGAGTAGAACATCCACATCTTTTAAGAACTGATCAGGAACACGTGGGGAAAAAAAAAAAACAAAACTAGAGACAGCACTAAGAAAACCACGAATCTAGCACTTCAGAGTAAAAAAAAATTAACTGAAGTCTGCCAATTTAGAAACACACACCTATTTCATTGTGACTGGCAAAATTGCAAAGAAAGTGTATTAGAACATTTTAGATGATGCACAACATAAGAGTATCGTATTTAAACTTAGTCGGTTTTGATTTGTTTTACACTGACAGTCAACTAGTAATTTGTGTGCTTAGACAAGTCATAAGCTTATATAAGAAAAGAAGTCTAACAGGCAACACATTCAAGTCTCAAATTCTATTCTGATACATTTTAACAGGCAGATTGGTTCTCTCTCCGTCTCAGAATCAGCAGACATGTTTAACAAAAATCTCAAAGAAATAAGAGGTCTTAACTTCATAAATTTGAAACTACCTCCATCTTCCACCCTGTTCATCTCAAGTACTTGGGCTGGGGTACCTTCAAAACAAATTTTATCCCGCAACTTGAAAAAGCTCATGACAAATATTTGTTTTTCTGTGATTTCAAGTACGTAACAAGTCACTAATAAGTAATTATAGTACCTATAATCTGTCTAGATTAGCTGTGCCACAGACAAATTTGTATTTTAGCAAATTATCAGCTTTGTCTATGCTTTATCACTGTTCTTAACCAAATTCTACACTGCCAGTTTCATGCAAGAGGTTCTTTTAATTTAGGCTTATTGGGTGTTCCACAAGTAAAGCTCGTATCTTCTACCCTACAAGGTTATCACAAGACAGTCACCTCAATTCAATAAAGAATGTCAAAGCAAAAAGAACTTTGTACTGTAACACTGCAATACCTTTAGTCAGCTCCCAGTATTTGTGTAAGGTGAAATTCTGCTTCTAGAACAAAGTCCAGATAAAGAGGCACTACAGCTAAACTTCCTCAGTCTCACATAGTCAAGGGGCTTTGCATCTACAGAGTATGTCTTCAGTATCCAGACTTTAACTATAATTTCTCTCTCCAGCAGTGTTTCAGATCCTCTTTTGGCCAGTATGGAACTCAAACATTTACTCCCAAAATACAATGGCAATATTTTGCAGGGCCTTTCCAGACAAAAACCAGTACAGAGGAATACTGTGGGTGCAGAAAGAGCAATCCAGAACCATACCAAGAAGCCTGACAGAGCAACCTTACTGGAGCTGTTGAATGCATTGGTACTCTGCCAAACCCACATACCCAAACCCATGACTCTGCTAGAGATCACCATTTCCTGCACAACACCACACATGCACTTTTATCTCAGTGTCTCTCATGGTTTAAACTCATATCTGGTTATTCAGCAGACCCTTCTGTCAGTTTAGTCACAGAGCGAGACAGCTAAAGGCAATAATATCTTAGGCAATCTCCGGTAATCTTTTCTGCAGCAGTTTATCAGAGCCTCAAGTCTCCTGTCCAGATGGGGATAACAGACTTTGTCACCTTACTACCCAGACAGCATAACACCTCCAAAGATGCTTTGGGAGTATCACAAGAGGAGTGGCAAATGCCTGCACCTTAAAATAAAGAAATAATAATTTTTAAGAATTGGATATTTAATTGGAAACCTTCACCCATGAACACTAAAACAAACACTTCCCAGCTCTGGTCAGTGACATCCTTTAAGTTTCCCAGATCCAAGATGATCTCCCTCACCCTGAAGCTGCAGCACAACAGCCCTGACTGTAAATGGAAGCAGGCATGCATGTACACAAAGAAGCAGCAGATGGCCTGGGAACTCTGTTTTCTTTAGCATTTTGAAAACAGGATTTATCCCACAAGCCACCAAAAGAACAGAACTACTTAGTCATATGAAAGAAAATCCTGAAGCAAAACTCTTTTCTATGGTTTACCCCTCAAACAAACAAAAAAAAAAAGGTATGTTTATTCAAATGTTTAAAATACTTGTCATTCTAGTAGAAACCTGTCGTTCTAATGTAACTTGTGTACTTGGAAGTAAAGGCATATTTTCCATTGGAACACTTTCAGCATTATTCAGAGCCATCCATTTGTTCTTTCAAGACAATCTTCCATCTGCTTCTTTAGAAGCATTGATTTAGACCATGCTCTTAAACAAAGCTTCCTTCCATAAATGCAGTAATTTAATAGTAAACTTTAAAAGGTTAATTTGAAAAATGTAACATGAAGTCAAATTCATCCATAGTCTACTTTCCAAATGAGAGACTAAACTAAAAATAATTGAGGTATTAGAAATGGAAAAATAAAATTTAATTGACATTTATTCACAATCAAGAAATACTGAATTTGTAGTAGCAAGACCCATTTCTGGAATATCTACAAATAGAGATCTACAATTAAACTCAGACTACTTGAATTTTATGAATCCCTGAAAGACTAGGAAACCAGGCTCTGCTCAATGCAGCAGTCATTTTCCCTGAATAGCATGGTTTCCTTTCACCTCACCTGCAGCCAGCCTTAAAGGGATAAAGGATGCATTCCATCACAGGATATCCAGATCAAGTAACAACCTTAAAACTACCTTTTCAGTCCTGGTCCCATTTGAAACTCCACTGGTGAAGCCTAGAGAAAGGTGACTTTATCTAAAATTATTAGTGTCTTTCTAAATTCAGTCTCAGCTTTGTTATTCTTATGAACTCTAGCTGTCTGTTAGATTCTGAAAATAAAAACTAGAAACAGCTGGGTCCAGTCAGCAATGGATTAGATAGCAGCAGCATAAATTACACCACTCATCATGATCTCAAGAAAATTGTCTCATAAAACAAGTAACTTCTTACTCCATAAAACTACACTGTTATTTGGTTAGAGCAATAAGAAACTTTAGATAAATTTCTGCAAGATCTCTGACTTCAAGCAGATGAGTTCTTGCAGATCTAGCTTGAGCTATTTGCCTCAATTTCCGTCACTGAACAGCCTGACTGCAGCAACCAAGCACTTATTTCCCCCCCACTCCACACTAACCTGTCTTACTTTCGTGGGGCTGACCAGAAGCACTCACATGACCAAGCTATGAGAGCACCGAGTACCTGAATCAATCCATTCCTAAAGTGATTACTTAGAGCCTCATGGCCCAACTCAACAACATAGGCTGTTGTAGCACTTTCACTTTACAGAGCTCCTGTGCCCTCTGTCTACTGCTTGGCCCTTTACTTATGCCATACTTTTAACAAATTTCTGACATCCAATGCTGCAAATGCATTGGTTTTTTGGTTGGTTTTTCTCCCCCACAATGAAACATCCCTGGGTCTGACCCATGACCTGGCTTTCAACACAGCCCCAAATACAGCTGAAAGAGCAGGTGTCTGTCTACAGCACCACAGTGGGATGAGAAGCCAAGAACTGTTTCAAATTAAACTGACCACAAAACACTCATACTCTCAAAACACAGCTGATGAGTCTGACAGAAGCAAGCATAAGCATTCCGAAAATAGATGTGTGTAGTTCACAAGAGGCAGATTAAAAAAAAAAAAAATCACGAAGGGAAAAGAGGAAAGCAGTCAGCTATAAGCACTGTCAGTGCAACCCTGAAGTGTTCTGCTCACAGTCACTCACCAGTTTTCCCTGGGAGGGAACTAATAAATTTACTCCTGCTGAACAAAACTGGCACAGTAGCAGGAGATGATGGGTCTTGCTGCTTGTACATACTGATTTGCAAATCCTGGGGATGCAGAACTGCATCAACCCACTGTAACTCAATTCAGTGAAATCACAGGCCACACAGAGAGGAATGTGAGTTTCACTTGCACTTGCTAGGTCAAACACAGTGCCCCAACTTTCAGCAGCACTGCAAGAACCTTGGTATAACAACAGAAAGACAATGGGCTGTGACCTCTCAGTGCAAGGTTATAGCCAAGAAAACAAACAAGGGAACATTAGGTAAGAAGCAACGCCATTTCATATAACATTCAGCAAACCACTATAAAACAACATTGCTGTGCCCAGCTCAAACGTCTGCACATTATTCACAAAATCAGAGAAAAGCTATAAACAATATTTCTGAGCCTGAAAAGCATCTGTAAATAAACTTTGGTTTTATCTCCTTAGACATAGACAAGACTAAGAGGTGGGATGTGTATGAATTTCACATCCCAAATATTTTCCCCCATGGTTTCAGGACTTTTTGTTGTCCATCTGCTCAGACAGGACATAACAGGGACCATAAAAATATCAGATACAATAAAAGACCAATTATTATACTGACAACTCCACATGCAACATGAATAAGTAACTGCTTCTCATTCAAGACTATTAAAGACAGATAAACTAATGAGATCCAAAGAGAGCACTGATGGTAAAAAGTGATATTCTTGGAAGAAATTCTAGAGACTGATCAGGGAAGGGGAACAGATTATGTGTCCACAATGACCCTTTCTGACATGAAACAAACGTATAGTTCAGATCCTATTTATTTATAAGCCATCCATATGACTCTCTCCAATATAAAGAGTAATAGAAGAAAATGATGTCTAGAATAATCAGCTGAATTTCATTTAACATCATCCTAACAGCCTTAACAAAAGATGTTAAAAGGAGGAAAAAATGGGAACAGAGACAGCTGGAACATCTGCCAAGCGCTAAAGCAAATTTTCTTAGCAAATGCTGTACCTTGGTCAGAAGTGGTGGTGAAGTAGACAGGTTTTTTGGGGTGAGCGGGGTGGAAATAAAAGCAGTTAATGATCAGTGATTTTTTGCACATATTTCATTCTAATAATTCCCATTGAAAATAATTATTTGTAGTTCTGTTAGTATGTGCAAGTTTGTATTCATTTAGTTAGGGGCTTAAGAACAGTCTCCCACCCTATTCCAGCACAAAAGGAAAATGTGCATCATAAATCCTAGATACCTCAAACATAAATTCCATTCCTTACTGCCACTAGGAACCAGCAGCCTCAGAACGGCTTTTGAGATACAAAAGGCACTTTAAGTAACACCATAAATTCATTTAGATATGAAGCCAAAGCTGGAGGCTTGTCTATGGTGCCATTTCTGTATTTATAACCCATCCTTCAGCAGTAAAACCACCCCAAGTTTTTTAGTACTGCAGTTTATGTCCATGTACAAGACAGAAACAGAAATACACTCCAAAGCACATATTTGCATTGTAGAACCACAAAGCCATTAAGGCTGGAAAAGACCTCTGAGATCAAGTCCAAACACTAACCTAACACTGCCAGGTCCACCACTAAACACGTATTTAAGCATTACATCTACGCATTTTTTCAGCACTTCCTGGGATGGCGATTCCACCACTTCCCCAAGCAGCTCACTACAATGCTTGACAACCCTTTCAGTGAAGAAATTTTTCCTCAGATCAAATTTAATCATCACCTTCCGGCACAACTTGAGGCCATTTCCTCTTGTCCTATCCCTTGTTACCTGGAAGAAGAGACTGACCCCCACCTGCCTACACCTTCCTTCCAGGCAGCTGTGGAGCACTAAGGTCCCCCCTGAATCTCCTAGAACATCAGCCCTACACACCCAGCCTCCCACGCCCTGGTCCACCTCTCAGGGTGCTTTCACTACCATCCGTGAAGAGGCAGAGAATCCCCAAGTTTGGCATTTCACAAAAGATACCTTCCAAGCAAAGCACTCTCAGAAGTAGAGAAAGTGATCACATTTTGTCCCTCCAGAACTGCACTGAATTCATATTTTTCTTTCAGAGACATTTTTTCAGCAGCACAAACTGGAGCTGGATTGCACAGGGTCAGTCAACTATCTGCTGTATCCAGTGAGCACTTTCACATCACATGTAAGACAACAGATAGAAAAGAGCTTCGTCCTCCACCTCACCTGTATCAGCTCTGCAATGCAGACAAATGACTGCACCATTTAAGAAACCACTACAAAATAAAAGGTGTAGTTTATTAAGACTCAAGAGGAAAACTGGAAGAAAAGCTTCCTTCCATATACAGAGTCTTGGAGTCTAATCCAAAACTTGTGCAAGGAATGCAGGCAGTGCTGCTCAGAGAGCTGCTGTCTGTAGGGAGAGCTTCTCAGGCCTGAGGCTTTTCACAGGATCTGTATTTGCTGGCTCCCACAAGTCATTTAATGTTGCCCCAGTCTTGACAGCCTTATCTTGTTAATGAGGTTAGTGCCTATGCAATAGAGGAATTCATATTCTTTAAATGTTCCCCTATCTCTCTCACAACCTTACCAGTTGTTTGCCCTGTAGCTTGCAAGAAACAACTTTTCCAAACACCTTACTTAAGATTTTGGTATTATGTAAAAGCTCTATCTGCCTTAAATTAAGAAGCAACTTTTGATTTCAGTAAACAATAAGGTGCGTTACAGAATGCAAAAGAAACAAAGTTCATCTTGAGGGCTATGCTTCAAACCAGCACTTGCACTGCAGCTTTCCCACTCTCAACAGCTCCTGAAAGTCACAGCAAGCTCACACAGAGGTGTCACACAAAGGTTCTTCAAACTATTTTTTATTCCTAGAAAGCTTCCAGCAGCTTACTGAAACAGCTGGGAAAGTTCTCCCCTCCTGGCATTATACAAATGCTGAGAAACTGGCAGGTTTTCCAGGGAAAAATCTGGTTTCTGAAACAGCATTTGGATGAACAGTATTTTCTATTTATGAAAGAGCATATCTTTCTGCTCTGTTTGACAATTTTTCAAGATTCTGATCATACTGGAAATGCTATCAGATGATCTGTTTTGCTGTCAAAGTGAGATGAAAATTCTTCAAGAAGAAGCCATTCTATCAGTAGCTAATACAATAACATGTAGGGGGATGAAATCATGGTCTGCTTTCCTGACCATAACAATGCTGTTAAAGCAAAACGTTTAAAGCAAAACATTTGCTGAAACAGATAAACTTTTTTTTTTTTTACAAAATTTGTTTTATGATCAAATCACAGACCAAAATATGCTGGGTGTTTAATGTGAAAATACATCAAAATCCAAGCATGTGAACTGTAAAATGAGAATATCTGCTGGCAAATTTCAATAGCAGCAAACGAAACCCACTTGTTTTTGTTTCACAGCAATGAATTTTTCTATTCCCACTCCCTTCTGAGAAATGCAGTCATCAACTTAGGCCTATTTTTTGCTAATATACAGATAAATGCTCCAACTCCTTCCTTATTTTTTCCATCTTTAATATAAACATCTTTACTTTCTAAAGCCAGAAATCCCACATGAGAAAAGTTTTACTGCAGGACAAATTGTAATGCATATAATGGATCAACACGCTACACAGGAAAAAAACCCCAAACAATTGTATGTAATATCACCAAAAGAGGAGATGGCTCAGAGAATTCAAGGGAAAACATGAAGGCAGTGGGTAAATAACCTCATCTTGTTTTGCATTCTGTGTTTAAGAATACTATATAAAATATTTGTTGTTGAGGTTATTTCCTCATAGATTGACCTCCCACAATATATTACACACCTTTCATGAACCCTTTAATTAGAAGAAAAATTCCTCTCCAAGTGCCTACTGTCTGCAACCATTTGAGTTTTGATGTTCCAAGGGCTCACTGATTTTCACAGCTAAGAATGAGGGGTTTGATTTTCTAAGTTTTGAAACAGTTCACTGAACAGAGAAAAGCCAAATATGAAATATCGCTGCATGAGAAGAAGGGAATGAAGGGAGACAGAGCACACATACAGACTGATAACAGCTTAGGCAATCAGCTTAAAGAAGAAAGGGAAAAGTGCTACAGTCAACATTTAATGGCTTCACTGGCCTCTGTAAAAGGAATCAGTGGTCTCTGCTGACTTAGTAAGCAAGTTCCCCCATTAAAAAGAAAACCCATCAAAACTAACACCTTCTAATTAACTAGAAGTCAAGAGCAAAACTCCAGCGTGCTGCTGAGAGCCGCATGCAGACTCAGCAGTGCCAGGGAGATGCTGGGCACGATTGGAGCTGCCCTGTACAGCTGGGCACTCCCAGCCCCAGCTCCTGGCCTGCCCATGGCACACCGGATCCCTGGGCACAGTCGGAGCAGGGCTGGAAAGACTCATCCACAGGGAGAGGGGATGCCAGCCACAAAGAGGAACACATCCCACCACCGTCTCTTCACTGCTGAACAGCAAGGAAAGAAACCAAATCCAACCCAGTAACATGAAACAGCGGGAAGAGGGAGGAAAAGAAATTAAGTCTTTTGGGCAACACAATTATATTGTTACACTGTTAAACCGGCTCGTTCCTCCACAGAGCTACAGCAGGAGGTCTGAAATCACAGCAATTTACATCGGCATTCAAAGACCAAAAAAATGAGAGAAAAGTGGATACTGCCCACTGGACTTTACACTTGCAGGGTGCTGCCCCTTCCTAGTGATACGACCTACTTTGAAGAATACCACCACTCTTCACTTATTTCCTTAATTCAAAGAGATAACAGACTCATCATTCATCATCTCTCAAAGCAAAGCACTCATGGAAGGTTCATTATTCGGGAAGAATTTCTACTCAGTAAGTAGCTTGAATATAAAACCTCCACACTGAGGATCAGCATCTCAGCTGAATAGTGATCTTTATTGCAACACAATGATTGCACTGAACACTGGTGTGCTCAGACCTGCTTACAAAAATGGTTGAGTTTGGTCCTTTTACATAAATGTAAACTCTTAATTCAAAACTGTACCATTATCATAGAACCCAGAACTACTAACAAGGTCTGAAGAAGATTTGTTTAAATGACAAAAAGCAGCCTTGGCCAATTCTAGATGGAAACAAGGCAGAAGGAAAAAAAAATCATAGGACTGCTTCTTTTCTCAGAAAAAGTTGGAAAATATTCACTTGCACAGTTAAAGCAGGTAATGTTTGGACCTCACACCATCAAGAGAGATGTGATGCAGTTAGTCTGTTAATATTCTTTATCAAAATTAAAGTGAAAACTTGTTCAGAACCTGGGATAATTTTAAGCTTACCAAAGAAAACCGAATTTTTTTATCACCCAATTCATAACCTGCAAGACCTCACATAGTGAAATGCACACAATAGAAACTTTAAACTTAAAAATGGGAAGCAGTATCCTTGTTTAGTCTCAGTTGAGGACAAAAAAGAAACAGGTGTTTTCCCAGTAAGGTTTGCTAAATTACAAAAATCCTCCCAAGTCTATGTTTATTTTAGAGATATATATACACACATAACACACTAATGAAAATAACACATACAATCAATTACTAGTGCTACAAAGAACTACTGAAAAAGCATGATTTTCAAACAGCCACAAAAGAATTAATCCTCATGTAAGTTATCTGTCAAAATAATGTTACAGTCTAGAATAATTTAATTACAGGTCACAATCCATAAATGGTAACACTGCTTTTCTAACTGCATTTTTTATACCGCTATGTTCGTATAAAGTGAAGTTCTTCAAAAGAAAGTACATACATTCTCCACTATTTGTGTAGAGTTATTTGTAGTATTTCACAAACATTAAACTGGGTCTTCTATTAGGATTTCCAGTCTCTCATCATACAAACTGTATCACATGTATCAAGATAATGAAATACAGAATAAATTCAACATGTTTGTTAGCATACTTAAGGGAAAAAGGGAAGGGGGGGAAAAATAAGGACAACATTTGGTATTTGTTTGGATAAACTATCTGTGGTTCCGTAACAACACAACAACAAGGAAGGGAAACAATCTGAATCTGTAAAGATCAAAACCAGGCATCCAACATAAATTAACTCTTAATATTTTTCCTGCTTCATAGCCAGAGTCTGGATCTATAAATTCAACAAATATTTCAAAATAATCTCATCACAATATAGCTAATGGCCCAGGACACATTTAAATTGATGCATAGAAAGAAATGGAAATATTAAGTCAAATGAAGAGCAGATGGTCACTCTAAACACTTCATTACCCTTCAACCCTTTTATTTCTAATGCAAAAAAAATATAAAAGAACATTTACCATACATTGGAAAACAACGTTTCCCTGTTTCTCAAGTATTTAAAATACTAACTCAGAAACACTGTACATAAAGTTAGCAGCTGTTGAGTTCATCCTTCTAGCAAAAAAAGAAATTATTTGTACTTACCCTTCTATTACTTTGTAAAGAGCCTGCAAACTCAATGATGTGTATGTTCTCCCTTTTTTCTCTCCACTCCCTGCCCACATCATTTGAGTTTTCAGGTCCATTTTTGTTGTCCCATGTGAAGCCATACATTTTTAAAGTATGTAGGTTCAACCTTTGAATTAATTATTTCACCAACAGCTATCAGTGTTTCCCTAATGTCAGCTCTACAAATGCTCACAACAAGCTGTCCTCAACCTGCACCATTTGTGCCCTGGCAGACAGGGCACTCAGGCCAGTCAGGCTGGCTGAGTGAGCTGCCAAGCCAGCCAAAGACTCATGGCCACAGCAGGGAAACTGAATTTTCCCGGGGAAGGGACAAGACTGAGGTGTGTTTCAAATTTCTGACAACTGCAGAAACCACAGAAATTCTCTAAGCCAGTAGAGGGAATAGGCCAGAGAACTACGCTCAAGCCCTAAACCAGAAGGAAGCAGACCTCTCATTCTCTTTAAAGTGCCTCTAGAAGAGATCCCTCACAGCTTGTGTAGCTAGCTGCTCCTGGGAGGAAAATCAAACTACTTTTACAAACTGGGAAAACAAAGTCAAGTAAAGGAAAACCCACAAAACTACCAAAAATCTGCCCTTATTAAAAAGAAAATTCATTAGGTATCATGCAAGTAATCCAGATGATATCCACACAGAAAAAGTATACATAATTGCTCAAGGAGGAGACTGCAAATGAAAAGGGATAGCTGAAACGGTTGTGAATTTAACAACAGAGCCCTGAATTACTAAATGGACTTATGCTTGGAGAAGGTGAGACACTAAACAAGGCCAGCCTTTCAGAGAAAGTTACATAAAAAAGGTATTTACAAAGGCACTACAAATAGGAGCACAAGGAAGTGCATGAACACAAAGCATGCGCAGAGAAGCAGGAGTAGAGATAGCTGTCTCCTTTCTGTTTCAGAAAAGAAGCAGATGAACAATACATCCCTTACTTTATGTATAGTTATACTGTTATATATATATATACAGTCTCTTCAGCTTTTTTCTTCCTGAACCATCTTCTTCAATCCAAACAAAACTAGTCCTCTGCTTGCTTTTACACATGTACTGCACTTCCAAAGTTTCTTTGCTCCTATTTCTTGCCCTGTAGGAACCTTTTACATGCCCAGATGTTCTTTTTCCTCTTCAGGACTCATGCTAAAAGCCTGAAGCTACAGGCCTGCCACTCAGCACTACAGGCTAAAACAGAACCACTGGAACAAAATCTCAGAACATATTAGATGTACACTGTTGACAAAAAAGTTCCTGTATTGTCAAACTGTTCTGTAAGTTTCCTTCTTACAGACCCTCTCTCTTCAAATCCATAGTAGTCTTCAGATTTTCTCCAAGGTTTGCTATTCAACAGGTAAGCCCAGAATAAACACCTACTATGAAATGCATTTTTGTGATAATAAATGAGAGCCACACTGACATTTCACATGGTTACTCTCCTAAGCACAGCTGTCTTCTAGTCCACTGCAAAAAAGTCTTCTGAACAAGTACATGCAACAACCTTATCTTCTCCCCACCTCTCCAAACACATAAGCCCTCCATCAGAGAATTAGCACCAGGTGCTCTCGCTTTTGCATTACACTGCTCTCACCACTGGCGTTCTCCCTCTCCCTGGTTGTCAGCTCTTTGCAGCAGCACTCCTGTCATCCTGTATATCTTTATTACACTGAAAAATTGTATTGGTTTTTGTTAATAACTAATGAAACTCACAAGCAGAATTTGTCTTACATATGCCAAAACAAAATGTTGCTTTTGGTCTCCTTTTTCTACTATGTACTCCCTTTTCTACTATGTTTCTTTTATCTGCTGTAGATTTATTGGGGATGTTTGGCAAGCACATCAAGGGCCAAAAATTCCCTCTTCTCACTCAAGAGCCTAACATCATGCATTTCTGAAGCATGGCTGCAGCCATGTGTGCACATCCCATCTAATTTCTCTCTCTGTGGGGCTATGTACGTTCCTCATTCTGTATGTGATTGTACTATGAATGCCTTTCACACACCTTCAGTACACGCTGCAGCAATGCATCAAGGCATATGAAACAGGGATAACATAATTAAAGGTTATTACCAGCAGACAACACATTGAGTTCTAGATACAGCTGCTTAATCAGAGCTGTAAGGTACTCAAAAGGCATTTCAACGTGAACTGAAGAAGCAAAAATATCCAACCTCTTCTACCAACAGAGCCTGATCAGTTTATGAAGGAAATTACTGGTGCTAGTGCTCACAGGAGTTCAGGAAGATGAGATGCCTTTCTCTTTACAGTGTTGCAAACATGCTTTTAACATTTTCCAGCAAGTACTCTAATTTATGTTGTTGAAAGGTAACTTCTGCAGAAAAAGGCATGTTATCAATTTTATAAGTGATAAAAGCTTTAAAGAATTTATTAAAAATCCCATTACCCATGTGATGTAATATATCTGTTGGAGGGGGATGTATGTGTGTATAACTCCTTAGTTAGGAAACTCCAGAGCATGACCTGAATCCAAAGGTTTACATGCCTATTAGTGCATTTCTCTAGAGTTAATATTCATAAAATATTATCTGGAAATCAAGTGTGATGTGAAAGAAAGAAAAAAATGAGTTGCACTTCTCTCCTGATATTTAAAACTTTATCAAGTCAAATACACTAATCAATAAAACTGCGATGACCACTCAAGAGTTAATTTAACTTCTATATTTGATATAAGCATAGAGGCCAGACAGCAATTTTTGCTATGTTCATGTCACCCCAATAAGAAAAGAATACAACACACAGCAGATCAGAGAGAAAACAGTATTGAAGAACATTTACTATTCCTATCCTGAAGTGTTTCCATAGCAGCCAAAACAACTATTAAAACAGATACACCAAAAGGAAGGCAAAGAAATAATATAAAAGCCATTCATCAGAAAATAATTCAGATTTGAAGAGTTACATGAGTTGTTGATTAATTTAATCCTTAAACATTACATACTTTCTAATACATCACACAAGTCTTTGTAATGGTGTTCACAGTAGCAGAGGAATTTATCAGAGGGAGAAGATTTTTAGAAAGAAGTATTTATAACAGACAACATGTTGACTGCTGTGGATTCACATCACAGAAAATGTAAGGTATCTTAGATCTGCTTTGCAGGATGAGGATTTTCATACTGGAGGAAGCCTATAATTTGCTTCTTCTTTTATCCCACTTAAGACTACAGAAAGCCAAGAACACTCTACACATACATGTTCATTCTCCTCCTGGCCTCCCATAATTTATCAGAAAATACCGTTTTCAACAGCATTAAGTGGCATTAATTCCTGCTACTCTGGACAGTCCCACTGAATAAGCATCTTTCATATCTGCCCTTTAAGCTTTCATAAGATGCACCTAATTAAAAATCAAAGGTTCAGTTTTTAGAAATGTCAGCCATCATGCCTTAGAGTTAAGAAAAATTTGGCTTTCTGGCTTTATCTGAGAGCTATCTATGTATTAACTAGCAGGCACCATCTTTACTGCCTAAATGTCAAGGCTCTCTCCTTGCATTCTTTCTGTAAGAACACAGCGTCACCTACAACCAGTTTTTCTTTCATTAAAGTCACGAGTCCTCCGGAAAAACAGAGGCAGGATTGTTTTGGCAACAGTGAGCAAGTGGCCTTCCATCTACCTAAAACCAAGTTGCAAACTCTGGCCAGCTAATAGCCTCCAGTGAGAGTGCAACACAAAAGATACTGAACAGGTTCCCAATGGTAAAAAGAAATACACAGACAGCTATGTGCAAGGGAGGAGGGATGGTTTCTAATAGAAGTGTTTTTCTCCTTGCATCAGTTCTCATCACTGGATTTCAGATGTGCAGACACGTGGTGTCAGGTCAAGAAGAAGTAATGACACCATTTATGTTCCTCTTCCCATGGGAAATCACCCCACAGCAACAGAACTGATCAACTGCCACTCATTCCTGTATAACAGATCCAACCTAAATAGCATCTCACATTCAATACAGGCCCTGAGGAGCTCGTGGGTTTAAAAAGCCATCCAGTGCATTATTCTGTTTAGAAAGAATACTTTTAGAGTACATGATTCTTGCCTCAAGAGTGAAGAAAAAAAGCCAGCATCATTAAGCAATCCTTGAAATTTCATGCAAGAAGCTGAGTATAGAAACCATTATCCAGGGGTATCTGCAGTGCTCAGAATAATCTTATGTTGACATTTGCGTGGGGGCAGCTGGGTACGAAACAAGTTTGTGAAAGCCAGAGAACACCTACAAATGAAAAAGTACACAGCACGTAAGAAGGGCAGGCTAGCAGATGAGGTAGTCCAAGGGTAGAGCACATGCAGTAAAAAGAATAAAGTGCAAGTGTCCCAGGAAGAAAAGGGTGTGGAAGCACAGATAAAAAAGAAAGATGACTAGTTCACCACTGCTATACAGCCTAGAGAAGCATTAGCTAAGAAAGAACTTGGAGATCAGGGTGGACCTCTGTTACCTTCTGTTACCACCATAAACTGACAAGAATTTACAAAACATGTACTTTTTGATACAGACACTATCACACAAATTATAACGTTAACCACAAAGAGAGTTACCATTTTACTGATGTAGGATTTATTTTTCCAACACCTATAAGAAAATACTGTGGCAGAACTAGATACATTTAACTTGGACAAAAGTTTCAGGGTTTTATTGGAATATTTAAAAAAATTAAATAATAACTAAAAAAAAAAAAAACCCTGAACCTTTTTTCTGTGTATATAGCTAATTTTCCTCCAGTCACATCTTTTCTGTCACTCTTCCACACAAGCTAATAAACCCCATAGTCTTTCAAATCCAAAAAAAACTTTCCATTACTTCTAAATGAAGCCTAAAAGACAGCCTACATAGTTACAAAAGTATTGTGTTCTAATATCAACAAGTTCCTTTTCCAACTAGAAAGGCAAGAGGGGTTCAATGTCAGCATGAAGAGCACATTTTATAGATGCCAGTATCTCCTGAAATAAGTGCTTGCAAACACAATCAGCAGCACAGTGAAATCCTCTGCAATCATCTCTGTACTTGACTTCATGAGTAAGCTGCTCATTGGTGATGAAGCCCACACTCCCTCCTTTTGATAAAATTTGAGCTGAAATGAAAGAAAGCATCATACACTTTTATTTAAGAGATGCTGCTCAGTTCATTCAGCTTAACCAATCCTGTACCTCAGCTTCTGAGTATTAAAGCATGTTCTGTTTCACGCCCTATTCCCATAAAACCTAGACCTGCAAAGCTCAGAGAAACTTTACCAACCAACTTCTATAAATGGTGCAATGCCTCTTTCAGTTTTTCTAACTCTCAGTGTGGGTGTTACTTTCTGTGAAAGAAAGGAAAAAACATGAGGAATAGATATGTAATTCAACAGAACAGTTTTTAATCCTCAAAACACTGACAGCTATTACATGCTCCAAAGACCTCCATCAGTGTAGGGATTTCGGTGAAAAAAAAAAAAAAAGCCAACTTCTTACTCTGTCTTTGGACAGCTGAGCTACAACCACCACGTGTGCAGCTCACATTCTGAGCTCACTGTCAAGTCTAAGCTTCATTTGGAGGTCAGTTCAAGCAAGAATGCTCCACAGCTTCTTTACTTGGCCAAGCAGATATGTCCATATGTTTTCAGCACTCAACGACTAAGAGTGTCATTAGCTCACTTTTGGATCCTACAAACTTAAACAGGCTCTACAGCAGTATCTGACCTTTGATAAATCAGAGCATAACCTTAAACAAAATATTTACCAATCTTATTGACATAGACCTCTATAAGCAAACCCTTAGCACACTGATAACAATCATCAAGTCTACTTTATAAGAGATTTGTGCTGAGATGCTAGGAGGAGTGCAGCAAGTTGTGAAGGAGATGTGAGGAGAGGAAATATATTAGCATTTCAAATATCTGGAAATGTGTGATGTAGTCTGTAGGCAAGGGAGGCCTGATAATGCTGCAGCAAGTATCTCTAGGTGGCTCCGTTCACATACTTCTGTATTCACTTGTAAGAGTCTTACTCAATCTCTTCTGTTTCTTTTTAGCAGAAACAATAGGGTTGCCAAATTCCATGCTTTAGTGAAATGAGGCCAATATATATACACAGATGACAGCTAATATGAAAGGCACCTAACAAGAGTCTAAAGGTACTCTGAAAAAGAGATTACAGCAGTGCACAATTTCTCAGATTATTACACTCACTAAGTTCTCCCACCTGTTTTCGGAGACCAAGCTCAATGGCTAGTGACCATTTGGGGTGAAATGGAAAGAAGATTAAACGATTTTCTAACATGATAAACTTGCATACTATTTCATGGGAAACTTGGGTTTCAAGAGGGACAGAAAAGGTCAGCAAAAAAGGAGTGAGTATTCAGTGAAAAAAATAGTGAGTATTCAGCAGCTGTGAGGAATGAAAAAACCAAACCTGCAAATTACTGATACACACCGTGCAGCTGCCTTTAAGAGAGAGAAATGGACACACAACGGGATTTGGGGATGCTGAAACACCTACAAACGCGGCCCAACCTCAGCGAGCAGGCACAAACAACACGGACAGCCCCGCAGGCCAGCACCATCCCTTCCTCATTCCTCCTGCACGGCGGCGGCAGGGGAGAAACTTCAGCCCCGGCACCGTCCACGCACCCGCGGGCCGGGTCGGGCTGCACCCCCGGAGCCGCCCGGCCTCACCGCTGACCCCGGCCCCGCACCCGGGCGCCACGGGACGGGGAGAGCGCCTCGGGCATCCCGGGGGGGGGCGGCAGCGGGGACGGTGAGAAACAAGAACTAAGGAGAAGAAGGAGGCGGCGACCCCCCGGAGACCCCGCCGCGGCCGGGGCAGCGCGGCCGCCCCTCGCTCTCCACGGGTGCTGAGGGGCTGCCAGCCGCCGGGCAGCGAGGCCAAAGGCACCGCTGCCCCGCAGAGGCTCCATTCCCCGCGCCTGGCACACGGCGGTGCCCCCCACAGCCGGCGGTGCCGTCGGGCGGGCTCAGCGGGCAGCCCCCCGCACCAGCCGGGGAAAGGCACAGGTAGCGCCCGCACCGCGGGGACGGCCCCTCCCGGCGGGAGAGGCGCCGCGGAAGGCAGCGCTGCGAGGGGCTTTTTCGGCTGCGCAGGAGAGGAGGAGAGCCCGGTGCCCACCTCCCCGCCGGCTCCGGGAGAGGGAAGAAGGGCGCAGACTGCTCCAGGCGGCAGGACGGGGGCGGGCGGCGGTCATGGCGGGGAGGCGCGCCGCGCACCTGGCAGCAGGTGCATGCAGGCGGGGACGGCGGCGAGGGCGCCCGCGGAGGGAAGGACGAAACTAGCGAGGCTTTCCCGGCGAACGGCGCCTGTTGTGCGGCCGGGGGGGGGCACTCGCAGGTGCCTCTCGCCAGGGAGGGGGGGACGATGCGGAGGAGGGGAGAGGGTAGCTGCAGGCGCCGTTTTGCAGGCGGCGGAGGTAAGCGCACGCTACTCACCGGCAGCTCCACGTTGACTTCGGTCCCGTCCAGGAGAAGGACGCGGCACTGCAGCACCGGCTTGCTGCCGCCAGCCGCCGGGATGTGGACGGGCGCTCCGGCGCTGTGCACGACCCCTCCGGGGAGCGGCGAGGAAGGGAAGCCTCCCGAGCCGACGGCGGCGGCGGCCGCTCCTCGCAGCCCCCCTCGTCCACGACTCGATCATCCCCCCCTCAAGCCGCTCGAGCTCCCCACCTCGCCCGGCCTCACCCGCGCACACGTAGATTCCTCAGCCCAGTAGGCTTGCATCGACCGCCGGCGGACCAATGCGGTCCCTGAGCAGGAAAACAGCAGAATTTTTCCTGGGGGAACGACCATGACCCGGCCGCTCAACCACCCCCGATAGACTCATACCTAGAGTAAGCGTAACCGTAATGCAATACCGCAGCTCCGCGCCCCGGCCACCCGCGGCGCTCCCAGAGCCCAACGCAGCAGCTTCAGCCCCCCAGCCCACGCCCCTCACCCCTGCCCCCCTGGCCCGCTGTCATAATATTGGTCGCGCCAACACCCAACGGGGGGTTATAGTCCCCGCCTCAGCCACGCGCCCCGGGACCGCCTCACCGGCCGCCACACCCGCCGTTACATGTATCAGACACAGGTTATCATAGCGTAATTCCGACCCGCCCCCCGCTCCGCCCTCTGCCAGCGTACCGCCGAGCAGCGGCCACCGGCGGGGACGGGGCGGGTACGCAGGCCCCCTGATCCCGCCGCCGCGCCTAGGGTCGCTTGTGTGCCATGTGATTAGAGACTTTTGTGCGCTATACGCCTTTAGAAGAAATCTTGCTCCGTAGCGAGCGGGCGGGCGCGGGCGCTGGCTAAGGGGGGGAGGATGCAGCTGCTGATGGCGGGGCGGCGGGCGCCGAAGTCCTGCCGTGTGGTATCAGGGTCTTAGTGCGCATGATAGGGCCGATTGCCGTACCCGCAGCGCAGCCTTGCTGGTTGACAGCCGATGAGCCAAGTCGTTTCTCTCTGACCCTCCCCCCCATATTTGCCAGCTCGTCCTTTCCCGAAGGTACTGGCCCTGACAGCCCGCATCCTCTTCTCCTCCAGAGGAAACTCACGACTCGGCCTGTGCCCTCCGCAGGTGCGAATTGGGCGCCAGGTCATTGTTTTTCACACTGCGCGACGGCAATCAGCCGCTCCAGTACCGCGTCTCCATCTTGTCGCTACCTCCACCGCTCCACCCGGGCCGAACCGTGGAGCGGGGGGGATCGCGACAGAGATAGCACCCGGGCCGGCGGGGTCGCGGGCCGTCCCGCCCTCTCTCTCATTTTTTTCTTTATTTCTTTTTTCCCTGTTATTTCCCCTCCGGCTCTTCATTCTCGCGCGTGGCACTCTGTGGGGCCGGCCCGCCCCGGGCTTCGCGCGAGGCTTCCGTCATGCGCTTGGCCCCCCCCTCGCTTCCCCTATCACGGCCCTCTGCCGCTCTTCCGCCCCTTGGATCTGGGCGGGATTGAGTCAGGGAACGGAGGGAAGTTACCCTTTGGAATAATATCCACAAAAGAAAGGGTCGGACGAGGGGGGGAAAATGGGAGAACTAGCTCCGGCGCAGGTTCCTCTCTTGCAAATCTATGTCACGTGAAGGAAGTGAGTCCGTATACCCTACACCCTCACTCGCCTGTGTCTGTTGGAACCGACATGCGATGTGGATCCCGACGGGGAGGAGGAGGCGGAGGGCAACCGCACCGCCCGCTCCTCTCCCGCCGCCGCCTACAAGTCCCCAGCGCAACTGACCACGTCTGCCAGATGGTGATGAATGGGAAAGCCCCCGCCATTTGCCTTTGCGCTCAGCGAAGGTCTGGTGGGTTTTCAAATGGAATATCACCACACCGGGATGAGGAAACTTGTGGACCCGTCAGTTTTTATTTTTTTTTTTTTTTTTTTTTTTAAAAAAAAAATAAAAACAGACATTCCACGACCGATCACCGGGGTCAACGCTTGATCCCCTTTTTAGCTTACTGTAGCGTTGAGGAAGGAACGAACGGGTTGTTTATCTGGTAAACAGCCAAATGTCCGTTAGGTACAAATACTCTCCGTTTTGCTCTTTGCCCAAAAAAGGTAAATATTATTCTGTCGTTATTATGGTCGGGTTGGGAGCGTTTATGGCGTGATTGCTACATAATTTAAAATACATTGGACGTGGGATCATTGAATTATCAGTGCAGAAAACAATCAGTGAGGCCACATTCTCATGTACACCATTGTGGTTCAGATTTGATTGAAGTAGCTTTGAACTGAAATTAATTTGCTGACCTTTCTCAATGCGAAGGCGTGAGTTTCTGGGGTTTTTTTTTCTTTTTTTTTATGCTGTGAATCTTTTTTATTCTCGATTAAACTCACCTCCAAGGCCAGTGATTTATTACACAAGCATCGGTCCCCTTAATTAGGTATTCAGAAACAACCTCGACCCACAAAATGTTTTTGATCTCAGCTTGGTCATTTTTATTGAGACTTGGTAGTTATTAGGTAACTGCACTGCTGCTTCTGCATCCGTTTTCATGTTCCTTTCAATGCACTGGAGTCAGGTCTTGAAGTGTCTAATCAGCCAAGTCATCAACTAAACGCATGATGCTTTGGCATGAGATCTACCGCAGCCCTTCTGCTCTTTATGGCGAATAAAGACCCTTTTTACTAGAAACACGGTGAAAAAAGGTGCTAATCTCTCGCCTTGGAAGGTTTCCAATCAAAAGCAGACACTAGTACAGATATGGTGGGAAGTGCAATCTTTGTTTCCTGAATTAGGAGCAGAATTTCAATTTTTTAAGTTTCAGATCCTGAACGCTTTGTGCAGCAGTTTACCTCTGGACTTCTGGGTGTTCCGGTTGGTGCTTTGAACATTTGAAGAATATCCCAGTTCCATAAAGCTCGTTGCATACCACAAGCAGCACAATTATCTTAAGAGTTGGAAATTCAGCAGAAAGAAATGCTCGTGTCTCTCGAGTGGAGCTACAGCAATTTTGGTGCAAAAGAAGAGTTATTTGTGGGGTCCCAGAAGTGGGGCTAGGAGTGACGGAAGTGAGTCTTCCTGGATCAGTCGGGACTTAGGACGGCCAGGAAAAAGGGCAAATCTTTTGCTGTTGCTAAAAATCTTTTTTTCTCTGACCTCTGAGACTTCACCCTTCTCTCTCTATTCAAACTTATCTTCATGGAACAGAAGGTCTGCGTAAAATTTTTTTAAAAAGCATAAAGTAGGCTTGTTGACTTACATTATCAGACCCCGGTCTCACAGGGACCATGCCCATCACCCGAAGCAGTTGTCCTGCGTTTACAGAAACTGCCATTAGATTGATTAGAGATCGCTGAGGTCTCATTAAAGGCTCCATGTTTAAGAAATACAAGGGTAATGCTCCTCAGTAAAGGATCTTTTAGAAGTCTAGGCTGGTGGTGGGAGGGTGGGAAAACTTTTAAAGCTAGGTTCCTTAGTACCCCGCTACTCTTGTTGCGTAAAACAAATTCCACCGTTATTTTGTCTCATGTTACCAGCAGATGCTCTCTTTAGTGTGAAATGAAAACTTGAGCAACAGTGGTACTGAGGGTGCCTTGAGAGTATTTAAACTAGGCATTTATAATCACATTTGGTACAAGTATGTTTTCACACATCTACACTGTCCTCTCCGCTTAAATTTTCAGTCCATGGACAGGCCCTGAAGGGGTTTGTTTTGGTGGCACGTGTCCGCATTCCCTCTCAAGAGTGCCTGCTGTTGCTTATGCTATCCAAATGTGAGACACAAGTCCCGAAACTGCTGTGGTCCATCATCTGTTGACTTGTGAAATTAAGGGCATTTCCTTTAAAATCTTATCAAAAATTAGCCTTCCATGCAAACATCATTTTCCCATGAGTACTCCAGTATCTTCTGGCATGCCCTGATTTGATTTACTGCCACAGGAAAGGTGGTGACCGTAGGCAAAACCGTTTTTTGCCAGGGATTCCCCCTAACACATATTTGGGTTCTGGTGAGCAGTCCTTGCAAGTGACCAGTAGTAGCCATCGGCTTTGTCATGGTGCTGAGCAAGTCTGTAAAAGGGGAGAAGCATTTACCCACAAATCCTTCTTTACATTGGTGTAGCAGCTAGAAAAAATGAGGCGACTCTATAACCCATTGGGAGCCCCTGTTGCGCTTGTAGCTAAATAACTACATAAAGGTTGA